>CM022885.1:12491332-12524922 GCA_012654025.1 Pachypsylla venusta
CAGTTTGTAGGGAGTATAAGGCTACGCTTCGCTCCGCCCAATAACCAGTTACTATGTGTATATACTCTGAAATGTCGAGAATAAGGTTTATGATCGTTTAATATACAATTAAATGACGAGACAGGATAAGTGAGGTCTTTATTTAACTCCACAATTTTGCACTAAAAAATTCATCCAATTTTTTTGTGACTTTTACTGTTAAAATGCGTTAAATTTTGTTCAAAAATGGTACAGATGGATGCATATACTGACTTTACATCTTATTTTCTGATGTAGGATCCTCCTTTATCGCCCAGTGAATAAAGTTGGTGGTGATAGAAAATGTAGACTTTGTCACTTGTACATTTGCAGAGTGTTATAATGTAAACTATTACCATGCAAAATTATTGGAAATTGGAATACAAAAAATCACGGACATCACGTAGGTAATTTTTTTCTTATTGCCTTGTGCTGAGTGTCCTAAAACCAGCAAACACACTTTTACATTTATGATATGCAATTAAGTGAGCAGACAAGACAAGTGAGGTCTTTATTTAACTCCACCATTTTGCACTGAGGTCGTTTTTTGTGCCACAATAACTATATTCAATACATGGTCCGATTTTTGTTTTGATATTTCTCATTATGCTTGTGAAAGAATTTGGTGATTCGTATTTGGGCTCTATGGGATCTTCTGGGCCTTATGGCGATATTTTTAATAGTATTTTTCGAACAAAACTCTATTGTGTACAAAATCACATTCCATAAATCATGAAATAATAAGTTTAAATTTTAAATACCTACTTAATTATTTTCCAAAGTATTTCAATTTTTGGATCTCTTGGGTCGGGAGGATCCAAAAAGTGATTCATATGATGGAATTTGACAGAAAAAAGTCGGTTCTTCATCCTCCACATTATTATACACTCAGACTCCGTTGAAACATATTCCCTGAAAATTGTGGTATGTCATTAAACATTTGAGTGATAATTTCCGGCAGCCACACTTTCCACTACTGCAGCGGCATAAAATCATTTTTAAATTTTAGTCGTGTACTTGAGCATCTACACTGTGCACTGAAACCAGTTGCTTGTTAGCGGTCACTTCTCCCCCCCCCCACTGCTTTCTCGACTTCAGCCAGGGATGATGAGGGTCTAGAAAATACTTCTTCTCTCTTCTGTATTTCTGATGTCCTACAGAATTTTAGATACCCTACTTTGCTCTTTCTAAATGCTCATGATGTTGTGTCGGATTTTATCTTTCATTCCAAGCTGCTACAGTTCTGCCACGACGAGGTTTCACGAGTAAGATGTCTTGATCAGTTGTGGTTTTACCCATCAACATAACTAAGAGGACTTCGCAAATAAATGCACTGAGCTGGTTTCAGATAAATGAATTACTGTGTCAACATTAAACATCAGGATACTAATTATGCGGCTTTTGTTTGGGACGTTCGAAAGAAATCCTGATGTTTTGTAGTAATATCTGTCTACCAGTTAAAATGTATATCCCCTAATCTCTTCGTCCTAAAGCGTTGTTCTTGTTCCACTAGCTTCGTGCTATATGAGTGGTGGAGTGGAATATCCATCAAAAATCAAACTGACATCACTCCCTCCGGGACAGTGGGTCTTGACAAATTGTATATATCTATCACAAATAGAGGTAATGGAGGATGCTGTGCCAAATATTTTTATGCGAGAAATCCGCCGTCTATAAATATGTACGAGTATGATAGTTATAAATCCTTCATAATTGGATCAGAGAGCACAGCACTGACTTTTTTTAATTTTCTCATAGCACCTTCATTGCAGAATGCTAAGGGAAACGGGGCCAACCCATATTTTATGAAACATAATGATAAATATCATACTATTTATGTACCTAAATACTCGTACATAGGCAGTTTCTTTTAATTCTTCTGATATTATAAATCCAAAATGCGTTTGTTGGTTTTAGGACACACAGCACGAGACAATAAGAAAATAAAAGTGATATCCGTGATTTTTTTTGTCTCTAATTTTGAATGGTAATAGTTATAAAAGTAAGATGTAAGTCAGAATATGCATCCATCTGTACCATTGTTCGCCCCATTTTAACAGTAAAAGTCACAAATAATTGTGTGAATTTTTGAGTGCAAAATTGTGGAGTTAAATAAAGACCTCACTTATCCTGTCTGGTCATTTAATTGTATATTAAACGATCCTAAACCTTATTCTCAACATTTCAGAGTATATACACATAGTAACTGGTTATATAAATGGTGACAGCAGTGGAAAACTGAAACGAACAGTTTTTTGGCAAAATCTATATTATTGCCAAATGCCATGAAAGGGGATGTATTTTTTGAAGGGCTAATAATAAAATGTAAAAAGGAATCTTTTTTAAAAGCAAATTTGATCCTCTATAACTTCTTTTCCCGGGTTATTGCTGTGAAACGGAGCATTGGTGTGCTACAGACCAAAATTTAACGAAAAATGGGATAAATTTTCGTTTTCCCAAAAATATGCGTTGGGGGGTGGGAAGATATCTCAAAAACTATGAGGGGTGCAAAAAAATGAATAGAAACAAACTTGTAGGAAATTTAGATGGCTCCAATTTTACCGAGAATACTTTGCACCCTACAAGTAACCGTTTTCGAAATATAGGGTAAAACTTAAAAAAAGTGACCTTCGCCACGCCCCCCTGCATTTGGCTCACCCCCCAGGTCCCATGACTTTTAGTATGTTAATCTCCTGACCACACCAAACAAATTTCTAAAAAAATTCCTTAGTTTCCAGCCAACGCACTCTACACCCCTATTTTGATCATTCATTGACTGGACAAGTGTGTTCTTTTAATTCTTGATAATGGAGTAAAATCCGAAATACGCGTATCAAATAAAATAATAAAATTGTGGCACATAAAACAAGTGTTTTTTAATCATTTCCATTTCTTGTATTTGATAGTTCTACAAAGTGTCCTAAAGGTTTTCCTTCTTTGGAAAACCTTTAGGACACTTGGAATTTATTTTCTTTTAATATTTTTTGCATATCAATGATGATGGAAAGACCATCATTCCGCTTACAATGACTATATAATGAACGTTCAGTTCTCGAGAGTATACAGAGTAAAATCTAAATTTGGTCTCAAATAGATCTTAAATAAAATATCTAACTCCACCCTAAACTGTAGTATGGAATAGAATTACGTCGACAATAAAGGCTTGAGCAAATACATTATGTCACCTGATTTATGATACCATAAGAGGTTAATTTTAAAATACATATTAGGATTGTAGGTGTAATTATATTATTTCAATTTAATGAACTTCTTTTTATAATTATGATATTCTACAATATAACATTGTGAACCTACAATGGCCATTATTATCTATATTTTAATAATTATATTAGGTAGAACACTTCATTCATTCCTTTAGCAAGAATGATTTTATTTTTCACGCAGAGTATTTCCAAATTTTCCAGCTCTTTATTTACTTGAATTTGGAGGCAATGTCCACTTTGATTGAATTAATCATGTTGTTTAATGTTATGAATGATATTTAATTTTCTATAACTTTTGTATTTTAACGTGACATATGACTCAATTTTTAATTTTAGCGGTTTAGTTAATAAATGTTTTAACGAGAAATAAAAACGTAGGGTTAGAGGAGCAGAAGCGTTTCTATTTTCCACACCATCTAGCTGCTGGACATAAACTGCAATATTGCTTTACAAATAATGTAATATTGTTAGAGGGGATAAAAAGCTTCATTTTGCCCATCATATTTCATACTTTAATTTATTATACAGCTCATGATCATGCCCCCACTCTCTAATGTTTCAGCCTCACTTTGATCGTTTCAAGTAAATAATTTTTATTTAGATAATACATTTTTGGAATGATAGCAAGAAGATGATCTGCCAGCGTCTATGTCATGTTGAATACACCAGTTTCCAATGAAACCTCCCATAATATAATCGAAAATTATATTATGGGAGGTGTGTAACTAATACTTTTCGCTCAAATGCCATACATTTTGGTCAATTTGTTGATTCTGGACATTTAGAATAACCAAAGTTGTCCTATAGGGCACCCAAGGTGCCCTTTTATGTATTTTTTAGCTTTAATTCCAAATGTAATCAAAACTTATATTTTTTTTATTATCAAGAATAAATATTCTTTTCATATCTTATTAAAAAAAAATCAAACTACATAAGTGCTCGTCTAAAAAAATTAAATAAGTTATTATTTTTGAATTACTATACAAATTAAATGTAAGAGGATTAATGAACGGGTATCACTCCGGTCATAGCAATTAGTATTCATTTACAGTAGAGAGGTCTATTTAATGCATTGTTGACTCTGATATTATCTCATGAGGAACTAAATACTTTAATTATGTTTAAGAATCTTGAGGAGTTAATATGATTATACACGTTACAAAAATATAAATCAGTTCTACCAATAAATTAATGAAGTGTTAAAATACAAGAGTTGGTGAGAGTGGTCATGGAAGAGGAAATAAAAGAAAAATTAATTCATATTTCATAGGAATGAACAATACAAGATACCACCGTACCCAGTTTTGTGCAGGATGGATGAAAGAATCTAAGAATCTTGAGGAGGTTAATATACAAGAGTTGGTGAGAGTCATTGAATATATATTACCAGGAGGAAATGTAAAGTATCAGCTCTATAAAAAAATCGTTAGACGCTTTTTGTAAAATTAGGGTCTTAACACCTCTTTGGAATGGCGGACTTTATTTTTTTTCCTCGATGGACCCATTTTTAAATTTTTTATTTTTTTCGTTTATTACTTACTTAAATATTAGTTTTTCTATTTCATTGATGATTTATATCGAATTATGGTGTTTGATAGTGTTTTTATTTTTTTTAAATGTTTTCGCCACTTAAAAATCGATTTCAACTTTCAAAAAACTTTCCACTTTGTTTACATTTTTAATTAAAAATTTCAGTGCTGGGTTTGTGAAAAGATCTTTGGACTCTTCACCGTACGTCGCTCATTTATTTTGATCTTTGAGTTGAAATATTTTTATTGTTTCATTTCGACGCTTACAATCAAGAAGGACGTTTGGTATAGCTAAAATAATTATTATTAACGCTAGGTAGATGTTTTCCCCTAAAAGTCTTTAGAATCCAGCACTGTACATTTAAATTCTCGGCGCGAAAGCTAAGACCCTAATTCATTTGAAAAGTGTCTAGCGTTTTCAACTCATACATTCTTTCCTCGTAATATATATTCAATGGTGAGAGTGGTCATGTAAGAGGAAATAAAAGAAAGATGAATTTATATTTCATAGGAATGAACAATACAAGATACCACCGTACCCAGTTTTGTGCAGGGTGAATGAAAGAATCTAAGAAGCTTGAGCAGGTTAATATACAAGAATTGGTGAGAGTGGTCATGTAAGAGGAAATAAAAGAAAGATGAATTCATATTTCATAGGAATGAACAATACAAGATACCGCCGTACCCAGTTTTGTGCAGTATGAATGAAAGAATCGCTTCGCTACACAACGTAGTAACGATTGGAGAGTTCAATATTGACTTTAGTTCCAATTACGAGAATTAGAGAAATACGCTTTGTTTACAATTATTAGCGTTGGCAAAATTGTCGCTTTTCAAAATTTATGTTTTTCTGCCTGCAAAAATGCTGCATATTATTTTTTGTCAATTTCTTATGGATAGCAACAATACAATACTTGATACATAATGTACCTACTTCATATACATAGGTAACAACAAAGTTAAGAAAGGACACAAAGACGGATAAAGTAAGAAGAGAAGTACGTATAACAAGTGGAATAAGACAAAGAAAAAAAACGCATTAAAAAATAGGGGTTACTTAACACCATAGATTTGATCAGTAAAATGTATATCCGGATTTTCACGTTTTCTATTAAGAGAATAAAAAAAGTAACGTATTCTGATCATGAAAAAAATCAGTAACCCTAAAATCGGAATTATTTTCTTTATTACATCATCTTCAAGGGGTTATTATAGAAAGTCGCCTTTTGGAGCTAGCTTGTTATGTATTGATATCATTATTCTGAAATTAATGATTTCAGAATAATAAGTAAGTTTTGTTGTCTTTGTGCTTTGTCATGTGGTCCATGGTGTATTTTTGGAAAACAAAATATACTGCAACCCTACTATAAAATTGGATCGTGAGCTAAACAGGCCATTTCTCGGCTTAGCCATAAATCCCTAATCTTTTTAAAAAAGAAAGGCCATGTCATAGACACAAATTATTGATTGACGATAATAGACAGACCTTAAAATATCTTAGCATTCATATTTCAATTTATATTGATATGAACAGCTCATAAACTATCTGGTAGTTTCAGATATGTCAATTATTGTCAATGTATTCTTTTCACAAAATCATTTTCTATTAAGGAAAAAGAAATCTGTGCAATGTTCCGTACCATTTATTTTGTTTTTATTTATTATTACTTTTTTACCCTTGTAAGGTGTTGTGTTTTTTGTGGGCACTGCTGGTGATTCTGATAATATCTCGTAATAGTTTCTTAACGCTTTTATTTTTGTTGATATTGTAGCAGAAGAGAACACATTTCAGTGATAACAATCTGAACGGTAATGTATTTCGAGAAAGATGTTTAAAGAGAAAATTATGACTTCTTTTTATTTCTTTATCAAAAGTATGGTACGTAAAATGAGTTTATTCGTCCGTCCATAGGCATTGGTTTACATCAATATACGTATATTATTATTAAAAAAAAAAAAAAAAAATTGTGTGTGGGTAAACGTAAAAAACGTTGATAATCAACTTTCCATTAAGAAAAATCGCCATTACCTGGCCTCGAACAGCGAACCTTTCGAAAGCCCTTTGCTTTATCAACTAAGCCATACTTAATATATTTTAAAAATACGGTGGAAAACTTTGGCCCTTTGTATTTTTCAGTAGGAGAATATCGGTAAAAATTTTAGGAGAATCTCAGTGAAAATTTAGATATTCCCTTAGTAATTAAGCTCTGAATTTACAACACAAAATAAATTGTAGCCTTCATAATCTGAGTTTAGTGAATCTTGTGTAGTGTGACTCAAAGTAGTACTTCTCAGGTAATTGGTAAAGTTACCTGAGAAGTACTGCTCCCTGGATCATTCAGGAAAGAAATATTAAATTTTTGATAAGATAAAATGTCAGTAAAAAATCGAACTTGTCTCATTCGATATAGGTTGAATTCACTTTAATGCACAGGTCTTTCATACCAGATTGAGCGATCTGCATATTTTAAAAAAAGCTTTACAGTAAGATATACATTAGAATTTTAAAATTTAATCCGGGTATACAAAAATAAAACGGAATTCTATTTTTCACGAGCTTGTAACTTAAGTGTTCCGTATTTTATTCTGGACCATAGAAAATACAGGGAACATTAATGGTGCTATTGTGGAAAAAATAAAGATGTATCAAACCATCAACGTCTACTTTTAATGTAAGGACGCTTTCTGTTTAATAGCAATTTATTTCTGTTTTCAGATGTAAACATACCTATATCTACAAGAAATACTGAAACAGTGACGTCTTTTAGTCAGAGACATCACAATTAGCTTGCACCTGGGAGGTTCCGTGATTAAATATTGGTTTGGGTCGAACATTTGAGAAACATTTTTTTTTCGAATTATCTAGTCCGGTTGTGTTTGTTATTGCAAAACTCAGCCCCCTGAAGATCATAGCATTACAATCAATAACTTGTAATGCATTGATGGCTACTGAAAATGGTAACGTAAGAAACAAACAAATCAATGTACGTACATATTTATTTTTCTAATAGTCAATCAGTTCCTGATTGGACTTTCCAGCTAATCTCTGCAAATAATGGAATCTTATTTCTCTACTTGGGAAAATAGTGTGGTTTCCACTTACCTTCTGCATAGGGCCAAAATAGTGAAAATAATATTTTTTCAATTTATATACGAGTATACTGAGGCATATATCGAAAAGCATAGATAAATGCCTTATTAGTAACCTTTAAATCATTTCTATCTGATTTTAAATATCCAGAATCAAGGAGGGTTGGGTGATTGAAAAACCCTGGGCATTTATATCACTTATTGAGCTTATTTTTATCTAATAGAAGATAAGATAAAATGTCTCACACAATAGGATCCAAAAACGATAATAAGTTTCAATAGAATCTGACCTGACAAATCGACAAAAAAATAATCGTCGAATAATTATGGTTTAAATGCAAAATTCTGATTTTCTTTAAGAATTTTTCCAATCATAAGCGCGCCCTAGCAAGAAATTTGACCTGCCTCGGTAGCTCAGTGGTTAAGCGCCTGGTTAACAGCAGGGCGTGGGTTCAATCCCCAGCAGAGGCAGAATTTTTTCCTCATTAATTTAAGTACTTGACCACGTAAAAAAAGAGCTCTAAGGGTTAGGTGGTAGAAAATGCCTCAGACATTAACCTCGCCCAGTGGTAACTTTCTACCAAGAGTCTATTTTTTTTAAGAAATTTGAAGACAGAAGTCTAAAAAATTGGAATTTTTGTAAAATGTCCCTCTTTCAGGTAATGTGAAAAAACATTTAGATATAGCTTAAAAAAACAGGCTAAGTAGGTTTTCAAACAGCCCCTTTCAATAGCATAACAGACGTTTTTATAATGCATTATTGTTTTTTATGAGTAAAGAAAAAGTGATTTTAAACTGCCCATAAAATATGACCCATGTTGACCACACACGTTTATATAATGGGCTACCTTTTTTTATTGCTTTTATTGATTTGCCCACAGATTTAATTTCTTTCCCCACTTTCACAGCAAGAAATGTATTTATTTTTTTAAGGGGTGTAAATTTTTTCCAATGGATTTTGTGTTAGATAGGTAACTTGTTGATAAATGATAACGTATTATCAGTAATACAAGAAGGGTACCTCCAAGTAGATTGCAATTTACACATTACATAACTTTTCAATCATATGATAAAACAATACTAATAGGTAATAGGAATAATCGTATTTCATTTATAAAAATATTTGTCCAACGTACAGTAACATAATAATATTACAGTGTCGATTTCCGTATTATTTTACATAATCAACTCAGTTAGACTTTGCCCGGGAGGTAATCACCCTCAAGTAACATGTCACAATCCAAGTATGACCTATTTCCACTATGGAAGTTAATAAGTCATAATTGGGTTGGAATAAATTACGACTTCGGAAGTCATGAATTGATAATTAGAATTTTCATGTTCCTTCAGATGTTAGTATATTTCCCGTCCTTTAATATTGTGTTGAAAGATTTTACATATGTATTACATTGATATTGGTTATGAGTTGTTATTACATGGTGTTTGAATTATTTATCCAAATGGTATTTTTCAACCCTTTTGTTGTTACATATTATTTTTTATTAGACATATTGTTAGTTTGATTTTAACAAATCGTTCTTTTACTTGAAATACAGTAGGTATTTCTTTTTATAGTAATGGGGGCGGTTGTGGTGATGATGATGTAACGTCTGATATTTGTAATAAAAATCTACATACGCCATCGTCTGTGGCATGTTGAATACTCCAGTTCCCATTAGATCATGTTAACCAACGTGCAGCGGGGTATTACTTGTTGGGTGACCACGTAGGTTCGAACCCTCGTAATGCTCGCTATTCCCGGCTTGAACGAGGCTGGGTGAGGTCAACAGGGGTAGCTGGTTTTGTAAGTTTTCAGCGAATGGAGTGTAAATCACCCTCGTCTCGAATGACTGTTAACTAAAGAAAAGATTCTACGGGTACGACAAATGTTTTTTAATTTAGAGGCCACTTTTGAACGAAAAGAGAATCCACAGTAATAAAACATGATAAGATATTGTAAAATTTGGCTAGGATGGAAAAAGAAGGCCTTGTCTGTTCGTTCCACTAAAAGCCTCGAACGCCTTGTCTGATTTTGATGATAATTGTTATAAGAACTCGTTGCGCTAATGATTTGGACCCTACTGGGCAACCAGGGACTTTATTGTGTCCTATTTTTTGAATCAGGTCTATAGTTCTACAGAACTAGTACTAGCATCTTGTGTTACAAATAATTAACACAACGAAGTACGCATTCGCGGAATTCAATCTATTCACTCAATAAAACTCAAATGCGTGCAGCTTGTATATTTTAATCTGATTATTAGTTATTATTTATTAAAAATTTTAACATGAGAAAAGTTCAGTCAATTTATTGTCCAAAAAAATATTAAAAAAATATATATATATATATATCTTCGATCCTCATTTTTGTGTCAGGACTGTTATTTGAAATATAAGACACGATCGCTTGTGCTTCAGAAACCGAACTCGGGATTATTGTTTACTTAGAAGAACACTATCAAACAACAATAAAAAATAAAACAATCCCTGAAATGAATGAAATCTAAGATTTAATCCTTTAATCAATAGAACTTAGCTGAAAACACATAGAAAATATTTTTAATTTCAGATGAAAGAAATGTCACATTTTCTAGGTAGGGAACTGAACAATTTTAGAGGAGAGCGCTGCTCTAACTGATGTTCGGAGAACATGTTCTAATTCACAAAATCCAAAGACGATTTTTAAACAAATGTGTTTCCCAATGTGACTAACCAAATATCAATTTCACATTGTTTAACTCAATCAATAGTTGCATCATTATTTCTGATAGTAGCCAGATATATACGAATGTAGCTCTAAAGAAATTGTTATTTTCCGCAAAAGTTTTTAATTATCATTATACATCTATTCTTGGAGGCTAATAATTGACATGGCCCCCCAGAACCATGTCAATCACTGATATATTACTACGTCAGTAATAATATTGCATTGTTGCCATAGCCACAAATGATCGAACGTCACAAATGATCGAACGTCAAGTATAATCAAGCCACTTACACCTTTCTAACAACTGTATGTATTATAATTCAAGATAGATTTTTAGAATTTAGAACAAGTCTGTAACCTTAAATATGGTAACTTTCAAACTTAATTTATACTTTATTTTTTTACTCAATTAATATGTTATTAATTGTTATTAATTGATTCCTACAGTTGTTAAAATTCACTGAAGTTAAATTCTCAAATTTAGGTCCTAATATGAATTAATGATAAAAAATCAATTCAAAACACTACAATCAATGCAACCGCAAAATGCGTTCAAAAGAATCGTGAGTGTCCTATTTTACCTACTTTCCTTCCTTTGGATAAAAAGTCCACAAATATAAAATGCAGTCTAATAGAAAGTCAATTTCTTCCAACCCTACAACAAAAGAAAGTGAAAAATGGTGTCGTTTGAAATTACATATTATGATAAATGCAACAAGATTGTAAAGAAAGCAATAATGTTAAATTCATTCATCTTAAGGGGCGCTCAAAATTGGAGATTTGTTCGCAAAGCCCTAAAACATTTTATAAAAGAAAGAAGAAAAAAATCTAAAATTGAGACAATTTGTCTTATTTCTAGTATTGACTTTTAAATTCCAATATTGTTGTTTTATTATAAATTATAATTTGCGTTTACAAACCACTTCTGCCAACGTAACAAGTTAAATTAAAGGATCCGTTACATGGGAACTGAGGATCGGTGGTTCAAATGTTGAATATTCTTCTGAGACCATTTTCACATATGTCGCTTTATCTTTACTTGATTAATCTGTATGTCACATGTGGACACCTAAAAATTTATTTAACGACCTTATAAGCAAAGAGCAAAGTATGCCAAAACTGTCTGTATTTTTCTTACCGGCTATATGTGGAGACGGAGAATTTGCTGTAGCTCTTGATCAGTAATTTTATTGACAAAAGGCTTCGAAAAAAATATAAGTTTTTATGTCTCATACGATGACCGAACCCGATACATTTTGACGGTTAGCGCAAATCTTACCACCGACCTAAGTTTTTATGTCTCATACGATGATTTAACCCGATACATTTTGACGGTTAGCGCACATCTTACCACGGATCTAAGTTTTTATGTCTCATACAATGACCAAACCCGCTACATTTTGACGGTTAGCGCACATCTTTCCACCGACCTAATTCTAAAAAAAAAAAAATGGGTTAAAAGTACCCAAAAAGCAATTTTTTGACTTTTGAATCACTAGTATTGGAAAGCCTCGCAACCCACGAGTAGCTGGGGCAACGGATAATTTATCGAGCCGTCAAATTTAATGCCTCTTTTATAAACTAAAGGACCAAAACTTAGGTGTGAAAAATAGGCCTATATATGAAGTTACCGAAATAATTTTGATTGCTAGAACTTAGTTGGCATGGTTTCCAGGTTGTTCTGGTGCATAGAACCCATCATCACGAGAATAAATTTATCTTATAGCAATTTCGGGTTTAGTTAGATCCATCTAAAGATACTGTGAATCTTTTTCATGAAAAATGTTTCATTAGGGGATGACTGTAGCCCAATCAGCAAAATAAATAATAAAATGTCTTTATAGTTTTCACTAACTGGACATTAAGTATAACAATCATGCTATAATGTAATATGAGGGTCGAGCACCAGGGTTAGGGGTGTAATAATTATTCTGGTGTAAGAGTGTAAAACAATTTCCCTTGAGAGAATTTTCACTCAAAAATGTAAGGAAAAAATGTTACGTAGAGATCTTTATAGAAGTCGAAATTTAGAAAAATGTACTCAATTTGTTAATAAGCATGGCTATAGCTCTACAATAATAAGAATTAATTAAATTTGTAATCAGCTATTTTTTATTGGCCCAGTATTGTCTCAAAACTGACGTCCAAACGGGCGGTGTCATTAATCGTTCAATATTGTGTGGGGATGATTTTAAAAAGACCAACATTTATGAAAATTTCGACTTTACGTTATACTGCAGTAATTTAAATTTTTGGAAGGAATAAAGGAAATCTTTTGGATCACATTTTGCTAGGAAAATATTGCCCAGATATTAAGATGATTCTTATCATCCTTGGAAGAGCTGGAAAAATTATAAAACTCAGACATGTAACTTTAGTAGCAGATAACTGTTATATATATGAATGCAGACTGACCTCTTTGCTGCAGCTAGTGTAAAACTAGCATATTTAGGGGTGACACATGTTTGTAAAAAAACGTATTTGTATAACTTTAATTATTATCTATCTCTCTTTAGAACTTAGAGATCTATTCTCGAAAAGTGTCTAAATACTTTCGTGTGCACTATTGAGACCACAGCGAAATACATGCAGTAATATTACTTATTGTATTACTTACCTTGACCTTTCAATTTTTCTTGACGGTCATGATTGGAAAGAAAATTTACTTCCAACGAGCAACATTTGTATTTTTAGAAATTTGTGTTAAAAAATGCTGTTGAAGAGAACGTAAACCCATGGGTATAAATTGACAATTTTCTTTTCTCATCATTAGTTTCCAAGTTGAAAGTTTAGTAGAACGGGACTGAAATAGGGTGGTGATGGAGGCAGAGGGTTTAGTGAAGTGCCTGCCTTTAACTGACAGACAACCCATGAAATGTAATTTTCATTCAGGCAATTTTTTTTCTATTATATGAATACTGTCCAGTCACAGAATGAGGTGACATTTATTTATTTAACTTTTTACTTTCTCTATCTTATTTGAAGCTTTGTAAAATTTGAGTTAAATTGTGCTTTTGACTTTAGTGATTTATTCACACGGTAAAATAAATTTTCAACTCGTACACTATACGAGTAGTGATGAGAAGGTTCGAGGAGTGTCTGGCAACCCTTTGAATTTTTTTAACCAAATTTAACCCAATTAGGAAAGTTAGGAAACGTTTATACGCCATGCCTCTATTGCTTATGTACAACCGTATAACATTGACACATGACGGCGAATAAGAAAGCGAGTTAAAAAAAAATTGAAAAACATGAGTTTTTGTTGATAGACACTCCTCCCCGCTTCCAGACCCGTGATGAGAAGAGATTTCTGTACATAACCTCAATTTATTGAAGATACTTTCAATATACGAGTAGTGGTAAATACTAAGAGATACCTACTTGTCAGTGAAGGAGGAAGGAGGCAGGATACCTATTAGCTAATTTCACCTAACATTGATCAGAACGTCATGAGATTTGGCATACATCGGATATTTGCAGTCACATACTTGAACCTCATTTTCATAATTACCCTTTTAAAATATTTGACACATGCAGAGATATCCCATAGGGATACGTCGAATATTAAAAATCCTTATCCTTTGAACGTCTTAGAAATTGGTGACTAGATCTGAAGAAAATTTGGCATAACATCGTTGAAGATGAAGACAAATGGATAAGTTGATATTTGAAGCTGGGGACTCTTGTGGACTGTGCACTTCATTCAGTAAGTTAATAGGTATGTAGAGATAACTAATATGTAAGATAACTTGAGACACTAATTGATAGCAATTTGTCTCCGTCTTGATCGTGGATCCTCAACGACCATTCAATTTTGAAAGAATTTCCCTTTGTGTTGTGCCCCTATTGTTTAATTTTTTTTTTTTTTTTTTTACTAACACCCACCCCTTCGAAAACAAATGAATTATATTTACCACAACCATGACTCGCATTGTGTGAATTAGTGGGTAGTTAGTTTTAGTTAGTATGTTGGCATTTGTGAAAAGCATTGTGTCATTAAAGTAATTCTCGTATTCCACATGTATTCAAATTGAGTTTTCCACTTTGTCATTTTTCATTCACACCTTTGTTACATCTTATTATTTAGTTATAAATTTCAGGATTATTTTATTTAATTTTGTTTTTCAAGTTTTTTAAAAAGATTTAAAATGTTTCTTGTCAAAATGGTAATTTGATTTATTTTTCTTTTATTGTCGCTAGAACCGCAAGCACCCCTTCTTTTTCTATATTCCGAAATATGTAATAAAATTATTTCAAGCTTATCTAAACTTTCGAATGTTTCCCTAATTTTCAAAAGAAATTTTATCCTTTGTTATTATGCATTGGTACTTTACACGCCTAAATATTTTGATTTAGAAAAAAAATACTACTATATGGGAAGAAACTTAAACACTTGATGAGTCTCTTGAAGTGTCCATTTTTTCCGATCGCACAATCAATCCATGTATAAATAATGTGATTTGCAAACGTTCACAAGGAAAATAAGACATATTTGAGATACTTGGAAGTAGAAAGCAATTTTGCAATAACATCATTTTTTAAACTCATTTTTCCGTCTTATTAGTATAACTCCATTGTACAAATTAACTTGGTTTTGGGGACTCTTTTCCATAAGAAATCAAGGCCATTCTTGGAGAGTAAGAACCCTTCAAGTATATATGTTATGTACGTTGATTTCCAACGTCATGTTCAAGATGAAAAAGAGGTGAAAATATATGACTTACCGGACGAATCTTCTAAGGAATGATTCAAAATCATTCAGATTTCCTTTTGTTAGCTAGTCCCCATCAGACCTCAATTAACAATTACTCAAACTGCAAATTCACATTAGCTCGTGTGTGACACTAGATCTCACCCGTAGGTATGTGAATGGGTGCATGTAAAATACTCGTATGTCAATGTGAATGATGGAATATATTTTTATTGTATATATTACCAATATGTATTCAATACTTTTCTTCAGCAGTAAGATTATTCATCCCCAGAAAATTTCTTATTCATCTAAGGTATTTATCAAAATCATGACCAACGAAAACTTCTATTATTTACTCTCTTTTTTGCAGAAAACTTGACTTCAGATTAAGAAAAAAGTGCGGTCAAGTGAATGCATTTAAACAGAGTTCTTGCGCTTGACGAAGCAAGAATGAAAACCTATTAAAGATAACGAATGGGCGTTTTGGATTTTGTATATGTATGTATAGTCAGACAATGCGTGGGTTATCATATGCGTTCATTGTGGAATAAACCAATATGGAGTGACGATACTTTATCAATTTTTTTGCATTATAGTAATGGTGGAATATGGATAAGTCAAAGGTCTGCGCCTGAGGTCAATTCTTACTATTTTCATGGGATGCAATAACTTAACATTTGTTTTAAGAACTTAACAGAACATCATTTAATTTATCAACATTTCAAATGGAGTTCTCTCCTTTTCTAGCAAATAAACCGAATTACAATATAAAATTGAGTCATTCTTCTTTTTCGTTAACTTCACTTCTTCCCAATTCTATTTTTGGTCGGCGTTGCTTTCCTTAACTCTACCATGACATAAGCCTCTGTTCAGTGCCTACTCTCATTATCTCTACCCTTTCTTGGCACGGTAAAGCGCGCATGCTGCTGCGTTTCACCGATGACTTTCGGTTTGATGCAGAGTTCTTTAAAGGTTGGATATCCTTCCCAACACCATACCTTCTGTAAAAGTTGGCTTGCTCCCCTCGGTGGTTAAACAAATAATTATAATTTATTGTTTCATTATTCATTAGTGACATCATCGTATCCGATGGAACTCGTAGGTATGAGACTGCAGCTCGAAATAAGTGATTGTTTACTGCTAAAGTTCTTTTTGTTATCATGAATCTAATCTTAGAGGCTGGTAATTCACATCGGCCCCAGAACCATGTCACTGCAATATAATTATGTCAGTAACAAGAGGAAAGGAGTTAAAAAACATAATGATATTACAGAGTTTCTTTTTTTGTGTTATTTTACACCATCAGCTATGGTGGACTCGGTCCGTGAGGATGTCACCCTCAAGAAACTTCTAATTATCTCTTGGTCTTTCTTCTTATGATTTACTTTTTCCTCATGGAAATCATAAATGGATTACAGGAAATTACGTCTTTGCATTTATTGTTTAGTTATTAAATTGAAACTTTAGCTTACAACAACATTCTAATTTGTTAAAAGAAAAGAAGAAAGAAAGAAAGAAAGAAAAAATCGTTCTTACAAGAATGAGAATGAAGTTTACGTAAATTAACTTTTTTAAACCATGTTTTCAATATTTCGATTTTGTTTCAACCTAAATATTTTTTCCCCAATCCAGCTGAGCAACCAAATAACACGGTGCATCATATCAAACGTTATGAAAATATTTTTGTTTGGCTCTTCTAAATTTACATTGTTTCAAAAAAAGATAATGGGAACTATTTACTTTCCGTACCCTCTTGTAAATGTAATCCCACATTTACATGATTTTTTTTTTTTTTNTCAATTTAAATGTCTGCTTTCATGGTAAAAATCTTTTTGATAAATGTTTTCAAAATTAATTTTTTCAACAAAAGATATCTTAGTAATTTTGGAGAGCGAGAATCTTTTTAGTATCTTTTGATTCTGTTTTTTTATTATCCCTCTATTATATAAAAAAGTTTTTTGTAACTGGACATTTATTATTGTGAGGAGATCCCACTGGAGATCGCGAAGCGATCGGAAGATGGGGTGGCGGTTGGTTAGCGAAGCGAGCAAGGTACGAAGCCTGGGGGGCTTCGTACCCTGCTCGCTTTAAGAAAAAGAGAAAATTGGACTATTAAAATCTTATAAAACTTGTAAGGCCAGAAAGACACTGATGTATCAAAGGGATAACTGAAATTTCACGAAATTCAATGACACGAAATTATTTTTTAGTATAAAAAGGAATATCGCTTAGTCACAAACAGGCTTGACTCCCATGTTCTGTGGGTGACTTTGTCAATGTTTTTTATATACTTTTTGTGTTGCGACTCAATGATATTTTTTTCATTTAAAATTTGATAAGTTTGGAAAAACAATCTCAATTCTCTTTCAAGCAGTCATAATGTATGGGGATGATCACTTACTTATGAACTGGCTTTTCATTTCACCGTGACAAAGAACGTCATGCATTTAAGTATTTCAATTTAAATGTCTGCTTTCATGGTAAAAATCTTTTTGATAAATGTTTTCAAAATTAATTTTTTCAACAAAAGATATCTTAGTAATTTTGGAGAGCGAGAATCTTTTTAGTATCTTTTGATTCTGTTTTTTTATTATCCCTCTATTATATAAAAAAGTTTTTTGTAACTGGACATTTATTATTGTGAGGAGATCCCACTGGAGATCGCGAAGCGATCGGAAGATGGGGTGGCGGTTGGTTAGCGAAGCGAGCAAGGTACGAAGCCTGGGGGGCTTCGTACCCTGCTCGCTTTAAGAAAAAGAGAAAATTGGACTATTAAAATCTTATAAAACTTGTAAGGCCAGAAAGACACTGATGTATCAAAGGGATAACTGAAATTTCACGAAATTCAATGACACGAAATTATTTTTTAGTATAAAAAGGAATATCGCTTAGTCACAAACAGGCTTGACTCCCATGTTCTGTGGGTGACTTTGTCAATGTTTTTTATATACTTTTTGTGTTGCGACTCAATGATATTTTTTTCATTTAAAATTTGATAAGTTTGGAAAAACAATCTCAATTCTCTTTCAAGCAGTCATAATGTATGGGGATGATCACTTACTTATGAACTGGCTTTTCATTTCACCGTGACAAAGAACGTCATGCATTTAAGTATTTCAATTTAAATGTCTGCTTTCATGGTAAAAATCTTTTTGATAAATGTTTTCAAAATTAATTTTTTCAACAAAAGATATCTTAGTAATTTTGGAGAGCGAGAATCTTTTTAGTATCTTTTGATTCTGTTTTTTTATTATCCCTCTATTATATAAAAAAGTTTTTTGTAACTGGACATTTATTATTGTGAGGAGATCCCACTGGAGATCGCGAAGCGATCGGAAGATGGGGTGGCGGTTGGTTAGCGAAGCGAGCAAGGTACGAAGCCTGGGGGGCTTCGTACCCTGCTCGCTTTAAGAAAAAGAGAAAATTGGACTATTAAAATCTTATAAAACTTGTAAGGCCAGAAAGACACTGATGTATCAAAGGGATAACTGAAATTTCACGAAATTCAATGACACGAAATTATTGCTTTAGAATTTGCTGGCCGTTTTAATGAAATTAGTGCTGGATTTACCAGTAAGCTGGAGCCTAGAGCGGCAGATTTTGGGGGCGGCAAATGTTAGATAATTTTTAAAATGGTTCATATTTATATACCTAATACTATTAGGTTCATATAAACATTTCAACATATAATATGTATGTGTAATATGTTTTACTCCTTCTTAGATAATTTTTAATTTCCTCATCCTATAAAAAGAAAAGTATTGTAATGGGCTGAAATTCCCTCTGTCTGTCTTCCTGTGAACAACTCAAGAACGGTAAGTGCACAATTTGAATTTTTATACACATGCCAATTTTATGTCGGGAACAAATCACGATTTTTTTGGTTGAAATCGAAGTAACGGTTGGCGGTTTTCGCCACTTTTTTTGCGGTTTAGTTAATCACGCCCAAAGAGATAACGGTAAGAGTAAGAGCTTGAAATGTGATCCCTATCATATTACTTTTATGCATTGATTGCAAAATGAAGTTTAATATACCGTTTTTGGCGGTTTTCGGCCGCTTTTTGGGGGTTCTTGTCTAAAAAGATAACTAGAGAATAAGAGTTGAAATTTGTTGTCTATTCATATCAATTTTCTGCATGGAATGCCGATTTTTAGCGGCTTTTGTTCTATTGGCGGTTTTCACAAATTCGGCCTAGGACGAAAAGAGTCTTGAAATTTGATAGTATGTCAATTGTATTTATTGGACGCGTCACGAAACTTTCAATAAATGTCTAATGGTTGCTTTTTTTGGCCGCCGTGAGAGCCGAGGTTTGGTCGTTCTCTGGTAGGTATGCGCCATGTGGTGTTGAGTTCGAGAGAGATGTGCATTGTTATGTAAGTAGTATTAACGCATAATTTATCCCGCCTTATTAGTAATACTAGTACATAATTGAACTTTTATTAACTCAGAAATATACAAAAAAACTATTTCTTGTTTACTGACACATCGATCCCCAGCTCACAATCATACTAATTAGGGTAAAGAGGTGGTGTTATTAAGCCGAAAATGCACAAATCAAAAAGAAGAATTTCATTTACAAAAAATGTAATCAGGTAATAATTATGATTGTGAGCTAGGATATCGAATTGGTATGTATTTTAAGGTTTTCCTTAAAATACATACCATTCTTATAAATACATATTTGTTAATTCGAATTTTCTGGAAATTCATAGTTTTTTTAGAAGAATCTAGAATCTTCGTGTTTGAGGGAAACAAACCTATTTCTATTTTGATAACTGATTAAAAATATAATATAAAATTTGCAAAAAGTCATCTGGAAATGCTAGAAAAATGTAGGCAACGTCAAATTTGATGTTAAGAAATCTCTTATATTTGTCGATGTTCGTGTTATAGTCAATGCCAATATGTGTACATTAATCTAATCTTTATACCAGGTCTCATTGAAACATGAAGAAATACCTTTGTTAAATCCAATTCGGTTTATTTGCTAACAAGCTCTCTTGTGATTCTATTTGATTAACGCACAGGTGACATAAGATAACATTTACACAAGGTAGCATATTTCGTCCAATAAAATATGCTACCTTATGTAAGTTTCACCCTTTGTCAAATATGTTCATCGGATTAAATTTTGCTACAATAAGAAAGTTAAAGGGAAGAAGCTCATGTAAGGCATTATTAGTTAAACGAGTCCCTTGTGGAATAACATTTATTAAAGTAACTCAAATTGGTATGTGTGTCTTTCTGGGTGGTTCAATCACTTGCTTTATTCTCTAATTGAAAAAATTCTTAGCTCTTTTTTTTAAAAAAAAATGCTTTGCTTCTGTAGTTTGAATAGCCTTCTTTCTATGGAGAGATCAATCATTTGTAGTTTTCTCAAAAAATCTATATGTATTTATTTACCAGTATTCTGTTTTTGTTGTTTAAAATGAGCAATGAACTATCTAGGAAAGGGCTTCTTGCCATTCTTCATAGATATATATTTTTTTATGTTAAAATAAATAAAAATGGTAATTATAATAAATAAGGATCAGGAGTTTCCACGATATGTTCTATTGGCAATTTTCCTGATAGAGTCGTTTATAATCATTTTTATGGATACACCACGCGAAGGCAAAATCAACCCTAATATAAGGCGATTCTGTTGCAATATTTTAACGTTCCAATGTCAAATTTTCCTAGTATTTTGGAGTTATTGATATTATCTAGCTAATCTAGTGCATTTTCTTTAAAAAGAAATCATTAGTTTATCTTATCACAACCCGGTAACTCTGAAGTGGCTAGTCAGATCTTTACAAACTATGTCTTATATGAAAACGCAATCTAATATAGAAAACTTTCTTAAACACTATAATAATCCGCCGTAAATTAAAAAAAATGCCTGAAAATAGTCCAAAACTCGAAAAATATTCGACCACTTTATTTCTAAAATTGAGAATACATACGCACACAGTCTAAAATCTATCGTATTGAGTTTTTTACATTTATTATAGATATTTCTAAGCAGACGATTTATTAGTGGATGTGCCAAAATACATACTGAAAATTAAAATCTATTCCACCCGGTAACACTAAAGATACATTTGTCGTATTTTAGATGTTATATACTCTGACACAATCTGTGTCGTTAATCGTTTTAATTGCTGTAAATATTTTAATTTATATTGAAGAAACTTTACCCAGGGATAATTTTTAATTTTATCTTCATCTTTAGCTGTAGACTAATTTTTGTGATACAAATAATATGGGTTCCTTTACATTTTATATGCTCAAAGCAAAAAACAAACATTGAACCAAAAATACATCAATACGATGCGGGTCATAAAAGACTATTTGAATACTTTTCTTTGCCAATACTGAAGGCAACAACAAGATGTATTATTTTCCAAAGTAAAGATATCATGAAATTGATAGATAAAGAAAGAGCACACTGCTATCTGTCATACTCTGTAATTGTTGATTTATCAACAACTAATAATTCGATCAACAGTTTTTAGTCTTCTAACCGACGGATTTAATGACCCAAAATGGATCATTTCGTTAGATCATTTGGAACAAAGCAGTCTTCTATTTTTGGTAATATGAATAAGTCAACGAACTTCCCAAGAGTTAGTCAGCTTCTTGAGTCTAAAAAAAAAATGTTTCACATTTTTAAAAAATAAATCTCCTAAGATACAAAACTTAAAATATTGACATTTCCTCTCTGAAATTTTCAAAAAAGAGAGTAAGAGAAAGGATACGGGGGGGGGTAAAATAAAATGGTAATGGTCGCGTGAAAGCGTGATCGGAATGTTGATATTTTTTTTCCTTTGTGAACAAAGCGTGGTAGCTTTGCTTTTGTCTATTCCCTCTGGTTTATGCAGAAATACCTAAAAAATGTATATAAAGAAATGATCAACTCGTACTTTTTTTTTATAAAAAAAAAGAAGAAAAAGGATTTTTTTATTCTCTTTTGTTGAATCCTTCACTATTGTCGTGTTGTCTACTAGTTCAATATGAAAAAAAATCTTGACTATAAATGTAAAAAGTCAGTTAAATGTACATAGTAATCTGACTAAAAAAGCACTCACTTTTTTATTTAAAAACTGGTTGCAGGTCTCCATTGAGATCTAATTAATTACCGCTGCGACGCGACGTTTGTTTAAATCTCTTGTAAGCGTTGTTTGAATCTTCCGAAAGTTGTTTTTTCCTATCGGTCCTTAGCTCCGTCCACTTTATAAAAAAGACCAAGTTCCGGAATTTGTTGTTTTCTTTGAGTTTGTTGTGGTTTTCAAAATCGTTGAACTAAAGAACTTAAAATTATTGTTTTCAAAGGCCTCACAAAGAAAGAGATTGTGAGTAGCCGTTTCTTCGTCCAAACCACAGTATTTGCATTACTCTAGTTTATATTTATACCGACAATGCCCTGTCTATGCAGATGGTTCCTTCAAGTAGGCTCACAATGGACCTTAGGCGATTTTGGTTTAGGACCAGTATACCTATATCGGACCAGTATACCTAAATCGGACTCTCTCCTCCTAGTGAAAAACAATATGTTTCATGCTATGTGGGTCATTTAAATTGTTTTTTCTTAATTTTATAGCCAAATTCTCATGCCATCCCTCACCGGACATTTTATCAGACCTTTGCAAATTGGTTCTGTGAAGTTAGGCCCTCCGAAATTTAATGAAGTTTAGAGCGAAATGGCTGCCGGCGAAAAACGTGATATTTATTTCCCTCTATGAGTCACTGAGCGTGGCTGGTTCTCATACCAAACTTCAATTTATTTAAATAGCACACAGAAAATTTGATTAAAATCTCCCTGTTTACTTTCCTCGTAAAAATTAGAAAGAGTGCGGATATTGTCGTACTCTTAGATGGCAATCTCACCTAATACAAAAATGACATAGAATAAGATTTTCAAGTACGGAATAATTCTCTCCCAAATAGATTTACATATATTGTCTACATCTCATTGATTTTCAAAGATACCTGCTATGTTCGAGTATATAAAAAAGCTCCACTATTAGTTTGAGTCAAGAAAAAAAAAAAAATTGAAGTTTTATATTTATTACTTTTTAAGATGTAAAAGAAAAAGAGTGGGAATCTTGTTGGGTACAAATCTAGCACCAGAATAAAATTTACATATCGATAATGTAATGTTTTTGAATATTTTATTGGAATATTATGTACCTAGCTACACGGTGTGTTTATTAAAGGATTTTCTTTTGTGGCAAATGCATATGGGAAAATAAAATTTATGCACATGGGTGAGCAGAAGTGTAAATATTTCTTTGATTCAATGAACGCATATGCATCGAGTCTCTTATTAGGGGCAGAATGATTTTCGCGTGAATGTATAGGAAGAATAATATAAACATTACCAAAAAATAATTTAAAATTGTATTACTCTTCACAAAATTACAACTTCTAAAATCAAACTATCCTAGTATATAATAAGTATAACCATCGCAGCACGGAATCATGAAGATATAAGTGCACTTCGGGTTGAAAAGCGATGACTACGTCCAGCCGATGATTACTCTATCGCTTTAGAATAAAAGCAGAGAGTAATATACTGCACAATTATATAACTTTCCCTTAGTAGATTAAAAAGGTGCACAATATATAACTTTCCAGTAGTAGTTTCTACGAACAAAAGTCCCTAGAAACTACCAGTTGGTATTTAAAATTTGATTAAATTCGAAGATCTGTAAAAAGATCTCCTTTACAGTGTTCGCCATTCGGTATGTTTTTATATTAATATACTCGTACTCCTAACTATTTCCTGTAAATATATTTCGAATTAGTAAACCTAGATTAGGTGTAATCAGTTGTGTGAAAAAATGAGGTAATCGGAAAGGCGTAAATAGAATCTTCAATAAATAAAATATTTGTTGATATCATCCTTAAAGTAAAATTTTAGATTTTGTATGACAAATAATAAAGTTTTCATTAAAATAATATAAAAATTATTTAAACTAACATTTCCCCCACTCCATGTTTTGTGATTTATACAAAAAATATTTTATAGGTACAAACATTTTTATAAGATGCAAATAAAAAGTTGTAAGTTTTTTTAGGAAGTGATAGAGAGGGGGGGGGGGGCTCTGCAAAATACTCCTGAGTTGATAATAAAAATAAATGAACTAAAGCTTTCTTTCATTTTACCAGAATTTTGAAGAAATGGGGTTATTGCTTCTAACCTCATACGGCGTTATCATTTCTAGTAGGTACATATTTTCGATTGTTTTTAGGGCTAATAGTCTTTCCACTACAATCATTTGTAATACAGTAAGTAGTTTCAACAAATATTCATTTTTAAAATAATATTTATAAGTTAAAAATAAATATCGCGAATGTTTGGCTAATTTTTATTAAAATTTTAATTTTTTAATTCCGAAATTAATGAAACTTGGTATGGATTTTTGTTGTGTTCATAATATTTGTTCATTAGAGGCCTAATGGGCTCATTGTGACCATTTCAATTGAGTGAGTTCTACAGATCACAGAAGTACCATTTAATAGTATCTGTACTCTCCCGAGCGATCAATGAAATGTTATTCTGATTGCACTTATTCGGAACTAACAAATAATCATTTTTATCAATAATTTCACATGATACTAATAGGTCCATTCTAATCAATTTGATTGTTCATTTCAATCAAATTGATTAGAATAAAAAAATCTTAAACATCAAAAAACTCTATTTCTGAAATCATTAAAAAGGCTTGAATGGGTTTTTTGAGACGAACAAAAATCGTAAGAATTGATGCGGCCATTTTATAAAGATGTGATGAGACTGAACAAAGGTTCTTTATTTTGTGGAACCGGTGTAAGTTCCACAAAATAAATATATATTTATAAGATGTTTGTAAAGATATAAATGCAAAAAGTACTTTGGGGTTTTTCAATTCCATTGAAAAGTTAAAAAAATCGTGAAACGAACTATTATGGCTATTTTCACCGTTGCGACACTTTTCCTCTGTGCATAGAATATAAAGTAATAAATTTAAGAATATGACGTTCCATGGCGCACTGTTTTTGAATATTATCTTCTGACTTGTTGGAGAAAGCTTGAAAGTGTAATGAATCTTTTGAAAGTTATTTCATTTTACATCTGTTTTTCTCAAATGATTTGTTGACTTGCAGATAGGTAGAGATATATTTTCTCTTCTTATTTTGATTTGGGTATAAATTATTATTTAGTTGTTGTTGTTTTTTTGTTGAAATTTTTTAACGTTTTATGTGACCCACGAGATTATTTTTTGTTAGCTTTGTACACTTCGAATTAATACAAAGTACAGGTTACTGAAATGGTAAAATCCCAAAATAACGATTTCTTATAATTGAGAGAATGAAAAGAAGAAGATATTTTAAAATATGGAAAAGGGAATGCCAATTTATTTTGTCTGTAAAAGACAGATTTGTTCAAATCAATTCTAATAATTTTTCAATTCTATTTGTTTTTTAGACAAATTATATCTTATTTTTCTCAAGTGTTATAGACATACGTAACTTAAATTAATACATGTTTTCGTATGAACTGAAAAAGTTTCCATAGAATTTTAATTTTGAATGCAGTCACACAAACTTTTGATTAAGCTTTTGAAAACAAGAATTTTCAAAAGCTTAATCAAAAAATTGTGGAATATGAAGATAAATTATATAAAAATCGTTTTCCAAAAACTACAGTAACTCATACCAAAATCTACCTTTACTAAATACTTCTAAGTAAATTCTAAGCTACATTATTTTTATGAAAATTAGTAAATCGAATATGATTCTCCAAAATTTATCCCTTCGGATAATTTATTATATCATATTGTTGCGAAAGGTTGCCCTAATTGGGAAATAAACCTCTTTATAAAGAATTGACATAAGAGAAATACTGTTCACATATATGGGAGGACGATAGGTACCGTTTTCGCTATAGTTAATTTTCAATAAATGGCACAATGGCAGTACTTAGTGCTATCATCATTCACAAAAGTTTTTGTTTGGCAACTACGCTGTCTCAACTCCTGTGATTCCAAGTATTTCATAAACACCCTATACAGACCCTGATGTTGGTATCTTCCACTCAGAAATATTTTTTATTTATTTTCACAAAAAAAAAAAAANAAAAAAAAAAAAAAAAAAAAAAAAAAAAAAAAAAAAAATGTTTTCATAATAATATTTATTTTTATTCCTGAGTCTTAGATTTCGTCTTATGATTTATTTTTTTAAATTTATTAAAATTAACGACTTCATACTTCATTTCTTTTTTATATTGTTTTTATATTTAAATTAAAACAATTAAAGGGGAAAGGTTTATGAGACTGAATATTCTGGACTAGAATAGTAGACTCACACCTGCATCAATGCATCAGATGAATATAGCGATGTGCATCCTGCATCAGATACTATTTCTTGACATCTTTATTGAATTAGGGTTTACTTCCGAAGTACTCAAGGTAGGAGATTAGAGAAGCTTTGTATTCATATTCATGTAAATGTTACTTTAAATAAAAATGTCTATTCACATGTTGCCCTTGTCTGTGTGTTCTCTGTTATTTTCTTGGGGATTTGTCAAAATATCTAGTACGTACATTCATCTGATTTTATTGCAATTTTGCGAGTAAGTTTGTAGATGCTGGTAGCATCCAATATTTTTCGAGTAACAGATAGAAATTTAAAACTATGTACAGCAGTATTTGAATTGTATTTTTCCTTGATTGATCATTTGAACAAAAATAATTAATTTCTGATACTCTTTTATTGAAATAGTTTACGTCAAAACTGTTTCAAACGAAATATTAGGTCGGCATTTAATGAAGAAAACAGTAGGTAGGTAATTATATAATTTCGTTCGGATCCACAAGTTTTAAAAGCGCTTCAGTTAACGAATTGGATATGTTTTAACGTTAGAATCTTTAACTCAATGGTAAATATAATCAATTTTCAACTAAGAAAAATCCGACATTACCTGGGCTTTAGTAAAGCCCAGGTAATGTCGCCCACAACTAAAGGCCCACAGTTCAGTCGATGATTTTGCAGCAAAAAATCCATTTAAAAATAAGTAGATTAAGGTAGAAATCTGAATCCATAACCTTTTTATGAATAAAATAAAATTAATTAAAATAGAATAATATAATTTTTTATTCATTAGCACTATTAATAATTTATATGGTTAGATCTCGTATTGATATCCCTGTATTTTGTTTAAAAATTAAAAAAAAAATAGTACCGTGAAACTTTCATTCTCATTGTTATTTCATTGTTCACAAAAAACACTTCTTCACATACATGTGTAAAACATACCACAGTCGAGCATACCATGTAGTCGAACATACCATGTGAACATACCATGTTAATTTTTCAACAACTAATCATTTTGGCGTGTAAGTTATTGCAGTTCATGTAAGTCTTAATAACTGTCAATGAAAAATAAATCATACTTCAGACGTTTGAAGATGATAACCTCTTGGACTGACCTGAGTTAATAATGTAAAATAACAGCGAAATAAACTCTTTAATATCATTATATATTGTAACTTCTTCTTTTAAGATGTAAAAAATTATGCCAAAAAAGCAGTATGTCATATTCTTATATTAACTACTTGTCTGATCGAACTTGGGTCAACTCATAGCCACTGACAATAAATGTTGCTGTGTGAAAAGTAATGATCACATACATGTTGGTTTTTGATATCGAGAAAAAGTAAACAGTAATGGTATGGAATATTTTGGTAAATACTCTAAACCAAAGTTTTAATAGAAAAATGTTACAAATTATGCTCTCCCCCCCCCCTTTCCGGAATTAAAAAAATGTTGTAAAAGTAAAGCAGCAAAGAAATTTTGTTGAATTTCAATATTCATTAGTCAATATCAGATTCTATTGAAAAAAGTACATTTATAAACAGAATATCTCCAAATTAAAGAAGTAACATAAAATTTGTATTCTAAACGACCAAATATAATTTGTACAGGAATTCAATTTTATTCTATTCTAAATTAAGAGGATCGTAATTAAAACAAATAGGATTAAAAGATTTGGCTGAACAGAGGATATTGATATACGAAAGGAGTTGAAGAGTTTTATGTAAATAAGTTTATCTGATTTCTACTGCGGGGGTTCATGATGTCGAGCACATTTTTAAAATAAGAGGGAGAGAGAGAGAGAGAACAAACTTAAATTTGTTTTTCCATTATGTTCAAACGTGGTTAAAATAGTCATAAGATTCAGTGGTAGTTCTTCCCAAATTATATTCTGGCAGAAAAGTAATTTATGTTCGCGATTCCATTATTATTAAACGACCTTTATAAAGAGATCTATTGTGACCAGTATTTCGAAGAGGCGAGGCTAAAGTTAGATTAGAACCAACAGCCTCCTGATTACGAATCCACCGCCCCAACGAACTGATTGGGGCGGTGACTCCATATATCACAGAACATTTTGGACACTAGGTTTTGTGGGAAGAAATTTAGTTAACGTGAATAGAGAGGGTCGAATATAAATATGAAAGATAAAAAATGCAAGAAAATCTAAAATACGACAGAAATAAAAAGCTCAAATATAAATGATAATAAAACGATATAGGAAATTGCTCATGTGATAAATCTGTAATAATTTTGACAAATGATAGCAAAAGCTTCTTTACTGACTTGTGGTTTCCCTATCAGATTTGCTGTTTATTTCTCATAGTATCTTATCTTTGACAGCCTATCAATTTATCATAAGAGCAACCATCTGTCTAACTTTATGGTAGGTTTACAAAGAATGGAGTGGATAGGACAATACGTTTTAATTTAACTTTTCACCAAAAGTTTTTTTTTTTTATTTTTTTTAATCTAGATTTATGAGACACCTTAATGTAGTTTATTTTAGCATTTCTGAAATAATTGTCAACCTAACAAGTTTTTCATACTCCCAAGATGGGCTTGTAATTTTGAAGATTTAATGATCAAATCATTTGGTGATGACTTCCTCATCTTCTAGTGCACATTGTCAATTAATGTAAAGATTTTTGGGAAAAAAATATTTTTTGTTTATCAAATTGGATTATTCATCGTTCTTTACTACTACCAGTAGTTGTTAGATGGGAGAGTAACTCTCACTATTCCATCCACGATGTTCTCAAATAGACGGACGTTTTGCCTTCAACAAACTGCCGTTCCATCACACTCATATTTTAAGGAGTGTAAAGATATTTTAATATTTTATTACGGCTGTTATTCTAAATTTTGTGTGTATTTTCGCTTTTTTTTTTTTTTTTTTTTNTTTTTTTTTTTTTTTTTTTTTTTTTTTTTTTTTTTTTTTTTTTTTTTTTTTTTTTTTTTTGTAAAATGTATCCTTTCGGATTTCTGGAGATTTCAATCTTTGTAAAAAGCCGATGTTTTTACAGAATTTTAACCCAAAAAGTTAAATGTGATATTATAGCATAGTGATATTGGATTGTAAAAAAAACCTTTTAATGCTTTGATGTCAACAAATAAATATGACATTCTAATACAAAAAAATATACATTTAGGTCTTTCTTTTATGAAACTTGAGCTAAACTCGCGGTAATAAGAGTGATGCTCAAGGGCTATTAGAAGGTATATAAACTACATACTTTAGTATGTAAAAGTGAAATGTACATCTTATGATGGCAGAGTGATGATGATGATATATTGTAAAGATAATAAGAATTCTACACATAAAACGTGCGTCTAATTCATTGACACCCAAACTCATAAAGAAAATTTAACACTTTACAGAATGAAAACCAGAACAAAATGGACTCTATTGGAGTACATAATAGAAAACGAGTCAATGATTATGATGTGCTTATACAGGGTGTCAGCGGATCATTCTAAAATGAAGTGTTTATCTCAATGATACTGTGTCGAGAAAAACACAACAGCCTTAGTAGCTCAGATGGTGGAGGCAGTAGATTCGTAACCTGGAGGCTGTTGATGGTTCGAATCCAAGCATGAACATAAGATTTAATAATAACACGGGAAACTACATTTTGACAAGCTATTAGCTTAAAACAACTAAATTCCTTAAGAAAAAACATAATGAAGGATCAAACATTACTCCATTTTCACTTGACTAAAACAATGTTAAATAGACATTATCAGAAATTTGTATTAATGCAAGATTGATATTTTCATTTCTAAGAATATCTGGACCGTATACATTTGACAAGATGATAAATATAAGGGATTTCATAATTTAAACCCTAAAATGAGAGTGGGACTGCTGTGGGTTTTTTAACAACTACTTGTTATAAAATAAGTAAAACTTATTGCAGTTTCCCTTTCGAATCTATTTTTAGTTATTTTGTTACCCCAATAGGACTGAGAGAAACCCGTCCGAAGTTGCTTTATATCAATGATCTAACTGTAACTGTCATTTCTTCTTAAAAAAAATGAATGAAGTTTTTTGAAAAGAAGATCCATTCATTCTATGATATTTGGTTCTACCACAGTTTTATTTGCTAAATCTGATTGACTTTGATTAAATTGTGTATTCGACAAACATACAAAATTGATTTCTGGAAATTAAATTTTTTGGAGAAGAAATATTTATATATATTTTTTATTTAATTGATAAATGACACCCTGTAAATGTAACAAGTCCATCAATATCTTCCTAGGTGTTCACAATGTGGATACAGTAGCTGCTGCTGTGGTCGATAATAATGTAATTACAAGAGAGTAGATTATTATTTGGAGTTCGTGCACAGGCGTGAAAAATCGACAATAACAATGAACTTGAACAATGCGTCACACGTGTGAGAATTGTCACGCTTCTTACTCCAACTGTCATCACAGAAACCTGAAACCTATGTTTGACACAAGATAGGAGAAACTATACTTTCAGATGGACAGAAGAAAATTCATAGACAGGTACAAGCAGTCAGCAGTCATTGTCACTTGGAATCGACTTCATTGTATAAGGACTATAAGGTTTTTTTAGAACAACGCACGCCTTAATGAAAACTAGACGTTACTGTCGAGACAGATTTGATAAAAGACTAGAAAATTGGAATTTCTATTTTTAGAATTGTAAAAAATATATTATTTTTCTTCTGAAAATGATTTATTCCTTTCCCTCGATATGTTTATTTATTCATTCAAACATATCCGTCAATTTCTACAATTCTAGGAAAATACTAAAATATAATAGGCTCTACAAAGGAAACTGATCACCGGACGAGCTCAATAGCCAAGGTATTTTCTACCTATATTTAATATTTAAATCAACAAGAAAAAAAACTGTCTCAGACTTACATCAATGTTTGGATGTGTGTATTTTTTTCCCTATGGCAACCTATTGATGTTTTCTTTTATATATTTGATGTATTCATTATAGTATCTAATAATCAGACCAACTCACATTTATACCAAATACATTGAAAGTTCAAGTGGAGGGAAGCTATTGTCAAAACGACATATTTCGGTAGTACAAATGTATACACAGCCAAAACGGTAAGAGATATCAAAAAATGATCGGAGATGGAACCCTCAAAACCATACCCGCAATCTTCAGAAAAAAAATATTCGTTCTTATCTCAGTTATGGAAGATTTTCATATTTTTGCGAAGGAAAAAAGACTGAATTATTTTGACCAAAAGAATTTATATAGCCATGAGTTTTAATTCAAAGACCCATTTGACGTTTCAGATATCAGCTAAGTTAGTTTTATTATAAAAGTGAATCCAGTATAGATTTGTATTCGTATCTCTCTTCCATGGACAATATGCTTTGTAACCAAGATGAAAATGTTACTTATTATATTTGGAATGTAGAAATATTCGTACATTACTTTAAATTATGTCGAAGTCTTACTTTGTAAAACTTTACGTTTCCTTTGAATTATTTAAAATGATATTCACCCTTCGTCTTTGCTTTGTACATTGAAACAAACACAAAATTAGGTTTTCATTGATGCAAACATTCAATAGTGGTTGTAAACACAGTACACTTTTCATCCTGTTTTAATTCTTATGCAAATCTCTACAAAAGATTTTTTTTATTTAGTTTATTTTAGGTTCATTTCATTTAATTTGATTATATTGTTTTTATGTTGGATTATGTTCTCTTGTGTTTTTTAATATGTTTATTTTGAGAACTGATTAGTATTTTAGATTTTCAGTCAACCACATTCTCCACAAATTATCCATTTCTTTATTCTTTTTCATCAATGCAGCTCTCCCGTCGTCTACAGCACATGTTTCAATGATAATATTGTCAGACCAAATATATTTTTTTTCCTTTGTATGTCAATTTGTTTAATATTATTATTGCTTTCTTTAACTCTTTACTTGTTCAATGTTCAATAAATATTACATTTGTCAGCTAAAGGTCAATAAATTATGTCCAATAAAGCTGTTTTTCAATACAGCCTTTCTACTCCTCTACAGCTAACACAATTTCAATAACATTTCCTTTCAAAGATCCTGAAAGGTCTACATGGTATCCCACAGTTTAGAATGCTATGTTTGTTGTTCAATCTTTCATGTGCCACCTATCAATCAGTACTGGAATTATTGATTTTGACGGTAACAAAATCTATAGCTCTAAATATCTTTTGTTTGCTCCTAATGTTTTTAATGATTGTAATCATATATTTAATCTTGTAGACTAAATATTGACATGGAACCATGTCGATCACTACAATAAAATTACATCAGTAACACAAACATAATAATATTACAGAGTTGCTTTCTGTGTTATTTTAAACCATCATCAGCAGCACAATCAGAAGTTACTTCAGATCGGTGGAACCGAACTCAAGTAACTTCTCACAATCTTAAGTATAATAATGAATAAAATAAATGAATATGTGAATATTTCACAGCATTACAAGCGCCGCTAAACTAAACCATCACAGCACTATATATTTTTTTGCTCTTGTAATGACGCCGCAGTTCGCTACTAACAAAATAAGTAGTGATTCAGATGTCGTCACAATCTTATGATTTATTTACAGAAGTTAGTAACTCATACTAGAATTGAAAAAAATTAAGCCTTTGGAAGAAATTGTAAGAAACTACGTCATGATTAGGATAATAAATAAATAAAATTAAAAAAAAAAAACATATACAAACTGTTCTGTGTGGTGTGTCACTAAATAACTTTCGGAAATCTTTTCAGAGGAATAATATTACTATCTAAAATCTCACATACTTTATTATTTACCTAATCAATCATATGTGGTATTTTCAAAATTGCATACGAAAAAACTTTATTTACACAATCAGTGAATCAGAGCAATGTAAATAAACATTAGTGGTAAGAGTAAAATCTATTCTCCTTTCTGAAGCTGATTTAATTTTTACTTTCTCTTCCATAGAAGATAAAGTATTGTATTCGT
>CM022885.1:12531639-12545778 GCA_012654025.1 Pachypsylla venusta
CAATAAGAAAAAAAAAAAAAAAAAATAATAATAAAAATAAAAATATCTTGCCATGACTTTATATCGTGGCACCTTTCCTTTCCGAGACAAACAGAAGGAGATTTTACCAACATTTCGTTCAGAATGTCTGCATTTTTGTAAATCTACCTCTTGTTATGTGTTTTGGTAAAATTATCAATCACTATTAAAGACAAATTTCTTGGATGGGCTAAATTCACAAATTCTTGTCAAAAACAAGGTTGCCTAAATCTTTTTAAAAGAAATCATATTTAACCATTTTTAGGGGCCGATACCTGAAAGGTAACAACGCAGCAATATTAGTAAGCATGCGGAGCGATGTCCGTCCTCCTGTAATATATAATATTGGGATAAGACGTAAAGCTTGCAAAATTTTGTGAACTATCGGCAATGTTAGATAAAAATCTTCGTAATGTAACGTCATCTTCGTAATGTAACGTCTTCAAGCTTCTTTTGAAGCGAATCTTCGTAATGTAACGTCAATAAATTACCGGTCAGCATTGAATATAAATTGCAGTGCTCATAAATGTGATATCAATCAATGACCTATTTTTTACACCCAGAGAGAAAAGGTCATTGAAAACCTTCTAAAGAAGTTCTGAATGTTAAACATCCGAGATAGAGTGGACGTTAAAATATTTTTAACCTATTTATGTTTGGTCACAGATTACTGTTGGGGTTTTCTTCTTTAAGATTGAGGAGAGACTTGGTCATCTTCATCCTTCCTATATTTATTCTAAAACGTGATAACAGGATGGGCGTTTCACGTACTTGCTAGACCCAATAATGTAACGCGGGGAGGCGCGAGTCTTCAAGAGTGTATCAACCCACTGTTCTTCAAGCTTCTTTTATCTTTTGTTCTTTGTATTGTTATATTCTTTTTAGGAAAAAAACGAATTCTTCGTATTGTTACTGAGTGTAAAATATATAATATCTATTTTTTTTTTTTTTTTTTTTTTTTTTTTTTTTTTTTTTTNTTTTTTTTTTTTTTTTTTTATCACGTCGAAAAGTTTTTGTGACGCGTTTTTTAACCTTCCTACGTGATTTTTTTAACTATTTATTTATATATTTATTTTGGTAATAATAAACTTTTATCACGTAGGTATTCCGACGATTTTTATACTTCACGTTTTGTTGTGTCCTATTTAAATTTCAAACAGACTATTTTTTATACTGACCTATTTTTCACTTGGAAATATATGAAAAATGTCATTCGATATTTTAGCACCTAAATTTTACAAAAAAATGTTATTAGTGATTTTTTTTTTTCGATAAAAATATAAAAAATAACTTTTTATTATTGGTAAAAATGTTTCGAATTATTTTGATTTTTATAAATTTAAATTAAGGACATAATTTATCAGAGATGTACTTCTGTTCTAACAATATATTTTTTTTTAAAAAAAATAGTGAAATAAATTAACATCTGAAATGTGATTTGATTACTACGTGGGACCTTTGAAGTTTGTATTTTAAATTATATATGAATGCATATAATATTCTCGTGTAAATTTTAAAATAATTATTAAAAATCGAAAGATTTCTTTTAATGAAATTTGGCCAAGTGCAATAGAAAGTGCAATTTTTATTAATTTTGTTAACCATGTTACCTTATAATGTTATGCCAAGAGACTATGCAACTCTCCAAAGAGGACCGGTGGCGTCAAATATGATGAATTCAACTTTTACACATTCCTGGTTCGTACCAGGGGATTTATGTGTCCCGTACAAACGAAATCCACAGATACTTCTTGAGCCAGGGCATGTTAATAATTAATTCTTATTTTATAAATTTAAGTTTAGATGAATTTAGCATAAGTTTCTTAAGTGATTTACTGGCAGACTAACACTTCTGTGTAAATCAAAGCAGAACATGGTTGCTTTACTCACGGCACCCTCGATTAAAATGGAAATTTTGGAAAATAGCCACCTGCATCGGTGGGATTTAAAATTCTACTGACGGCGCGACTACACAAAAGTAATGAAGTACAGGTGTAAGTATTGTGGGATTGACAGGGCAGGTCTAGGGAAAAGTTCAATCCAGGTAATTTCCAACAGACCGGTTGGTGGGTGCTCCGCAGACCAAAAATCTGTGACCAGGGGAGTGTATGACATTTGGTACGATGTTACTAGTTTGGTTCTGATAGGTATAGGAAGTATCCAAGTTCTCATGGGACGTAGACCAAAACATTGTAAGGGCATACAAAAAGATTCCTATATTATTAGGTTGGGTATATTTTGGTGTGGGAAGTTGGTTTTATGAAAAAGGAAATTCCAATTCTTGTTGTTTTAGAGCTAATATAATTTTTTTTTCAAGTCAGAGGGAAATCATAGAAACTAAACGACACTGTATATTGTATGAGATGAGAACTATTAAATGTCAAATTAAAAAAATATTAAACATTACAATTACGAAACCGGTCCTTTCGTAAATGTAATGTTAGAGTGCCAATATTCATATGTGTTAAGGTCTAATAGCTAAAAATTATTAAACATTACATTTACGAAACCGGTCCTTTGGTAAATGTAATGTTAGAGTGCCAATATTTGTATGTGTAAAGTCTAATAGCTAAAAATGATTAAACATTACATTTACGAAACCGGTCCTTTCGTAAATGTAATGTTAGAGTGCCAATATTCATATGTGTTAAGGTCTAATAGCTACAAATTATTAAACATTATATTTACGAAACCGGTCCTTTGGTAAATGTAATGTTAGAGTGCCAATATTTGTATGTGTAAAGTCTAATAGCTAAAATTATTAAACATTACATTTACGAAACCGGTCCTTTCGTAAATGTAATGTTAGAGTGCCAATATTTGTATGTGTAAAGTCTAATAGCTAAAATTTTAAACATTACATTTACGAAACTGGTCCTTTCGTAAATGTAATGTTAGAGTGCCAATATTCATATGTGTTAAGGTCTAATAGCTACAAATTATTAAACATTACATTTACGAAACCGGTCCTTTGGTAAATGTAATGTTAGAGTGCCAATATTTGTATGTGTAAAGTCTAATAGCTAAAATTATTAAACATTACATTTACGAAACCGGTCCTTTCGTAAATGTAATGTTAGTGCCAATATTCATATATGTCAAGGTCAAATAGCTAAAAATGATTAAACATTACATTTACGAAACCGGTCCTTTCGTAATGTTATATGTTATAATATGTAATATATGTTAAGGTCTAATAGCTAAAAATGATTAAACATTACATTTACGAAACCGGTTCTTTCGTAAATGTAATGTTAGAGTTCCAATATTCATATGTGTTAAGGTCTAATAACTCTCGAGATTTAATAATTTGTAGCCAATTCAACGTTATTTTAATATTATTATTCGTAAATCCTTTGTTGGTATATCACAAGTTTTACCTCCCTCTAACTAAGTTCTGCAAGTGCTGCATAACAAGTAGCATACAGGTGTGTAAAACACCTCTTAACTTACACAAACGGACGAAAACGCTTGTGACACAACATTCTAATATTTGAAGTCGATACAAAAAATATTTCTTGAAATTTATATAGCCACAAGTAGTTCCGTGGAATTAATACCTCATTCAGTTTCGCAGCAAACATATTATTTTATATCTGGCCAGGGCCGTACCCAACATTTTTTCGGGGGGGGGGGTCCGAAGCATTGACAGCCAAACCAGAACTAACACCTGAAAATTATGATCATGGAAGGTGATGTTGTTTTTGTTGTTGCTGCTGCCGTTGTTGTTTTTGTTGTTGTTGTTGCTGCTGCTGTTGTTTTTGTTGTTGTTTCTGATGTTGTTATTGTTGTTTTTGATGTTGTTGTTGTTGCTGCTGTTTTTGTTGTCGTTGTCGCTGATGTTGTTTATTATAGGTCACGTGCAAAGTGGAGTATTTAAAAAAAAAAAACGATTGAAATTTCGAGGGGGTCTGAACCCCATGGACCCCCCTGAGTACGGCGTTGTATCTGACTATCTAAACATTGAGTCCGAAAAAAATATAAAAGAGAAGTTAGAGGTATTGTACTACCTACACACATATTTGTATGTGTGCCCCTTACATTCTTCCATCTGATATGATACAATGTGGAAAACAGTAACATTAAAATGTCAGCTTTGAGGCCTCGGGTGACACAATGCCCCAATAGAACCTAGAAACTAATCAAACATAATAATAAATGGCTACACCAAGTTTCATCAAGTTTCCGAAAGTTATAAGTTTCCGAGAGTTATCGTGATACAAAAGTACAAATTAAAGGAAAACATAGATTTTATTTCGCTTGGTCAAGAATTCTGAAATAACTCATTGGCTGATGGCTGACAGGATAAAGCACAGACCAAACTAACATTTTTTTAATAAAATCAATTCTGCCTCAGTAGCTCAGTTGGTTGAGTCGCTGGATTCGTAACCAGGAAGCTGTTGGTTCGAATCTAACTCCATCCCCGGATACTGCTCACAATAGATATAAATAAAGGTCACAGTGATAAATGCAGTATCAACAGAGATTTGTAACCAGTTCAATAATAACAATAATCCCCAGAATAATCATTGGACCTTCCAGTACTTAAGGCCACCCTAATGCAGTTACCGAAACAGGTGTATTCTCGACTAGGTTAGTTTAGAAAACCCCATGGAACTTTTTGAGATTCTTCTTGGAAGTGCGACAAAATTATTGCTTTACAATGAAATTCTCTTTAATCTTTTTCCCCTTCCCTTAAAAAAGAAAAGAAAAAGTGTCAGCTTAGTTATAGAATTGAAAAGAGGAAATTAGGAACGGCACAAAAAAGTATGAAACTGTTTGGAAAAGAATAAAGTCAGGAAAACGAAAATCCTAATAAAAGGTACCCTTGAGTATAACAATAATAAAAATAAAAAGCTTTCGAATCGCATTATATCGAATCAGCAAACATCCTCAAAAGTTTTTAAAACTAGAAATCAGCAAATGTCCACTTCTCTCTATATATTATAAGTTTCTATGTTTAAAAATAATTGTTTCGAATTTCCATTCAATAGTGGCATTATTGATTTTAATGGCAGCCAGATGTATGAGATGGCAGATTTAAATAGTATGTTTGCTAAAGTCAAGGGCGTAGCCAGCATCTGGCCTAGGGGGGGGCAGCTGAAATAAGGGGGGGCAGCTGCCCCCACCTGCCCCCCCTTCCTACGCCCATGGCTAAAGTTGTTATTTATCGTCAAAAGTTTATTTATGGAGGCTAATAATTGACATGAGCCCTCAAAACCTTGCCAATTGCGTCAGTAACACAAGAAAATTAGTCACTCTGTTCATTTAGATTTATATGAACATCAATCAATGAACCGGAGGTTTTTGAAGCTTTTTTGCTATATCCCGCTAAAGTGAACACTTATCCATGTATGGTATGGTTATCGTACGTTTATTTATTGAATAATGCCTCGATGATAAGAAAACCAATTTGAATCCACAGAATTTTCATGATCGAAGAAACATGTTATTTACTCTTCTTCTTCTTTCACTCACCTTTTCCCAATTTTATTTGGGGTCGGCGCTATTTACTAACCTTCTTTAAGCGCGTCCATGTGAAAATTGTACTTCAAATTTCGTATAAAAATGTTGAGTTTATTTTTGCTGAACGTTCATGTGTAAATGGTTTTTATGTGTGTGTAAGGATTTAGAACTAAATATCTGGTAGTACTATTTGGTTGGCGTGCTGAAAGAGATCCCCTTAAAGAAGAATAACGTCATCAATAGAAAAACTTTTCCTTATTCATACTCGTTCGTATATTTTATGTCCATTATCAGATTTGAAAACTATATAATTATGCAATGCAGAAATAATGAATTATTATTGCCTGTGCATTCTAAATCCTGCAGTGACTCCTCAAAACCCCAAAAGGCAAAAAATATGCCATGTACTGCATACAAATTCAATCAATTTGTTGTGATATATTAAATCTAAAAAATAAATAAAAAATACACTAAATCATATGTTTGCTTCCCTTTTTCTTTGCTAAATAAAAAAAAGATGTGAAGTAGTGCCTACTTTAGGGAATAAAAAAAAAAAAAAAAAAAAAAAAAAAAAAAAAAAAAAAAAAAANAAAAAAAAAAAAAAAAAAAAAAAAAATAGTTGAAAATGTTGTTTTCACTTTTCGAACATTGGACGATTTTATTTTCCTCTCAGAAGTCCTGTAATAATGATGGACCTTTTACAAAGGCAGTTTTTTGGGTGCCATTAATATGAAAAGACCTACTCCTCTTGGTCTGTCTGTCTCTCTGTAGCTATAGTAACCAAGCAATATTATGAGTTAGCGGTACCACTTATTTTACTTATCAGCCACAAATGATAAAAACCTCCATGTGTCAGCGGGGATATAAACCCTTCGATTTACCATCATAAATATACTAGAGAAACCCTTCTATTTACCATCATAAAAATCAATCTCTGGGGCGATATTACATCGCCCCAGTGATAGAAATAATATTTTGAATTGAAGACGGTTCGGAAAGAACATTTAATTTTGAGCAAATCTTGGTTTATTGTTTTTAATACCCTGAATGCGCTAATATTTCCTTGTTTGATTCTAACTGCATTCGCTATTTCTGCCCAAATGTTTGTTTTTCTTAAACAGGATTATCAAATCATCAATATCTCAGACTAGTAACGAGACGTCGTAAAAACTTGTACTCGATGTACCACGTCTTAATAAAATCCATAAGGAAATTAGTCGACTCCACCTGAGCTGAAGTTGTAAAATGACACAGAAATCGCCTTTTCAATATTGTTTTGGGATTCTGTATGTCCGTACTTTTCAAAGAAAAAACTAGCGTTTACACTACATTTGTGGTGGCGCGAGACACATTACTAACCCTTGCTCGAGGAAATCCTACTGTGTTAGATTTTTGGCTTTCACCGATGTACTCTTGCAGAGCGACATTATTATCAAGGAAATTCCACTAGCGATATGATCTTGGAGTCGGGTATCCTTAAGAATACATGCTTGAGCATGTATTCTTAGTTGACTAGATATTGATGATTGTCCGAACCCTCATATTTTTTTTTTTTTTTTTGACAAACTGTACTAAAAAAACAGAAAAATATTTAACTCATGCGAGAGGTTCGTAGTATTTTTTCGCTGTACGAGTAACTGAACCCTAAAAATTTTACTATGGAAGTCATATACTAAACTTCTTATGATATATAATTCATGTCAAAAAGTTTTCGAGTGTAACAACTTGGATAGAATATATTATCACAGAACTCAATAAAGAAAAACACCAAAATCTACGAAGATAATCGAATTTATTTATATGTTTTGTATTTTTTTACTTATTTATCCAGAGGCACTGACAACTATAAATCATCTCCAATGATCTTGATTAAAAGAAAACAATATCGCTTATGTCGTCCATTCAATTGGACAGCAATAACATTTAAGGAAACAAATCGTGTTTTGTATTTCCCAGGAGAGGAATACCTATTTTTATTTTATCTTCAGTGAGATGAGAAAATATTTTGTCTGACGAGACATTTCAGTTCAAAGTTCAAGAAGAGACGATATATTTATACTGTTTCAATTTTTTTTATTCATCTGTGCATTCCTGGAGTTTAGAAATTGAAAAGATTTTTGTGGAACTTTTGGCTACTTTTTATTCTGGTATAATAGACTGTACTTTGCTTGGCATAGCCGATGGAGGCTACTCTAATCAATAAATTTCTTTTAGTTGTATTAAAAAATACAACAAAAGATACTACTGCATAAATAATTTACACTTTTAACTGATAAAATTATAATTACCTTAGTTCTGTGAACTGTAGTCCCCATTAATATTTTGATCCGCCATTTTGCCTCCGGGAGTCCAAAATCGAAATCAGACAAGTACAAATCGAACTAAAAGACGTTTAAAGAAAGATTGTGGTTTTAAAACAACACCTTTGCTTTTTAATGTCTACTAGACATATTTTTATAAAATATTTTTTTTTAGAAAAATGACACTACCAGTCTTATTAATCACTTTTCGCTGATAAAATTTATAATCTAAAATGCTGAGTTTGCACGAGAAATAAAGCACCGAATTTGAAATAGGTATATATCAACGTGTCCCAGAATTATCTTTTGAACAACTTGGATTTTTTGAAGATCTTGGAATAAAAAAGGGCCATTGGTCCCCTGGAAGTGACCTTTATTGACAAAAAGTGTCGATTTCTCAAGAAATTTAAATGGACTGGTACAAATATTTTTTTGTTCAAATGACGCTACAAATAAAGTATGGAAAAACTTTCCTTTTCATTTTTTCAAAAAAAAAATCAGGGGCGGACATAGAGGGGCCTAAATTTTAACCCCATTACTTCAGACTTTCCACCCGAAAATGGCCTTTTTCAAAACGGCCTATTTTCAACTTCCAGGAGAAAAATGAAATTTGACTTTGTCCTCTTACGACACTGATGAAAATAAAAATGTACACTTTTCATGGTATAGATAGTTGGGAAACCTTTTTGGAACACAATGAGTGAACTTTTACATCAATGTTTCAAATAAACACCGTTATACAGGGTGTAACAAAATTAAAATTTAGACCTCTCCAGCTCCGCCTCTGATTATTTTTTTGAATATTATTTGCTTTTTTATTTAAACAAAAAAATATTTGCACTATTCCATTTAAATTTCTTAAGAAATGGACACTTTTTGTCAATGAAAGGCACTTCAGGGGGTCCAACCAGGATTTCACTATAACCATTCGATTGGCTATTCAAAATTCCAAGCCGTTCAAAAGTTAAGGAGGGGGGGGGGTTACCGGTCATTCTGGGACACGTTCTATACATGAATTTACAATCATCATTTTCCTTTGAATTTACACTGAAAAACTATTTTATTTTCCATGTTTGAAGTGGTATCTACTTTGGTATGATTGTTCATGGAGAACGCGGACATACCACTATCAAGCGCATAATTTATGAAGTGTCAATCGTCCTTATTTACTTCTATGATATAGACAACAGTGTGAAGTACAATCATTTACAGCTAAGTTGACCCAACATAACTATTTTTCACTTACAGAATGAATTATACTGGGTGTCTGATATCTCAGCCCCTGATTTTTCATTTAAAGCATCTTATGGTGTCTCGATTTTTGATTTTTTTTTTTCGACAGTACGTTTAGTGTTACGTGGATAAATCTCTTCTCTCTTTGTAAAAAAAAAAAAAAAAAAAAAAAAAAAAAAAAAAAAANAAAAAAAAAAATCGGTACAACCACCCAGTTTCCAAAAACCTCTGCAAGAGTGAATTTCATTTTTTTAATAATATCCACATACCTACGGTTGCTGAAGCATGTTTGGTCAAAGAACTTCTAATAACTCTGATAGAGCGTTCCTATTAAAAGCATTAAATATCATTGAGAGATTATTTGTTTTGTTTTTTCAGTCTCTTAAATTTATTTTGCTCTGTCGCCTAATGAGGATGGCTTCATATTCCCCTTTTATAAGGCAACTATTTAGTGGTCACTATATTATTAGAAATAAAGATATAGTAATGCAATTATTATAGAAACACGTAGAAAACAAAAGTCTTGCCCTAAAGAAAACTGACCGATTCAATAAATCCAATAGATGTATTTTTTTCTTCCTTAATGAACCCCTTTCCTGTTTCTCGAATCCTCACTCCTTTTTATTGTGTTTCCTTATCGTATCGAGATCTTCATTACGTATGATAAATAAGACAAACATGGCGATGAGTTTGATTGACTCGTACGGTGGGTTCGTAAAGTAAATACAAATTTTATTAGACTTTTATTTTCTCAGGATATAAAATAAGAGTATGCACTAGGATATTATTTTTGCCCAATGTTTATTTTCCTTAGACAGGGTTAACAAATCATCAATATCTCAGGCTCGTACGGAAGGCGTAAACTATTGCAATTGATGTATTATACCAGCATCCGTGATGAATATATCGACAAAACTTTGTCCGCACATCCAGAACACATTGCAAAAATGTCTCTTTATGCTAGAAAAAATTTCATTCGGTGCGAATTGAAATTGGTCAATGTTACCACTTACGGCAGACGCACAAATCTTTATTTTATTTTTGGATCGTAAGCTTTAAACGTAAAATATCAAACGTAAATACTTTAAACTTAAAATATTTTAGGAGAGCCTATTTTTTATTTTCGTGGTTAACTTAAAAGGTTTATATATATATATATATATATTGGAAATGATAAACAGATAAACCAATAGGTGAATTTTTCTGGAGGACCAAAATCTTTTTGTTCATATTTCTTTGTTCTACAGAACGTGGGTTTTTACGTTTATCCACCGGCGGTACTCAGTGTTGGATTTGTTTATGGATTTTTTTATTATTTATTTGTTCTTGTTCCGTATCTTCTCTAATTATCCTGGTTTTATTTCTCCTCGATTTTTCAATAGGTCTTTCTTAAGTATATCATTTCTGCCTTTAGATAATTTACTTCTCTCCAGTGGTCAAAACTAAACTTTACAGGAAGTATGTAAGGTTTGGGAATTTCTGTTTTATTGCTCAAATCAAACAGGTTTGATTTTACAATGCTCAAAATCGATAATATTTGAAAGTCTTTTTGGCATTTTTGCAAAACGTAGATGAGGAATAATGTTGATCAGGCCGGATATAATTCAAAAAATTATACAAACTGGATGGATGACTTTATATTTTAGATGAATTGATCTACAAAAAAATCATTATCTTTGTTTAAAGGTAACCTTTTTTCAATCATAAGAAAACAATATGTACCCTAAAATTATTACATTTAGTGTAGGTATCCTATAACATAATGCAATAATTCATTGATTTATCTAGAAAGGGAGGTAGACCTGTGATAATTGAACTTGGGTAATTTTTCAGGTAATAATCTTTGTGGTAGTATATTGGTACCTATTGTCTAAAATAGATTATGATTGGAAAGATAATTGTTTTTTTTTTTTTGTTTTTTTTTGCCGTTGAAAAGACTAGTCGTTTTCTGAGGACTTCTGTTCCTGAGGTCATATTGAGTCCGCATCATTTTGGTACCAGTTTATCGATTTATGTCATGATTTCCTCCATTCTTGAATATAGGTCTCTTCGTCTGATGTGGTAACTATTCAGACTTAGCAATGTTATGATATATTTGATCTAGAGTTGTTTTTTCCATGGGCGTAGGAAGGGGGGCAGCTGCCCCCTCCTAGAAATTCTAAAGAGTATGCAGCACGGAAAGGGTATCTTAGATTTACACTAGATAGAATCATCAGTAAACAAGTCACGATTTACTTTATCGACCCCCCCCCCTCCCGACATGAAGATCTCAGCTGCCCCCCCCTAGGCCAGATGCTGGTTACGCCCTTGGTTTTTTCCCCGGTTTATTTAGCCAAGAACTATGACCCCCTATTATGAAATACCAAAAATCTAATTTACTCGCACTTTGTATAGGTTTGCTTTGTACGTGTGCAAGACTAGTAATATTAACTTGTAGTTTATTGTAAAGTAGGCCTCAAACTCAAGTTTTCTTTGTAACCATTATGTATAAGTACCTAACATTTTTTTAAAACCAAAGGTTTTTATTCTCTGCTTATCTGTTTTATTAGAGAGTATTAGAACCTCTGTATTTATCTTTAAATCAAATTTATAAACTATAAACCAATTACAGCTCCTTCAAAGGAAACTTGCTTAGCTCTTGAATCCTTTATGAAAAGACGATGAATAAAATTGTACGTGAAAGCGAAATAAAAGTAAGCACTCAAAAGAGTGTTGATTAGAGTCCAGCACATATGAAGCGAAAACAAATAATATGAAATGAAAAGATGAAGAAAAAGAAAAACATCTTGAGAAAACTAAATTATCAATATAGTAATAGTAAATTGGCTCAAATTGGCCGTCAGTATTCCCTGCTATCTCTCATGGGAATTTTAGGGGCTCGTTTTGATAGCTGAGACCACTCTTCTTACATTTTTTTTCTTTCCTTTACGATTATTAAGTTACAGTTTGCTAGTTCTTTTTTTCTTTTCTTGAAAAGGCGTCAAATAAAAAAAAAGGAAAAAAGAAATGATAATTTCATTTCAAACGCTGCCTTCCTTGCTCTCCCCTTATAGACATTTTTATCTTTTACCACAAACTTCTTTTTTATACATTTTTAATCACGATGCCAATGTTTTTGAGTTGTCAATTTAAACATCTTACAGAGTTTTCATTTTGCTTAAATATTTCAGATTTTTCCTTGAGGCAATCAGTTTAAATAAATAGTTTTATTTTAAAAAATCTGCAAGAGAATTTTTATATGCAAACCAACAAAGAAACATTTAGTTATACTGATAGAAAGTATTCCACTATACCACAAAAGTCAGTTTTAGGTATTAACTAGCAAATCGTCTTGTACCTATATTGCGGTGATTATGAAAAGGAATTTGGTATTAAGATACTGATTATGTCAATTGAAAAGTGAATATTTTGAAATTTGTAATACGCACGCACTGATATGAAAGATACGATTAAAAATCCTTGTAATGTCATAATGTTTAGAAAGTATAATCCGGAAATAAGTTTTCTCAATATCCGATCTATCCGTCTGCATGTTCCATTTAATGTATTATGATAGTATCAAGCATGATCGAAATCAATTTTAAAATAATTAAAATATTTATGCTTTGAAATTATTGAAAACTCACGTGAATCTTGAGTTAATCATTTAATAAGAATCGGATTAATTATTCCTTAAAGCGACTCTAATTTGGATGAGTCAGCGATTTTCTAGGTCGATCTGGATCTAGTTAGAGAACAATTTTCATGGGAAGATAAAAATAATATTAATTTAGAACATACTTCTGTGAGCAATGTGTAGAACTTATTAGATTTGATTGTATTGAAATAAAATAAAATAGAAATCTAGACCGCCAACGTTGAATTATTTCGGGGTATATTTACGATCACAGAAATCACGAGTCAAGTGGACTTCGACAATCCGAATGTGTAAGGAAAAGAGTTTGTATTTAATTTAGTTTTAGTTGATAAACAAATGCAAATATGAGCTTGTGACCGCAGAGTAGCTGTACTATTTGAAAATTGTAAATTGTAAATTTTATTGACAAATATAATTAATACATATTTTACACAAAACTTTAATTCTTAAATAAATTAACATAAGCTTACTGGTGGTGTATCCGATGGCAAGTATCCATCAGACGCACCATCAGCAAAAAATATAGAAATTATAACATTTTCCTAGTGGGCACCAGAGATGGTCCGGTCAAACCACCCCAGCTCCCTCAGGTCAATCCCCACCATACTAAAAGAGACCCATACTGGGTTCTTTTGTTTGCTGGTGAAGCAGTGACAAAGTAAAANCCTATCCTGCCCAATATCTCTGCAAGGGTTTTGTGCTTTACGGTGTCGAATGCCCGTGACAAGTCCATGAAGACTACTGCACTTTTTTGCCCCTTATCTAACGTAACGTATGCACTTTCGACCAGCTCCAGTATAGCATCACTTGTATTTTTACCCTTTTGAAATCCAAACTGCATTTGACTTATTATTTTGTTCTCTTCTAGATACTTCTCTAGTCGCTTCTTAATGCAACGTTCAAATATTTTTGTTAGACTTGTTAGCAGAGAGACTGGACGGTAATTTTGGACTAAATATTTAGGGCCTTTCTTATGAATGGGACTAATTATGGCATGTTTGAATTGTGTTGGGAAAACGCCTTTCTTCAGACTTAAATTGAAAATATGAGAAAGAGGTTTTGAAATATAATTTTTTACAGATTTGAGTATTTCCGTTTTAATATTATCGTGTCCAGGAGCTGTCCTCCCTTTCAGTCCAGAAATCACTTCTTCTATCTCTCTGCTATTGATCTTACAAAAATACAGAGTACTCGAGTTAAGATTTGGATTCAAGTGTGACATCACACTGGAGTGGTCTAGGTCGCCGTCACTAAGATCTGAAGCAGTCACGCCAACTTGTGAATAATAATAATTGAAGTGGTTAGCCACCCCCAGTGGATGGACCCCCACCCCTATCATAGCGTCATCAATTTCTATCTTTTTAATTTCATTAGATTTCTTTTTCTTATACTGGGTGACTTCATTTATGGTAGACCATATTTTTCGTTTATTACCTTCGGCCTGTTCAATTTGTTGTTTGTAATACTTTGTTTTGGTGCCCGATA
>CM022885.1:12567387-12597179 GCA_012654025.1 Pachypsylla venusta
TTCTGGGTCTCTTTCGAGATCCAGAATACGGCTTTCTCAGTGTAGATGAGGTCTTTGGCAAGCCCAGCCCTCACCGCAACACTGAGATCTGTACCTGCGGTCCGCACCTTGTTCTCCAGCCACTGACGAGAATGGTCGTCGTCACAATGGATGACGACGGCTCCTCTCTCATCGTGGACTTTCGAGAAAGTCGGTGCTGTCCCTTTGGTGATTCGTAGAATCTCCCTTGTCAGGTAAGTTTTTATCTCCTTGGAAGAGATATCACTGAGGCGCACCTCAGGATAGTCAAGTGGCACGATAGCCATCTTTTGACAGGCAACCACCTGACTATATGTCGCCGCGTCGCTTTGGGAAGCCTGCTCGAAAGCCACATTCCCTCCACAAGCGGACGCACAGTCAGGTGCCGACCTACTCTTCTTCGGATATATCCCCTTCCCTTCTGTGGAAGGGGTACTAATTTCTGACCTCGGTCGTTTTGTGCCTGGAGTTCCAGGAGTTGAGGGGTCAGGCTTGACACCCCCTCTGGGCCCGTTCCGGGATGGGATTGGTTCCCCCCGTTCCAGTGCCCTCTTTACAGACAACTTTCGCCTCTGCGCCCCCGAAAGCCTGCGCTTTTCGAGGTGCATTCGGTTTAGTTGGGATGCTGCATTGCGCAGATTCTCAGGGCCGGCATGACTGCCCCCCGCTGAGTCTTCCTCCGCCCCTTCCTGCATCGGTATCGACGTCTCTGCACTTTCTACAGGCGGCATGGTGTCCATGGCCGCCGGTGATGATGGTGATGGTGCTGCTGCTTCTACTGCTGCTGCTTCAGTTGGTGCAGGGACGTCGTTATTTGCTACTGGTGTAGATTCCATTATTTTTTTAAAATTAAAAATATGATTAGTCTTAATCGCTGAAACATAAGCTAAGGGTGTTAATACAATCCCCCCCATCCATATCCCAGCGTCAAGTGTATATCTGGAGTTGCCTCCAGTGGGTTTGTTATTTATATTATACTTTCCCATAAAAATTTGTAGAAGTGGAATAAATAACAGGTCACCACCAGCAGTGATCCATACTGGTGGAAGGCTTTACTACGGAAGGGCGCCCGGTATTCCGTAGGAGACACGGCTGGTCCGTTTACCCCACGACCCATTACAACCCCGAGTCTCATTTGGTTTATGGGGGGTTGATCACTTCTCAGACCTTCGGCCGAGAAGGTTGGGGGCTGGCTGAACTGCAACCACACCCCAACCAGGACATCCAGAGTTGGCCTAAGGCGGGAATCGTATACTCATTCCCGCTTAGTTTTCACTCCCTGACCACGATGAGGTCCTGGCTCCAGTGTACCAGACAACGGCCACAGAAGACTCCCCTTCTGAGCCATGACTGGAGTCACAGACATGACTCAGATCAGTGAGTCATAGTGTCCGCTGACCTGACACTTGTCCCCTGTGTGCAATGGGGACTGCAGGGAGGAAACATATACTAATATCAGGAACATTAATTCTCAAGTTCCATTGCAGTTACACAAAATTTAGAACCAACGTGATTCAAGTAGCGAGTAGCTCCTACTGCTAAAATAAGAAGAACAAGGTGGACTTATCAATTTTGTGTGTGTTTCAGTAATCAACAAAGGGCAAGTCCTTACACATTATTATAGACTGATGAATAAAAATGGAGGATATACATGGGTACAAACTTGTGCTACAGTGGTATGCAGCTCGAAAAATGCCGAAGAACAAAATATCATTTGTGTAAATTATGTTATAAGGTTAGTGAATTTTCTTGATTGATCGCTTTCCATAAAACTTCTTGTGAGCTGTAATATTCCAAGTTTATGTTGACAATCAACTAATATTATAAATGCGATTGTCCTTCATTCACACGACAACGGATCGGCGTGATATTTTGCATGGACATATCCCGAAGAATGAAATGCTACATTTTATACCACATAGAAATTTAAATTATGAAACCACAACAAAAACCCTCTAAAATAGAGAAGACTCATTATCATAAGCTTTCATAGTACCCACAATGAAGCTTATGTTGGGGAGGAGGGTTGACAATAATTCATCGGAGATGCTAATTTCCATCGGTAGACAAAGTACAAAATATAAAACTCAATATGATTGAGAAGCAAAGTTATGTACACAATCCAATTTTTCTAGATTCACAAAACCTCCGAACATTTCCATTTCCAATACAAGAAATGAAAATGATTAAAAAAACTCTTGACTTTATGTTCTACAATTTTAATATATTATTCGATACGCGTATTTCGGATTTTACTCCGAAATACGCATATCGAATAATATATTAAAATTGTAGAACATGAAGTCAAGTATTTTTTAATCATTTTCATTTCTTGTATTTAACAGTTCTACCAAGTGTCCTAAAGGTTTTCTTTCTTTGATTTTCATTTCGTGTTGGAATAGGTTTGGCGGTTGGCGGTACACTAAACCTGGCAAAATAAGTGGAAGCATTACAGGGTAAATTGTAAATTCATGAGAGCGTAACAAAAAGGAATCGCCCATATTATTATACGCTATTTATTTCTGTTTCCAAAGAAAGGTGGTACATTTCGCGGAACTAATTGATTTTCATCTTTTTGTCTTTTTAGTGGGAGAGAGTATGAAAACTTAATAATGGATTGTTGCCAGTTAGAAAACTACATAGTACAAAGAGGTGTAAAAAGAGAAGAGCCCAGTAACAATGACCCGGAGAATGATTCACCAGATGCTGAAAGAGGAGGTAATACCTACTATAAGACTATTAATTCCTGAGTTCAAAGACAGAATATTGTAGAGTAGTCCCATACGTTTTGAAACTTGAGGACATGACTTCTTGATAAGTTTTGCTTAACATATTATTAGATTTCATATGAATCTTGCATAATAATACCTAATATTCGATTGAGAGTTTCAATGTTAACTCTAAGGAAAATATTTCTTTGGCAATATTCATGTGGAAAAAACTACCGAATTAAAAGGTATCAACAAAAATAAAGCTCAATGTAGTATACCTGTTTTTATGCAAATGTGGATAGGACGGAGTTAACGTTTCCAAATAATGAGCGATTTTCTGAAATTAAAATCAAATTATTTTAATTCGATGCCGTTTGGTATTTAATTTAAGACATAGTTTCCAAATTTCTCATGGACCATTCCAGCTCAAAACCGGGATAGGGATTAGATTTTTGCAACATACCTCTTGCCTTTATTTTAATTTTTTGATAATATTTTCGCAAAAACACAGAAAACTTCCAATTTTAAACGTCACGAAGTTGAGTACCCTAACAGAACAAATCAAATAATTCAGTAAAAACAGTCAGTGAATTGATATTTCTCATTTATCGAATTTATTATAGGCCATGATTAAGGCTATGTTCACATGACCGCGCGGTACGACGAACCGCGCGGCCCAAGATCTATCTAAATAGTGCATATTGTTTACATGGCCGCGCGGTAATCAATTTGTTCATATGATACCGCGCGGCCATGTGAACCTAGCCTAGAAACTGTAAAGAAAAGCAAATAGAAAATAATAGATAAAAAAAATCATAATCAAGTCAACTTGAATCCGAAAAAGATGTCTACGAGGGAAGTACATGAAGACATTATTGATTGTTTTATCTGTAGATGGAAGAAATAGTGGAGATTCTAGAAACCATGACCACTTGTCTCCACCTGACATTGAAGATGGGACATCAGAAGGAGACACTCCTCCCACTGATCAGAGGGGGAGAAATCACTTAGACCATGTCACTCAACTTCAGAATAATACGACTGCTCCAGAACACCCTGTTGTAAGTATATCTGGGGCGTGATATATTGTTTTTTCTTGATATTTTCAAAAATATGAAAATTTCACATAAATTTATTTAGGCGATGAAAAATATACAGAGCAAGAAATGCTTTTCTTGTCAAAAAATAAGAATTCAAACTTTAAAGAGATCTGAGTTATCATAAATTGTAAAACGCTCGCTTACCGAGCAGAAGATCTCATGATCATTGGGGACCAAAAAGGTCCCCAATGATCATGAAATTTGTATTTTATTTATTGATTGAAACATTTTCATAAATACCTTCCAGTGAGCGCTAATATGTTTACCTATAATCTAAATTGGAAGTTTTTTTTATCCCTCCCCGCATATCAGATGAGCGACGCACTACGCGGGCAAAAATTCTGTAGCGAAGGCAATACAAAGCATATAAAAGGAAAGGCAATATTTAAATTGGAAAAAATTGACGGACTTTACTGAACGGTCTATTCTAACTGTTGACAGTTAAATGTATTTTAAAAGTGCATTATTTATTTCTGTTCTAGCTGGGCAGTGTTGTTCAAGTCCGAATAATGAATGAAAAGGTAAATATCAAGAGACTTCATAAGCGTAAGCTCAGTACGCCACAACAACGTGAGGAAGGAAGTAGTTGTTGCAGCTCTGAGGACGAAGAAAAACTTACAAGTTCACGTAGCAAAAGATGTGCGGTATTGAGCCCCTCCTCGTCATGTCATTCTGCTAATCCTGTGTTAAGTCCGAAAGCTCCACCTCCAGAAGACAGTGATAGTGGCGGTGGAGGGGGACGAATGAGTGGGAGTACAGTCAAAGATCTGGAGCATGCAATGTCAAAGCACTTACCTCAAGGTATTGACAAAACTCCACCTCCGTCCGTTCATCAACCGACAGATTTTAGCACAGATACGCTTCTCAAGCAACAACAGCGCAGTACAATACAGTGGATAGGAGCTCACCATCATCATTTAAACCACCTGAGTCAACAAGGTGCCCCTCTTCCAGCTTCTGCTTTACTGCGGCAACTTTATGTAAACAGAGAAAGTGTAATTCGTGCTAATGTTCACGCGTCACCAGTAAGGCCGGGGTCATCGGGTGGAACTTATTATTCAGGAGATATGAATCACAGTCACGGGCCTTTGCCTACACCACCTAGCAGCGATGGCAGTTATAATGGAGGAGAGACATTCTCAGCTGGTCTTTATCCGACAAGTGCTTACCCAGTAGACTATCACTCGGCTATGACGCCCCCTTCCTCTGTGTCGCCACGTGATAAACACCAACAACAGCTTCATGGCTATGAGATACCTTACACAGATGTGCTTAGGCATCAATATCTCAATAACGATGTCCCCACTCAACCCATACCTCTAAAACCACAAGCTTACAGCGCTCTAGATTATGCAAGTGCCACTCAGTCGTTAGATCAATATCACTCTGCAGGATTCCATCTGTACCATCATCATGCCGGAAATAAATCTTCCAATGCGCCGTCTTATGCAGACCCTATCAAGGCTCCTACAAATTGGTACTCAGCCCCATCATAGGGAATATCTTTCAATAAAGATCCTGATTTCTGGTACACGATGACTTCCTAGTAACTGACATTTTTTTAATACTCACAAGTTCCAATTCACCTACTAATCAAAGGATTTTCAATGATCCGGTCAATTTGTTGAAGATACTGTAAGGGTGCTAAAACAGTTCAAGTAATATCATTTCAAAACCTATCCAAATATACAGGGTGCGGCAATTAGTTCTCCCACATTTGAAAGAGCTGCTAAATAAAAACGAAATGAGATATTTGAAAAATTATTCTTTATTCTGAAAGCTTGTGTATTCTAGTTTTTTTTTTTTTTTTTTTTTTTTTTTTTTTTTTTTTTTTTCATCTATGTTTTGTTAATAATGTCGTCCAAATGACGGCCTTGGCGAGTGATGCACATTTGGAGTCTTTCACGGAAGTTTTCAATGACTCTTGTCAGAATACCAGCATTAATATGGATGACTTCTTCCAGAATTGCCTCCTTTAACTCTTTAAAGGTCCCAGGGCGAGGTTTGAATACCTCAGCCTTGAGGTAACCCACAGGCAGAAGTCACGGGGACTCAAATCCGGCAAGCGAGGGGCCTACGAAATGTCATGCTGTAAGGAGATTACGTGACCGGGGAACATGGGCCGTAGCCCCATACAGCCTAAAGCTGATGATGTGGTCCTAAAGTTGTGAACCCACCTCAAAATTGTTTTTCGATCAGGAACTGGATCTGTGAAATGCAAAGATACCTTGCGCGGAACGCCCTCTGAGTGGCTATAATGGATTCGCTTTTTTAAAAAAACAGCTCGACAACGAATGTGCGATGCTCGCGCGACCAAACCATTGCGATATCTAAAAACTAGATGTCATTTCTTGTTGAATATCACGAACCCCACGCTCCCCCCCATTAACTATAGGACTACTAAATTAAACACTTGTAGGACATGGGACAAAGTGTTTACTTCAGAAGGCAGTATGTATTATGTGAGTGTCTCAAAATAGTCCAATATTGTTAATCTTATGCGCTTCATAATATTTAGTAGCTTTCTATTCGCTGAGTGATCGTCCAAATGTCAATAGAATTAGAATTTCCGAATTTGTAAAGTAATGTTTATTTGCTGAGTGGTCATACAAATGTCAATAGAATTAGAATGTTTCCGAATTTGTAAAGTAATGTTTATTTGCCGAGAGGTCATCCAAATGTCAATAGAATTAGAATGTTTCCGAATATGTAAAGTAATGTTTATTTGCTGAGTGGTCATCTAAATATCAATAAAATTAGAATGTTTTCGAATTTGTAAAGAAATGTTTATTCGCTGAGTGGTCGTCCAAATGTCAATAGAATAAGAATTTCCGAATTTGTAAAGTAATGTTTATTTGCTGAGTGGTCATCCAAATGTCAATAGAATTAGAATGTTTCCGAATTTGTAAAGTAATGTTTATTTGCTGAGTGTTCATCTAAATGTCAATAGAATTAGAATGTTTCCGAATATGTAAAGTAATGTTTATTTGCTGAGTGGTCATCTAAATGTCAATAGAATTAGAATGTTTTCGAATTTGTAAAGAAATGTTTATTCGCTGAGTGGTCGTCCAAATGTCAATAGAATTAGAATTTCCGAATTTGTAAAGTAATGTTTATTTGCTGAGTGGTTGGTAAGAATGACGGATTCGTAACCAGGAGGCTGTTGGTTCGAATCCAAGCGAGGGCAAAAATTTAGTAATAACATGGGGAAGTGCATTGTGACAAAGCATTAGCTTTAACACAAATAAATTCCTTATTTGCTGAGTGGTCATCCACTTGTCAATAGAATTAGAACGTTTCCGAATTTGTAAAGTAATGTTTATTTGCTGAGTGTTCATCTAAATGTCAATAGAATTAGAATGTTTCCGAATATGTAAAGTAATGTTTATTTGCTGAGTGGTCATCTAAATGTCAATAGAATTAGAATGTTTCCGAATTTGTAAAGTAATGTTTATTTGCTGAGTGGTCATCTAAATGTCAATAGAATTAGAATGTTTCCGAATTTGTAAAGTAATGTTTATTTGCCGAGTGGTCATCCAAATGTCAATAGAATTAGAATGTTTCCGAATATGTAAAGTAATGTTTATTTGCTGAGTGGTCATCCAAATGTCAATCGAATTAGAATGTTTCCGAATATGTAATGTTTATTTGCTGAGTGGTCATCCAAATGTCAATAGAATTAGAATCTTTCCGAATATGTAAAGTAATGTTTATTTGCTGAGTGGTCATCCAAATGTCAATAGAATTAGAATGTTTCCGAATATGTAAAGTAATTTTTATTTGCTGAGTGGTCATCCAAATGTCAATAGAATTAGAATGTTTCCGAATATGTAAAGTAATGTTTATTTGCTGAGTGGTCATCCAAATATCAATAGAATTAGAATGTTTCCGAATTTGTAAAGTAATGTTTATTTGCTGAGTGGTCAGCCAAATGTCAATAGAATTAGAATGTTTCCGACTTTATAAAGTAATGTTTATTTGCTGAGTGGTCATCAAAATGTCACCAGAATGAGAATGTTTCCGAATTTGGAAAGTAATGTTTATTTGCTGAGTGGTCATCCAAATGTCAATAGAATTAGAATGTTTCCGAATATGTAAAGTAATGTTTATTTGCAGAGTGGTCATCCAAATGTCAATCGAATTAGAATGTTTCCGAATATGTAATGTTTATTTGCTGAGTGGTCATCCAAATGTCAATAGAATTAGAATGTTTTCGACTTTGTAAAGTAATGTTCATTTGCAGAGTGGTCATCCAAATGTCAATAGAATTAGAATGTTTCCAAATTTGTAATGTTTATTTGCTGAGTGGTCAACCAAATGTCAATAGAATTAGAATTTTTCCGAATATGTAATGTTTATTTGCTGAGTGGTCATCCAAATGTCAATAGAATTAGAATGTTTCCGACTTTGTAAAGTAATGTTTATTTGCTGAGTGGACATCCAAATGTCAATAGAATTAGAATGTTTCCTAATTTGTAAAGAAATGTTTATTTTTATTTTTTACTTGTTTATTCCTTTCTGTAAATTTATCCAAACCTTTAATTTGAAAATCTAAAACAATATCTACTAAGAGGTTCAATCGGAAACAAGGATCTTCTTGCAATAGAGTTAAATCTAATTTCATTTTTGTTTATACTATTACCAAGATTATTATTTTGTGAATAAATTGCTCTAAATTTAATTTATTGAATTGTACATACAAACGTTGTAAAAATTTACAAATTTTAAATTTACCTACTTTACTTTTGTAGTGTTTCCAATTTTAATTGATTCAGATATCTAAATGGAGAAACTATTTTAATACAGCGAGTAGTCAATAATGCAAATGTCTAAATCTAAATGAAGACATCAGAGTGAACAATTGATATGACAGATCTGGTGTATCGCAATATTCTACCTCAACTGCAAGGATTTTGTCATATAGGCTTTAATAATTGGAATAGGGGATGTTCAGATACAAATGATTACAAAATTACATTAAAAAATCGTTTTTATTTCAGAAGAACCTACTAGGTATATGCAGGGTGTTTCGATTATGCGAAACACTTAAATATCTCGAGAACGGATTGGAATTTTAGGATGCAATGTTAGCAATGTGCGAATTCAAAATTTGTTATGTTCTTTTGCAAAATTGCAAATTTTTTACATATATTTTTTTTTAATCGTCACGTCATTATGTTTAAACCAATGTTTACTCTTCATGTTTCTTTTTTTAATTTGGCTAAATTCATAATTTTCATGCAGACATAAACACATAAGTGTGACACATCTAATCACATTAGAAAATTTGGTATGCTACAAGTTTCAAAAGAAAAAGAAAACACAATTTACGAGTACATTGATGGTTTGAAAAAATGTTTGATCTTTGTTTTCTTTACAAGCTTAATTTTTTCGAGCCCTTGTTTTTTTGGACTTAAAAATGAGGGCTTGTGAGTTTGAGAGCGGTTCCGGATAATCGAGGTTTACTGTATCTAGTATTTATTAATCCTCTTATTAAGAAATATGTACAAAATATTTATCTCAAAAGGAAAAGGTCTAAAGATAATACCTCTTTGATGACCAGTCGATTTCACCTGTGAAAAATCTGTTTTCGTTTCCTTGACTCTTCTTCAATTTCCTCTCGTCGATGTAAATATTTTTAATATAAAGAATTTATTATTTAAATTTTGTTAATTTGTGTATTTTTTTTTTTTTTTTTTTTTTTTTTTTTTTTTTTTTTTTTTTCTTTTCTTTCTTTCTTTACGTGATACTAGTTTTAGAATTTATTAATTTTGTTTTTGTGTTTATTTATAAGTACCTACCTATATTTATAAAAACCACTATTTTATTTATTTTTCCTTATTTATTTTTATTTTTTTAATACAAATATAATTATTTATAATTTTTCCCCCTACTCATAAAATACATTTTTTGTTTGATTGTTTTTATCAACATTCTTTTTAAATACAAAAATAAAATTGAAACATCAAAAATAAACTTGAATTGAAAAAAAAAAATAAGTTTTATTGTAGAGTTCCTTTTATTTTGTTGAAATTTCGATGAAGACGTAATTACTTGTGTCCTCATGAAGGTCTACGACCCGGGACTACTTGGAGTTTACCAACTCAAACCACAGATTCTTGTAACATTTTTTTTATTTAGGAGCAAAAAAATAGCAGTCGGGGTGCACTTAGATATATTAACCACTCCAAAAGTCGTGGAGTTTCCCCAGTCCACCCCACAGAACTGAAACCTTATGTAATGAAACTGCTATCTATCAAAGTCAATGAAAAATATACAGTGTCTTTAACATGTCCCACCCAGGTCTATAATAGGTAATACATTTTTAGTAGATTATTGAAAAACTGATCGCAGTTAGACCTTTTAAACGTGTTTTCGCTGTATGATTTTGAAGTTTGTTTCGGCTCAATACAAACGGTCACTGTCGCGGCTGCCAAATTATTTTCTCGCAAGTCCATATTCCTAAAGTGTTAAGAAGATTCCCGGGTGGGACTTTATAAACACCCTGAATAGAGAACCTGATTCCGCCATTATTTAAAGCCTGGACCTAGAAATAGGAGGAGCAGATGAATTTCAGAGAAACAACTATATTACAACAGCCATCTTTTATAATGATCCATGGTGCATTCTATTACGGACATTTAACACATCCTGGTTATGGTAGGTACAAATAAACGTAAATTAAAAACTCGGTGAAAATAATTATAAGCAATAATGTTTTAATAACAATTGAAAATACATCTCTAAAATAAAACTACTCACTTCATAAGCGATATTTTATTTTGAAAAATATTTATTTTTAAAGTAAAATGATTCAAAAGTGTTTACACTGTTAAATAATTTTATTCTAATGTAGGTATGATCATATCAGTTGCTCAACTACGTGAACAAGTGTTTCTCTCTAAATAATTCACAAAAATAAACTTTTTTCCTCTCCTCATAACAAAAACAGATTTAAAATAAAATGCTTCTTTTAAAAAAATGTCACTAAAATAAAAATATAATTATCTTTAGTGAAAAAAATCTAAAAAATTTTTTTAAAAATAAAATTATAATTTAGTGAACAAAAAAAAAAATCACTGTATCTTTTTGTTTTCGACTAGCTAAAACTATACAGGCCTGACGAGAGGGAGACTACTCCCCGGGCCTGGAGTTATCTCAGGGGCCCGGTGTAAACACACAATGATTTTAGCTGAGGCTACAATAGTTGGGTCCGTTTATTTTCCTCTCGGGCTCGGATTTTCTCTCTACGGCCCTGAAACTATATTGATTTTTTTTTTTAAGAATCTACACAATGATTATGGATTTAGGACCTGTATCAAATTCTCTTAACAATTTCGTTAAAACAAAGACTAATACATTTTCGAGTTGAAATTTTGGACCTATACATATTCACATTGCATTCACATTGCTGATCCACAGCACAGGGGAACTGTTTTTACGGTTCCCTTAGTGTGGACAGTAGGCATCGAATTAAAAATATGTTCATCTCATTTTTATTTTAGTTTTAAGTTTTTTATTATTAGTATCTATCCTGTGTTATTTCTTTATAAAAACTAAAAAAATTATGCCAATAAAATTACAATTACAATTAAATTAGAATTACATGACTCTGTAAAACTAACAGCTAGAACTACGAGCTCTAAATATCCAAAAGTCTCCGCGCATAAAATATGGTCCTGACAGTAACACGCACGGAACAAGTGTTCCGTGACAAAATAATAACATGTGAGAATTGTAGGTCGTCTTTAAAAAGTATCACAAGTTTCAAGCAACGGTGTCACCTTTGAATTTTCATGAAAACAATCTTATTAAAATGCTTTAAATTTTAAAGGACAGTATAAAGTGAGGATTTGTTTCTTTGGCGTAAAAAATGTAAATATATAAGGCAAACTAACTAATAACTACTCCACCTTCCGAGATATTCTTGCAATTAAATGAGTCGAAAGGGAATGCTTGGAGTCAAAAATATTCAAAATTTTGGGGGAGTTTGGATTTTTTTTTTTGCCAACTCTATATCTTTCTAGGAAAGATAACATCACCACATCAGAACAGATGTCAGATTAGGCGCTTTCTATATGGCAACATGTGCATATTTTACGTACCTAGAATCCAATTCGCCTCTAACTTAAAATCATTTAAAGTTTTTGATCCTCTCTCTTTGAATCCATTGAAATGAGTGGGGTACTTCTAAGCACATTTGAGATATACTCGCAATACGTAGACCACCCCGTGGAATGTATTATACACCCGCCCCAGATAATCAAACTTATGCTCACCCATTATCTCAACCTTCATCAACACTTCAGATGACGAGATAATTGGGCTAGCGAGGTGACTGATTTACATAAAAATAAAAATCGCTTTAGCAATGACTGCACTAGTTTTCAAATAGCTACCCTATGAGACTGTTTAGGCAATCGAACTTTTTCTCTATCTCCAATAATCGTCTCATGTAGATGGGAATGAAACAAATACTGAATTGCTAAGTATTTTTCTTCGCCAACACAAGGATCATAGAAACCAGGATTTTGACACTGAAAATAGACAAAATCGTGTGATTTGATTGTCTCCTTTCAGACGTATCTGTGGCCGAGTGTAATGCACACCCGGCTATCGAGACGTCTAACAATAAGTACAAAAAATGAACAATAGGGATGCGAAAGAGCAAACTGAAAACAGCGGTGGCGCACCAATAAACAAAAAAAATTAAGTGTTCATGCTATACGTTGTTCGTTTTGTACCGTAACAGCGTTGGCGCACCAATAAACAAAAAAAATTAAGTGTTCATGCTATACGTTGTTCGTTTTGTACCGTAACAGCGGTGGCGCACCAATAAACAAAGAAAAAAATAAGTGTTCATGCTATACGTTGTTCGTTTTGTACCGTAACAGCGGTGGCGCACCAATAAACAAAAAAATCAAGTGTTCATGCTATACGTTGTTCGTTTTTACGTCAGGGATGCTGTTCAACCATCCCTTGATTCAGGTTTTTAAAAGTGAGGTTAGCGAAAATGTTTTGATTACCCCTGGCTGAAACTGTGATGGTAGGCATTCCAGATCGACCTGGTGCATACAAACGACCTTATTTTGTGTTAACCCTAATATTTTGTCACAATGTACTTCCAACTGTTATTACTCAATTTTATGTCTATGCTTAGATTCGAACCAACAGCGTCCTCGTGAAATTGGTGGCTTACTAACGTCCATATAGAAAAATAGGTCATACTTGAGATTGGGGTTTTATGTCAATTATTAGTCTTCAAAATTGGATGTATGATGAATGATGGCAAGTAAAAACTCAAGTGCCAACAACAACTTCTTTAGAGCAGCACCCTCATACATCTGACTGACTAACATCATCGGACACGAGGATGCCACTATTGATTAATTGAAATTGATTTTGGAGGGTTCACTTTAGGCCATCTAATATCTTTTCAACTCAAGAAAGAGGAGAAAATGTATAATAAAAAAAAACAAAATTACCTTCGAAGAATCGTGTAATACTAGCTTGGAATCTTTTACAAGACATTGTAAGGGTACCGTTACATCAATTACTTCTTCAGTCTGATCTGGATCTGCACTACTTAAATTTATGGAAATGCCATAAAAAGCTTTTACAATGACGAGTCCTCGCTTCTTTTCTTCTTCAGATCTTATCCTTGAGAACGTGGCCTGCATTAAATTGATTGCTGCTTTAGCCTCACGTCTTTTTTCGGCTAACCTGAAATGTAAAATATAGAAATAAAAATATTTTAAACAAATAATGATGCCCAGTTGACAAATCAAATGTTTACGATGAACCAACGAAAGAAGAGATTATGGAAAGTAAAATATAGAAATATAATTATTTTAAACAAATTATGATGGCCAGTTTACAAATCAAATGTTTACGATGAACCAATGAAAGAAGAGATTATGGGAAGTAAAATATAGAAATGTAAATATTTTAAACAAATTATGATGGCCAGTTTACAAATCAAATGTTTACGATAAACCAAAGAAAGAAGAGATTATGGGAAGTAAAATATAGAAATATAGATAAATATAGTTGTATTTATTTTAAGAAAATGTTACAACGGTTGGCAAATTAATAATAATAAAATAATATGACAAAGTTATATCAACTAATACTAAAAATAAATACATAGAATAATAATAAAACTGCACCGTTCAGAACACAACTATCAGGGTAGCAAAAACCAACATCCTCAACTTTTAATTCAAATGGTATATTATTAACTTTTAAAACAAAGAGAATATTCATAACTTTTAATACGAATAAAATATTCTTAACTTTCAATTCAGATAGAATATTCTTAACTTTTAATACAAATAAAATATTCTTAACATTTAATTCAAATAGAATATTCTTAACTTTTCATACAAATAAAATATTTTTAACTTTTAATTCAAATAGAATATTCTTAACTTTTAATTCAAATAGAATATTCTTAACTTTTAATACAAATAAAATATTTTTAACTTTTAATTCAAATAGAATATTCTTAACTTTTAATTCAAATGAAATATTCTTAACTTTTAATTCAAATAGAATATTCTTAACTTTTAATTCAAATAGAATATTCTTAACTTTTAATTCAAATAGAATATTCTTAATTTTTAATTCAAATAGAATATTTTTAACTTTTAATTCAAATGGAATATTCTTAACTTTTAATTCAAATATTTAATAAAAAAAAAACTTTTTTTAAAAAAATATTAAATATATTTTTATTTTAATTTATTAGAAATAGGTTCCGGTTAATAATGAAAAATTATGACGGCCAAGTGGCCCCCCTCTTCTGGCTTGGCAGGCTCCCAATCTTTTACCAAAATTCTGAATCACGTAGTTGAAAATACTGTTGTCAATTATGTCAATGGCTGAAATCTGCTCGATAATGTTATTTTTAAGCTCTTGAATTGTTGTGGAATTATTGCTGAGCACTTTCGATTTAAAAAAAAACACAAAATAATCCCACAACAATTAAGAGCTTGAGTGGGTTGCACGTCCTCATTGTTGGTTTCTTCATCCATGGCGATAGGACTATAATAATTTGAGATTGGTAGTGTCGTTGCTGTTGTTTTTACCATTTTCAATTTTAGTGAGCTTTTATCACTGACCCCAGCCAAGAGACAACCACCCACCTACCAGCTATGGGCGGTTGCCTCTTGACTGTGTTTTTTTTTAATCGAAAGTGCTCAGCAATAATCCCACAACAATTGAAGAGCTTAAAAACAACATTATCGAGCAGATTTGACCCATTGACAATAGTATTTTCAACAACGTGATTCAGAATTTTGGTAAAAGAGTGGGAGCCTGCCAAGCCAGTAGGGGTGGCCATTTGGCCGACATATTTTTTTTATTATTAACCGGAACCTATTTCTAATAAATTAAAATAAAAATATATTTATTATTTTTAAAAAAAAGTCTTTTTTTATTAAAATTAAAATGACACCTCAATTTTGAACACCCTTTAGAATATTCTTAACTTTTACTTCAAATAGAATATTCTTAGCTTTTAATTCAAATAGAATATTCTCAACTTTTAATTCAAATAGAATATTCTTAACTTTTAATAGAAATAAAATATTTTTAACTTTTAATTCAAATGGAATATTTTTAACTATTAATTCAAATAGAATATTCTTAACTTTTAATTCACATAGAATATTCTTAACTTTTAATTCAAATCGAATATTCTTAACTTTTAATTCAAATAGACCATTCTTAACTTTTAATACAAATAAAATATTTTTAACTTTTAATTAAAACAGAACAGTGAATTGGAACTTCAAATATAAATAATAAGGCGGCTCAAAGTGTTTATGGTGTTTGACTGAAAATATAGAAAATTTCAAAACGTCCTTATTTTTTTCAATATCTTGATTGGTTTTATCATCATCATCATCTAGTTCGAGTCCGGTTCTGACAATCAAAGCGACAAATGTGCTATCTTTACGTATTTCTAAATAAATTATTTCAAAATAATAGACAATTATTTTCTAAAGATTTATTTCATTGATAGTGCATAGTGATTAAACTAGTTTTTCTTTGTAATAAGGTGCAGGCAATTATATCATTCATCCTGTACTACTAGCCGTACAACGGTACTTGACATTATTACAAGTAGATATATAGTGAATTCCTATGTATTAGCAGTGCACTCTCAAAGTACTATCTTTGTGTAAATACTTAAATTTTATAAGTAGTCGGCGTTACTCGTCGGCTAAATTTATATCTCAGGGAACATCAATGGATCCGAAACGTGTGGAACCACCCATCTCAAGTAGCTCATCACTAACACCATTTAGGAACACAATAAGCACCAAGACATCAGTGTCGACATCACGCCTCTTTTCCTTGGGAACTTCAAACCTGGAGCACACGTCAATCAACTTCAACTCATCAGATAGTGTATTTACCCAGGAGACTTTTACAGCTCCACTAAAAACTACCGTGCCCCCCAGTCAAGAGGCAACCGCCCATAGCTGGTAGGTGGGTGGTTGTCTCTTGGCTGGGGTTAGTGATAAAAGCTCACTAAAATTGAAAATGGTAAAAACAACAGCAACGACACTACCAATCTCAAATTATTATAGTCCTATCGCCATGGATGAAGAAACCAACAATGAGGACGTGGAACCCACTCAAGCCACTAACACGCGAGAAGATCCCAAACTTCCTCCCGTGTTTATCCAAAGAGTAGTAAACTTCCAACAAATGGTCTCGAACATTCTGCCAGTTCTTAAAGTTGAGGATATGTAGAGAAGATTAACCCTCAGACAATAGAAGCCTACAGATCTCTGGTGAAACAGAAACATCTCCGCCCTCAAAACATCATATTCCATACATATTAGGCTAAACAAGACAAGGCCTACAGAGTAGTAATCAGACATCTACATCATTCAATCCCCACCGATGAAATAAAAAACGAGCTTGAAATTTGGGGCTTAAAGGTAAGAAATGTCATCAACATCTTACAACGCTCCATATGTACTCGATATCAAAATTATGGTCACATAAAACCTAATGCACTAGACCATACGCCTGCGTTAAATGCGGAGGTAACCACAGCACTGTGACTTGCGCTTAAAAGAGAGAAACTCGCGACATGCACATGTGTGCAGGACCTCATCCAGCCAACTTCAAAGGCTGCGCGGTATATAATTATCTGCAAAACCTGCACAAAAATCGTAGAATGCAACAACGAAATATTCCTCCGAAGTCAAACTGAACAAATTCTAACAATAAACACCCAATTATTGTACCCGCATCATCTAATCTCACCATCAGTTATAGTAACCGTACACCAACCTTCGCAGAAGTACTCAGGGGGAAGCATTCATCACGACAAAGTACAAAAACCAAACAAATCATCAGAGGAGACAACATCTTACCGCCTTATAAGCCTCCTACCATTACTTTCAAAAATATTTGAAAAACTTCTTTTAAAGAGTGGAGAAGCAGTCGAAAAACTGATCCCAAATCATCAGTTTGGTTTTCGTAGTTCCCACTCAACCATCCAACAAATTCATAGAGTGGTGAACAACATTGCTTTGACTCTTGAAGAAAAAAATACTGTTCTGCAGCATTCCTTGATGTGACTTCTGCTTTTAACAAAGTGCGGCACCAAGGACTACTACAGAAAATCAAACTCTTACTCTCAGAACAGTACTATCAGCTACTGAAATCCTATCTCGAAGACTGGTTCTTTAAAGTTAAATTCAACAATTCATTCTCGCAATAAGGAAAAAAATAGTGCTTCGGTACCACAGGGAAGTGTTCTGGGACCATTTTCGTACGTTCTCTACACGTACGATTTCCACTCTCTGATAAAATAGTAACGGCAACTTAAGCCGATGACACCACGATATTAGCCAAAAGTAAAAATCCATCTGAAGCCTCAAACAACCTTCAAAGTCATCTCTTGAAACTCCAATCATGGATAAATGAATGGAGAATAAAAGTTAACGAAACCAAATCAACTCCCGTGACATTTACAATGAAAAAAAAATATTTGTGCTCCCATATGTCTGAACAACAAACTAATACCACAAGCTCAAGTACCTTGGAATCCACCTCGATCAAAAATTCACGTAGAAACATCATATTGAAAAGAAAACAGAACAATTAAAAATGAAACATAGAAAAATGCATTGGCTATTGGGACCCAATTCGAAACTGGCGATCCATAACAAACTACTACCATACAAAATGATCTTAAAGCCTGTCTCTACCTATGGTATTGAATTATGGGGGTGCGCCAAGCCTTCAAATATAAACATTATCCAACGGTTCCAGTCAAAAACACTGAGGAAAATGCTAGGTGCTCCTTACTACGTGTCAAACAAGAACATACATGATGATCTCAACATTCCTTTTGTAGTAGAAGAAATCAAAAAAATACCCTTGCAATATCGACAAAGAATACCAGATCACCCAAATCAACTAATCCATGAGAATCCAAACTCAAACAGAAGACTGAAGAAAAATAACCCGGCCGATTTGTTTAGGGAAGAAACCTAATCATCTATTCGTCGCACCTACTCGGGCTATCGTGGCTGGGGTGGATCGGGTGAGATGTGGGCATTCGGAATCATACATTTAGGTATTCGCGTACTCTGCACCTTACTGCTCCGTCTCCCCTGATTCACTCTTCTGTGTGGGTGGTCCTGTGTAGGGATCACGAATACCAGACAGCAGTTTATCTGCTTTTCTAATGGGAGTATCATCGCTGGATGGTTTCTCCCCCAAGTTCATTCTAAAAACCATCCCATTTACTAATTACAATTTGTTTTTTGTTATTAATATTGTAGATTGTAAATTAGAAATATAATAAATAAATAAAAAAATAATCTAATTCACAAATGATATCAGACGAACAATAAATTACTACCTTTCATTTTCCACCATCTTATGCTGACTTGCATAATCATATCTGCCCTGTGCTGATATGCTTCAGTTCGGTCTAGTATCTTGCATGGTGCACTGGTACGAATCAACTCTAATATTTTTCATCTTTATTATTATCATTACGTACTTTTAAAATTATTAAGTGCAAATTTTTATAAATAAATTTTAAAAGACTTTTCTGTCCTTTACTTATATAAGTTGTATTGTTTCAAATCACGTGATTTTCACAACAGGGATCTGATAAAGATAATCACTTCCTCGATGTCTTTTTTCTTTGCAATGAACGAGTACATTTTAAGATAAATTAAGTCATAAAAATAACCATTAGAGCAAAGCAACTTGGATTTATACTACACATGGATTTGTTAATTTACTTGAGGCCCAAAAAACAAAACAAAAATTCATTAAACTTCGTTTTATGAATGTGTACATGAGAAGAGAAACAATGAATGCGCTTCCATACAACTGATAATAGACAGTTCTATCCAGCATTGTACCTACCTTGTTTTGTAAAGCTCTCTTTGACGTTCAATGTCTTTGCTTTTTTGGTCTTTTACAATTGGATCTATGATCAATTTTTTAACAACTAAATATACGACTAGAGGAGTCACTGTAGCGTAAAATAAAGGTGCGCCTGCCACATCTTCACACAGGTGGATAGGAAATGAATATGTTTGACTGGCTCTCAAAATTCTGTAATTAGATTATTGAAGAAAAAAATCAATACATTTAGTTGCATCAATAAAGTACGAAACCATAAAATGGCTATAGTATAAAATAGTGTGGAGACAGCCAAGTGGCCAAAAAAAGTTTGTAGATGACGATAGTGAAGAGCGAAAACGTTGCTTCTCCTGTCTATAGTTATAAACAAAGAGTGTTTCTCTTGTGACTCAAGTTACAATAAATAATTAGATTGAGGAATGAACGATCCTATCTCATTACTATTGTCAAGGTCTTAATTACTATTGAGAGAAGAAAAAAATGGCCGGATTTTTTCCACATTTTGTTTACATGTGTTGAATTGACGGTAATAAGACGGCCTAAAATGTTGATGATGTTTGACTGAAACTATAGAGAAAATTCCAAAACGGTGATTTAAAGGCAGTTCAAATATTTGGATGAGAAACCAAGAACATTTTTGAATTGACTGAAATCTCAATAAATGGAATTACCTATGCCGAACTTGAAACCTCGACCCAACCCTGAATTTCACCATTTTTTAACAATTTTAAAACGGTCAATGAAAATATATGAACAAATTAATGAATGGTCCAGGGACGTACACAGGGGGGGGCAAATTTTTTCGGGGGGGGGCAAATTTTTGGGACGATTTTTTTCCTGAAGCTACCTAGGTTCAATTGTTTTGCCGCCCCCCTCCCCCTATCAGGCGGCCTTGTTTCAAAGTTACTATTAGAATAAGGTGACAAGCAAAAATCCCATTGACCGGTCGAAGGATAAAATGCTTATCTGAGACAGGATCAGTTCAATGAAAACCTGTCTGTTAAGTCTCCTGTTAACATTTAAGTCTCTTGGCGAAACCCACCCTGCTTATTTTAGTTAAAAATGTAATTATTAAAAACTCTACTCAACTAGTTAACACATAACACAAACCACAAATAATAATAGGTAATAATAAAAAGCAAGGTAGGTACACCTACTTAAAATTTGAAAATATGTAGAAAAAAAATTTAAATCCCTCTACTAAAAATCTACTGTATTTTTGTATGCAGGTGAATTGACAGTTTAAAAAAATGTTTTCTGTGTAAATAGAAGCACAGGGTTTGATGATATAAACTCGCGTTTCACATTTGATGGCTTATCTCGAAAAAAAAAAAAGGGGGGGGGGGGGGGCTATAGCCGGCCAGCTCCCCCAACTTGTGTACGCCCCTGGAATGGTCTGAAGCTTACTTGACTTTTAGTACAATGCCTGAAGGGTAACCACATCCTACTGCGGCTGTCAACCTCGTATGTTCTGTTATTTTCTTTTCAACTCCATACTCAAAGAAAGATCCAAACGTACCGACCCTGAAAATAAAAATTATAATTTATTAATATACAAAAAGAGCGGCACCTTATTCGAAATAATAATATTACGAAAAAAAAATCAAAGGAACACGAGTTTCTTTTCTTTCAAACATCAAACAGATTCAGAGAAAATTAAGGTCAACACGAAAGAAAGTCGGATACCTCTATACATACTCGTACATTTACACCCAATTTAGGGAAAAGTTTTTCCAATGAAACGTTGAGAAAACTATTAAAAATATACCCTTCAGTGGAAGATAACCAGTGGGCGAGGTTAATGGCTAAGACATTTTCTACTAACTAACCCTTAGAGCTCTATTTTTATATGGTCAAGTACTCAAGTTAATGAGGAAAAAATCCTACCTCAGCTTGGGATTGGATGAACCTTCTGTTATCATGGTATAAAAATTGTAAAAATCTTAACAAAATTACTTACTTCAATACAAATTTCAGCTTTAATTCATCTTTCAACATTTTTCTAGCATAATGAAGCATAACATAAGAGTTGGGCATTGCAAAACAAATGTTAAAACCAGTTGAATAATTAGGTGTATTTTTTACTACGCTCGTTGTCATTGAAGAAAGTAAACCGGCCCTCCACGTGAAGTAACCAATTGTTGTGCTATTCACTTGATACCCAATCACTGCAAAAATAAAACATAAATCAGGTACTCATAATATAAAGTTGTTGGCTTTACGTTCTTTTAAATTTGATACCTATGCCAAATAATAAAATTTTTAAAAAATCCACAATATAGTGGCTGTATTGGCGGTGATTCTTTCGAAATCAACTGTTGATCTCATTAATAGATTCATGTTTTTTTAAAAACTGGTAGAAACAGGTTGATAAGAGTTACCGAATTTTGTTTTTTCCAGGTCGTCCCGGTACGTAAACCGGCTCTCGGAATTCAAATTTTTCACTCGCTAAATGCGGTTCTAATCTCAAAGATCAAAGTTATTTCGTTTCTGTATATAATAAATTTCCCGTGTTCGACATTGGCTTTTTTAACATTCTTCCGATTTTAATTAAATTTTGGGATTTAATTGAATTTGATTCAGTGCACTTGTACGGTAAAGTTTATGGTTGAATCTTGAGTGAGCTACCCACCCTACCCACAAAGTGAAGAGTAAAAAAGAAATACCTACTTACTAGATTCTAAACCTGTTCTCAAGCCAGATGATGCCGCATGGAGTTGTCCTTCAAACGTTCCAAAAAAATATTTCGATATCCTTCTATAACCTTTGACTCCAAACCCAGGACCGTTACCAGCAAAACAGCTACATTCTAAATGTGATTTATCTGACAGCAGTCGTCTTGTAGATACATTGAATGATCCAGATCCTGCATTTCAATCAAATTTCATTAAAAAAAAATTTCAAGGTTCAAGTATTCATCACAGTGTCAGACAGAAAGCTACAATACATATTGCTAAATAGATAATCGATACTGTAACCCACTTCTTGTCACCCTTCCCAATGTCTACTCAGAAAATGGTCACAATAATTGCAAGTGAGTTTAATATCAGTTCACAACTTAAAGCCCCCCAAACAATTTTTTGGTCATATTATTCAGAATATTGAGGGTACATACTCAGCATTACTTACAATATTGAAGGTGCAAACTCAGCATTATTCAGAATATTGAAGGTACATACTCAGCAATATTCAGAATATTGAGGATACATACTCAGCAAACATAAGTACAATAATGTTTGACGATACCGCAATAGGGTATGCTGACATCGTGATAAGGTAATGCAAGCAGATACCGGCATAGAAGTTTACCACGATTCCTAGTGCCATTAAAAGATGGCTTTTCAACTATCTGAGGGGCAGGCAGACCTTCGTCGAATTCAGAGATAGGAAGTCAAACTATCGTAAAGTTAAGCAAGGAGTACCACAAGGGGAGGTGCTTTCCCCTACCCTATTCAACTTATATATCAGTAAACTACCAGCACCACCTTCAGACATCACCCCGATATCATATGCCGATGACTGTACGCTCCTCACCTCTGGTAACGATCTTGAAATGTGTTCGAAAATGAATGCTTACCTCACAACAGTCAAAGAATGGTTGACTCAAAGGAAACTCCAACTCTCTCCTGAAAAATCGTCCGCAACGTTATTCACCCTTTGGACTAAGGAAGTAAATACCGATCTCGAAATCTATGCAAATGGTCAGCGCATACCCACTGTCTCCGATCCAAAGATACTTGGCGTAACACTCGACCCGTTACTCACTTTTCACAAGCATGCAACCATAATTAAAACCAAATTGACATCACGAAACAACATGCTGAAGGCTCTGGCAGGGAATTCATGGGGTAAACAGAAGGAGAAGGGGTAAACTATTGAGACAGCTTACAAAGTCATTAATCGATCTATACTTAACTACGCCTCACCAATATGGACACCACAGCTCTCTAATAATCAATGGAATAAGCTCCAAACAAGTCAAAATGCTTCACTGAGACTGGCAACCGGATGTCATAAAATGACACAGCCAGACCACTTGCATATAGAAACCAAGATTCTTCCGGTTGAGTCTCACAATACCATGCTGACTAAACAGTACCTACTCTCATGTCATAAAAAAGAGCACCCTTGTCACTCCCTAATACTTGCACACACACACCCTAGAGCCATACGAAAAACAGCCAAAAATTATCAACAAGACATAGCAGATCTAGTTGGACCTAACCATGAGAACACACCTCTCAGACAGTTGCACACAATCGTCCACACAAGATCAGTTGAGTTCGAGTCAAACCATTATAGACCCAACCGTGTCCTGAACTCCAAACCTCCAGAAGTCTCCCTGGATGAAATTAAACTCCCAAGGAAAACCAGGACAACACTCGCTCAGCTTCGCTCAGGCTTCTCCAAAATACTAAATAGTTATATGAATAGAATTGATCCAAGAATAGAAGACAAGTGCGATAAGTGCAACCAAACACCCCATGACACCTTGCACCTTTTCGACTGTCCTGAGAAAACAACTACATTGCAGCCAATTGACCTGTGGCTGAGGCCAGTTGAAGTAGCTCAGTTCCTGGAACTCCAAACAGCGGAGGAGATGGAGGCGTAGTATGGTGGAAACTGTTACTACAACAACAACAACATAGAATACGCCGATATCTAGTGTTTTCCGAACACTGTCGCGGTGTCCTGTATGACGTCAAAGACATAAAAAAGTGCGTTTCTCAAAACCCAAAGTATCGTGTGCCGAATAAGAGATACTGTAATCTCTAACTCTAAAAAGGTTAAGATTATCAAAGGTTACGATTTTTATCAAATATCAAACACTTCTCACTATTACGACTTGGCTCACTCTTTAGTCCTCTGGCCACATTTTTTTAAACATATCTTTTAAAAAACATGTTTCAATTTTTTCTAAAAAAAAAAAACTTCAATTTTAGGCATTTGAATTCATTTGTCCAGAGTAGTTATTTCCGTTTTTTTTTTTTTTTTAAAAAAAAAAAAAAAAGATAATTTACATCCTAATTTTTAAAATTAAAACTTGTCGATTTTTAAATAAAATTACCTGTTCCATTATGAGTAGATAGACTTCCAGACAAAGTTGCCGTGTCTTTCATTGTAAGGGGAACTTCAATTGACTGTGATAAAGACATACCCATCACTTCAATCATAGGCAAAGTCCAGGCTTCTGGTTCACTGAAAAATGGAGATCTCATTTAGGATTTTTTCACGCTGTTACTGAAAAATGGATATCTCATTTAGGATTTTTTCACGCTGTTATTGTTTTGAGCTCAAAAAGGACGAAAACGCTCGTGACTCGTAAAATTATTTGTCAACATATTTACTAACAACGAATTTTAAGTGTAACCATTTAGTGACAATCAATCTAAACAATGAATATATATATATTTACGTGCATAATTTTTAAAAGTTTATATTAAGAGTTTCTTCGAACTTAAATTTTTTAATGACTACATCCCAAATTATTCGGTTATTATTCTTCAAGGATCATGAGGTTTTAACCATTAAAATCTAAACAGGTGCAGTTTTTACAATGATGTCCCAAAATCCTTCAGAAATGTTGTTTGCAAATGTCAGGACATTTGACCATTAGGCCATTTTATCACGTGCTTCCCAATATTTCCGTACAATGTCATTGCTGACTTCTAGGGCAGGGCAGGAGGTAAGATGAGCGGAATTCATAGGAGAATTTAAAGAACAGAGTGGGCAGATAGGAGATGTTTCGAGGCCGATTTTGTGGAGATGCTGAGCAAGGCAGTCAAGCCCCGTTATTTATTATTATTATTGTTTTGTTTTTTTTTCAAATATTTTCTTTTATTGAACATTATTTGCAGGTATACAATTTTTATAATAAGAGATCTTAATAACTAAAACTACATTTACCTATTAATATAAATGTGGCAATGTAAAACTACATTTACATTGCCCCGAAATTTCACCTCAAGTGAAATTTTTTTTGGGGCAAATTTTTAATTGTGATGCCTAAGTTAGAACATTGTAATTTGTGCTTCATTTCTACAGCCTTTTGGTGTCATGTTTGTCCAGTCTTGTAAGAAGTCAGTGAGTTTATCTGTCAATCAATATGTTTGTCTGTCGGTCGGTAGATGTCAGTCAGTAACGTGCTGCAGAACCGGAACCAAATCACAAATTTCTATTTATATTTTACTAATGTAGGACAGCATAGCCAATAAGATTGAGCTATGCTATCCCGCCCAGGAGGTGTTGATAAAGATTTATAGTTATCAAAGTTTTTGAGACCAATTGGTACGTTGTTAAGAAGTCTTGGTATCAGATATTCTAGTGAACGTTCTACGTATTTATTTCGGACCTTTGGCTCCACATATTTTCTATTAGTGATTCTTGTATTATATTGACTCTCTGATTCCTTTCTATATTTTTCATCAAAATAATGTTCCAGGAAAGCGCAGAAATTGTGCAACCCTTCTATGTTTAAGTTGTTACTATATTTGAAAGGGTTGGATTGCACTGGTTCTGCGTCACCGAAGATTATCATTTTGATGATTCGTCTCTGAATTCTTTGGAGATTTATTAGGTTTGTTTTTGATGCATTTCCATATAATGTTATTCCATATCTTATTATTGATTCCCCCATTATTTTATATATTAGTCTTTTAGTTTTCGTTGGTATTGTGTATTTTAGATTAAACATTACGAAGCTTAGTGTTCTCATTTTTGTTGTTACATATTCTATGTGTGTTAGCATTCTAAAGTGAGCTAATGCAGATTATCTCGGTAGGTTTGGAATAATGCTTGGATTTTCTACAATTGGTTTCCAACATTATCCTTCTCCTTCCAACTTGATCCAATTTTTGTGCCTCCCTTTGAAATTTGCTCTTATTAGTCTCTTGACTGATTTGAAGGAAGAGCATTGGGGAATGGTGTTTGCATTTTTGTCCCTTTTTTGCGAGTCAGGAATTTCGTTGCCTGCTGGACCGCAGTGAGCTGGGATCCATTGTAGTACTTTTTATGATACAGTTTTCTGAATGTTATATAGTTGTTTTAACATGCATCTTATTTCAGGAACTTCAAAACTCGGGTCTTCATTATTTTTTACTATCACCTGGATGGCAGCCTTCGAATCAGAAAGAATGACTGCCTTTTCAAATTGATTTACCCTATAGAGATTATGTTGTAAGGCAATTTTTATGACGGCTATTTCTCCGTCAAAATTTGTAGTATATTTGTTTCCCCAGTTATAAGATACAACAAATACCATAAACATCATTTACGGTATTTGTTGTTGCAGAAAAATGGTTGCTAATTATGAATCTATGGTGCTTTGATGTCACAACTTTCCTGGTACTTTTGTATCTTCAAAAAACGTTAAATATAAATCGTTGGTTGTGTTTTGGCGTCTCCACTAATCGTTTTCTATAAACCTGGTTCTTTGGCATCTTAATAAAATGTTTACATGAATCCGCGTGGTGTTTAGGCGTCTCCACAAATCGTTTTCTATAAACCTGGTGCTTTGGCATCTTAATAAAATGTTTACATGAATCCGCGTGGTGTTTAGGCGTCTCCACACATCGTTTTCTATAAACCTGGTGCTTTGGCATCTTAATAAAATGCTTACATGAATCCGTGTGGTGTTAGGCGTCTCCACTAATCGTTTTCTATAAACCTGGTGCTTTGGCATCTTAATAAAATGTTTACATGAATCCGTGTGGTGTTTAGGCTCTCCACACATCGTTTTCTATAAACCTGGTGCTTTGGCATCTTAATAAAATGTTTACATGAATCCGTGTAGTGTTTAGGCGTCTCTTCAAGTTCAAATGTCACCAGCCCTACCTCTACTCCATCCCCTGATGTAACGATGAAACCATTTCCAGATTCTGATGTATCTATAATCCCTCAAATACAAAATCCAGATGGTTCCCCTAAAATAGAGGGTAGTCTAGATGCTTCAGATGCTGTCTAATCTCTCAACCAAAAATCCTCTACTGCAGTAAATGATGCTATTCCACGTATTCAGGGAGACAATAATTCTGTGCCATACCAATTTGACGAGGTTTGCTCATATCGAATATGCAATGAAATATTATTTTTTATCTCAACTAACTAGGTACTACATAAGTTGTCCAACTTACAACAAGACAAAAAGGCTTTCCCTATAAGTATATGTTTCTTTTAAAAAGAAAAGAAATCACAGTAAACTCACGCACCCGTGCCTTCCTCTAGGTTTTGTAGAGATCTATCTGTGTAAATGTGGAGCCAAAATGTGGAGGTGAGTATCTATTGCTGATCGTTTCAAGGAAAATAAGTTTTGCTACTTATTTCCACATTTACATATCTATTGGGATATGTAAATATGGAGGTGGGTATCTATTGCTGATCGTTTCAAGGGAAATAAGTTTTGCTATAGAAGGAGTAACTTCGGATTTTTCAATGCTTGTTCAAGATGTAGTGAGAAATGTATGACAAACTCCTCAGAGGAGTTTGTGATTACTGATAGGAATCCTGATTGTGTTTTCATTGTTGTTGGTTTTGCCAAGATTTTTTCCCAGGTAGATACATTAGGGAGTCGGATCATTTTTTCATACTTGGTTTGAGCTTGTTGTTCGATAGTATCTCTGAGGGGGTTTCACGTTTTTTAGGGGCATACAATGCGTTGATTGGTGTGGTCTTGACTGCACCAGTCATTAGCCTCAACGCTTCATTTTGTTTTTTTTCAACTTTCAAGAAAAAAAAAAAAGTGCTGCACGGTTTTATATACATGTTATATGTGGTGTCAAGACGTTTTTTAAACGTCTGTTTATACTATCTGACAGGAATCGTTTTGACTTATAGACATTGATTATATTAATAATAGAATTTGCTATTTTATATTCATTCAATATAGATTAATTTAGTTTAAGTTCATTAATTATTTATTATTAGGGAATTAGGGGGGATGTGAAAATAGGTATGTCCCGTCAACTCATAATAAATATTCATATTTTTGAGGATCTAGTGAGTTAACCGGGGCCTCGTAATTTTAAATAAATGAGGTGTAAATTTTCAAAGAACTAGTACTTTCTTGATGAAACAAAAACCATTAAATAGAAAGTATGTTTTCTTCGTTTTATTTATGTAGAAAGTGATTTCCATACTCTTAATAATTTCTTCAATAAGAGAGCATTGATTTCATGGAAAAACTTGGCCATAACTTTTTCACGAAAGGAAATCGGATAAGGCATATTGGGTTTATCTAGCAGGAAATCGCCTTTTGCGAAGAAAAATTAAAACAGCAATAATGAACTTACAGTTCATCGTACTGGTTGAAGATGTCCGTCGCATTTACATTCACTGTCAATGTACCACGAGGATGTGTTCTTTGATACAGACGACGCTGTTCTCGTTCTCTGTAATAAATAAAATCAAGTCAATATCAATTTTGTAAAATTGCATCTTCCACGTTCCAGCAATATGAGCTTTTATAAAGGCAAACACAAAGTCGTTCAAATTTATTAAGGTCGCAAAAGAAAATGGTATTTCTTTGAAAAAATTCAAATTAGCCCCTGGAAATTAATGTAAATTTACAATCTCATTTAATTGAATTTGTGATGCCAAATTGCCACCATATTTGATTTTAGCCGATTTACGGCACTTTTAACTATCATGAATACACGAAGTGTTGGAAAAAACCGTTAAGAAAACCGAGGAATATGTTCCACCCAAATCGTATATTTGTTCGACTACTTTGGTGTGCCCCTTAATGTAAATAAATATCACATTATTCATCAAATTAGTATCTTTCATACCACACCACACATGAATGCAAGCGCTTAAAATACTGTATAATGATCAAATACAAAACGAGATGTGATTATATCACTGGGTTTCATATGTAACCAATACTTCATATGGATGAGTCATTCGCGACTCAAATAAAACATGATTGTAATTATTTGAAATAGTCGTAAGCATTCCAGTAGTGAAATGCGATGCCCCCCCAAAAAATGTTTCAAAAGTTTCCATTTCAAGAAAATGTGACCAGTACCTGGCAAGCGACTCATATTCTGCTCGAATTTCTTGTGGAGTTTTGGTTTTTTGTACTATCTCCCATCCCTGCGTTTCCAATCCTTTGATTCCCAAACTATCATAGATTGCTCTTTTGTGAGGGTCTGACAAAACTGAAAAAAAATCATATTACAATAAGTGTCAGTAATAAAGAAAAGAAACGTCTTTCATTCGACAATTTTGCTCGAAAAATCAACCCTTGTATCCTTATTTTATGATATTCTGAAAACCAAATTAAATGGGTAGTTTCTACTATTTACAAATTTCAAAAAAATTCCTAAAAGAAACTTTTAGATTTTTTTTTAATGAGAAAATTAATAATAAAAAATATTTTCAAGGAATCGTAAATAAATAATAAATTATTAATAATAAAAACAATATCGATTCTAAATTTTTTTTTAATTTGTGGCGAGCTTTCAATAGTTCTCAGACTATCATCGTCAGGCCGATGTTGACTCTACGGTGTTCAGAGTAGAAGTGAGGGTATCAGAGTATGAGATGTTAT
>CM022885.1:12599176-12662648 GCA_012654025.1 Pachypsylla venusta
ATCTACACAAGTAATAACATCTCATACTCTGATACCCTCACTTCTACTCTGAACACCGTAGAGTCAACATCGGCCTGACGATGATAGTCTGAGAACTATTGAAAGCTCGCCACAAATTAAAAAAATTTTAGAATCGATATTGTCTTTATTATTAATAAGAGAAAATTAATTTTTGAAAGTCGACTTTTTTAATTTCACGAAAACACGTGTAACGTCACATGATCTCTCGGGTTCAATATTTGCGGATAATATAGTACTCGATCTACTATACAGAAGATGAAATAATATATTGCTCTCAAACTATGATAGTTTGTATGGTCGAGATCCGGATAATAGTTAATAGAATAGCATGAAATGAAAAGTAATTGAGGAGTACAGTTAAGGTCCGGTCCTACCAAAAGCCGAGTTTTGAAACACTCGGGTTTGGGTATTGTATTAACACAGGTTGACACAGTGTTAGATGAAACTCCCTGAAAACACGTCGTGGTAGGATCGGGCATAAATGCAAACACACCTTTCATTCCAATACCTCTGTAAATGTGACGTCACATGATCGACCCACCCAGTCGAATCGTTTAGAAATAAAGCTCCTTCGATCAGAGAGTGTTTTTATCGAATCTTTATTTTTGCAACTAGAAACCTGGGTTTGTTTTAAAATGTTCCCTGAATTATTTAAAATCGATTGAGGTTCGGAAAAATGCATTTTTTAGCTACGCCTCGCTCACAAATAGGTATACTGATCCAAGTATGGTATGGTTAGGGTACTTTTATACGAACATGTCTCGCTCACAAAAATACTGATCCATGTAAATTTACATTTTTCCGAACCTCAATCAATTTTAAATGATGCAGGGCGCATTTTTAAAACAAAATCCCAGGTTTCTAGTTTCAAAATAAACACCTTCTAACCGCTACTTCATTTTGTTTTATTTACCTTCATAAACTTTCTTGGTTTTATTGAATAGCATTTCAGCATCCAGTTTTTCAGCAGTATTTGTATGTTTATCTGGATGGTAAATTTTACTAAATTTTCGGTAAGCATTGTTAATCTCTTCAATTGGTGCCTGGAATGAAAATTAAATATCTTATTAGATGGATAAGGCATCATTGTGATTGGTGTTTATACCAAGAAGGCATGGTCGTACAAACGTAATCATAACACATATGAATTAAAGTTCATTTCTGTGGGGCATGGCCGTAAATACATTGGTTCGTTCAGCAATCTCATAATAGTGTATTTCATAGTAAACGCTGAAATCAACACTAACCAATGTGTGTTAGGTTTATTCAGCGTATGGTTAGGTTATTACATTCATAGCTCGATCATAAGAATACCAATCTTACTAAAACCTAATCTATCAATTCAGTAATTTAAATATGGGATGATAAGGTACATTTTTACCTTCTTTTTTTTTTTACCTCTAATGCAAATATTTTCCGTTTAAAGGTTTTTATCAAATCTTTAGTTTTGAAGCTAGAAACCTAGGGTTTGTTTTTAAAATCTTTCTTGGATAAAAAAAATTGATTTAGTTAATGGATGAATGTGATTTTTACTAACTATAGTTACAGTTAGATTAGGTAAATACGGGCATGCCTCACTCAAAAGAACACTGAGGTTAGGTTACATTCATACAACCAGTCCTCGCCGATAAGAATACTGATCCCGTTTCTCGGGTTCGCAGTTAGGTACTAGAACTTATTAAAAAAGGAAATTTCTAAAATTTGTTCTTCTCAGTTTTAAAGTGAACGAATAGGTTTACCTTATTTCCCACCCAATTCACGTGCTACATATACTCATTTGGTTTATTAACTAGAATGTTCTACCCATAGGACTTTCAAGGACAAGTTATATCTCACTATAATTTTGAGAGGAAAAATAGGTATTTGGAAATGTTACTCTTCAAGATTTTCACTATTTTCTTTGCGAGAACACTATTTAAAATTTTTGGTCAGTTGGTTTTAACTCTAAACACCTTAAATACTATCTGTACTGGTGGGTACTAATAAACAACTCACATCTTTTTCCAAATTAAAAAAGGCATAATAATCATCGTTTTCTAAATCACTGCGGGCCTCCGCTGTGTCACCGTCATCTGTAGACATTGGTTGAGGATATTAGAAATTGATATTTAATAGATTTTATCACAGTTTTCACTATATAAACGATATCAAGAGATACATTCTTGTCTTCTACTCAACACGGGTAATAATTCTTGAAATACAATCCATAGTGCAAATGCATGATCTCATGCTTTCAAATCGAACATGTTCAATTAAAATGTTTTCAGTTTAGAACAGTGTTGCCAAAATTCTCGTGATCTATTTAAATTGATACAAGAAAGGGAATTTCATAAATTGAGATTTGAGTAAAAACAAAATAAAAATGTTCTTCTGGTTGTGGTTTGTTAGAAAAGAACTGTTCAAAATAGGGAACCTATTGAAATTCTCTCTATAGTTTTCATCAAATACTATATTCTTATAAGGCCCGATCCTACCACGACGTTTTTTCAGAGAGTTTCATCTAACACTATGTCAACCTGTGTTAATACAATAGCCAAACCCGAGTGTTTCAAAACTCGGCTTTTGGTAGGACCGGACCTAAGGCCGTCTTATCACCTTCGGTTTGACACTCTATTGGAATGTAAACTAAACACAAGTTCATGCCATAGGATTGCTCTATTCATCTTTACAAATGCACATTCACTTCCAATTGAAATTTGTGGTTGAAGGGATTTTAAATTATTGTTCCTCAAGGCTTGGCCTCTCTCATTCACAAATTTCGCGGCCTGAGTTAGTTTCAGATTGATCTGCAAATTTAGCGCTAGTTCAGTGTTTTTTTTTTTTTTTTTTTTTTCTGAATACAAATTTCTGGGAAAACCATTATTAGTGGTAAATCAAGGAGTTTAATACGGATGAAAGAAATCCGGGCTACGTGTTCGGGTAACTTAAACCTGTAAAACTACCTGAATGAAGTTTCTGTGAACAGCTAATGACAGAAGTGGCCTCTTATTTTTAAATTTAAGACACAATTTGCAAAATTAGGACCATTCCAGAGTGACAAGTTCAAACACGGGTTCGGGCAAAATAAAATTTAGAAAATAGTAACTGTTTAGCCTAAACGTTAAGAGATAAATCGAAAAATTGATGGGAATGGAACCCCCTAAAACCATAAACTTAGACCCCAAAAAATGTATCAGAATCCAAAACTCTCCAACCGTTTTTAAGTTACAGTAATTTTTTGTATGGGATATTATAGAAATATTATTAGCGAAGCGGGCGCAGTCTGCTAATCTATATTTATAAAACGCAAAGCCCAGTTGGTGTTCTGACTGACTGACTGATAATCAACGTAGCTCCACGATGGCTAAATGTAGAGACTTGAAACTTGGCACAAAGGTTCCTTTTAGTATGCAGGTGCGTAATAAGAAAGAAAAAAAATTAAAGTTCAAGTGGGAGCAAGTTACCGCCAAAAATGACGCTATTTATCGGGTGTTTTTGCAATTTTTTTCTGAGCAAACTAAAAGAGATAACGAAAAATGACCGAGAATAGACCCCCCAAAATAGCATATAAGGACCCCATAAAAAATATAAAATTTGAAAAATTTCCGGATTCTATCCGATTTATGGACGGTTATCTCCACCAAAAATTCGGAATTGAGAAGTAACACTTTGGGATGAGCGAGAAAGCTGAAATTTGATACAAAGGTGTTCCGCAGTACAAAAAGTAATATCCTTGAATAAAATATTGAATTTTCTAATTAGGAGCGGTGCTCACTCTCGGGGTCGGTTCCACCAAAAACCCATAGTTAAGAAGTATTACTTCGGGATAAGCGAGAAAACTGAAATTTTATACGAAGGTGTTCCGCAGTGCAAAAAGTAATATTTTTGAGTAAAATATTGAATTTTCTACATAGGAGCCGTGTTCACTGTGGGGGTCGGTTCCACCAAAAATCTAAAATTGAGTTGTTGAATTTTGTAACCGTAGCGAAGCACGGGAAAACAGCTAGTTTATTATAAAATAAGATGAATATAAGTGACTAAATCTACCCTTTGTTGTTTTATTTACCTTCATAAACTTTCTTGGTTATACGTGACTAAATCTACCCTTTGTTGCTCCTTGGAGGTGAACATAAGATGAAATGTGTTAACTTTGCAACATTGTAATTTTTTATCTAATCTAGGGATGGGATTTTCGACTCACTAAGGTGAATCGACTCGACTCAATAAAAACACCTTATTTGATCAGAAAGACATAATAAACCCAATCGACAAATGTGGCATATCTACCAAATAAACGTCCCCAACTTAGGTGAATAGATTAAGAAGACTTCACATCGTCACCAGAACATTTTCCTTCAGTAAGCAACAAACACCCGGAAAATTCGAATTTGCTGATTTTATGATAACCAATAATATACCTGTATTAGCCTGCAACATCAAAAAACACTTTCGGTTGAAGTCCAATCTATCGGTAGCGGTTTTTTTTCGCTTTTCGTATTTTTGGCCGATTTGAGGTGGTTTTCACAAATGCTGCCAAAAATGGAAACAGGCTTGAGTTTTCAATCGTATGTATTTGGGCGCGTCACAAAATATTTAATTAAAGTCGAATATACCGTTGGTGGTTTTGCCTCTTTTGGGCATTCTTGAATTATGAAACTCGAGATATGTGCTCTGGGGACCTCAAAACGTGCTTTGACATTGAAAACTCGACATCAAAAATTTCAGCCCATTACTTTCTTCTTCTTTTATAGATAAAGAAAGTCGTGTGATGTTCTCACCAGATTTTTTGTTTTATTAATAACTATCCACTGTTTATTGCATGCAGTTCCCGTTAGATCACTGAAGTCAAACAAAGTTCAGCGAGGTTGTAACATGTGGGTGTCCGTCGGGGGTTCGCGCCTCGTGATGCTGGCTATTTTTCCCGCCCAACCCAGGCTGGGTGAGGTCAATATGGGTAGCTTATTTTCAAGTATCTCGAATGACCAATAGCTGTTAAAGAGACGTTAAGCCAAAAAAAGCAACTCGTGAATCGACTCATTTCAAAAAAATGTTTTGATTGTGAGTGAATCGATCGTGATTGACTAGCACATCCCTAATCTAATCTAAAACAAGAAAAAAAAACAAAGAAAAGACAGAAGTTGAAGTTTTCGTTCATAAGATTTTTTCTTCGAATTAAATATCAATTATCTAATCATTCTTGTACTAATTAACACGATGTGCGTCATAGGTCGCAAGGTATCAATTTTGGGACAATTCTACTTATAAAATATTTTCTACTTAATAAATTACTAATTAATTTCTTTATTTGTCAAATCCGAATTGATAAATCAATTTTAAGTAGTTATAAGTATTTTATTCGAAAGTGATTTTTCCTATGGGTTGTCTATTCATCAAACAACCCTGATATTTTTTAGCATGGGAAATTGTTTAAAAGGATCCTCTACTGATGATCTATCTCCTCTTCGAAATGCCGAAACTACTTCGGAAAGTACAACCTCCGACCAACCTTGGATACCTTACAGAGTAAGTTCCAAACAAAGAAACTGTTAACTGATATGACTCGATTTTGCTGATGTCTTTTGTCTCTTCCGTATCCGTTGTCAAAAAAATATTTTTATTGGTCTCAAACCAAGACTTTATTAATTATTTGAAGAGTGACTGAACGAACTTAAGTCTAGTTTGAACTCTACGATTTTTCTATAAACGTCTGTTTTCCTCAGTGGCGGAAAAAATCGAGATTGTGACATAAAAGGTTTTCAAGTTTGGATTTTGGTTGAAGGTTGAACCGACCTCCAGAGTTAGCACGGCTACCATTTAGTTACTCAAAGAGACTACTTTTTGTACTGCAGATCACGCAGCTTTCTCACTCATCCCCATGTGGTACTTCTCAATTATGGATTATTGATGGAACCGACCTCCAGGGTGAGCATGATCCCAATTTATAAAATTCATTATTTTACTTAAGGATATTACTTTTTGTATTGCGGAACACCTTTGCATCGAATTTAAGTTTTCTCTCTCATCCCGATGTGCTACTTCTCAATTTCAATTTTTATATTTATTTTGTTATTGGGTCCCTATATACTATTTTGGAGGGGTTCATTCTCGGTCATTCTTCGTCATATCTTTTAGTTTGCCTAGAAAAAAATTGTAAAGACATCCGCTAAAAAGCGTCTTTTTTGGCGGTAACTTGCTTCCACTTGAACTTTTGATTTTTTCCTCTCTTATTAAGCACCTACATACTAAAAGGGATCTGTGTGCCAAATTTCAAGTCTCTAGCCATAGGTCAATTTCGGTCTACACAGGCAGTCAAGCAGCTCTAAAGGCTCTTAAGGTCCGGTCCTACCAAAAGCCGAGTTTTGAAACACTCGGGTTTGGGTATTGTATTAATACAGGTTGACACAGTGTTAGATGAAACTCTCTGAAAACACGTCGTGGTAGGATCGAGCCTAAGGCAAACCAAACCAACTCTAGGATGGTTTGGTAGTGCAAACAACTACTTAATGAGGTGTCTGGGAGGAACAGGAATTGGGTACCTGGACAGGAGGACATTGAGAAAAATGAAAAGGCTGATGAGCTAGCCAGGGCTAGTTCCTAAACCCATTCACTAGTCCGGAGCCAGCAGTTGGCATAGGGAAATGCTTGGCCAAGGCAGCTATAGAAGACTGGGTCTTTGAAAAACACAAGGAGACGTGGAACGGGGTCACGGGACTTCCTTTCTCTAAGAGGATGATTGGCCCTTCGGAGAAAACAGCAAAGAGAATTGTGAATCTCAGCAGACGTGACGATCAGACTGGTGATTGGGCTGCTGACGGGTCACTGTGCTCTAAGACAAACCTAAAAACTATAGGAGTAAACAAGGGAACAGCGATGTGCAGGATGTGTGGAGAAGAAGAGGAGATGGCTTCGCACATCATATTTGACTGCCCGTACCTGGCTTTTTAACGCTTCAGGACGCTGGGGTTCCCAGGTTGCGAACTTATAGAGATACACTCCGACCCAGTAGAGTCGTTGCTAAACTTCATTGGGGGTGTGGCTATTTCAGGGCTGAGTGAGGGATACTAGACATGTGGAAAAACTGGTGTGCAATAGTCCTAACTAGTAGACGCAGCACTTGAATTCCGAAAGGAGAAGTTGCCACAATTAATAATAATAAATCTGTGTTGTCTATAAACCTCGGCAAATAAAAAACCTTTAAATCGAAAACGCAGCGGTCATTATAAAAGAACATTGTAAAGTAAAAACTAAACTGGACACTCTCAATCTCAGTCAGAGAGCAGCCAATTGAAATTATAATAGATTATGTTTTTAACTTAGTTGTCTTAGCCTCGACAAATAATAGCATTGCAAGGTGTTCTCATTATGGAATCTTATTTATTCAAGTCCAAGGTTCGATCCTTAGGTCGGGTTTTTAAAGTATGCCTCGGACATGTAGTTCTTAAATACAATTTGTCATCTGTACCCATTAGCTTATGATCCGGTCGACTTTTGAGTTTTGAGCTAATAGGAACAAACAGAGAGATCTGGTACTCATTCAAAAAGGGCTTTTTAATAATGAGGTATTTTTATGAATTTCATTAAAACTATAATTATGTTAATTAAAAGTCCTCAGAAAATCTTTCCATGAAATTTGAGTAAAATTAAATGTCACATGAGAATGCGTTGAATCCTATAGAAAGTATATATGGTTGAATAATTTGAATATGTTTACTCAGAGACTCAGCATGTAGATTCACAGCAATGAATGATAAGTGTCACATGAGAATGCGTTGAATTCTATAGAAAGTACATATGGTTGTATAATTTGAATATGTTTACTCGAGACTCAGCATGTAGATTCACAGCAATAAATGATACAGGTCGTTATCAGTCAACCTCCAACTAATTGCATCTTAAGTAAATTGTTCTTAGTTAACACATGGCGAGTAAACAATATTGTGCTTATTGATCGTGTCACATTATTGATTTCTCAAGTGCAATCTTTTTATTTACCATATGTACAGTGTGTTTAGAAGGTCTCGATATCACGAACACTGCTCAAAATGTAGAAGAACTCAAAAACATGTATTTTCTTATTTTTCTTTTGTTTGTGAGGGGGGGGGGTTGAGTTTTACCTCAGAAGTAAATTGATCCTTCGGGAAGCAACTTGGTTAGTAAGGCATATGGTAAATTATTGATTTCTCAGGTGCAAACTTTTTATTCACTATATCTGAAAGGTGTTCAAAAAATCTCAGTATCACGAAAACTGCACAATAAATAGAAGAACGCCAAGGCACGTTATTCTCTTATTCATGGGGGGGCGGGGGGTATCTAGTTTTACACCAGTAGAAAATCGGTACTTTGGGAAGAAACATAAAAATCTGAATTCGTAAAGCATATTCTATGACGATAGCCAGAATTTTCATCGATTTAAAAATTTCGGTAATTCTTACTAGAATGAGTGAATGATATGTACCTATTATTTAAGCAATAATCGATGACTCGCAGCCAGTTGGGGCTCTGTGTCATATCCCTGGCTGTGTAATTGTGTGATGGATTTTTGAAAAGATCATATCAAAGCAAGTACTTGTTTTTGGAGAAAAAAAACTATACGACGTATGAAGCGAAATCTTCCTTCACATTTAGATAGGGCGTAAGCTGAAACTCACGTGGCGCAGCACACGCAAGCCACGTTTTGTGGCGCAAGCCACGCAAACCACAAATTTTTAACCAGCGCATGCTGGACGTAGCACACGCGACACGTATGCCATTTAAAGACATCTTCGATCCCTAGCTGCGTCGCGTTTGTCGTCAAATCTGTGCCTGTGCTGCAAACTGTGACATGCCGGTACACGAGTTTGCCAGACACGCACACGCATGCGTCTCAGTTTACGCGGTACCATTAGGAAATAGGGCAACACAGTTTTCTGACGTGTGTTTTGTTGCGTGTGCTGCGCCGCGTGTGTCTCAGCTTACGCCCTACCTTACTGACCGATGTTCGTTTTTTTTTCAAAGTCATCATTTCCATCCCATCCAAATATCATCTATACTTAAAATGGTAAATGGTACTTTCTTTGATGATAATTAATGCCTATTAAAATTAGGTGCCTGAGTTTTTCTTTTGGAGGCGCCAATCCAATTATGACTTCTATTGTGAAAATGAGGTCATACGAGATTGTGAGAAGTTGAGAGTGACATCCTCTCGGACCGAGTCCACCTGATCTGATTGTGTAAAATAATACAGAAAGAATCTCTGCAATATTAATTGTGTTTATGTTACTGATGTAGTCTTGCTGTGACTGACATGATTCTGGGGGGCTTTTGTCAAATATTAGCTTCCAAGATTAGATATATGATGACAAAACACTATAGCAAACAAATACTTATTTAGAGCTGCAGTCTCATACATCTGGCTCCGTTGGAAGGATGATGCCACACTTCCTTTATAATCATCCATTATATTTTATGTTATCTCTTGCTCTCTCAACTCACTGCAGAAGTTATTTATGTTTGTTATTATTGAACCGTACTTTGAAGCAGGCGTCTAAATTCTGAATGATAATATATTATGCAAGGTGCGACCGTACAAACGTAACCTAACATATACCAGGCATGGTCTATTTATTCAATTTTTGAAATTCGGGTTTTGTCCGTAAAATGATGTCGAGGCATGATGCTAAAAAGACAAGGTATGTTTTTGCGCAGAACTGGACAAATTTGGGACGGCGGAGTATCTTACCAGTTCTTCTGTCGAGATAATTTGATTGTATGACTATTAACTGCTATAATTTAAATTTCAGGAACCTACCAGTCAAATATACTACCCATCTCCCGGGATCAGTTGTTCTGTGAATCAACTCTCAGAGGAAGAACAAGTAAAAATAGCCAAAAAATTAGGATTCATCCAACATTTACCCACTGGAACTTATGATGGTTGTAAAAAGAAAAAAGAGTAAGATTTGATTTTGTATAATACGTGTGTAGCTATTATCTATTAAATGTGCGGCCTCCACTCAATGTTTAGCCTAAGATGACTTGCCCAACTAATGATTGAAAAATACAAAATTGTAAAAAATGAAATTCTTCGTGTATATTGTAAGATCAGTTATTTTGGACCTTCCTGGCAGTTACATATAAAAACCTTTATCTGCATCTGATGACAGAACGCCGAGCTCCTGAGATCATCTAAAGACGAGTGTAATTCTCTATGTACCAAAAGTCCCACTTACGACAGAAAATAATTTCATTGGATTTTTGGATTCTGTATGCCTTTATTTTTTTCCTGATGTCTACTCCAAAGGATCATTATGGAAAATAATAAACCAAAATTATGATCCCAATAACAAACTTTATGGAAAAAAACACCTGCATTTTTTGTACCTTTTGGTATTAATTTCATAACCAATGCAATGCGGGACATTAACAGCTATTCAGATTTAACAAACTAAAAAATAAACTGACTAAGTTTTCAATTGACTAAAAAATTACTTATTTTTTAGTTTGTTAATATGCTACTTGACATAGTATCCCATTTTGAGAAGATTATTCAGATTTAAAAAAGAGCCTTATGGCTCACATAGATAAAATTAAACTATCTTAATTTTTGCGAAACTAATCCGGGTAATTGTTCATGTCTTCCATTTTTTTGTTTGTTTGATTGATTGCTGTAAATCTTTAATATAAATTATATTTTGTAATCTTTAATGATTGGTCGCTCCAACTATTAATGTAGATGGACCGATCTATCAATGAAGAATTTTTGATATTAATTTTTCATAGAAGTCCAAAAATGCTTGGGAAAAAAACTTTTGTATAAAAATCTCATTATACTTAAAAATAAATAAAGAATTGAATTGAAACACGTGTATTGTCATATGTGCCGAACGACGGGAGTGTTAACAGGAACAGGTTAACGGATCAGAAAAAAGAAAATTGATTGAAATTGATATGTAGTTATACGAATACGACTTATTTATGTCGAGCCGTCCAATATTTGTGTTCCTTTCAATCTTACCCTCCATACTGACCTAAAGATCTCAATCGTAATAGAAGAAATTAAAATGGATAACGGAAATATCAATCAAGACGTCCGAACCACTACAACGAACATTGAAAAGGAGATGGCCGGTTCACCGATCTATTTCCCCTGTCACCCTTAAGTAACTTCTCTCAATCTCAAGTATGATTAATTTTTTACAATGAATCATATTTGAGATTGAGAGAAACAAATTTCCGGAACCAACCACTCAAAGAATTACGCCTTCGGAAATTAAAAAAAAAATCTATTTCGTCACTCTTAATGGTGTTTTTTACTGTCTTAAAGGTGTCACTCTTAATTTTTTTTTTCAGATGTGTGATATGTATGATTGATTTTGTTGAAGGAGACCCCGTACGTTACCTTCCATGTTTACATGTCTACCACAAGAAATGTATTGATGCCTGGTTAATGAGGAGTTTTACATGTCCCTCCTGCATGGAACCAGTAGACGCTGCCCTTCTGACAAGTTATGAAACTAAATAATATTAATTGTGCTTTTTCTATTAGGTTTAGGTGCGTATGAATTCTCCTTTAACATTACGTAACATATTTTTGAGTCATCTGAATATCTAGACTTTCACGCTCACCTAGGTTCATAACGCATAATTTTCGCCCCATATTTGGGGCTAGAGAACCCCAAAATAATTCTCAATTTGCTCCGAAAGGCTCACTAAACTTTTCTACTGACAAGGTACTTGAAACGAAAATATGAATGCAAAATATCTAGTAGTATGTCCAAAACTCATAAAAATAACGATAACATAAGAAAAAACTATTGAAACGCGGAGCGCAGTCGGAAAAATGACTACTAGTCAAAGTTCCAGGCATTTGAAAGAACTAAAATCATGTTAACACATTTATGGCCATATGTTACTATTTTGCTACACCCCATGGTGTGATAACTGATAACCTATGTCGTTATTAACATCCAAGAGCACTGTCAGTAATACCAGGAAATGGGTGATATGGGCCGAGATTAATCGTCGTTCATCAGTGTGCTTGGTGAATATACGATGCAGAAAGTGATTGGAATCGTTTCGACAATTTCCATGAACTTGCCTAAAAATTGGTGCTACATAGTCCAGTCAACGAATGGTTTGTAGAGTGCGTTGGCTGGAAACTAAGGAATTTTTTCAGAAGTTTGTTTGATGTGGTCAGGAGATAAACATACTAAAAGTCCTGGGACCTGGGGGGTGAGCCAAATGCAGGGGGGCGTGGCGAAGGTCACTTTTTTTAAGTTTTCCCCTATATCTCTAAAACGGTTACTTGTAGGGTGCAAAGTATTCTCGGTAAAATTGGAGCCATCTAAATTTCCTACAAGTTTGCCTCTATTCATTTTTTTCTACCCCTCATAGTTTTCGAGATATCTTCCCACCCCCATCCGCATATTTTTGAGAAAATGAAAATTTACCCCATTTTTCGTTAAATTTTGGTCTGTAGCACACCAATGCTTCGTTTTACAGCTATAACCCGGGAAAAGAAGTTATGGAGGATCAAATTTTCTTTCCTTTTTACATTTTATTATTAGCCCTTCAAAAAATACAGCCTCTTTTTGGTATTTGGCAATAATATAGATTTTGCCAAAAAAAATGTTCTTTTCAGTTTTCCACAGGTGTCACCATTTATATAACCAGTTACTAATTGTATATACTCTGAAATGTTGAGAATAAGGTTTATGATCGTTTAATATGCAATTAAATGACCAGACAGGATAAGTGAGTTCTTTATTTAACTCCACAATTTTGCACTAAAAAATTCACCCAATTTTTTGAGACTTTTACTGTTAAAATGGGTTGAATTTTGTTCAAAAATGGTACAGATAGATGCATATACTGGCGGTGATAGAAAAGGTAGACTTTGTCACTTGTACATTTGCAGAGTGTTATAATTATAATGTAAACTATTACCATGCAAAATTACTGGAAATTGGAATCCAAAAAATCACGGACATCACGTAGGTAATTTTTTTCTTATTGCCTTGTGCTGAGTGTCCAAACCAGGAAACACACTTTTGCATTTATGATATGCAATTAAATGAGCAGACAAGACAAGTGAGGTCTTTATTTAACTCCACGATTTTGCACTGAGCTCGTTCTTTTGTGCCACAATAACTATATTGAATGCATGGTCCGATTTTTGTTTTGATATTTCTCATTATGCTTGTGAAAGAATTTGGTGATTAGTTTTTGGGCTCTATGGGATCTTTTGGGCCTTATGGCGAAATTTTTAATAGTATTTTTCGAACAAAACTCTATTGTGTACAAAATCACATTCCATAAATCATGAAATAATAAGTTTAAATACTTAATTATTTTCCAAAGTATTTCAATTATTGGATCTCTTGGGTCGGGAGGATCTGAGAAGTGATTCATATGATGGACTTTGACGGAAAAAAGTTGGTTCTTCATCCTCCACATTATTATACACTCAGATTATTCCCTGACAATTTTGGTATGTCATTAAACATTTGAGTGATAATTTCTGTATTTCTTGTGACTTCCTACAGATTTTTAGATACCCTACTTTGCTCTTTCTAAATGCTCATGATGTTGTGTCGGATTTTATCTTTCATTCCAAGCTGCTACAGTTCTGCCACGAAAAGGTTTCACGAGTAAGATGTCTTGGTCAGTTGGGGTTTTACCCATCAATATAACTAAGAGGACTTCGTAAATAACTGCACTGAGCTGGTTTCAGATAAATGAATTGCTGTGTCAACATTAAACATCAGGATACTAATTATGCGGCTTTTGTTTGGGACGTTCAAAGAAAATCCTGATGTTTTGTAGTAATATCTGTCTACCAGTTAAAATGTATATCCCCTAATCTCTTCATCCTAAAGCGATGTCCTTGTTCCACTAGCTTCGTGCTATATGAGTGGTGGAGTGGAATATCCATCAAAAATCAAACTGACATCACTCCCTCCGGGACAGTGGGTCTTGACAAATCGTATATATTATATCTATAACAAATAAAGGTAATGGAGGATCCTGTGCCAAATATTTTTTATGCGAGAAATCCGCCGTCTATAAATATGTAAGAGTTTATCAGTTTATATGTACGAGTTTAACATCCTTCATAATTGGATCAGAGGGCATAGCACTGACTTTTTTTAATTTTCTCATAGCAGTTTCATTGCAGAATGCTAAGGGAAACGGGGCCAACTCATATTTTATGAAACATAATGATAAATATCATACTATTATGTACCTACATACATAGGCAAGTTCTTATAATTCTTCTGATATTATAAATGCAGCACGAGACAATAAGAAAAAAAGTGACATTAGTGATTTTTTTTGTCTCTAATTTTCAATAATTTTGAATGGTAGTAGTTGTAAAAGTAAGATGTAAAGTCAGTATATGCATCTATCTGTACCATTTCTGAACAAAATTCGCCCCATTTGAACAGTAAAAATTGGGTGAACTTTTTAGTGCAAAATTGTGGAGTTAAATAAAGAACTCACTTATCCTGTCTGGTCATTTAATTGCATATTAAACGATCATAAACCTTATTCTCAACATTTCAGAGTATATACACATAGTAACTGGTTATATAAATGGTGACAGCTGTGGAAGACTGAAAAGAACAGTTTTTTTGGCAAAATCTATATTATTGCGAAATGCCATAAAATGGGCTGTATTTTTTGAAAGGCTAATAATAAAATGTAAAAAGAAATATTTTTAAAAGACAATTTGATCCTCCATAACTTCTTTTCCCGGGTTATAGCTGTAAAACGAAGCATTGGTGTGCTACAGACCAAAATTTAACGAAAAATGGGGAAAATTTTCATTTTCCCAAAAATATGCGGTGGGGGGTAGGAAGATATCTCGAAAACTATGAGGGGTAGGAAAAAATGAATAGAGGCAAACTTGTAGGAAATTTAGATGGCTCCAATTTTACCGGGAATACTTTGCACCCTACAAGTAACCGTTTTAGAGATATAGGGGAAAACTTAAAAAAAGTGACCTTCGCCACGCCCCCCTGCATTTGGCTCACCCCCCAGGTCCCAGGACTTTTAGTATGTTTATCTCCTGACCATACCAAACAAACTTCTGAAAAAATTCCTTAGTTTCCAGCCAACGCACTCTACACCCCTATTTTGATCATTCATTGACTGGATTATACAACCGCTTTACTCATTTAATATGGCTCCCTGATGTTTTTTTTCTCAGGCCTTGATAATAGCTTAGAAAAAAAATATGTCCACATGGGAAGGTTATCAAAACCGAGGGGTATTTTGTCAAATCATATTTTCTGGGGAATGAAAACCTCTTCCACACTGAAAGCGTTTTCATAAATATGGATATCATCAACTGTGACGAGTTCTTTTTAAGCTGTATAGTATATTTGGTTCTACGACGAGATTTTTTTTCGACCAAAAATCGTTCTGTTTTTTTTTTTTTTTTTTCGACTATGGAGCAGCTGATTTCAGATGAGTTTTTCCAAATGTTGCACTGAATCATATTTATTAGAATATAAACCCTACTAACCTAGAACATAATATAATGTGCTGGAGTGACCCATTTAGACTAAAAACAGAATAAATGTCGAAAACGTTAACAACAACAACAACTACAGAAGATTGAAAAATGAATGTGAATAGTCCGCGTCTCCATTTCTAACATGAGTACCTTTTAATCTTCCCTTGTAAAACTTACGAAATCTTACTACTTTATTCTTCTTTTTACAGGTATTATAGAATCCATATTAGGCAAGATATTGACAACTCCAGATGTCATAAATTATAATGGGTGTACAACTGTACATTCTGTGAAATTCCAACAGTCAATTTGGAATACTACAGAATGTGGATGTTTTTGTATCAGTCGTCCAAGCGATTTTTGGATTTTTTCTTTCCTAAAATATCAGAAACACCACATCCATTAAAGTATCACACGAAATAATAAGTTTTATTTTTTACGAGATTTGTCAATTTGTTTAGTTATATCAAGAAAATAGTATAAAAAAAATGTAAATAACAAGCTCGTCTTATTTTGATATATCTGTATTATAATGTTTGTATAGCTATTTAAAAAAAAAAAAAAAAAAATGTTAAATTTTGGTCTAACCAATAATAGGAGTAGAGATTAATTTCGAAAAAAGTTTGACGCAATAATCATAAATAAAGGAAAAATCGTGTAGCTATTATTGTAAGTCATCCCTGAAGTAGTTTTTGCTCTAGACATGAAGCATTTTATATATTTTTTTTAATTGTTCATTTTTATTACTCTTTTGAATAAAACAAGGGAGATATCAAGAAATGGCAGAACAAAGCCCAACTTCATTAGGTGTGTAATATCTTCGTATTTTTATTTTATTTTAAAGTGTCCCCCCCCCCCCATTAGTGTAAATGGGTTGGGTGAAAATAGTGTAGAATTTACTCACCCTGCGAATTATTATATTCTTCAAATATATTTTTAAAATGTATATTTAATTTTATTCTGAGTAGGCAATTGTTTTCATTTTTTGATCATCTTTTCACAGTGCTGTATTATGTAGGTACTTCATGATTTACTAAAATAAAATACTTCATGATTTACTAAATGATAGAATGCTTCATTATACGGCCGCGCCTTTGAATTATGAATACCTATCATAGCGTTGCCATCCAATTAATATTCAATTATTCAGGAAATCTCAAAAATGAGCCCACTAATAAAGGTGCTATGTTATCTGAACGGTGTTAGTCTAAAAATCAAATCTCGTTACTATGCATTGGTGTCGCTGGAGAAAACAGGCTCTTCTACTACTCAAAGATTTTTTATTTTTTTTAAAAAAAAGATGCAGCCAAATGAATTTAGCTGGTTAATACATCAGTTCCTGTCAGATCACTGAAGTTAAGCAACGTTGGCGTTTTTTCATTTCTTTAATCTTTGTTTCTGGTGGTTAAGCATTGGCGTATGATTCTTTCGAGTACCAGTTTAACAAGTTAAATTGAATGATACCGTTCCATTAGAATAGCATGTGTGATACTGGCAGTGGCTTATTTACCGTACAAGCAACATAGGCCATGACCTAGGGCGGCAAAATATGGAGCAACTTAATGAAAATAGTGCCTGTTATACATTTTTCTCACATTTTACTCAGTCAAGACGCAAAGACCTGTAAATATAAGTGTTGAAAGGAGAGGTTTTTGGCGAGTACCAAGGCTGTAATAATTGAAATAAAATATATGAGATTTCGAGCATTGTTTTTTCATTAATGTTTGTATTTCTCTTGTCTCAAAATAGTCGACACAATTACTGAGTAAGCACTAACGAATCAAATTATCAAAATCGCATTTCTTGTCAAAAAAGGGGCGGCGAAATTTTAAATCCGACACTGTATACTGGACATCAAGAGGCGGACTGGGACTTCAGTTATTTCTCGAGGGGTCGTAACTCCTTCAAGCTGGGTTTGACTGCGAAAGAAAATGAACGGAAATTAATGAACTCTAGTTCATTAATTTCCGTTCGGTTGTACATAGGACGGTTGTACATACGCAACAGAGGCATGGCCGTAAAAACGTTTCCTAACATGTCTAATTGGGTTAAAATTGTTTAAAAGTATTAAAAGTGTGCAAATTTAATTCTCCCCGGATTCAGACCCGCCAAATCTCATTCTCAACAAAAAAACGCCTTCTATTTTGTGTCGTAAATTATACAATACGTAAATCGATAATTTAGAACAAGACTATCGATATTAAAATATATATATATATACTAGCAGGATACGCCCGCTTCGCTTGGCGCCTTAGAGGCATGGCCGTTTATAGTTTCAACCCTTGACCTATGTCCTTTCCTAAAGTTTAGTCTATCTCCATACCAAATTTCATCAAAATCGGTTCAGTAGTTTAAGCGTGAAAGCGTAACATACATACAGACAGACAGAGTTACTTTCGCATTTATAATATTAGTATGGATATCGCACATTATTTTTTATTTGCTAACTTCCTATTCCTAGATAAAAAAAAAAAAATAATGTTTATTTTGCTAACTTCTTCAGCAGTAAACAAATAAGAAGTCATAATATCAAAAATAAAGAAAGCAGAAATCTAAATCATAAAATAATGAAATCATAAAATAATGAATTAATTAATTCATATCAAAATCCTCAAAATTAACTAATTAATTTGATATTTGTTTTATATAATGAAATGTACAACCTATCAAAAACATAATCAACCTCTTTATTGCAATCAGAGGAATTCAGGAGTTTATTGCAAGAGGAATCCTATTAATCAAGGATTGTTTTCCGGAGTAAATTTAATGTAATATCAATTTTAATTAAACATCTCGACATTTTATTTTTTAATATACCTATTTTGAACATTAAAATGAATTGTCTATGTATTTTATGTTCAGTGCTCGCTCTCTAAATCTGATTCCGTATCGTAATCTGTGTTATTCCGTCTCCATTCATTTGACCGTGTCACTCTGTGATTTCAAAATAATGTATACCTCCTATTTGAATAAGTACTTAGATCTCGTTATTTATTAGTGAAGATAGATTAGATAGAAGATAAGGTCACAGAAGAAGAATGGACCAATTGATAAACGCAACTGGAAAGGGTAAGATTAACTGGCGTTTCAAAACGGTGGACCATTCGGACCAATGATAAACGCAGCGAGAAAGGGTAAGATTAACCGGCGTTTCAAAACGGTGGACCATTCGGACCAATGATAACGCAACTAGAAAGGGTAAGATAGTAAGATTAACTGGCGTTTCAAAACGGTGGACCATTCGAACTAATGATAACGCAACTAGAAAGGGTAAGATTAACTGGCGTCTCAAAACGGTGGACTTTACTCTGTTAAAATAGCTACCATGACATCTCGGGTGGCTCAATGGGGCCTAATTCATCAAAATCGAATCAGGTGTTAGAGAGTTATCGTGGAATGGACAGACAAAGAAAAATCTTTGTTGATAAAACTAGACTTGTTGTTTAGTCAGCTATTGCGCAAATACGGCCACACCTCGATGATATGAACACTATCCCATTCGTGGTATGGTAAGGTTACATTAATTTGTATTGTAATATTCTTTTCTTATTTACAAATTACTAGTGGTTCTTTTAACTGTAGACCTCACTCAAAAAATGGCCCCGCTTGACTCAATAGGACCTTAAAACTAATCAACCAATTCCATGAACATCAATAATGACCATACCATCGTAGTAGACGATCGAGATTTATCGTGATCATGGTACTAATAACAAATAGACCAATAGAAAAGAAATCGTGGATTTAAAAGCAGGCCTTCACTTAGTTCGGTCAAGAAACTGCATTTAGGGTGTAACAAACCACCCGGACACCATATTTTTCTCACAAACCGTTTAAGTTAGATGACTTCAATATTGTTGCATTTCAGATCACTTCAAAAATTAAACCAGTTTGAAAGCAAACAATGTTCAGTATGGATTTGGATGACAGTAAAAGTAGCTCAAGTCTGGACGACTCTGCCTACGCTGCTTCTTCTCCATCATCCTCATCTTCGTCATCCTCCTCAGATTCAAGCGGCTCAGAATCGGAATCAGGTTATTATTTCATGTTACCGTACTCGTATAGCGATGCTGCTGTTGTTATTAATTATTATTATCCTCTTTCCTAGATTCAGGTTTGAAATATGATGATATCAGGTTACCGAAAATGTTTTGATCACCCTTGACTGGAACTCTGATGCGTTCTAGGTCTTTCCGGTGCAAGAACCGGCCATCGTGAGGATGTCATTACCTCGGTTTCGTTTAACTTTTAATTATACTGGGTGATCATAAAGTATGTACTCCTTTACATTTTAAATGCGGTGAGATTTTGACCTTATTTCTTTAAATGCTATTTTCAGGGTCCTCCCTATACAGGATGAAACAACTGTGAACGTCATTCGCGTATTTCCTCTTAAAATGAAGGATTCTCCCCATTTCAAGATGCAGGGCTGTAATTGTGATGGTATGCGTTCCAGGTCGGAATCGGCCATAGTGAAAACGCATAGTCTGTATACCTTTTAACAGGGCGTTCAATTAATCTATTGATAAAAATTTGAAATTTAAAGAAATTTAGAATAATTTGGCCAATACCTGATTATCACACCTTGTCTTGACTTTCTAATTTAATTAAAGCTCGTTGTTTTGATATTTGATTTTAGTTGTAGAAGACTCGTCTGATGCCGCAGACGACGCGGATGAAGAATCTTCCGATTACGTTGAATATAGTTTTGAAACTATCTCTGTCGAGAATGAAACCATCTCTTTACCTTCTAGAATTTGTAGAGATCCGCACTTACTTAGGAATATTTTGAATGTTGAAAATGTATCCCAATGTCTTTCATCTCAAGATTTTGAAGCGATTTTTGTAAGTATTATGTAATTACGTAGAACTTTTTTGTTAGCAAAAGAAAATTCTTGATTGCAATTAAAGAAGTACCTAATAAGTTTTGGGAAAAAAATCCGCATCTTGAAAATCACCGCCCTAGATACAAAAACGTCCCTTTTTACTTTATATGTATTCGCAGAGTAGAAGGAAATCAAGTGTTGTATCAATGAAAAATTTCGTTTTTTTTCTGGACAATGAATGACGTTTGAATACTGACTGATAATGTGCGTCCTGCAAAAATATTTATTCCCAAATGTGACAATGTGGTCCGGCAAAAATATTAGTTACATTAATTCTTAAAGAAGATCTAGAAAATTTTGGAACCCACTCAATGTTTAGACCACAAATAATGAGTCTAAAATTGACGACTGATTCTTGTATTGTCTGAGAGTGGAAGATCAAAGAAAATATAATTCACGGGTTAATGCTCATACATATTCACTATTGCTTATTATATATTTTTTTTTTCAGAAAACTTTACCAAATTTTCCTAAAAATGATTTGGAAGAGAAGAAAAAGACTCTTAGCATGCTGCTAAATGGAGCGCCATTCCTCTTTGAAGTAAACCCTCTCGACACTTTTATTTCTAAATTGAATGATGGTTTGTATAGACAAGATTTACTAGAACAAATGAAGACATTTCGAGAAGCAAAAGAAAAATTACAGTTGTAAGTATTTTTGGATTTTGACCTTGTTTTTAGCTTGAACTTGTTCATCCAGGAGCCTTGATTTTAGGTCATGTCATATTATTTTTCAAATCCCCAATATTCCTTTGTGTGCTTCACCGTTATTTACCCTAAAAACTTATTTTTATTATTCTAAGGGAAAAAAAATTAGAACTGTTTTTTTTTTTTTTTGTTATTTTTTCGAGGATTTTTCTCGAAAAAATAAACGAGAATATCTCGTCAATTATTGTTGGTGTTTTCAGTTTATACATGAAAAAGGAAAAATATAATCTTTTGAATGAAGGGGTTAAGAAAAAACTTAAAATGTTAAGATCAGCTTCTGCTCCAAAGAAAACTAGTAATGTTACTGCTGCTGTAAAATCAAGAGTCAAAGAAAGAGCCAAAGTTAAATTGAGACATCTTCAAGAAATTAAAAATGGCAATGAAGAGCTTGGACTGATTGATTGGTGTAGTTCTGATGCCGAAGAAAATGATGAGGTATTGCAAGGTAAGATAAGACATCTTGCAGATGAAGAATTTTTCAGTCTAAAAATATCCTACTGTTAGTGGGTCTATTTTCATTTGCCTGGATAAGTATTTATTATTTAAAATCTATTGTTAGCTGTGTTGGTCACCTATAAAACTAAAACGTGAAATGACGAAGACTTTAAAAAAATATAATACAAAGGGGGTTGTAAACTTTCTTATGAGAGATAAGAACGTCTTAGAAAAATAACACTTGTCTTTTTTTGTTTTTTAAAAGGATTTGAAATTACCACCATCAAGAACTAGGATTTAGTGTATGTACACTCTTACAACACCTACCAAGCTTCCTACAAAGTTGTCTCAAAATGCCCTTTTCCATCCTGTATAGAAATTTTGTAAATGCTTTATGTTAATAAAATATATGCTAGGAGGCAATGATAACTATCATCTCATTTTAGTTTGTATTGATCTAATTGACAGCTCTAAAAGACCTCATAGTTTCATATTTACATTTCTGTTCCCAGGCATACCATCCAATTCAACTGATCCTCACCTGTTTTGGGATAACATGAACCCATCAACGAGTTCATTAATGGCTTGTTCTGTTAACAATTCTAGTCTGTCGTCACTGAACAACCATTCACATGATAAAACTCACAATAAAATTTTGTTCAACTATTTGAAGAAAAAAAAGAAAACAAAAGAAGTGAGCTGTTTGTTTTTACTTTTAATATTACACATATTACGATTTAACAACTTTTACACGAGATATTGGTACTGACTGCCATTTTTTATATTCAATGAACTTTTATCTCTAGGATTGAAAGATAAATCGTGTCATATGCATCACTTTGAACGTGGAATTAGAATAGCATCTTTCCGTGTGCGGATGACCTTATTATGTTCCAAATGAATTATCTTGTCCATATTTCTGTTTTAATTTTGGCATTTTGTGAGAAAATACTTAAAGTTACTCGTATTTATCTTAGTCCCAAAGACCTAATGAAAATTTTTGTTTTTTGTGTTTCTAGGACGACACACTCATTAGTAAAAAAATATTAGTTGATCCTTTCAGTGATTTTAATCTAGATGATATAAGCGAAACAAAGGGTAATATAAAAGAATCATTATCATTGTGTGATTTGTCGGACACTGAAAGGAGGTACAACTTTTTAAATGGTGGATGTATTGTATCAAATAATTATACTGAAGATACTATATTCAAGGATGACAGAGTAAGCAATACTGGATGTTTTTAATGGTATTTTATGATTATGTCTTCTTGACATAAACCTGGGATTTCACATAAAATAACCCGAAGGCGTTAGATAACAGGATCGGCGCGACCTATTCTCTTCAACAACACGGGAGATGATACGATCAGGGGAAAAATTGTGCAAAGATGTTTTGGTCCTTTTAACAGGTTTTGGGCTATCAAATCATACAATTCTATTAGTTTAACACGATCTGTTTAAGTTTGGGTTGTCAGATCATGTGAGACAATGCAGGAATTTTAATGTTTGTGTACTTGTTGGAACGCCCTTTAGAAAGGTGTTTAAATGTCTAAGAATCCATTATTATTTTGGTGAAGAGTCCTATAAAATCTATAAATAGAGCTGAATAAAATATCAAATGTAAGAATGCACACGGCTTCCTCCTTGGTATTTTATGAAATCGTTCCAATAAAGTTATAAGGTAACAAATATTTGTGGTTTTTATGTTTACATACATCAGGCAAATATGATTTCAATTGGTATCTTATATTATTGGTATCGCCTACCAATAATATAAGGTTGCATTATTCTTTATATTTCTCTATTTATTTTAGCAGAGCGTTAGTAATTCGGAGGAACAAACTCAGACAACTTCTGCAGCAAATTCGTTATTAGAAAATGCGCATGAATTAGAAGATATTGATAAGCCCTTGAATAGAAGTTTAAGTCAAGAAAGTCTCTTCAGAAGCTTAAGCTTGGAAAGTCTAACTAAAAGTTGGATGGATGACAATTTATCGAAAAGTCAAGAAAACCTTACAAGAATATGTGACCAGGAAAGTCCACCCAAAAATTACAATCAAGAAAACCTAAATCGCAATTTCAGCCAAGAAAGCCAGTAAGTTTTGATGAGAGGAATACAATTTATCTTTTAGTTCAACTCATATACCTATCTAAATAAAAGAAAATCTTCACTTAATTCATTCATTCGAAAAGCAATGTCGGCCTGATTTTTGGCTTACGTCCTTTTTTATCATTAGTTTTGTGATTCGATTCAGTGTAAAACAGACGTTGATTGTGTTTGACTGAAACTAAAGTCGTAATAAATCGCTTGTATATTTAAGAAAATTTATTTTAAAATATAACGCGACGGAAAGCCTAGAAGATTGTTGTCCAGCACAGCTTAGGGAAAGCTCGTTGTTATTAAATATTATAATTTTTAAAATAAAAACTCCCCTTACGCTCCGGCACTAGTAGGCGTTTCGCATATTAAACCTATTTTTTTTCTTCGCAAAAACTGATTTTATGCTAGTTCTAGGAATCTAGGATATCTTTTCCTGTGATCTTAATTCAGTGATTCATTCAGTGTGACTAATACATATTGGCGTAATAACCCCACTTTGTTACGGGTGATTGTATTATTGCTTTTCTTAATGTCGAGGGTTGTTATTAAAAGAGAACTAATTTCACACGTCTGGTAATTGTACTTTTGTATGAATTAATTTTATAAAACAAGGTCAAACTGTTCGACAAATTTCATTTAGGTTTGTATAAACTTGCTAGCAACATCTAAATAGGGTTAGGGTATAAAAATAATGCCCAACTCCATGACCTAGTTGTTAAGACCATTCACTATTGATACGGAGGATGTGAGTTCGAATTCCGCCCGAACTGAAAAAAATTCTGGTCGAACTTTCTCGTTTTTGGAATGAAATGGCTGTAAAAAGGAGTGCCCTGACTTGATGTGAAAGCGGTTCTGAGACATAACTTTTAATAACAAAAATTAATAAGTTGTTGTTTTTTTAATTTAAAAAAAGGTACAAAAATAATGGCTTATAAAGAGAAATTCAATATTTTTTTAAAAAAATTTTAATGATGTATTTGTTGTTCAGTTTGTTATAGAATATATTTAATGTACTGTTCACTGTGTTACAGAATGATGTCGCCAACTCTACATCAATTACTGATGTCGTCACCACCAGCGACATCTTCAACTGTCAAAAATAAAGATTGTTCAACAAACACAACCGACTTTGATAAGTACATGAGTGAACTTTTATCTTCATCATCCCCACAATCGAAAACAACATTTTGGGCAATAAAGGCGATTGAGGAAGTGATGGATGGAAGTCCAGAGTTACAAGCAAATGGCGATGTAATGACAAAGAGTTCTGAAGACAATAAAATAAAAGACCCTGTTCAACAAAGAGACACAAAAGTACTGAAACATAATGTTGAAACTGAAACCATTTCTATACCGAAACAGACTGTACAATCTATATACGAACCAAATATACAAAGTACGAAGAAGATAGATGAACAACCAAAACCTTCAGAGTTAAGAAATATGTTGAAACGTACCACCACAAATGCAATTGCTACGACTCCAACGAAAAAGTCGAAACGTAGTTATTCTTCAGAAAATAACAAAGTATCTGTTCCGAATAGCAAGATAACTTCACCTTTGTCTAGCCTTGGTGCATTAAACATGATGGATATGCCTATTGAATTTGGTGAAAATGACAATCTCTCAATTGCTGATATCTGGTAAGTTCCTGCAGCTTGGCCACAGAGGAAAATCTTCAAGAGAAGAATGGATTAATAAATAGGACAGATAGATCAAATCGGTTGGCAGCCGTCGACCTTTTTGAAAAGGAAGGGACAAGAACTAACTTCATATGCTCCTAAAATGTTTGGTGAAGGCTGGTATCAGACTCTGGGTGCAAGATGAAGCAAATAAAATTTGTGGAAACACTTGGGGGGTACTCCAAAATGTTTACCCAGGATATTCTGGTCCCAAACATCACAGCACATGGACATTACAAGATTGATCTGCATAGACTGCCTTGCCAGTCTGTAAGTTTTAAAAATCGATGGGAGGGGGAGAGAGGAAATTGGCAACTTCTATCTCTCCCTATCTTTGGTCCACTGTTTATAAATTGTACATCTGGATCTCTAGTCCTTACCGGAACCTCTGCTGGCTCCCAGAAGATGTGGGGGTCAGAACGAATGTGCGAATAAATTAAATAGATTGCATGAAATGTTCGGTTTAAAAATATTTGATCAAAATAATAATACGAGTATATAAAAATTGAATGAATTCTATGAATGAAAGATTGTTTGAATGTAGTGAGTACAAGAAGAATTGAATAAGATTGGGGGAAATACAGTTTTATATGGAAAAGGAAACAACTGTCCTGATGAATAGCACTTTCGTGCAGTGCCGGGACAGATTGTTATCATAGAGCTGACATCGGGGCAGAGAGGGGAGGGTGAGTTTAGTTGTCAAGCAATTGGTGGGGTTTTAACCCCACTTTTAGTTAGAGATTGAGTCCAACATAACCTCCACGCCACTCGACTGTTGTCTTTGTCTGTCCTTTGCTGAACAAATATTACTGGTTGAGAAGTGGGGTATATCTTTTGAAGATTCCCATCCTCGTCTTTTCCTGGTGTCAGCAAAGTCGGTTGGGGATCAATAAATAATATAAAAAAAAGACTGCCTTGCCAAGATGAACCAGTCGAATCTACACTTTATATCTGAGACAGGAAACAGTTCATCATATTCATTTATATTTATAAAATGTTTTTTAAAAATCATAAAAACAGGTTGATAAGAATTTCGATAAAATATTGTGTATCAACTACAAATAATAAGACGAGTCACGAGCGCTTTCGTATTTTTTATAGGTTTTTTAGGATTATAGGATCAGATGATTAGCAACTATTTACGGATTAAAAATAAAATTAACTCCAAGATTAATTTGAAGACTAGGATTTATTTTCTTATTTACTCTAGGAGGTTTAACAGGCGTAATTTTAGCTAATTCTTCTATTGATATTATTCTTCACGATACATGCTCGTGACTCGTCTTAGTATTTGTAGTTTTGTAACACAATATTTTATTGAAATTTATATTTCATAATGACTACAAACATCCTACACCATTTCTAAATTAAGGTTGATAAGAGGTTACCGAAAAGATTTTGATGGCCCTTGGCTGGAACTATAGTAGTAGTTATGCGCTCTAGGACATCCGGTACGTAGAACCGTTCATCGTGAAGAAGTAAACTAAGTTTGCAGTGATAATTGCGATCAGTCTCAGACCTTTACTTATTGATTAAAATGATAATAAAAAGTATTTTGGGAAAAACATGGTTCATTCATGAAGTTATTGATTGATATTTTTTTGTTATAATAAATTTAATATTTCTTATTTAATTAAATTGTATATTATGGTCTAGTGGTCATCACACTGACAGGAGACCCAGGCTCGATTCTCGGGGAGGTCGGAATTTTCAAGGTTTACAAAATCTTCGATTATTTTGAGTTTGTGTGTGGTTCTGATAACGGGTGCACTTTGCCTCGTGAGGGCAATTGAGTTGCGAAAGGAAAAGGCGATAACAAGTGGCATTATATCATTATAAATATGGAGGAATCAGCACAGGAGATATTTGAATTAGAGATGAAAAAATTCCTGTAACACTGTGAAAAACTCTCAGAGTATACCACAAAGATATTACTATAATTTTGTTTGAATGTTTAATCATATAGGTATTATAATATTTTCTCCATATTTATCATATTTTTGTGATACATAATTTTCATTTTTATAAATTTAGTGGACTGCACATGTAAATTATTTATCATAGAAATCGGACATGAGAATAACTAATTATTTTTATATATATTTTTTTTCAGTCCTAGTTTACAAGTTCCAGAGTGTCTGTTTTCATTAATTCGCAACATAATATGTTCAAATCAAAATCATAGAATGAATTTTGAAGAAATCAAAACTCATATCCAGGCGTGGTCAGAAGAACCTATTTATCAGTTTAGCCCATTCAACTTATGGATTCAGTTACTAGAACCAGCAATTGGCTTTCTGGCCGGTGAATTTCCTGGTAATTTTTTTGCTGCTCCTTTTGATAATTTCATTGCATAGTGATATTTTTTAAGAAAGACTGAAAAATTATTATTTCATTCGTTGATGCATCAGGGATCAAGTCAAAAGAGCTCCATACTTCAGTAGAGATTGCGTTTTGCAAAACGAATGAGATAAACAGCTATTTACAAAAAAGTATAATTACTTGGAGTTCCCGATTATAGTTTAGGCTGTGTATTGTCCCCTTGTAAAGCATGGTGTTAGCAATAGCCCGCTTCCGCTTAATCTTTCAATTTCTTCCTTCCTTATTATGTACCTACATTGTAAAAGGAATCTGAGTTCCAAATTTCAAGATTCTACGTTTAGCCATCGTGGATCTACGTTGATTTGGAGTTAGTCATACAGTATACCAACTGCCTTTTGCTTGTTATAAGGTATACAATATTCAAGTTTTAATTTTTGGTGGAAGCGACCTCCAGAGTGAGCATGGCTCCTATTTAGAAAATTCAAGATTTTACTCAAGAATATTATTTTTTGTACTGCGGAACAACTTCGTAATAAATTTCAGCTTTTTTGCTCGTCCCGATGTGGTACTTCTCAGTTATGGATTTTTGGTGGAACCGACCCCGAGGGTGAGTACGGCTTCAATTTTTAAAAAATCAGTATTTTACTTGAGGATATTACTTTTTGTACTGCGGGACACCTTTGCATCGAATTTCAGCTTTCTCGCTCATCCCAAAATAATACTTCTTAATTCTGATTTTTCGGTCGTGAAAACCAATTTCAATTTTCATATTTTTAATGGGGTTCTTATATACTATTTTGGGAGGGTCCATTGTCGGTCATTTTTATTTATCTCCTTTAGTTTGCCCAGAAAAAATTGCAAAGAAAACCTCTAAGGCCCGGTCCTACCAAAAGCCGTGTTAGGAAACACGCGTGTTTGTGTTTGGAGCATGTTATCACAGTGTTAGAAATTTTTGCGTCCTACCAAGAAACTCGAGGGTCAATACTCCCTATCACGATCGCGTGTTTTTCGACACGCAATCGGGATTAAAATATAGTCTGGCAACACTNTTTGGCTTTCAACAAAATTTAATAATAAAAAGAAAGTTTTGTTCAATTTTTTGTTGCTGCAAGGGTACCTATGCTGCATACATGCACAAAAACTTTCTACTCAAAATGTAATATATGGCTTCTCAAAATGTGCACATATTATTTGTCCAGATCATACACTTTTCATGTTTCGGGGTTTTCTTTACTGAAACTACCGACACAACGGGTGAAAATTGCGACTGCTGTCGGCGGCAACGTGTGAAATTTCAACATACATAATTGTATATAGAGATGGTATTTAGGATGTTTGCAGTCATTATGAAATATAAATTTCAATAAAAAAAAATTATTGAAATTTATAACATACATAATATTATAATCACAAAATTTTTTTTTGTTTAAAAAAAAAAACAATCGCAATTGTTGTTTTAAAATTTAAATTAAAAAACTACTTAGCCAGCGTCTATTGCACGTTGAATAGAACATCCCTGAAGTTAAACAACGTCTAGCGAGGTTTTACATAGTGGGTGAACACGTAGATTTGCGCCCTCTTGATGTTGTTTTTTTCCGGGCAAACCCAGGCTGGGTGAGGTCAATGTGAGTAGCTGGTTTCGAATGACAAATAGATGTTAAAGAGACGTTAAGCAAAAAAAAAAAACTTTGAATTGAATTTGTTAAACTTTCAATAGCACTCAGATGACTCAGACTATCATAGTCAGACCATACATGACCAGAGAATTCTTGGTAGTTTGAGAAGATGTGAATTAATTTCAAATAAATCGATTATTTATTATTAAATTTTTTAAACGATTCGTGTAAATAACGAATACGAGTACTACTGATTCTCCACTTAAAATTATTTTAAATCGTTAACGGATGAAACGAGAGACAGTCGTCGACGGTTGAAATTTAAACATTTACATTAATTCTTTTCATCTCATCGTCACTGAAACGTGTAAATTTTACGCCGTCTTTTGTACAAAATATCTTTAAATTTTCTTCTATATTATTTTGAAGTGTCCCTGATTTTCCGTTCTTGATCGAACGAATTAAACGTGTGTTTATTCCATGATAACTCTCGAACATCTTGTGTTATGAAATTAGCTGATCAGTTTTTGGGTCCTATTGGCCACGGGGTGTCAAATAATTTGAGTCAGGTCTACAGTTCACAAAACTACCAGTATTTTTTTTTTTTTTTTTTTTTTTAAAGTTCATTTAAAATTACAGGAATCAACATTTTTCATGTGAAACCATTTATATATAGGATGTAGCCTCAGTAGTTCAGATGGTAAGAGTGACGGATTCGTAACTAGAAGCCTTCTAGCTCGAATCCAGGGGAAGACATAAAATTTAGTAATAACATGGGTAAGTGCATTGTGACAAGTATTAGTTTAACATAAACAAATTCTTTTTTTTTCTTTTTTTTTCATTTACAGGATGCAAAATCCAAAACCTATACTTCACCGGGGTTTTGAATACCCCTGAAACCAATGGCATGACCTCAATTTTAAAATATCTTACTTTAATACAACCAGCTTTTCTAATTGAAAGTCGAAACTTCGCTGACAAAAAAGTTTATTCTAGTTGGCAGTCATAAGCTGTAATGCCATATGTTACCAAATGACTGGTATTGCAATAGCTTTGTCGATGTGGGACCTGCCCATTTGGTGTTGATGTGGACTCGGATTACGTTAAATGAGAGTTCATGAAATGTGTCATTTTCATGCCAAATTTTGAAAGATTTGGTAAACTAATGGCCGGATGAACCACACTTTTTAATGCATACTACAGCCACGGGACTTATTAATTGATCGTATATCGGATAAATGGTATAATTTTCATCACAATCGGATGAATGGTATAATTTTTATCACAATCGGATAAATGGTAAAATTTTCATCACAATCGGATAAATGGTATAATTTTCATCACAATCGGAAAAATTTTATAATTTTCATCACAATCGGATGAATGGTATAATTTTTATCACAATCGGATAAATGGTAAAATTTTCATCACAATCGGATGAATGGCATAATTTTCATCACAATCGGATAAATGGTATAATTTTCATCACAATGGGATAAATTGTATAATTTTCATCACAATCGGATAAATGGTATAATTTTCATCACANAATATAAGCATCGGCCTTCTCTATGGTGGGTAGGGAAATACGTATTCTTGTTGAGAGGAGTGGAAACCTTCTCTTGAAAACCCCAAAACAGCGTTCTACAGTGATCCGAGTTCTTGTAAGACTTTCATTGTAAATATTTTCCTCTTTTTCACATGAAATTAAAATTAAATTATAATATGAAAATTGAAATGTTCGATTAGATTGTGATGTGTTTGTGATTTTAAAAAATAATACAAAAGTAAACAAAAAAATCAACCAATGAGAGTGTGTTTGAACAAAACCCTCTCTTGAACGGAGGGTTAAAACACTAGCGCTAAAACCCACCAAAAAGTGGTGGAAAAAGGAACTAAAGTTTGGTAGGACGGTGATTTGAGTGTTGACAGAGTGTTAGAATGAAACACGCAGAAAACACGTTATGGTAGGATCGGGCCTAAAAAGCGTTATTATTGGCGGTACCTTGCTTCCACTTTAACTTTTGATTTTTCTTCCATATTATGAACTTACATTCTAAAAGGAAACTGCGTGCCAAATTTCAAGTTTCAAGGTATAGCCATTGTGGAGCTACTTTGATTATGAGTCAGTTAGTACGTCAGTATACCAACTGTGCTTTGGGTTTTATTAGTATAGATGGAACATTGAAAATTATCGATCAAGGTGGCCTGATAACTATAGAAAACAACAGTGCAATTTTTTTTTTTCTCTTCAGAAATTCAACCAGAGGAATTTGTTCCCTTCATGGAATACAAGAGTAATTTAGACACATATCAATGGATTGGAGCCGGGCGAGACAATGACTACAACCTAACTCAATTAAATACTCACTGGCTACATTGTAGACACAATGTCGATCTAACAAAAAGTAAAGAAGTACCAAGCTTAACAAGTACTACAGTTGAGCAAGCGTTACCCCCCTCAAGATGCCCGACCTCGTGGGTAGTAACCGAGAGTACGTCCGAGGAAAAGGCCATTTTTCACAAACAGGTATGGAATACTAAAAATTATAATTTTTCTGATGTTGTACGTTGTACTGCATGTGCCATTGATATTAAGAATATCTATTTTGGTTATCTTATTTCTTTTTATATTCCTAGCAATTCCGGACTTTCCTGGTCACAGATTGATTTTCTTTCTTAGGAAAATTTGGATTTCGTTATGAATGTACTGTTGTACTGAACATCACTGCAAGATGTAAACAAAAGTATTGTCCATGAGGAATGGATTTTTTTGTTTGTTCGGTAGGTATTTGCACTTGTTGGTAATAAACAAAACCAACTTTCTTTTAATACTCATGTCCCGGAATCGCTTTCGTATTACTTTAGGGCAATCCCTTTTTACAGCCATGACATTCCGGAAATGACAAAATTTGATCAGAAAATGTTCGATCCGGGCAAGATACGAACCCACAACCTCCCGACCAAGTCTCAAATAACTCGGGGATATTATTCATTTGGGATACTAATTGTGCCCTTAAAATTTTTAGAGTATAATTATTATGTACAATAAGTTTTCTCCGACCCATTTGCCAATACATGATCACGCACATATGAAATGGGTTTTATTATTTTTCCTTGGATGATATGGATTGGTATTATATTCACAGGAAAAAGAACGATATGAAAATCCGCAAAAGGCATTTGTTTATCGTATGCACGGGTATGAATCTGTGGTTGGACCTATTCGAGGAGTTTACAATCATGCTTCTAGAAAATTTCCTCGAGGACATACTCTGCTGGTCGATGACCGACCCAACTTCATTACCATCTTGACTCTGGGTAATGTTTCTATTTTGTAATTTAATTATTTACGGTAATCACACTGCTTCAGATGGAAGGTGATTTGGACGTCACAAAATATTATTCCTGCCACTCAAAATAATGAAACTGTATATACTTGTTGTCGTTGTTATACTGTCTCGTTAGCATAGTGGTCAAGCGTACACCTGTTAATCAGGAGGGCAGGGGTTTAATCCCCAGCTGAGACAGGATTTTTTCCTTTTTTTGATAATTTGAATATTTAAGGGTTAGATGGTAGAAAATGCCTTGGACATTAATCTCGCTTAACGGGACCTTCCACACAAGAGACTATATTCTTTATCGGTGTTTCCGAGTCTTGTTCTGAAATATGTACATTGTGCATGCGGAGTGGTTAAACTCAACTGATTGGTCTGCAACATATTTTGACTTAAGGAAACATGCATTTCTAGAATTTTAATATTTCAATTATTAGAGAGTGAAAAATTGTTTGACGAATGTTATAGTAATTGTCAGCCTCGTAGCCAAAGAAAAAGTCCACAAGAAGTGGCAGTGCTATGGGGTAAAGCTCGTACGTGAGATATTGGTTGACGAATGTCATATTATTTGTCAGCCTCGTAGCCAAAGAAAAGGACTACAAAAAAGTGCTATGGGGTAAAGTTCGTACATGCAATAATGATTGACGAATGTTATATCAATTGTCAGCTTCGTAGCCAAAGAAAAGGGCGACAAGAAGTGGCTGTGCTATGGGGTAAAGTTCATACATGCGATAATGTTTGACGAATGTTTTATCAATTGTCAGCCTTGTGGTCAAAGAAAAGGGCGACAAGAAGTGGCAGTGCTATGGGTTATAGTTCATATGTGCCATAATGTTTGACGAATGTAATATCAATTGTCAGCCTTGTGGTCAAAGAAAAGGGCGACAAGAAGTGGCAGTGCTATGGGTTATAGTTCATACGTGCCATAATGTTTGACGAATGTTATATCAATTGTCAGCCTTGTAGTCAAAGAAAAGGGCGACAAGAAATGGCAGTGCTATGGGGTATAGTTCATACGTGCGATAATGTTTGACGAATGTTTTATCAATTGTCAGCCTCGTAGCCAAAGAAAAGGGCGGCAAGAAGTGGCAGTGCTATGGGGTAAAGTACGTGAGATATTGTCTGGAGTTTAGGAGATCCCTGTAACGCTGTGATGAACCCTTGATCATTGTGAAATACTCTGAGATAGTACCACTTATAAATGGCCATTACTTATTCTTAGTCAATGAACTAATCAGAATAATGTTCTGATTTTAGTGCGGGATGCTGCAGCAAGATTACCAAATGGTCAGGGCACCAGAAGCGACGTGTGCACTCTACTCAAAGATTCCCAATATCTGTGTTCTGCTCCCGGAGAAAGTGAACTACATAATGCTGTGAGTGGTGCTTTGGATCGATTACATTCGGAAGAAGATCCATGTGTCCGATTTGATCAGAAACGGAAACTGTGGCTATATCTGCATAGAAGTAGAACAGAAAAACAATTCGGTAAGTCTTATTTTTTTCACAAAGATTATACATAAAAAGTCCAGTCTTGGAGCTCAAATTGTTATATGCTTTATTACGTCCTGCATTTCCGAAGACGTAACATCGTCCCGCTATGATTGGAAAACCCCAATAAGAGATTGACTTGGTTCTGGGAGCCCACGTCATTTTTTGGCTTCCAAAATTAGTTTATTACATTTGTTTTTGTATTTGTGGCGTTTCTATCAAAATTAAACTGTTATTCCCATTTCTAGATTGGGACTTGAAAAAAGTGGTAAAAATAGGTTGATATGACGTTATCGAAAAAAATATGGCTTTTAGCTGGAACTCGAGCGGTATGTATTCCAGGTTGTCCCGCTGCTAACATGTGAATTATTACAACTAGGTATTAGCAGGAATTAATCAGGTACCAAAGTTTGCTTCCGAAGTTATTTTAATGTATCCTCGGCATTACCCTAGGGTAATAAATTGTTTTCCCAGTGTAATTGAGCCAATTTTTATTTGGAATCAAGAGAAACAACAGTTTTTTTACGGAACTCCGTCGTCACATCGACTCTCCGGCGGAAAACCGAGGGCGTTCTCGGAAAACCCCCCCGGACATCGAGGCCCACACGTATTTTTCTTCGTCCAACAAAAATAATAACAATACCCTTCTTTTATACTTCGTGTGAGGAAGGTAAGACAAATTATATATATATATTTTTTTGTTTACAAATAATTTAACGCTAATTTTTTTTTCAGAAAAAATACATAAAGAATTTAAAGGACAAACTAAGAGTAAAAAGAAAAATCCAAAAGTTCCAGTGACCGTTAAAAAGAACGTACCAGTTAAAGTACCAAAATTAATGTCACCGCAGGTAAACTGATACATACTTCCTTTTTGTTTAAATATTCTTTGCTTTGTGTTTTTGAAACACGATTTGTATAAAATTGAAAAGGACTTTGTTAACAATTAACTTCACCCTTTTGACTTAAATATTTTTTAACTTGTAAAAAAAATCACAAGAATTCTCATTTTCGGCCACATTCGGGACTTATTTTCTTCTTGTAAAAACTAGAAATGGTTAAAACAAAACGACATTGTTATGGAAGGAAGACTACGACGCTGTATCTGATAAAAAAAAAAATTGATAATCATAGAGCTGCTGTATTATACGTCTACCATCGAGGTTTTCAGTATCTTTTACAAAAAATCTCAATCTGGGTATCACCGTTTTTTATTCATGTAATTAACATTTTGGCTCTTCTCATTGTATTCTAATATCTATCAATACTTTATGTCTGATAGTCGTAAGAGTAGTTAGTTCCTCAAAATGTTAGTTCGTACCAATAAGTTACATTGATTTTGATAACTTTAGCACACGTATTCAAATGTGTTTATTTACAACTTCATTTAAATACAATTTCAGCCGTTTTCATCTGGTAACACTTGTGAAGGCAGCTCTAGCTCACATCCTCCTGTCAAGAACGATGTTTCAACCGGCACAAAGCTACCCGTGTATGCAACGTGCCCTGCGACCACCTCCATCAATACAATAACCATTACTACCTCTACTAGTACAACATCAGCAACACCAACTCCACATTTTGGAACTCAAAGCTCTATTCAATTATCTTCGCCGGTTCTATCACAACAGTTAGCAGCAGGTTCACTAGATGGTACTTCACCTGGAACCAGAAATGTAAATAAGTTGAGAACGTCCGTCACACCGAATCTTCCAACTCCATTGCCGCCTTTAGACCAGCAAAGAAGTCCAGACGTTCATATAGATACTGGCACTATAGGACAGACCATCAAAAATGTACCTATGACGAGCAGCCCCGTTCTCTCGACGAACGTAATGAAACCAGTTGTTCAATTGAGTGCGCCGGGTCAGATGAGATCTACGCGATTTGTGCTTCTAAAACCTCAAGACGCCCAAGCTCATATTCAAGAGGGAAGAAAACCATTAATGATCATAAGACAAAAGGGAGTTAGCAATAGTTCGACCACATTACCTCCTGGCATAGTTTTTGTTGACGATAAAAATAATGTTATTACGGACCCCAATCTGATCATGCAAATACAGAATTTAGTGAAACAACCCCTTAAAACGGTACCAAGGGAAACCATTGTGCAAACAGACAACAGAAGTGTAAACACTGTGCAGACACCTATCATCAGTCAACAAGGGGACATCATGCAATTAACTGACAAACAAATGTTTGTTCAAAGTCAAGCTCCTAGCTCGACAGCCAGTACCAACAGACTAATAAATCTCTCTTATGAAACCCAAGCTCCTAGCTCGACAGCAAACACCAATAGGTTAATCAATTTATCTTATGAAACCCAAGTTTCTAGTGTGACAACTACTACCAACAGGCAAGTCAATGTAACCTATGAAAATCAAACTCCTAGCTCATCAACAACTAGTGTCAATAGACAAGTCAATGTAACTTATGAAAGTCAAACTTCTAGCTCCACTACTAATACCAACAGACTGGTCAATGTATCATATGAAACCCAAGCTCCTAGCTCATCGGCAGCTACTGCAAACAGGCATATTAATTTAAGCTATGAACAGCAAACTCAGTTGCAGCAGTTCCTCTTTAGCAAACAAGGGAATTCACAAAATCAGTCTGCGGCAAGCCAATTGAAGCCTGTTATTTTCTTAAAACAAGGTCCATCGAATCAGCACAATTTGAAAAATAAAGATAAGCCCTTCACAATTGACAATACTACGGCACAGATGTTTATAGTGAAACAACCAACATCAAATTCTCCTCAGCTTATAGGAGAAACTATAACAGGAGATCAACTCCAGCAGATACAACAAGCTCTACTCCAACAGCAAATAACACAAAAAGAAGCGATAATAAAGTCAAAGAGAAAAGCAAAACCTGTGCCGACAAGCACAATGTCGGTCACATTTCCGACACAATCCACCCCTTGCTCATCGACTACTGTCATTAATCCAACTCAATATATGGCAGCGGAGACAACAGCGGGATCTATTTTGATCAATCCTACAGAACAGTTTCAGCTAAAAATGGGAAATGCTGCCAATAAGGTGAGTTGGGTTATTTTTTCCTTTTTCCCCATGAAATGAAAGTTTTGGAATTGTTTCTAACAGTAAGGAAATAGTCTAACGATATTCCGTTATTTTCAATTCAAGTCCAATTCTCTTTTTCAATTGAGAAAAAGGATTTGAATAGTTTTCTTTTTGTAAACAAGAATAAGAATTCTGGAATTCTGCATATTAAAATACATGCCACTAAAAAATCAAATTGTTGATAGGGAGAAAGCTTACTTTAGGTGTAATTATCACAAAAAAAAAAAAAAAAATACACTTTCAAGCACTAACATTATACGACCCGAACTATGAGATATATGTATATAAAAATATTAGGAATAAAATTATATTTTTTAAATGAATGTTGATCGCCAAAAAAAAAAAAAAAAAAAAAAAAAAACTTGAAATTTTGAATTAAATACATTTTTAGGACTTGAAGCGAAATATTTGAAAATATGAAAAGATTTTTATTTTGTAGATCCAGTATCTTCTTCTAAAACTTAACATGCACTTGATAATTATATTTTTGAAATTTCAGGATGAACAATTTAAAATGGCTGCTAATGCTGCTTTAAATCTTCTTGCTCATGCCAAACCTCCCATTCCCACAGCACAAGGTAAGTAAATATAATAGCTAGTTGTTTCCAAAAGTCGAGAATCAAATAGGAGACTAATACCAAAATCGAAAATTTCGAAAAATACAAACTAACGCCATCCAAGTTTTTTTTGATAGTCCTTGATTTAAAGCACCATAAAAAGAAGAATGAAGACGAGGAAATGAGAAGCAAATAACAAATATGGACGCACTTCAGTTTAACTTTGGGCCGCAGCATTCTATTAATTTTTTGATTTGAAGCAACTTGAAAAACATCCTTGTAGGTAAGCAAAGAAAGATTTATATTCTGTCTCATACATCTAGCTACCATCCCTCCCGAACATGATAATAATGATGATGATTTAGTATTCTTTGTCTTGATTTTTTACTATTTCCTTTCCATAGGATACAAACAACCGCATGGACAAATTGTGGCTAGAATAATAACAAACGTCGATCCAAGAACAGTTATTTCTAGTGTAGAAGGTAAACCTATTCAAGTTTATTCACAATCCTTGACAAAAATTACGCCTTCGATTCAAACAAGTGTGACTTCAATGACAACTCAACCACAACCTACAGTTCTTGCCAACCAAAGTTTGCCTGTCAATGTTAAGCATCAAGTGTTTGGTACATTAGTTGCCGCTCAACAAAACCAGCCCCTAATTGTTCAAAATCAATCAGGTACGTGTAAATCAGATTGGATACCCGGAATATATCTCATATTATGCATCTGACTATCGAAATATTCCGTTTGAAACATATACGAAAAAGTGAGAAGTTACACTATAGTTGAAAATATATTGTCCCTGATATTTCTCAATTGCTCTATTGGGTCACCTTCTCATCCACAAACAAACAATCCCAAAACTCATCAGCCAAATGTATGAACATAATGAATGTTCATAACAGGAGTCACCTGAATTGGACCAAGCATTTGAGAGATATCTCAAGACATATGTCGGACAGACACATGAAAGGATAATTAATTATTGATTGGAATCATATGTATAATGCTGTGATAGCCACGCTTTTGCTGTTTAAATTTCTATTAGTTAACAAATTTATATTAGACATCCTATTGGTAACTTTAAAAAACACAGTTATTTATAACGAGGATTCACTTGACGAAACTCGAGTCGGAAGTGAAAAATAAGTAAGTCCTTGTTATTAATAAAGGTAGCATTTTTTTTTTTTTTTTTTTTTTTATTATTTCCCATATTGAGATTAGACCAATAATATAATACACAATCTGGAAACTTCTTTGCGATTCCAAGAGCCTGTGAACCTGCGGACAGTCAGTTATGTTACCCTTAGTTTCCGCAGTTATTCTTTCAGTGCGTTATCTTAAAAAACAAATTTATTTGATCGCATGATTCCAAATGTTTTGCTATTCTTGTAGGTAAATCTTTTGACAAATGTCAACCAAGTTGACCATTTTGTAACGTACTTATTCAACGAATCATTATTAATTGAACATTAATTAATATATTATTTCAGGTCAAATAAAAAATTCCAGTCAACCATTGGTCTGCAAACTAGTTCCACAAACAAATAATCCCAATGGACCTGCTGTTATTAAAGTTTTGTCGCCCCATGGTCAACCACTTTATAGAACAACTACTCCAAATACTACAAAGCTTAGTCATCAACAAATTCAACAACTATTATCGATGGATAATCTCGTTGCACAGTCAAATAAAGGTATCAATGAATTTTGTATCATAATACTCTTTTTACACTACTTCGCAATAATATTACATTTACAGTACGGAATTTACTTTTAAAAAATGTATATTTCTTTATGTTATTATGTCTCATTTTTTTGGGCATCATTGCTCTACATGGTATATTTAAACAATCACTCCAATATCACTAAGCTCATATTAAAAAACACCTCATTAGTCTACCCTTTGTCGGTATTACCATGGCTCCTCAATTGTCCTCTGGAGGCTGAGTTAATTCCTAACACAATCAGACCATGTACAAAATACGATGTTGGAACACCTTTTCCTATTTTTGACCTGACCAGTACCTCCCTGGTGCAAGCCGAGTTTAATGCAAATTTATTTTTAATATTATTTTATGTCCCCATTTTATATACATATACACTGTGGTAGAATGAAAGATTTTTTCTAGTAAAAAAAGTCAGAGAAGGCGTGTTTTGGTTATCAATATCCTCAGAATAATTGAGTAGCAACAGTAGCATCCAGTATTTTTCTAATGATATGTTCTTGTAGCGATGTTCCTCTTAAGCGATTCTACCAATTTTTGGAATTGAAGGTAGGAAAATGTTAGAAATAGGTTGATGACCTTTTGCTGGAACTGTGATGGTATACGTTCTAGATCGTTCCGGTGCGTTCTAGGTCACTCCGGGGTGGAACTTTGATGGCATTCGTTACAGGTCGTCCTGGTGCGTAGAACCGGCCATCGTGAATACGATATGTTTTTATATGGTCGTTTTTTGTACTCTTTCTGTTTTTTCCTTAAAATTTTTCGTCTTTTTCATTTGAGAGAATTTCACTTGAACAGCTAAATGAAAAAGTTAAGGAAAAATATCGCCCCCCCTCCTAAAACCAAAGTATTATTTCTATTTGCAGGACCATGTTTCCGCGTTGGAACAACAAATCCTTCTACAAAACCAAAGACAACAACATCTTTCACAGGTGTATTTGACTCATCCAGGCATCAAATGCAAACTCCAAATATATTACTTAAATCTAAAATGACAACAGCTGCCGTTCAGTCAAGTATGGCAAAAACAATCTCTCCCCTACCACCACCACCACCACCACCACCACCACCACCACCACAACAACAACAACAGCAGCAGCAGCTGCAGCAACAAGCACAACAACAAACAACCAATGTTTCGTATCAACCTGCACTCTCACATATTGATTCTCAATCACAGCCAAATAATATAGTTTTCTCCAAGCCTCATCAAACATTTGTATCTCAAACAGTGCAAACTATGCCAAACCAGCAGGAAAAAAAACAAATTTCTATCAAAAAGGTATTAACTCTTACTGTCTTTGTATCTTTCTCCATGACATTTTTATATATTTATAAAAATGTCTCATGTGACATTCGCATTCTCATGTGACATTTTTATCTTTGTATTTTTCTCCATGATAGGAGGACCAGGTAAATACTTCGCTGTCCTAAATTCGCCAAGTTCTGCGCATGATGGCATTTGTACTCACTCATATGTATGCATAGCTCAATTCTAATTACGTATTTCTAAGTATACAAGGTGAACCTGAAAAATGTTGACACAGAAAAGGGTAGGTAGACCAGGTTGTTTCCCACACAAAATACTCTATTGATCATGTGCCGTTTTTGCTTCGTTTCCAAGATGGTGACCCTTTTGTAAATTTCGACATTAACCCACAAAATAGCTTATATCTTTTTTTTTAGCTTCAGATAGAAAAACACAGTTTGAACAAGAGAAACAAGTACAAATTTGTCGTAAAAAAAAAAAAAAAAAAATGTTTCGAAACGTTCAGTGTGACGTCGTTTTTTGATCGATTGTCCTAAAAACTTAATTTATTTTATTTCTTTGGAATTTTGTACTGAAATTTGGCCCGAAAAAGAAATCACCCCATTAAAACATATCAGTATCCTAAGCTGCTAAACGACACAAATCATCTCATTATTCACATTTTTGGCGGAGCTATGAACGGATAGCTATCAAAAAACGTTGATAATTTCCATTCAACTCCAATGCTATTTACTACAACTCAAGATTGATACTTTTTACTTTCTCTTCCTATAGAAGATAAAGTATTGTAATCGTGCAGAAAATTTTTTTGGCCTAAAACATCGTTTGACGGGAACCCGAAACCCAAAATAAAGATCAAATATGTCATTTCCTATTGCTTTTGGGCCATATTTTCACTATTTTGGGTCATGTTAGAAGTTTGGAAATATTTGGAGCCATGGGGTCCAAAAAGCCGATAATAATACAAGGGCGTAGCCAGCATCCGGCCCTGGGGGGGTGGCAGGTGGGATCTTCATGTCGAGAGGAAGGGGGGGGGGGGGAANGGGGGGGGGGGGGTAAATCGTTACTTATTTAATTATAAAGTAAATCGTTACTTATTTAATAATAAACCCCCAGGGGTAACTGATGATTAATTTATCAGGGAGGGGCGACCCCAGGGCCCGAGCAAGTGGTTGATGATCCCTGGATAGTTACAAGTATCAGTAACGTCCCAGAAAGTAGTGTGGTAACATTTTAATACCACATGAACATCAACTGCGATCTCCCAATGGAGAAAAAAATGATTTTTATTCAGACCTGTGAAAAACGCTACCTCCTGGGGGCAGCACTAGGGCACCTTTTATTACCTGAGTCCACCTTAGCAGGAAGAAAACGAGTGCGTATGAAGTGGATCCAAGATATTAACACATAAATCATGCGCTCATATTACTATATCATACGACCCGAAACAGTCTCAACAGCTTTTCGCCAAAAACTACACCAAGCGTTTGTTGTAGAATATTCCAGTGTTACGGTTATTGAACAAAGAATTCCAGATCAAAGACAAACTATTGTCAACAATAAACTTTTAACCGATGAAGCTCTAGAGACAATCAAGAGAGAAGTGCGCGAAAAGTTGGAAAGAGATGGAGTTATGTCAACTAAAACCAACCAAAACAACACAATGGCAGAAACTCAAAGTGACAACATAAGAGTTATCGACACTCAAGAAGTTACAGAAAATATCGAAACGAGAATAGAATCAACCAATGACAGAATAAGCGCCAGCGATGAGATAACTCTACAACTCAAGGACTCGTTGTCTACAACTCAAATTAAATACAAAGGAATAGATCCAGCTAAAAGCCCGCATATTCCAAAGCAGAAAACATCAATCAAGTTTGCCAAAACTGTTAATACGTTGAACATACACGTAATACCTGAGTTCCTTGACACTCAAAAATTTACTAATCTACACGACCTGTTGTATTAATAGCAGCTATTGTGAATCAAACCGCCAGCGTGGAAGAAGGGACTAATTAATAAAGTGGAAATAAAAAGAGCTGGGATAGCAAGACTTAAAGAATATACAAATGGAAATATGGGTAATGGGTAATAAGTTGATGAAAAAGGTGAACAAAATACATTATAGCCCCAATACTGTACCACCAGACTTTTTAGACACCTTGCAACAAAAGTTATCTTTTGTTGCAAGTTGTGTTCAGTTCCTGGCTAAAGGGGTATACGAAATGCGATAAGAGAAAACAAGGAAACAGCGAGTTTCAGAACAACGAGAAAAAAATTTATAGAAAGATTAAAACAAAAACAACGAATGAAGATAGGTCTGCAGACATACCCAATGAAGAACAAATTACAGAATATTGGGAATCATTATGGAACCGAGAGACGCCATGTGATCTTGAAACTAGCTGGATGAAGAGAGAAGAAGAAGAAAATACCAATATAACATCTATGAGAGAACCAGCGGTATCAGAAGAAGTACTAATAGAAATAATCATGAAAATTGGAAAAGCCCTGGCAGTGATAAAATTCACAACTATTGGTATAAAAAAACTAACTCTCACATCAAGCTAACTCGGTTTATCAATGAATTCATTAAAAACCCAGACCAGATTCCTCCATTTATAATGGATGTCAAAACATATCTAATACCAAAAGGCAAGTTCACTAGAGATACCTTGAAGTATAGGCCAATCACGTGCTTGCTGACTATCTATAAGATCATGGCAGCATGCCTTACTCATCTCTCAAACAGAAGAAAACCAAAATATAATGCGTGAGGAACAGAAAGTAACAGAAAGGGAGCTAAAGGATGTAAAGAGCAACTTATCATAGACTCAGTACCTAATACTCAGAGAAATCAAGAAGAGAACCAAAAAACTATCTTGTTGTTACCTGGATTACCAGAAATCTTATGACAGCGTACCCCATCAATGGTTAATTAAGATAAAGGTCTTGCAACTATACAAAGTCCACCCCATATTGATGGAATGTTCCAAACCGGCGAAATTCAACTAGCAGAAGGGGGATTGATTGAGTCAATGAATGAACGAGATCTTTATAAATAACTGGGATATCAGCAAGCTAGATCAATTGATCAAAAAAGTACGAAAGAAACTTTAACTGAGGAATACATTAATAGAATACATAGAATATGTCGATCAGATTTAGACAGAGTAAGCACCTCTTCAAAGCCATCAATACGTTAGCTATGCCCATTCTGACATACGCAAGGAACTACTGTTACAAGAAAAATAATATTGGTTTTACAATGGAAAAATAGACGGAAAGACGAAATATGGAAACCTTACGTTTGTTAATTTTTTTGAATTTTCCCACCAAATTTACCAAATGCGATTCAACGATGCGACAAGGTTACCACAGTTACATTTGATTGTTCACTGTGGGGCTATTGGATCAGGAATAAAATGCGGCATTTATCGTATTTCGGTGCTTGATGACTTTTTTGCTTCCAAAAATCATTTTATCTAGTGTAAATCTAAGTTGCCCCTTCCGTGTTGCATACTCTTGAAAATTTCTAGGGGGGGCAGCGCCCCCAGCTGCCCCCCCTTCCTACGCCCATGTAATAATAATAATTTTCTTTATTTTACATAAGGTGCATTTTACAATCACTAAGATCTGTAACAAAATTACAACTCGTCAGTTAGTCATACTTTCACAAAAATATTTTTTTAAAAAAAAATATAGTTTTAATTAATTATTATTTCAATTTCTGGTATACAGGGTGAGTCACACAAGCAGAACAGCCGAACATCCCGGACTCCACCAGAGACTCGTATCACCATCAGGGCCCAGGACATCCGACCGCTCCGCCCAAATGGCTCACCCTGCACAATATATCATTATGTAGCTAATAAGAAATCAATATCTGTTCGATATGTCCGACGTTCCACGTATGACGTACGTACGGAATCGTGTGCAGAGATCTGGTCCGATTTTGATGAAATTTGGCACAGGTCATCTATGGAACGACCCATATTTTTCTTTTTCTAAATTGCCGTACCTGAAATCTGTCAGTCTAGGTCAGTGCGAAATTCGGAAGTAATAAAATGAATTAAATTTTGAGACAATCGATAAAAAAACGACGTCAGACTGAGAGTTTCGAAACTTTTTTTTGCAATCATATTTACGACAAATTTGTACCTGTTTCTTTTGTTCAAATTATGTTTTTCTATCTGAAGCCAAAAAAAAGCGATTTTGTGGGGTCGAAATTTACAAAATGGCCGTCATCTTGGAAACCAAGCGAAACGGCATTTACTCAATAGATTATTTTATGTTGGAAATGATCTGTCTACCTACCCTGTTTCTGTGTCAAAGTTTCCCAGTTTCACCCTGTATATAAACTCTGTTATGTATCTGACTCCATTAGGTCAATGAATCTGGTGTGAACAGTTGAACCTGGTCTACTCTGTCAAAAATCATCCGCTGAATAAATAATTAGATACTGTGATATTCAAATATTAGGAACAGAATTAAGAACAGAAAAAGAGACAGTAAAATCATAATATCATTGTTTTTATTCGCCAGGTTGTCAGTCCTAGCCCCATACAACAGTGGATAGCGTCGCAGTCAAAACTCTCCATTGTTGAAAATAAGTCTCTCAATAAAAACAACCCTATTCAACAATTTTCTTCATCACAAAAAACAACACCCATTTCTAGTGCAGATCAGCATGTGCAGGTAATGTATTAATATTGAAAATATTCAGGTATGTGCTCACCAATTGGAACTTGAATTGTATGCTGAGTCGAGGAAAGGGAGAGAGATTTGCCAATTTTTTCCCCTAAGAAGCTTGACACTGCACGGAAGAAATACATCATTACAGAGAATTGTTCGATGCGTATTCGTTTGAAAACTTTTCTCAAATGTCACAGGACAGGCAATGAAATGCATTTTCATTCACCTTGAGCTTGATCATGTTGTGAAACTTGAACACAAGCCCATTTTTTAAAACTTTTACGAAGAGAAAAAAATCGCTCGTTAGATCACCTGGATCAAGGTTTTTCTCTTAGCTAGCGTTTACGGCACGTTGAATACACCAGTTCCCGTTCGATCACTGAAGTTAAGCAACGTCCAGCGAGGTTGTACCATATGGGTGTCCGCGTGGGTCGCGCCCTCGTGATGTTTTTTTTTTCCGGCCCAACCCAGGCTGGGTGAGGTTAATATGGGTAGCTAGCTGGTTTGCAAGTTTCCAGGAGGGTAAAACCCCTGTCTCGAATGACCAGTAGATGTTGAAGAGACATTAAACCAAATTAAAAAAAAAAAAAAGATGTTCTAGCTTTAGTCGAAGAATTTTTACTCATTCCTGGTGTTTTTTTTATCTTTTGAAAGGATTTTTTAGAGGCCAAGTGGTACACTAGTATCTGGCATGACCCTATTTGATTTCGAAAATTTTGACTACTAATGTAAAAATGACACATTTTAAAAAGAAAAAATGAAAATGTCACATTTTTAAAGTTGGTTTAATATAAGTAATTGGTTTTCAGGTACATTCATTTGATGTTAAAACTCCACAATGCAAAACTGTGACTATTGCTGGACAACCATCAAATTTACGAGGTGATATTAGTGTTAGACCTCCTAAGAAAATAGTCATTCCCAACCACAGATTTAATCTTAACAAAGGTTTGTTTTGAAAATAATGTTTATTTCTTTGTGTTATTATGTCACAATTTTTGTGAATGCCAAAGCATTACAAGTATTTTTGACAGTCACAATATCTCTAAGCTTTAATTTATACTTCTTAATTACCTTATAATGCTACCATTTGAAGGTAGCTATCGTAATAGCGAGGAGTACCAAAACAAGTAGAAAATCATTTAACATTTTTCAAATTTTCGACCCTACCAGGATGCGAACCCAGTACCTCCCTGATGCAAGCCGAGTGTGATACACACTCTTCTACTCTTTGCTACTCAGACGTCGACTTTAATGATTGAGGTCCTTCCAAGTTTCATTTCGCTGTTTGAGAAGTAAATATTCAATTTGAAAGATTATTATTTAACTTAAATTAAAAATATTAAAAAGATAATTATTTAACTCTTTTGCCTTTTTCTTCTTGTTTCAGTGAGGCCACAAGTGCAACCCAGAATAATATCATCTCAAATTAGATATATGCCACCAAAAAGTAATTCAATGGAAGATCATGCTTCATCGTAAAGCGAAACCAGTTCGCTGAAAATTACAAAATATTTACAAATTAACTTACAAATTTGTTACATACAGGGTTCTTAAAAAGTTCTCACTTCTTCTTAACTTACTAAAGTTAGTGTTTTTATTCAGGAATCCCTAGACTACTGATTCAAAACAAAAACTTTCGAAAATTGCGAAGAAAAAAAAACAGAGTCCGTGTTCGGGACGAGCTATCCTATAAGACGTCAGACCAAAGTTTCAAGACTTTTTTGTAATAGTATTTTCGAAAATTTTATACTTGTTTCGCTGGTTCAAATTCTATCTTTCTTTCATAAACGTTACAAAATGGCCGTCATCTTGAAAAGGAATCGAAAACAGCATGTATTTTATGTTGAAAATGGCTTCTTCTACTTAACCTAACCCTTTAATAACGTCATTCTGGTTCACCCTGTGTATGGGATTTTACCTTTCCGTGTGACTCTACCTTTGGGTGTATTAGAGGATCATTTACTATCAAAGAAACCCAACATGCCTCTTCCAATTTTTTTAAATTTATTTATGACCAAGTTTGTGTTTTTAAATTTTCTGTAGAAAGTATGCGTTCGATTGCAAGAATCATAAGCTTTAGAATATACCAATATAGTATTCTTTTCACATAAATAGAACGAAAAGATTATTATCTATTCAATGGTGTATTCAGAATTTCTGTGACACAAAATATTAGCAATTACAAATATTAGATATACGTATTTGTGAGCTTTCATAAAACTCGAAATTTCCAACTGACGCGCAATTCTAAACAAAAACTACTTCTGAAGTAGCTAAATGTAATTTTTAAATAATAAGCAACTTATTTATTACAATAATATGATATCTAAATGAGAAAATACATAATGATACTATTGTCTTTACCCTGCGGTTGAGCGACCCTGAAAATAACATAGGCATTCTGAGTAAATATTACTCAAAATATCACATGGATAATCCAAGGCTGTTGTAGGTATACTTGATTTTCACTTTTTGTTCCATATCTTTATAAAATTTACTGTTAATGCGGTTTATAAAACAATATACTTAACATCGCTTTACTAAGTGGTATCTAGTTTCTTCCTCTCTTCAAAACATAGACCTGGTTCTAGTCAAGTGTAGATAAAGCATTTTATATGCTAGATTATGGTTTTACTGGACATAGTATCCCTAATAAGCAACTTATTTATTTAAAAGATTATGGTTATAGAACACTACGTCTGTAATGCGACTAAAGATCCCTTCCAAGGGTGCAGTGGAACATCTTCATTACACATTAGTCGTTTTCGCGTAAACTCGCGCGAATCTTTCTTCAAAAATTGTTTTGAAAAACAATTAATTTATTTTTTCTGTCACTGAAATCTTGACGGGAAAAATGTTCCTTGTTAGTGGGAACAAGGTGTTAATCTTTCACGATTAAATGCATAGAAGAGGATGTAAAACAACTAAAAACAAAATTTATTATAATTAATTAAATTTGTATTGCCTTAAATAAAATTTTCATACAAAAATTAATAAACTGAAAATAGCGGATGTACAGTACGGATGTACATTACTCGGAACTACACACATCCCGAGGAAATTTGGTGTCAAGAAAACTACTTCTTACCAATATGTAGGTAAGCAAAAATTTTATTTCCCATATTCTCAATCATAATAACAGAGTATAAAATAATATGCTCTAGTATTCTACTGACATTATAAAAAACACAGAAATCATAATTCAAATCAAAAAGAACAGAGCGGATAAATAAACAAAGCGAGTTGAGCGAGTAAGTAGTTTCATATCTAATAGCTCGGGCGAGTGTTTATAACTACTCCAATGCAATATTGTACAAATTAAATACTTTACCTTCTGCAATAAAATAATAATCAGCTTTAAATGTTAGCAAAGATATTTCTAAAATGTTTTAATAATTCTCTCCGTATGTGTCTGGTCCCCTCAAATTTTGTTCAAACTTCATTGTTTTCGGAACGGTCTCCATGATCTACTGGTCATTTGGTTCAATTCCCGACAAGGCCGAAATTTTCAAGGCTTACAAAAGTATTTTTTTGATATCGTGTTTGAATGTGTTACGGGTTGTACTCAACCTCGTGAGCACAATTGACTAGCCAAAAGAGTAAATGTAGATGGTTCTCAAGATGGCCGGTTCTACATACCAGGACAACCTTGATCCATCAAAATTCTAGCCAAGGGCCATCAAAACCTTTTCGGTAACCTCATATCAACCTTTTTCTACCATCTTTCCTACTCTGAATCTATTGACCGCTACAACAACAGTTCATTGGATTTGTGCTAAAGGAGAAAAAGATCCATTAAAAGCTGTCATTATGAGATGACCATGAGAGTGTACCACAAAGAAACATTCCTTCAGCCACCAGAAACTGAGCCCAGAATCATTAGGGATATAAACAAAAAAACATGATAGCCAAAAGTAGATAATTATAAATATCAAGCAGTAGTCGATCTGCTCATTTATCCTACTTTGTTCGCTGGAACAGAATTTATTGCTACTTCTGGTTACTCGGTGTACCGAAGCAATGGATTTGGTTCAGAATACTTTGAGAATGCGTTGCATTTGATCATCTGTTAATTTGCATTTGTCAAAATAGAGTTCACAAAGTTTTCTATTTTTGTGCATTTTCCCCAATGCAGCTGCAGATCGGAAAATCGTATGAGCCTCATTATCTTGCTTGAATCTGAAACAAAATAAAGCCGTCAGTTTTTGTCAACCGTAGATATTTAGACAGCTAAGCTTCTTGCTAAAATGGACCATATATTATACTTTAAATATTTTTTGCAAAAACTCTTTTGAACGGAAAGACACCACCCTGAAATGAAATATGTAATACCCACGTACTATTGGTTATCTTATTGAAATTTAATTTTCAGGCTTTTGCATTCATTTGCTTTCTTTTAACTTTTTTAAGGTTAACGAAAAACCGTACTAGACTTTCTCTTCCTTAATCATTCTATCAGACTACCATCGAATGTAGATTTTGCAGCCTTCGACTTTGGACATTGGTCTTGTGATAGTATTATTTTGGGAGATTTTGCAGGCTTCGGCTGTAGACTTTGCTCTTCAGTGATGGTATTATTTTAAAAAGATTTGGCTTGATTATAATAATATTATCACTAAAAAAAAAAAAAAAACTGAAGAATCATCTTTCTACTTACTCAATGAATTCTTTATACAAAATTTAGGTATTTTTATTTGATAAAAGTTATGTATTATTATATTAAAATTAAATGTGAAATAAATTTTGTGAGTTCTATAATATATTTTATTTTAGTATTCGAATTTTCTTGTTTATTATTTTTACATACACATTTTTAGAAATTTAGATAGTTAGACGTAGTAAATATACCGTAAAGTGGGGCGAATAGGATCACTTTTGACTAAAAAGCCTTTTTAACAGACAAATGCCATTTCTATTAATGATAGGAATATTTTTATATAGACAAAAATTGTAGACCACTTCACAAGCTTCCTTTAGAGTATTTTTTGATTTTTCTATAACGCCTCCTCTTTACCCTGTGGATAATTTTGTATCACCTTATGAGCAACAACAAAAATGTAGCCTGGAAAAAGTTCTCTATAAGACCCTTTATGGAAAAAATTGGTAGACTCAGGAGATGACTTTCCGAATTCAAATTTTGTGCAGAATACGTAGCAGTCATCCAAATAAAGATTTGATAAATATTTGGGCCCCAAAAGGTTTTTTTTTTCTTGAAAGGCCCCGTTTTTTGAAAATTTCGGGGTGAATAGGATCAGGATTAAAAGAATTAAAAATGGAGAGAATAGGAGCAGTGCCCATTTAAGCTTTTATCCAGCAATATGTCAGTGTTTTTGTTGTTGTGTATTATTATTAACCTATTTATCATATTGGCTGCACCCAAAGATAAAGATGTTAACTCCGAAGACTGAAAGTAAGACTTTCTTAGATTTAACTAGATTTTTACGTTCCCATTTTCTTAAAAAATACTTTTATTTTTTAAGAAAATGGGAATTTTGAGTTAACGGGGGTTAAAGCACATTTTATTTTATCTTTTAACCCCCTTTAACGCAAAAAGTTCATTTTGGTATCATTTTCTTCGTAATTTTGTTTTGAAACTTTTTTTAAAAACATATTTTGTTTTTAAAAAAAACAAAATCTGCCGACTGCAAAACCCGGTTCAATGAAAGAAGTCAGTAGATGATCCTATTGTCCTGACTCGCAGGTGAATAGGATCAAGATAGCTTTTTTTAAAATGTGCCCAAACTAAAGGTCGGAGAACCTTCAGCTTAGGTTCATTAAAAAGAGCTAATCAAGACTCAAGTTTTGGCACAAAAAACAAATCTGTGAAGAAAAAAAAACACAAAGATACAGGCTTTCAAAGTTGAAAAATGATTCTATTCACCCCACTTTACGGTATTTAATTAATTACATAGCTTTAGATTTAGAAATTTAAATTTAAAATTAACCTATTTTGTGCCAGCCGTTGCGGTTAAACAATTGATTTTAAGAAAATTTAATGAATTAATAATTATAGATTAATAAAAATAAAGTGATGAAATTTGGGGTAAAATTTCAATTAATTTAATTTATTTGTTTATAGTAATTATGAAATTAATATAGAGCCTTTGGCTGTGGACATTGCTCTTTAGTTGATTTAGTTGATGAAATTTAAAATTAGTAATTATGGAATCATTTTCTCTAAAATCGTATCTCTTTGGTCCTGAACACAGGAGGGGGGGACTCCGAATAAAAAGTTGAAAACAGTTATTAACTAATTTCCAATACTTTGAATGATTCCTGTCGGCTCTAGAATTTATTGAGCTGTTTTCTTTTAAAAGGAATTCCATTTTAAGGAGCTTCTTAGGCCCTGGCGGCACCTCTGACAGAGATACGATTTTAGATAAAATGATTCCATAATTACTAATTTTAAATTTCATCAAAATTCGTCATATGGTTTGCATTTTAGAGATTCGTAATAGACGTCTCCGTGGCAGAGTGTGCATCACACTCGGTTTGCACCAAGGAGGTTCCGGGTTCGATTCCTGGACGGGTCGAAAATTTGATTAAAGATTTTTTCAAATTTTCTACTTGGTCTGGTTGTGATTGGGGGTAACTCTTTCTCCTGAGGACAATTGAGTAGCTATGGTAATAGTGACAAGTAGTAGCATTATAAGGAAATTGATAAAGTGTAGCTTAGTGATATTGAAGTCATTGTTGAGAAAACCTTGTAATGCTATGGTGCCCACTAAAATTGTGACATAATAACACAAAGAAATATACATTTACATTTTAGAGATTCGGTCCCAAAAAACCGTTCGGGACCCTAGCTCCAAATATTTCCAAACTTTAAAAATTACCCAAAATAGTTAAAAGATGACCCAAAATCTATAGGAAATGACATATTTGATCTTTATTTTAGGTTTTGGGTTCCCGTCAGACGATTTTTTAGGCCAAAAAATGTCCAAATTTTCTGCACGATTACAATACTTTATCTTCAATAGGAAGAGAAACTAGAAATAATAATAAGTAGAGCAGGTAAAGTATTGATAACTTTATCAGCCCCTTTATCCGTTCAGATGATTTCGGAAAGTTGATTTTTTCAAAAATCAATCCATTGTGTCCAATAGTAAGTGGTAAAAAAAATTCATTTTAAATTTAAATTTTCTGTTTTGTGCCTTTTAAACCATTATGCGTCAGTCCACTAGTCTACCGTTCTGTCAACAGTAGGTACAACATGATCTCATTGCAAACCACTTGCATGTTTACAGGGTCTATGATTGGCACATTTTTTTTTCTTATGAACTATTAAAAATAGAAAAGATTTTGTCCTCAAAATTGAAAGTTTTACATTTAAAATGCCTGTCAGATAACAGGCATTTAATTTGGTACCGCGAATGTTTGGTCATTTTTTTTGTTTTGTTTAACAAACTACCGTTCATCCGATTTTTTTGAAATTTTCTTGATTTTTGGAAAAGATGATTTTTTACAAAAGTTCGTCAAAAACAGATTCTTTAACTGCAAGTCTACCGTATGAATCTATCGGTTTCAGATGATTAGCTACAAGTCTAACGTATGCATCTAGTGTCATCTACCCAGTTCAGTAATGACACTTAACTACGTTTTTACAAAAAAAAAAATTATATTATAGGTAACATACCGGTTTTATTTTATTTCCGCTCAAGGATGTAGGTGATTAAGAACTGGAAAAATCAGACTTGCTTGTGATTATAATATTATTGGCTTCTATTTATTCTTAGTCGTTATTTTTTTATTTAAAATTTATTTTTTATACCGGTTATTATCGAAAAAGTTACATTTTCATTCTCAGATAAACTCAACAGAGTGTGGTTGTGCGAAATAGTGTGCATTTTTTTAACTCGTGAACTATATTCACATTAAAATAATTTTAAAGTAGGTAGGTACCGATATTTTTTTACTTATTTATTTGGGTATTCATATAATTTGGATACTGTATCATAAAAAATAATTAGGTGTCTGCTTGGTAGCCCTATTTTTTAGTAATGAAAATTCAGTTTGACGTAAAAAAGACAAGACTGAATTTCGCATAACGTTCTTGATGTTAAAATCATATACCTATCTAGATCAGAAAATTCCCGGATATAAATCTCTGAAACATAATTTACTTTGAGCCTTTTATACAACTAACCATAGGTACATTATTAGGTACCTAATATCTATGTATCCGGCGACTCTAGGTAGGTACGCACATTATTGTAAATATTATTGGGCGGAGCGAAGCGTAGCCTTATACTCCCTATAAACTGTAAACTTTTGTTACCCTACTTCTCCGAAACTACTCAACCGATTTTTACCAAATTTTTTTCTTCATATTCTGCATATACCCAAAGGTGCATATATCTATTCTCAGAACGACGTCTTGAACCGTTTCCGATTTTTTGGCGGATTTTCCGATTTTTTACCAAATTCAGAGAGTCATGGTCTGATATCTTAAATTTTGTCGCGACAACATATCAACTCATAGCGAAAAAGTTTTAGGTGGCTTCTCAAGACTTAATTTAGGACATAATTTACTAAATTTTGACAAACCATTCCAGAGTTACAAGTTCGAATCCGGGATCGGGCAAAATAAAATTTAGGAAATACTAATTGTTTAGCCAAAACGGTGAGAGATATCGAATATATTATATATATACCCAAGGTTGCATATATCTATTTTCAGAACGATATCTGGAACCGTTTCCGATTTTTCGGTCGATTATTTTGCGTTTTAAATAGGACCTACTACTCAACGGCACGATGCAATCAAGAAAATTCTGGTATTCTCAAAAAATCTTGTTTTAACGGAAAAATCGAGAAATATGTCGGGACTCGGATGGGTGTTCGCTCGAAGAAAGCAAGTGTTGGATATTTCAAGCAGCATTTAGGGTAGCAGTTATACATTAGTTAACCTGGTTGTAAAAATAGGGTACTTCCCCAAATCTGCTCCCCAAATCTGCTCCCCAAATCAAATAATTTGTTTTGTTATTTTTCTGGGATACAATGAAGGAGTCCAATTACAAACGGACACAACAACCCTGTAACTGATAATCCTTCGAATATTACTTCCACACAAAATATATTTCATAATTTATCAACGTTTACTGAATATAGGGTCAACCATTTTCGTAGAACTGGAAACGAAATATAAGTAAGTTTTAATTCTTCGCACGTACACAAAAGCTTTTCATTGATTACACACTGTAAAGTAGAGCATAACTTGTGGGCGAAAATGTCCTGTGAGCAGCTTTACTTGAATTGGACTTTTGATTTTTGTTTTTGTATTAATTCTCTAAATTGTTTTTTCGGGGTTTGCTTATTGTCGCTATTATAGTATTTGTCATATAGAGAGGAGATGACTCTGACTTAGCAAGGTAAATATTGAAAACAACACCTCGCTCCTACTTAACGATTTTTTTGTTCACGGAAAAAAAAAAAAAAAAAAAATTGTGAAGAAATGTTTGAAAAAAAGTTTATAATTTAAAAAGTCAGAATCATCAGTCTTCTTACGTGACGATTTGTCGCGACGATTGACACATGTGCAATGGGAACATCTTCATTTAACCATACATGTCATTTGATCATCGATCGATCAAAATTCAGAGTGACGATTTTTATCGTACACAGAAAAACGTTCGAAATGGATTCTTAATTTAAATGTATGTACCTACCACACCACAAAAAATTGTGAAGTGCCAATGGGAACGAGGTATTATGTACTTATATTGTGGTGACGATTTACAATTCTGTAAAATGTCTGCAGATCTAACAGACAGTACAAATCTAATCTAGAAAGTCTATCGAATTTGGGGTATCAATTAGAGAAATACTCTAACCAACCCATCCGTTTGTAAAGGATGAATTAAACCATTATCTCGACCAAACTTGATTGAGAATCAACGTCCGGTCCAGTTAATGATTGATGGGTGTCCAATCATATTTTACACACTTTCTGTTCATGTTTTACGCGTACAGTACACCATAGCATTGTTTGGGTCAACTATCTAATATCTGGGTTACAATGTTAGTTCGCAACCACGTGGGTAATACATTAGGTGACTAGACACTTATTAATAAGTGATCTTTTTTATCGAACCAAACAAATTATATTTTGCATGATGTAATGTAAAACAAAAATTTCCATATAAATTCATTCGTCAACCTCGTAATATGGATCTAAATCTCTCGCGTTACTATCAAACAGAAAGATAGAGGATTAGTACCTAAATAATATCTATGTCTGTCCCAAATGCGATTAGCGATTACTAACAAAAATCTTTAAAAAAAAACATAATTCAGATTTGTTAAAGCATAAAGTGGGATTATATGTTTTGTTACGTCACACTATTTTTTATTGATATTAATGGTCTTATTAGGCCTCATAAGGACATAATTCATAAAAATGAATTTAATAACTCTATAGTTATAGTTACATAAAAGAGCTCACACTGATGAAATAGTATATCTACTCATCAACGCACGGAAAAAAATACTTCACGTTTTTTGGTGACCCTCATACCATAATAACATAGGCGCGATTTAAATAATAATTCTATATCTACTCATCAACGCACAGAAAAAAATACTTCACGTTTTTTGGTGACCCTCATACCATAATAACATAGGCGCGATTTAAATAATAATTCTATATCTACTCATCAACGCACAGAAAAAAATACTTCACGTTTTTTCGTGACCCTCATACCATAATAACATAGGCGCGATTTAAATAATAATTCTATATCTACTCATCAACGCACAGAAAAAAATACTTCACGTTTTTTCGTGACCCTCATACCATAATAACATAGGCGCGATTTAAATAATAATTCTATATCTACTCATCAACGCACAGAAAAAAATACTTCACGTTTTTTCGTGACCCTCATACCATAATAACATAGGCGCGATTTAAATAATAATTCTATATCTACTCATCAACGCACAGAAAAAAATACTTCACGTTTTTTCGTGACCCTCATACCATAATAACATAGGCGCGATTTAAATAATAATTCTATATCTACTCATCAACGCACAGAAAAAAATACTTCACGTTTTTTCGTGACCCTCATACCATAATAACATAGGCGCGATTTAAATAATAATTCTATATCTACTCATCAACGCACAGAAAAAAATACTTCACGTTTTTTCGTGACCCTCATACCATAATAACATAGGCGCGATTTAAATAATAATTCTATATCTACTCATCAACGCACAGAAAAAAATACTTCACGTTTTTTCGTGACCCTCATACCATAATAACATAGGCGCGATTTAAATAATAATTCTATATCTACTCATCAACGCACAGAAAAAAATACTTCACGTTTTTTCGTGACCCTCATACCATAATAACATAGGCGCGATTTAAATAATAATTCTATATCTACTCATCAACGCACAGAAAAAAATACTTCACGTTTTTTCGTGACCCTCATACCATAATAACATAGGCGCGATTTAAATAATAATTCTATATCTACTCATCAACGCACAGAAAAAAATACTTCACGTTTTTTCGTGACCCTCATACCATAATAACATAGGCGCGATTTAAATAATAATTCTATATCTACTCATCAACGCACAGAAAAAAATACTTCACGTTTTTTCGTGACCCTCATACCATAATAACATAGGCGCGATTTAAATAATAATTCTATATCTACTCATCAACGCACAGAAAAAAATACTTCACGTTTTTTCGTGACCCTCATACCATAATAACATAGGCGCGATTTAAATAATAATTCTATATCTACTCATCAACGCACAGAAAAAAATACTTCACGTTTTTTCGTGACCCTCATACCATAATAACATAGGCGCGATTTAAATAATAATTCTATATCTACTCATCAACGCACAGAAAAAAATACTTCACGTTTTTTCGTGACCCTCATACCATAATAACATAGGCGCGATTTAAATAATAATTCTATATCTACTCATCAACGCACAGAAAAAAATACTTCACGTTTTTTCGTGACCCTCATACCATAATAACATAGGCGCGATTTAAATAATAATTCTATATCTACTCATCAACGCACAGAAAAAAATACTTCACGTTTTTTCGTGACCCTCATACCATAATAACATAGGCGCGATTTAAATAATAATTCTATATCTACTCATCAACGCACAGAAAAAAATACTTCACGTTTTTTCGTGACCCTCATACCATAATAACATAGGCGCGATTTAAATAATAATTCTATATCTACTCATCAACGCACAGAAAAAAATACTTCACGTTTTTTCGTGACCCTCATACCATAATAACATAGGCGCGATTTAAATAATAATTCTATATCTACTCATCAACGCACAGAAAAAAATACTTCACGTTTTTTCGTGACCCTCATACCATAATAACATAGGCGCGATTTAAATAATAATTCTATATCTACTCATCAACGCACAGAAAAAAATACTTCACGTTTTTTCGTGACCCTCATACCATAATAACATAGGCGCGATTTAAATAATAATTCTATATCTACTCATCAACGCACAGAAAAAAATACTTCACGTTTTTTCGTGACCCTCATACCATAATAACATAGGCGCGATTNAGCAGCAGCAGCAGCAGCAGCAGACGATGAGAAAAAAAAGTGTACTTTTCAGAAGCCTATATCTCGGATTTGACTGAACCGATTTTGTTGAAATTTCATATATTTCGTCTCTGAGTTCGCCTCATACGTAGGAAATAATCAGTTTTATCCTGAGGTGTGTAGTTTTTCCTCTGGAAGTAGCTGAAATCGGCAATGTAAGCTGTGGCGTATAATATACTCTTGGTAGCTGCCGCATTTTTTGACTTGGCGGGGCGGAGCGCTACCGCGCTCCTTAATAATATATTTTTAGCTCCGATATAAAAATTAAAAGTACATCCGTAATAACTCAATCTTCTTGTGTGGAAGTTATTCCCTCAAATATCAGACGAAAATATCGAAAACAATACGAGCTCAACAGTCAACCAACTCCTAAAGATTTTTTTTAAAAATTAGTTTAAAATGGTAGTAAACATAAATCGCCTCTAGTGTACAATGATTTGGACGAGCAATTATTGCACTCGTACAAATTTGTATATTCCATTTCTTTAATTCAGGCCTTGACGATATCCCTGTGAAAAAATTAACTCGCTACGTCTACCTTTTATAATGATTGGTAGGTAATGGGACTGTGGCCAAAGCACTCAACAATAAAAACCCAGGACTGCACACATAGTGTAACTGCTTGTTGTACAATGAGCGCACACCCAAGTCGAGCGATACAATTTTTGAAGTGTGTTCTAGTCCTACAATAGTAGGTAATATTTACATTTTTTAGCAATATATTCGATCTTAATCTGTAAAGTACAGACTCGTCTCAGTTAAAAGAGATATTAAATATCGAGTTGTTCCTTTAATAAAACAAAACTGGTCGTCCTTCCAATATTCAAAACACTTCATAAAGTGGATAAAGCTCAAATATTATTTCCGGTTATACTGGCTAGAGCATGTTCACTAACTCTTATTAAATAACTTTCAAACAAAAGTTATATTTCAAATTTTATAAAGAATATTTTAATTATTTATATGTTAATATGGAGACAAATTGATTGATTCATAAAATAGATTGTTAAGGACATGAAGAGGTCAATTCTAATATTAAGATACAATTACACAGAGTGAAACCGAACATTGATTTTTTTTTCTTATACCCAAGAATACTGATGCTCCCGAGTTCCTCAAATTACTGACTATTAACGCCAGTAATATTAGTTCAGTCCTCTAGCCTTGATTTATATGATATTTTTAAATTGTACAAACATAAAAAATGTAAAACTCAGCTACTTTAGAATGAAAGAAACCCACATATTATGTTCATATAATTGCAACAAATATTGCGTTTGAATATTACATAGATAAAATATGTAAGCTCTAATTGTATTCAGTTCCTATTAGCATTAGTAGTTTTTCTCACGAAATCAACCGTTCTTATCATTTATAGATGCATGATCAATTAAAATGGTAGAAACAGATTGATATGAGTTTACCGAAAAGATTTTGATGGCCCTTGGCTGGAACTGTGATGGCATGCGTTCCAGGTCGTCCTGGTACGTAGAACCGGTCATCGTGAGGACGAGTTGCTATTAGTACGAGTATTTGGTATACATATTAAGATGGAACTTGCGCCTAGGGCCCTGCTAAGCCTCATCCTTCTTACCTTTCCACCGAATAACATATTTAAATAGACAGATACTAGGTGCATCTGTACTTTCCATGACGTTTTAAAGGAATGGCCGTCTATATCGGGATGAAAATTAGTCTATGCCATTTTCCGTTCTAAAATCTCAGGACCCATAAGTTTAATGGTTTCTTTTATATTCTTGAGGAATTTTATTTCTTAGATGCTATAATTTTTAATTTTTCCCTGAGAAAGTTGTATGTAAAATCATTGCTATATACATAAATCTACTTCAATTCTATTTTCAATAACTTCACAAGGATTTTCTAATCATATACATATGCATTATTCACCTATGAGTTCTTTATAAGGAAATAGTTAAATAAGAAAACCACCTTAATTAAAATCATATTGAAACACTTGCTAACCATCATTGTCAATTTATCGAAAGCATACTATAACTACCGGTATGCAGAATAAAGTGATTCATTATCTGGAATCCAAAGTTATCTTTTAGGATTCCATTAACAGCTTTGCGATCCTGTAAACTCCGAGCCAAATGTACATGGTATTAAGAACCCGTCCACGGCGGGCGAAATTATTTATCTAACCTATTACGTTCAATTTATGAATTACCGTGATGGCCAGCATTAGAATTAAAGGTCAAATAAAAAATATGTGATTTTTTTTTAATTCTATCAAAACATTCGTTAGGTACCTAATAATTTGAGATTTAGAATTATACCTTTATAATCGAATATTTAATATATATTTTTTTCCTTTAAAATTTCTGTTGTTAGCAACTTCAAGATGGATTCTGATTTATTAGTAGAAGGGTTCATTGGTTTACTGCAGACAATTTTCATAATAGTAAAATCTATATTTCAAGAACTTTTAAAAATTCCATACAATGACTTGAGTGGAAAACGGGTTTTGGTGAGTTATCCAATTTTACAAAAAAAAAAAAAAAAAAAAAAAAAAAAGAGAGATGGTGTTGGTTCATTTATTTGAATTATTTATATTGGAATAGAATTATTAACATACTAGGGGTAGCCGAAAGGCTAGCAAGGCCAATTGAACGAAAAAATAAATGAGGTAAGACTTTGGTTACAATTAATACATACATAGTGACCATTTCTGTGGCGAAGTGTGCACACCGGGTTAGAATCCTGGTCGGGTTGAAAATCTGAGAAACGTTTTTTTTTCTTCTAAAGCTGCTTCATATATCAAATTAAGTTTCGATAGGAATTTATTAGGTATTTAGTTATTTATAAAAATTTCTATTTCTAACTCATTTCTAATACAACCTTTGCTTTTTGTAAATAGGTAACAGGAGCTGGAAGGGGTTTAGGCAGAGAATTTGCGATGCAGTTAGCACGAGAAGGTTGTCAATTGGTTGTTTTAGATATTGACGAAAAAAATGTAAAAGAGACTGCGGATTTAATCAATGCAACTAAACCAAATACTGCTGTCCATTTTGTAACAAACGTTTCAAGTATTGAAGATATAAAAAAACTACAAAAGAAAATCAAAGAATCTGTAGGACCAATTGATATTCTATTAAATAATGCTGGAATTGTAGCCAGTAATTCAGTATTAAAATCAACAGATGAGGAAATTAATAGAATTATACAAGTTAACCTTATGTCAAATTTCTGGGTATGCTTTTCTTCACAATGTTTCGTAAATAGTCTATTCAAGGCTTTGGCTTGCTTTTGAAGAGAATTAATCAATATTTTGAATCGATCAACAGATTTAGAATGTGAATAAATTCATCCTAGATTGACGTATTGCGAAAACGGTTGTGGAACATAAATTGTCTAAAAAAAAATATTATTGAATTCAAGTAGAATGCAAATCACATCGTCATATACTCGTGATCAGATAAAACACACTGTAACACCAATGACACAAAACTTCCCATTAACGTAAGAGCGCACATTAATTTGTCTGCATCGCACAGATCTTAGTTTTTGTTAATGGCATATATTTTTAAAATTTGACGGCGCATACTTTTTGCGATCGTAGTGTCCAGATTTCAGCAATTACGGGTGTGTTGCTAAAAAATCTACGATCTGTATCTGTATAATTTGTTCCATGCGTGTTCACATGGAACAAATTATACAGATACAGTTCTATTATCTTGAAATCTCTACTGAGTGCTTGTTTCAAAGTGCGGGGTCCGGGTCAGTCATTGTGATATTATTCCTTTAATCCTTATGACCACTATCAGAATCACTTTTCTTTTGCGCATATATAATAGACTTTTTGGTGTGGTTACGGAAAAATAATTTCCTTTTTGACATATGACCGTGTGCAATATTGGAGCAAATTTATTTTTATCAACAAAAATTACTTCCCTTTACAGATGACTCGTGCCTTTTTGCCTGACATGTTGGAAAGAAATAGTGGTCACATTGTAGCCGTCTCATCTGTAGCAGCTTTTACTTGTGCTTCAAATATTGCCCCATATACTGCATCTAAATATGGGGTTTCAGGTAATATCGAATTGATCATTTACCTACTGATATTTGAGGGAAATAAAAGATTTCCGAAAGTTTTCAACGGCGTTAAGGAAATCAATCTTAAACAGAGAAGGAAATATGCAAGAGAAGGAAATATACAAACTATGCAAGTATGCAGTGGTTGAAAATAAAATAATGCAATAAATTGTTAAATTCATAAACCTAAAATAATTCTTTGTTAAAAATAATTTTTCGCAATTTATTTATTTACTAGAAATGGTCTGTTTTGTTGGAATAGGTACAATTTAAACTATGTCATTCTGCGGCAAAAAAAAAAAAAAAAAAAAAAAAAAAAAAAAAAAAAAAAACAAGTCCATCTGTTTCTCTGACAACAAACACTATTTTCAATTTATACAATTATATTTAATAGATTGTATAGTGAAAGGGGAGATCAATGATTATGTTATATTGTCTGGACGCCTTAAGTGTTAGTAATTTAGTACTCTCCCGGGTATACCACCCGGTCGCATTACTTAAGATGCTAGATTGTAATTTATGAGAAAAAAATAGTAGGTATAAGCTGATGTTCAATAATTATGTAATAATTCATTTTAATTTTATTGCAATATTTTACTAGCATATTTGGCGATATAAGGGGCAAACTTGCATTTCCAAAGACCTTACATGTCACAGAGACGTTGAGCCAACAACTAAAATGTCTTATAAATTTAATTCCACACAGCTGACACTCATTACAAACTTCGATGAGTCACTGTCAAACTGAATGATATTGCTCATTCTGTTATTTTTCAATTTTCAGGATTTATGGGATGTTTAAGAGAAGAATTGAGGAAGACACCAGGATGTAAAATAAAGACTACAACAATACATCCTTTCTTTTTAAACTCTGCTCCCATTAATGTAAAACATTGGGAAGTAAAGTAAGTAAGTTAAAACTATAAGGTGAATTTCCTTGTCCAACTTTATGAGAATTTACATTTAGAAATTTATTCGATCTATTTATTATATCATTCAAATAACATTATTCTAGAAGCTACATAAAAATTAACTTATAATGCTACCACTTGTGGCTATAACCTTTTTTCGGCCTGACCATAATTTGTACCCAGTACCTCCCTGGCGCGAATAAAGTTTTATGAGGAAATGAAGTAAGATAATAATTATAATAGCCTACGCCACTTTTTGTTTCTATCGATAAATAATGAGATGGCCAATGAATTTTACTTTCTCTTCCTATAGAAGATAAAGTATTGTATTCGTGCAGAAATTTTAGACATATTTTGGTCAAAAAATCGTTTGACGGGAAGCCAAAGGCCAAAATAAAGATCAAATATATTCGGCCATATTGCTTTTGGGCCATATTTTCACTATGGGGCCAAAA
>CM022885.1:12674521-12687761 GCA_012654025.1 Pachypsylla venusta
AGGGGGGGTAATTTTTTTTTTTTTTCGTGACGATTCCAAAGGTTCATTATTGAAAATAATAAACCAAAATTAAAGTTGGAAAGTTTTCACATGTTGAAATGCCATCTCAAACTATGAAAAAGTCAATATTTGTATGTAGTGGTCATTGCAGGGCAATCAGGAGATGTTGTATTTGGCTTCGTCATTTGGTAGTCTCCATTTGATTAAATTTGTCTTGTTCCCACTATATTCTGTTTAGTGTCTCCAAACCAGGGACCAATAGGCTGGATAGCTGAATTTTTTTCTTTTAATTTTACGATGGGTTCTGGCACGCGTTCTTCCATATTGTTATTATACTTGTTTCAGGATTAACTTCTCTGGAAGAAGATTATTCCTGATTTAGGTGTGTTAGTTGCTCCGTTCTCAATTCAGCCAATCCGGAATCTATGTTAGATTTCATTTTTAAAATAACTTCATGTACTTCATCACTCCTGTACGGCTCTTTACTTCTAAGGAAGTGATTTAGTAAATACTATACCTTGTGGTTTATTATTTTCAATTACGAACCTTTGGAATTGTCACAAAAAAATACCCTCCTCAAAAATTTACGTTTCAATGTGCGCAGAATCAAAAAAATCGAATGAAAAAAAAAAAAAAAAAAAAAAAAAAAAAAAAAAAAAAAAACAGCTTGTTCACCTTGTCGTACGGTATGTAAAGTATGAATGTTATATTTGAGATCTCAATAAATTCAAAACTTTGGGGTGCAATCAAATATTCTGCTGGCGGTTTTCACTGTTTTTTGTGGTTTTCATTATACCTGTCTAAAAAGAGTCAGGGTTAGAGATTTGAAATTTGGTTTGTATGTCAAATTTATTGCCTAATTATGCCCCAGAACTATTTTGGAGAGGGGGGGGGTACTTTATTAGCAAGTAAAATAATAAACTCTTCTGTCACATTGGCAGAGTTTTTGAAGTTATACTTCTTTAGGCGCGTTATGAAAAAGAGAGTGAAATTTTATTATGCGCGCGCATCTGTAACAAAAAATTATCACCGCATCAGTGTAACACAAAATTATTACCACATCAGTGTAACACAAAATTATTACCGCAACAGTGTAACACAAAATTATTACCGCATCAGTGTAACACAAAATTATTACCGCATCAGTGTAACAAAATTAACACAGATGAAGTTAGTTAAATTTAAATATTGTATTTTCTCTTTCTATATCCATAAAACATCGTGGCTTAGTGGCAAGGGCAAGGCCCCTGTTTCATAGTTGGTAGGTTCTGAGTTCACTCCCGAGTGGGGTAGTATGTTTTTTTGAAATATTATTAAATTTATTTTTAAAAAGAAGTATAACTTCACACGCGCGTACATAAGTACACACATCCATTTTATTTAAATGTATATCGGCTTGCTAGCGGCACATTGCTAACTACTTATAATAAGGCCTGAATTGAACAACAAATATAATATTATGTTCTAAATAACAGAATCCTTCCCATCCCTATCTCCTTCTTACTTCCCAATTGACTCCCTAACAGAATCCTTCCCATCCCTATCTCCTTCTTACTTCCCAATTGACTTCCTAACAGAATCCATCCCATCCCTATCTCCTTCTTACTTCCCAAGTGACTCCCTATTTTTTTATTTTCTTTCGTTCTTTCTGTAACACAAAAAGCTCTTGCTGGTTTATTTATTTATTTTTATTTGAATTCAATTCTCCCAATTCTTGTTCTGGATGTTGAGGGGAAATAATGTTGGGCAGAGAATTAAGAAGAAGAAGAAGGAGAAGACGAATAAGAAGAAGGCCTACAGAAATGTAAAATAGCAATAAATATAAATAGGAATAAACATTTTTCTTTTCTCTGTAAAAAAAAAACAAAAAAAAAGTAAAAAAAACTTTTTTTTTGTTCAATGCTTTCTCAATAATGGTAGGTCTTTCAGGGTGCAATATGAAGCAAGTGTGTTCCCCGACACACTTGCTTCATATATCATATCTGTTAGATTAGACGGGTATCTATAGTTTTTTAAGATGACCAGATGGGATGGCGGTAGCAGGGGAGCCCCCATGTTTGGGATATTAATTTGGGTGAACAAACATCGATATCTCATAAGACCCTGTTCAGGCTGCTGGCCGTGCCGAATTGGGAAACACTGAAAAATAGGAAGCACTTGGTCCTATATTTTTTTTTGTCTTTTGCCTTTCGGTAAAACCTTTTGGAGCCTTTGGGCCAGGGCCTAAAAATCCATCAAAGAGGTTTCCACACACTATTAATTTCTCAAACTCTATGGCAATACAACGAGACAACGTTTTGTACGTTGTGTGCACACTGCTTCTGGGACATTCGTTGGGGGGAGGTATCTGATTGAATACTGTGCTTGTTTAAAACATCAATAATAGATCTCTAAAACATCAATAATAGATTGTCATCTCATTAATTGAAGTTTTATCCCGATCAGTAAAATGAAAGAATGATTATTGAAAGAAAAGTATGCTACTGGTGAATGANAAAAAAAAAAAAAAAAAAAAAAAAAAAAAAAAAAAAAAAAAAAAAAAAAAAAAAAAAAAATACCTCGAAAACTGATGTCCCAGAAATTAATCGAAGGCAAGTCATTTTTTCATTAAAAAATGTATACAGTATTTTTACAATGGCTATTATCTTAACCAATTCTATAGGATTTATAACTAATACTAAAGAAGGAATCTTATCAATCCCGTAAGCGGGATTGATTTTGAATCCCACATGCGGGATTTGAATATAATCCCACGGATCCCGCGGGATCCGCATTATTTAATATTATAAGGAGGAAAGGTCGCAGTAGGTAGGAATACCTATCCTCAATTCCTCATACATGCACCATCTACGCTAACTGCTATAACTCATATGCTTCTACATATATTTGCCTGGTCTTTTTCCAAAGGAAAAAGAAGAAAAAAATAGATCAAAACACTATTATTCAATAATGAATCTTTGGAATTGTCACGAAAAAAAATAAATAATAATAATAATAAAAAAATGAAAAAGAGAAGAAAAAAACCACTTAAAATACAAATTATTCAAGTAAAAATTCAGGGATTTCCAAGTCCTGGGGCTTGGAAAAATGCTCTCAGTAAGCAAATGGTAGACAAGAAGACAAGCTGTCACATGGGCGTAGGAAGGGGGGACAGGTAGGGGCAGCTGCCCCCCCTAGAAATTCCCAAGAGTATGCAGCACGGAAGGGGCAACTTAGATTTACACTAGATAAAATGATTTTTGGAAGCAAAAAAGTCATCAAGCACCGAAATACGATAAATGCCGCATTTTGTCCCTAATCCAACAGCCCCACTGTGAACAATCAAATGTATCTGTGGCAACCTTGTCGTATCGTTGAATCGCATTTGGTAAATTTGGTGGGAAAATTAAAAAAAATTAACAAACGTTACAAACGTATAGTTTCTATCGATTTTTTTTTTTTTTCGTTTTTCCGTCTATTTTTCCATTGTAAAACCAATATTATTATTCTTGTAACAGTAGTTCCTTGAGTATGTCAGGATAGGCATAGCTAACGTGTTGATGGCTTTGAAGAGGTGCTTACAGTTTAACTCTGATCGACATATTCTATGTATTCTATTAATGTATTCCTCAGTTAAAGCCTCTTTCGTACTTTTTTGGTCAATTGATCTAGCTTGCTGATATCCCAGTTAGTTATAAAGATCTCGTTCATTCATTGACTCAATCAATCCTCCTTCTGCAAGTTGAATTTCGCCGGTTTGGCACATTCCATCAATATGGTGTGGACTTTGTATAGTTGCAAGACCTTAATCTTAATTAACCATTGATGGGGTACGCTGTCATAAGATTTCTGGTAATCCACGTAACAACAAGATAGTTTTTTGGTTTTCTTCTTGACTTCTCTGAGTATTTGGTACTGAGTCTATGATGAGTTGCTCTTTACATCCTTTAGCGCCCTTCCTGTTCCTCACCCTTTATATTTTGGGTTTCTTCATGTTTGTTTAAGAGATGAGTAAGGCATGCTGTCATGATCTTATAGATAGTCAGCAAGCACGTGATTGGTCTATATTTCAAGGGATCTCTGGTGAACTTGCCTTTTGGTTGTAGATATGTTTTGCCTTCCATTATAAATGGAGGAATCAGGTCTGGGCTTTTAATGAATTCATCGATAAACTGAGTTAGCTTGATGTGAGTGTTAGTTGTTTTTTTATACCAATAGTTGTGAATTTTATCACTGCCAGGGCTTTTCCAATTATGACTTTTCATGATTATTTCTTTTAGTACTTCTTCCGATACCGCTGGTTCTGTCATAGATGTTATATTGGTATTATATTCTTCTGACCTTCTGACGTCTCTCGGTTCCATATTGATTCCCAACATTCTGTAATTTGTTCTTCATTGGGTATGTCTGCAGGCCCATCTTCATCCGTTGTTTTTGTTGTAATCTTTCTATAAATTTTTTTCTCGTTGTTCTGAAACTCGCTGTTTTCTTGTTTTCTCCTATCGCATTTCGTATACCCCTTTAGTCTGGAACTGAACACAGATAACTTTTGTTGCAAGGTGTCTAAGAATTCTGGTGGTACAGTATTGGGGCTATAATGTATTTTGTTCACCTTTTTAATCAACTTATTACCCATATTTCCATTTGTATATTCTATAAGTCTTGCTATTCCAGCTTTTTTTTTTATTTCAACTTTATTAATTAGTCTCTTCTTCCACGCTGGCAGTTTGATTCACAATAGCTGCTGTTAACACACCAGGTCGTGTAGATTAGTAAATTTTAGAATGTCAAGGAACTCAGGTATTACGTGTATGTTTAACCTATCAACAGTTTTGGCAAACTTGATTGATGTTTTCTGCTTTGGAATATGCGGGCTTTTAGCTGGATCCATTCCTTTGTATTTAATTTAAGTTGTAGACAACAAGCCCTTGAGTTGTAGAATTATCTCAAATCTCATCGTTGGCGTTTATTCTGTCATTGGTTGATTCTATTCTCGTTTCGATATTTTCTGTAACTTCTTGAGTGTCGATAACTCTTATGTTGTCACTTTGAGTTTCTGCCATTGTGTTGTTTTGGTTGGTTTCAGATGACGCAACTCCTTCTCTTTCCAACTTTTCGCGCACTTCTCTCTTGATGGTCTCTAGAGCTTCATCGGTTAAAAGTTTGTTGTTTACAATAGTTTGTCTTTGATCTGGAATTCTTTGTTCAGTAAACGTAACACTGGGGTATTCTACAACAAACGCTTGGTGTAGTTTTTGGCGGAAAGTTGTTGAGTCTGTTTCGGGTCGTGTTATATAGTAATATGTGCGCATGATTTATGTGTTAATATCTTGGGTCCACTTCATACGCAATCATTTTCTTCTTCCTGCTAAGGTGGTCTCAGGTAATAAGACACTGCCTAACTGAGAAGCACTCCTAGCAGTTACAGTCCTTCTCAATGTATTTTGACTGTTATCATTTGTGTCGGCATTTTGATTGTTTTCGGGTATCGCGGTCGCAGTCTGCCGCATTCTTCTTGTCTCCCTGCGATCACTACCGCCTCGCATGTTGTCACTTCTAGCGGTGGCTCCAGAGGTGCCTCCCAAGAGGTAGCGTTTTTCAGAGGTCTGAATAAAAATCGTTTTTTCTCCATTGGGAGATCACAGTTGATGTTCATGTGGTATTAAAATGTTACCACACTACTTCCTGGGACGTTACTGATACTTGTAACTATCCAGGGATCATCAACCACTTGCTCGGGCCCTGGAGTCGCCCCCCCCCAATAACTTAATCATCAGTTACCCCTGGGGGTTTATTATTAAATAAGTAACGATTTACTTTATCGACCCCCACCCCCTCCCTCCCGACATGAAGACCTGCCCCCCCCTAGGCCAGATGCTGGCTACGCCCTTGCCCTGACGAAACATTTAAATCCTCTTTTTTAAAGGTTGCACTATACAGGATGGGCGCAAACCCATGCTCTGAATTTGGGAACTGACTGACGGTGATAATTCCATTGAACTTGAAAAGAAATAGCAATATAAGAATCTTAGCGAAGAACGGTCGAAACAGCTAGTCTATTATATTATATACTTCGCGTTCATTTTTGAATCCAAGAAAATGGAAGAAGTCACAATAACTCACATCTGGTGAATAAGGTAACTAATTGAGGGGCCTCAGGGCTCTTTTTACAATTTCTGACACGAAGGTAAATTTCTTTTCGAAATACAAACAATAAGAAAAACTTCGATAATTCATCGTCTCATCCGTAAAATAAATCCGTCAACATTTATTCTGCACCTAAATCTCCTATTTTCCAGTCCAGAGAATTAAATCTTCTCTAACAGTTTGAGAATCCTGCACACCATTCAGAATTATATTGGGAAGAGTACAAAGGAGGTGAAAGGTGGTTTTATTTGTTATTTCACTAATCTCATCAATTCTGTGGTTTTTCTTTGTGTAGTGATGTCACTTTGAACATCAATGTCATCATTGTTATCACTATCTCTCAACTTGTCCAGACTTTCACTATCAAACACATACGTATATATTCTATTATAGATTAACATCAATATAAAGTATCATTTACAAGGTGTCCCCCCCAAAAAAATATAATCCTAATGAGGGTTGAAAATTACTGTATCTTCACTTGACTAAAAATTATATAATTTTCAACCTTCATTATGGTTTTACTTGACATAGTATCCCAATTTAACCAAAATATAATCCTTTTAACCACGTATACTAGAGATCAAATAAATTTCTTTTGGCGTTCACGTTCAAAACTCGCAAGCGGTTATGCTGTTAAATCCTATTACTAAACTTGTACTTTCTTTTGATAAGGGCTCATTAACATACCACATCCAGGGACAGAGTTATGAGTGTTCTAAAGCGTTATATTATTTTATTTGTTGATTGAATATTCGCAGCATTCATGATATTTGAACTTAAAATATGCCCAGAATGAGTTATTCGAGAAACGTGATCCAAACCCTCAAACGGGGCCTCGAAATTTAGGTGAGTGCGAAAGATGCATCTTTCATTCCGCATCGGCGAGATATTTAATAGTAAACAAAACTGATCTACTCAATTCTCCTAACTTACCAAGATATAAGAAGCAGCATGGAGGATGGGTTTTTAGTGGGTCGGTGAAGCTCTATATCATTATAACATCTTTTACAGTACCATCCACACACTCCTCACTAAGGGGCCCGCAGACAGCCGCTTACTTCCTTATCTTATAGCATATCACACATAGTTTTTATAAGCAAGGAAAAAACAAATACACATATTCTTATGGGATTCCGGAGAACAAACAATTAGCGCACTCTCATAAGAACCAGTGTATTTGTTTTTTCCTTGCTTATAAAAATGGAATGTATGATATGCTATAAGATAAGTATGATATGCTGTCTGGGAGCACTTTATGGCTCCCTTTAGTGGGCGTCCTTATGAAGATTTTCCCTGCTTTACAAAAAAAGAGATAAGAAGAAATACTAGCTTCAGCTTTTTTGGTCGACCCTGCATGTTGCGCGAAGGGGGTGCATTTTGAGATTAGCGTTTATTCAGAAAAGTGGTCTTTATTTGGAGTTGGGACACCCTGTATATTATAGATTAATATCATTATGAAGTAGCATTTCTCTTGCCATATCTAATATGTCTCCCATTTCTGCAATGTCAATCATTTATTTGTTTGGTGTGTGATGTGTTTTCAAAAGAACTTTTTCATTGTCAGCATGCCTATCATACAGTTTGCTTGGCATTGTCATGATATGATTTCGAACTGCATCAATAAGTAGGCAATATTCATGGTATAAAGTCATACGTGCTCATAATATGTGCTGCTCAATTTTAATTTCGCGTTTCTGAAAATTCATCAATCCAAATTTCTCACTTTTATTATTTTATAGCAGCCCTCCTGGTCTAGCAGGTATCACAATAGCATTTCACTCGGGGGTTCAATTCGCGGCCTACCCGGATAAATTTTCGACTTAGTACTGGTGATTTTGGGATATACTCAGCCTTGTGAGGACGATTGAGTAGCTACTTTAATGTGAGAAGCGGTATTACCAGAGTAAAAGATTTGGTTAGGTAGAAGATTGAAGGGATTATTAGTAATGCTGTGATACCCCCAAAAAATGTGAAAAGTCCGTTGTGCCTTACCACAAAGAAATCCTACATAATTGTTATTTTATCCTAGTTTACATATTATTTTATCCTAGATTTCAATCAAACACTGCTGGCCTCATCGTTTCCTATGGTAGTCAGATGTATGAGAATCCAACTCTAAAGTAATTCTTGTTTGCAGCTAATGTTTTAATTGTCATCATGCATCTTTACTTATTTTTTTGGAGACCAATAATTGGGATGACCAACGATCATACCACGCTGAATACACTAGTTCTCGTCGGATCACTGAAGTTAAGCAACGTCAGACGTGGCCAGTACTTGGATGGGTGACCGCTTGGTAACACTACGTATCGTTGGCTCTTTTTTCCGGCCCACCCAGGCTGGGTGAGGTCAATGTGGGTAGCTGGTTTGCATATTTCCAGCAAATGGAGGGTAAAACCCCCGTCCTGAATGACCAATAGATGTTAAGGAGACGTTAAGCCAAATTAAAAAAAAAAATAATAATAATAATAATTGGGATGGGCTCCCAGAAACATGTCAATATAATTAGGTGCACTCGGACCTTGAGGATGTCACCCTCATTAGTATCTTCTCACAATCTCAAAGTATAACCTATGCTATTTCACAATGAAAATAATTAGTCATTAGGGAAAAATTGGAATGAAATTACGCCTTAGGCATTTATTTAAAGTTTCTTTAAAAAAGGGAAAAAAATTTCATTTAAAAAAAGAGATACTTTGACATAAAGAGAGGTAATCGTATGTACTGTATTTTCGCTGTTGTGGAAATCACTATTTTGCAGTCGTGTCACTTTTCTNACAGTAAAAACAAAAACAGCAACAAAAACAACAAAGGCAGCAACAACAACAGTAAAAACCAAAACAGCAACAAAAACAACAAAGGCAGCAACAACAACAGTAAAAACCAAAACAGCAACAAAAACAACAAAGAGCAGCAACAACAACAGTATCATCAACAAAAACAACAACAAAAGCAGCAACATCAACAACAGCAGCAGCAACAACAAAAAAATCACTTTCCATGATAATTATTTTCAGCTGATAGTTCTGGCTTGACTGTCGATGCTTCGTCCCCCCCCAACCGAATAAAAATCTTGGGTACGGCCCTTATAGGTAATAATTCTAATAAATGAATGACTTCGGTGATTTTAGGTTTTCTTTAGTTTGAGGAAAGATTTGAAATATTTTATATTTTCGTCGGATCGACTTTTTCTAATTTAGATAGAAATGATTATAAAAATATTTTTCTAAAATCTCATTAGATTAAATTAATTTCATTTCATTCTAAATTTGAAAAAGGTCGATCTAAAGAAAGATGAAATATACATACATATTTGATTGCGAAATGTAAAAAAGATGCTGACACAGAGAACTGATTTGAAGAGCAAACCCATGAGGATTATTTGAATATTTTCCTGTGCTTTACTTATGCTGAACAGTGTTGGACTAAGATATTTTTTGTTATATGAAAAATAATAAAGGAAAAATACATGATTTAAGGTTGTGGTTGAAGAGACAATTAAAACATATGTTTAATTTGTGACTCGCCCAATTTTCTTCCCCACGGGCAGACCTTAAAAAGCATTACAATTGAAAATTGAATGGCTTTACAAAAGAAGCTTTTAGGAAATTTTTGAAAGATGATATAGATTTTATAGAAGATGCCACAAAGCACATATCAGTTTAACCATAGATTGCTGGACATGCGTCATTTTGACGCGTAGGGTTGATTGGTTCTATTTCCTTCACCCTCTTTTTTTATTCGATCCTGTTGAGACTCCATGTATTCCTCGCACAGTCAGTTTCAAACGAGCTGTTGAAGTGATTTTTCGTAAATGTTAGTGAGTCATTTTTACGCATTTCCAGCGATAAAGTTGGTTTTTGGTGAGTCATTTTGACATTTGGTGTGTCATTTTGACATTTGGGGGGGGGGTCATGAAATTTGAACTGGCATGATTACTTCTCCTGTACCTATTTGTTACACTCAAACCAATAAATCAAATTATTTTCTTTTAAATAAAAAATGTATTTTTTCTCAACTTAAAAAAATCCTCCTGGCTTTTCCCGGTCCCACCTAGAAGGGGTGAAAGTAATGTGAGTAGTTGGTATGGTACGGCCAACACCAGAAGGGTAAAAAAACTCATCTGATATAACCTTTAAACCAAATGAAACCAACCAACCGAAAAAATCCTGGACTCATCAAAGAAAAATGAGTGGCGAGTCAAAATGACGCATGTCCAGCAATAACGTACAAAAAAGTACTCCAGCAATCTAGGGTTAATTATCTGCATTGAATTTTCTGATTATCGGGCCACCCCGGATCTCACGATGGGCAATTTATTGTTAACATGAGCTATGAATGGACCAAAAATGGTGGTTGACCCATTAAAAATAATCCTTTGCTACATTATCATGATTTGCTGCATATCAAAATTCATATCAAAATTCGAATCAACTAATTCATTTCCCCGGGGAAACGAAAAATGGGGTCATATTATAGCCTGAGAATCAACAGGTACATATCCTTTTACTTCGCATTAGTTTTTCCACTTTTTCCTTCCAAACTATTGAACATACGGGAGGGGAAAGCTTCATGTTGAGTCAGATCTTGAAAAAAATTGTCCATAGAATTGAAAACAGGTTAAATATCTTTAATTAAATTTAGTTTAGGTTACTTATCACTGTCTGTCCTAAATAACCACGTTACTACAGACTTTCCCGAAAATGGTTAAAAATAAACTAAAAATAAGTTAAATTTTAGTTATCTAGGAGCTAATTATATACAGATCTCATTTTTCTCCTGCATTCAAATATATGCCGTTTAGAAAACGACCATTTTCGGGTAGAAAGTCTGTAGTAAGGTGGTTATTTAGAACAAACAGTGATAAATAACCTAAATAAGGAAACAATTTAGCAAAAAAAAAAAAGGAAAACATTAACCTTTTATTTCTTTAACAACAGGGTCAGAGTAATGAGAAAATTTCAATGCAATAATGCCTATAACTTGTATTCTAAACCTTGTTATTAATTTCAATGCAATAATGCCTATAACTTGTATTCTAAACCTTGTTATTAATTTCAATGCAATAATGCCTATAACTTGTATTCTAAACCTTGTTATTAATTTCAATGCAATAATACCTATAACTTGTATTCTAAACCTTGTTATTTCCTATGTTATTGTATTCAAACACACATTCGCAATTTTATTCAAGCTTTCAATGTCGGCTGCCTGAAAGTGCCAAAAAATTAAAAACAACTAAAAAAGTTTTTCCTTGAGAATAAAGTTTCAGCGTGTTTCGAAATTCAAATCCATCCTCAATCTGTTGATTTCCGTTCCTCTATTTTGAGACATCCTGTATATTTTTTGCAACATCACCTTGACGTCACATATACGAAATCAGAAATCAAATGCCAAACCTCTCCGTTTTTTTCGTGTTTTCATTTGGAAAATTGTATCATATTGCCATTTGAATCCAAATTAATTAGTTTATTATCGAAAAAATGATCGCATTGAGAAGATAATATCAATTTGTAGAATAATAACGAGTAAATGTAAGCAATCAATAGCAGTAGGGCTATTATCGGCAGGCCGATGTTGACAACAGAGCAGAACACCAACGAATGCTATTGAAAGCTCTTATTGTATGCTACTGAAAGTACACGTTCTTTCAATCATTATTATTCGACTAATCTTTATATATAATAAAAGGCAATGTCCTGAGTGACTGATTAACGTAGAGCCGAAACTATTAATGCTACAGACTTGAAATTTGGCAGGGACCTTCGTGGTGCAATGTAAGTGTGTACTAAGAAAGGATTTTGCAAAAATTTAAATTTTAAGGGGTAGAAATCGCGAAAAGTAAACAATCCCCATAAGAAATACATTGGAGCGAGAGAGATAGTATGATACATGTATATGCCATACATGTGTCCCATTTTAAGTGGCCACCTCAATTTATTCCGAAACTGTTGGAGTCACAAAAAATATTCTGACCGAATGTTCATAAAAAAGAGGGGGACGTATTGACCTTGGCTGACTTGTCAAGGTTGTCCTTCAAGGTCAGATGAAGATCAACTTCATTTTCTTAAATAAGACTACCTGCATTTTATTACATTTTTGAATTCCCCATTTAATTCTACGTACATTCGACTATTCACTTCATGTTTTCGTTAAACTTTTTTGCGCCAAATTTTGGGAATGTTTTTTGGTCTGACATACCCGTCTCGCCATTTCCTATACGATGGTTTCCTTTTTTCACTTGTTTGATCATTTTATAAAAAAATCCACTCTTGCAATGCATTTAAATAAGGCACACGGGTATGTCAGACCAAAAAACATTCGTAAAATTGGCGCAAAAAAGTTCAACGAAAACATGAAGTGCATAGTCAAATGTCAGGGTGTCTACCAGTTTAGATCCATCAAAAAGGAGGACTTATGGAGACATTCCGAAGACCTTTTTGCTTGACAAAATACATAATCACAAAGATTTTTTGAAATGAACATAGCCGCGGCATTTTCACCGTTTTTGTAGTTGTTAACGTATAATTACTTACACAATCAAGTCATTATTATTTTTTCCATGAATTAATGTTTAAAAACTTCTAATAGAGTTCATTAATTAAAATTTAGCTATATTTTGGCAGTCAAATACATTATCTGTGTGTGAAAGCCACAGGAGAAGTCTATTGAAATACTAAAAACATTCTTTTACTAACAGAAAAATATTGGTAGTATTTCAAACGTTACAGCAGAAAGGAGCATACATGATTACCCGCAGATAAGCTTCATTGGGAAGTGAAAAAACTTTACTAATAAAAATTATTGCAATGTTGAAGGTATGTATGTCATAATAAATCCTATCAGCGCCGCAGGCGAAATTTTTGAAATTATGTAAAAAAAAAAACTTAGGAAATCGGAAGATTAACCACTGAAAACTCAGTGTGGAGAAAAGGGTAGATACTTACATTTTATAGTAGAATACTTTGGATTCGCCCGTCAGGACACATGGAATGAGGTGTTTGCTGGTAGATACTTACATTTTATAGTAGAATACTTTAGATTCGCCCGTCAGGGCACATGGAATGAGGTGTTTGCTGAGTACATTTAAAATATCGGAACAGATGTCTTT
>CM022885.1:12687986-12710739 GCA_012654025.1 Pachypsylla venusta
CCCACTGGGCCTGGAGCCCCCCCCCCCCCCAATAACTTAATCATCAGTTACCCCTGGGGGTTTATTATTAAATTAGGAAACGATTTATTTTATCGACGCCCCCACCTCCCTCCCGACATGAAGATCTTAGGCCATATGCTGGCTACGCCCTTGCATCTGCCAAACTTGTCCTCAGCTGACTACAAATTAGTCCAGCTTGCTGAGAGCGCTCTTTCCGATTCAAGACTTGTAGGAGGAATAGTTTGTACATACTGTACTCCTTCACAATACCTCGCTAAGATCATGTGTAAAAAAAATCTTTTTAGTGCGGGATTTGCGGGATTGGAGTTTGCGGATCCCCAGATTGAAAATCCCGCAGAAAAAGCGCGGATCCCGCAAATAGTGGGATCCCACAATTGCCGAATTGGAAGCCCTAGTCATAATGTATTTCCCTCTGTTATTGCTGAATTGTATGTACATGCTTGTACTCGAAAATACAACTCCTGGATTACCGAAGCTGTTATAATTAATTCCCCCCCAAAAAACACTTCGTGTACGCCAAGAAAATGTCTCTACCAAAAACATATGGTCACAAAAGAAGTACTATGATATGAGCGCCAAGTTCATGTCACACCAAAATTATTTGCCTACATCTCCTATGTAGTACATAGGAGATGATATCATATGTGTGCCAAGTTCAGGTCAATTGAAAAATAGTAGCCCCAAAGGTGATTCGGAAGCTACAAACAAAAACTACTATCAACTTTTTGTCCCCGGGCACTTGGCGCACATGTTATCTGAATATTACTGCGTGTTTTGTTTACAAACTTTTCGCTGTAAGCATACGCTACAAATATAAGACTGAAATGTACGCCAAGTGCCCGGGGCCATGTCATTTTTTTTAAAACGGAACAAATAACATATCTACAAAATTTCAGCTTTCTAGAACTAGCACTGGCCAAGATATTGAAGATAGTATTTCCAAGTTTATTTCACTTTTTTTCATCTTTGGCAGCTCATAACTCGAAAACCGTACACTTGTCGAAAACATTACTTCTAACTAGAAAAAGTTCTGGCTAAATGATGAATCCGTTCTGCAAATTTCACATCGTTACGATAAAGAGTTAATATACTTATGCCGTATAGAGTTGCCAAATTTATATGTAAAAATTGAAAAAGTCGAAAATCTCGAAAACGGTTAGAGTTATATTTTTTTATATAAAATGATATTGCAACAAGTAATATACCTACAAAATTTCAGCTTTCTGGGACAATCATAACTAGAGATATAGAGGGTGCCGCTAAAGTGACACAAGGTGGCCGCGGAGATTTTTTTTTTATGAAAATCTCGAGTTAAGGCCAGAAGGACCCCATATATAAAATCCGGCCTCTTAGAGTTTAACACAGTGACCGTGGTAAGCACGAGGTGGAAAAAAACAAGAAGAAGAAAAAAAGTATGAATTTTTGACAATTTTTGGGGTGCTGCAAAAAGGCGTTTCCATTAACGGACAAAGGTAAGATCAAAGTTAAACTTCATCTATTACACGTGCCAAAGGCGAATATGAAAAAAAAAGTTTAGTTAAAAAGGGTCAGAATTGAATGTGAAAATACCTACTTAGAAACTAGGTTTAGCGTACTTATACCACGCTCGTTTTGTTTTTCTTGGCGATGCAAAAATAGCATTTTGTTTGATATTAATGCCTGCCTACCGTAATATATTCATAATTGTCCTCTCATGTGAATTCAAATGATAATAAGGCATGGTCCCAATCTCACAAACCAACCTCCTAGCACACTGAGACTGATCATAATTCAAAATTTCAGAAAATGTAGTGAAAGTATTTTCATTTACAAAAGTTAACTGGGTTGAAATTTTGAGCTTCTCAATCTCCTGAAAATTGAAAGTTTTGAGATAATCATTGGCATCATGATCAATGGTCAGATAGAATGGGCAGTCAAAATCATTAGAACAGACAGTCATACCTACATTATGCTCCATGAATCGGTGGTATAGATTTCAGTCAAAATCATTTGAAATATTCGTGGCCAATTAATTTATCCCCCTTCTTGCCACACAACTACAAAATTGTCTATATTGTAGTTGTGTGAAATATTTTTTAAAATAGGTAAAAATTTCAAACTCTGAAATTATATGACTCTGTCGATGCTCACCGAAGAAATCGATAGTCAATAGGAGCATCTGAACATTCTACAGTCTTTTAGAACATCAAGAAAATTTTGAATACTACGAACCTCATCGGAAATAGATCTTTTCCAGAGTCCCAATAATTTTCCAGCGGAATGTGCTGGTTTTGAATAATGCTGATAATCTTGTGCCAATTTGTGCATCAGCCACATTCCCATTAATCCCATGAGAGCCAATAAACCAAGTCTCATGAAGTGACCTCCAGCTTTGACAACAACGCATAGTGTCAGAATTATAAGTATCTGGTAACCTGCCTGGTTATTGATGGTCATTCTTTATCACAAACATGAGAGATTTCTGAAACATTACACATTTTGACATATTTATATTTTGTTAGCTGTAAACATTGCAAGGGCAGTTTGTATCATTATTTTGTTCGGTAGAAGTGGATCGTTTTTAGGCTAAAGTTTGCTGTAGGAAATATTTTTACGGCCATGCCTAAACTTTATTTCTCTTCCCCAATGGAAATTTCCTGAAATAGTTCTAACAGTGCTGTCTTAAGCCCACATGCAATTTTTCAATAGATTTCATGTACAGATATCTTGAAAAGAAGATTCTTTTGTCTGTTATAGTAATAAAATTCAAAATTTTCGAAATTTTTTTTTGACTTTGTCTATTTTTTATTTTTATTTACCGGTAGATACATGCTTAAGCGCGGATTTCTATAAATTGTAGTTACCTAAATCAAAATGAGTGGAAGAGAATAAAGGTTACCTACCGAAAAAATATCTTTCGTCTCTTTGTCAAACGAACAGTAACGCGTGTTGTTTTTATTGTTCTCTTCGTTCAACGATAACTCTCAGACGCCTTGTCAACTCAGTATGGCATTTATTACATTTATAGAAATAGCTAATCAGGGCTCCCTGGGGACATTCAATTGAGTAAGGTTCACAGAATTACTAGTTTATTGTTTTCATTAATATGAAACATTTATAGAAATAGCTAATTAGGGCTCCTNAGTGACTTAATGGACCTGAAGTCAATATCAGTAAAATTATTAAACCAACATCAACAGGACCCGGATATGAACCCTTTATATTTCACGTGCCAGCACTACCATCGGATAATGGATCCAACAATAGAAGTCTGTTCAGCCCACCCAACCTGACGAGGTCTGAGGTCACGTCATTAGGGAGCGTGCTATGTCCTTAACGTTGCTCTACAATTTGGAAAGATATTAACACTTTTTAGAAGCAATTATCTTCAACTAAATAATTTCTTAATTTGTTCTGTCCGACCTGTGCGTACCTACCTATATAACAAAAAAACATACGCGTATCGCGTAAAAACGCCTGTGTTCGTTGATAGTTATATTGGCTGAATGATGGATTCTTTTTTCGAACGGATATTTTTGGGTAATACAAGATATTTTTTTCCGGCTCTTCTTTGAAGAGAAGGTTTTTGGGGTTGACCTCCTTACGACCCGAGTCTACTTGAGCTGATGGTGTTAAAATATTATGTAAGCTTCGTTCGGATTATTTAAACTTTTTTGTGACAATTCCAAAGGTTCATTTTTGAATATAATGAATCAATAGGAAAGACAACAGGAAACCAACCTATTCATTCCTGGGACAAAGTAGAAATATGAAATGGAGGACAACTTAAAACCAGAAGTTTAACTGCTAACTTAACGGTAATGAAACATTTAAAAAAAAAAAAAAAAAAAAAANAAAAAAAAAAAAAAAAAAAAAAAAAAAAAAAAAAAAAAAAAAAAAAAAAAAAAATGCAAGATCTAAGTTTTTAAAAGTTACCTTCAATTTTTGGTTACAAAATATTTTTCATTTAAGATAGCATTCTATTTCCAGACTACATGAATATCAAAACAATACTTTCCTTTTCAATGGATAAGGAGTGTAAAAAATTAAAGAAAAACTCTCTTCGAAAAACCGTTATACATATTTTTTTTTAAAAAAAGAAGAAGATTAGAGTTGATACTATCTACAATAATATTTAAATTGAGCTAATATATGAATCAATTATATTTTCTAATTAATATGAATTAAACTGAAATTATTTAATTTTGTACAAAATTAAACACCGTATACCTTAAGACGGATTAAATAACTGTAGAACAGTTATATTTTTGAGCAGTTAGATCGATCAATTTTTTTTTTTTTACATAATACCTAGATTGAATGGGTAAGTAAATAAAAATCTATCCATGATAACACGAGACTAGCAGGAAGTAAAACCCGGTGCATAAAGAAAGTTGCTATAAGTTATCTCGTAATAGAGAAGATACTGGTGCAGTATTCAGCAAAAATGTTGATAAGTGGGTGTGTGTTGGGATTTTATTGAGATGTCCAAATTTGTAAAAGTAAAGCTTTGATGTTGCCACAATATGTGATGTAGACACATCACTAAACTATGCTTTATTATAGAGATTTTTTTTAATTGATTCAAAATTTAGTTTTAGTAAATGCGGTAATTCGATAAAGAAAATGAAAAAATCACAATGCGTGTTTTGGGGACGATGTTAGATCAATTTACAAAAATTTTGTGTTATTTCGGTGGTTTTTAAAAAATAAATATTCTTGAATGGAATATTACCACTATGCGAAGTTAAAGCCTGAGGCATTTTCTACCCCCAATACCTTAGAAATCCATTTTCTTGTCAAATACTTAAAATAATGAAATAATTAAGAAATTAGCTTCCTCTACTGGGGATTGAACCCACGCTCTCCTATTTTCAGGTGAGCGCTTAAACATTATGCGTCTAAGGCAGTTCTGGTTTAAAACATATTTCTCTACCTAAAAGTAAAAAAGTTTCAAGAGATTTTGTGGAGAAAAGTCGAAATTTACAAAGTGTCCACAATCTTGAAAACGGAGCGAAAAAGTCATATACTCAATACTCATGTTAGTATTTTATGTTGAAAATCACGTGTTTCACCTCTCCTTGTCCTCAAGTGATCGTTGACAATAACAATATTGAAATTATAAGTTCTATTCCAATATCAACGTTCAGAGAAGTATAAACGCCTCATAGGAATGAGGCGAAAATTTCATTATTTCAACTTTCGAAACACACTGTGGAGGTCGAGGAAAGAAATAATTGAACTATGTATTACAGAAGAACAAATTTTAAAGTTACGTACACTTTCAAGTTGGACTTGTTTTGTTTCCAAAGTGCAAAGCTGGGAGTAAACAGAAAGTTCGCTTGTAAGTAGGAATATGGATAGAGGAGAGGCATAACATCTTAAATAACTACTCAACATAATGAATGAATGAATCATCAATCAATCCATAGGGTCATCATTGTACCCTATAGCAGCCGGATGTATGACACTGCAGCCCTAAATAAGATGATGAATGCTGCTAAATTCTCATGGGCCCCCAGAACCATGTCGATCGCTGTAATATAATTACATCAGTAACGTAAATATAATAATATTGTAGGATATCTACTCAAGATGAATTACCTATCAATATTGACATCTTAAGAACATGATTTTGTTAAATTTTAGTGAGTGCCTCATATTTTAAGTTCCCGATAGATTATGTGGATGTTAAGAATCATTGGGATTGGACAAGACTCGATTGACTGACCATTTAGACATTTTAGACCATTTCTTGAGAAATCCTCGTGCACTCAGAGGTTCTTAATAAATTGGACTCATTCCCATTACACACGTTTCATAAGAAAATACACTCTAGCTCAAGGGGTATGTATCGTTATTAAAATTGACTTAACTCAAAAACGGATTTTTAAAACATTTTCTAAAGAAAAACACGATTAAATAAAAGATAAAAGTAAATATCCAAAGTATGAAATTCATATTGTACCTGGATTTAAATCCAGATCTGCATTCTAAGGTTAGAATACTGTTAGTAAGATATGCTGTTGATCGACTATATTCTTCATGTACTCGCACTTATAGTATCATTGCATAATAAAGTATCTTTGTATTTACCTATAGATCTCGATGTTCACATTATAATATTTCTATTACATCATAGTGACCTCTTGCTGAGAACTTTGACATTATGTAGCTTGGACAGATACTTCTTAAACTATGAAGAACAATAAATACGAGTACATTTTTGTTCTCTCCCAAATCTTTAAAGAATTAGAATGAATATTTTAAAAGTAGAGATAGTAGACAAATTTTGTACAGATCAGGCTCAAATTTGTGAACTTTCCTGTAAAAGCACCAATTTTGCAAAAAATAACATTCGATATTTTATCAAATAGAAAGAATTTTGTTTGATAATTTATAGTTGCGAGATAAAATATAGAAGATGTTCAAATATAATAGATTAGTTGTATCACTAGTCAAATACAATTGAAATTTAATAGTGAACACCGACACAAATATTTGGTAGTAACGTGGAACAGACTATTTTTATTACTTATCACACTCGGCATAAGGTACCAGATTTGAAGGTTTTCCTGTTGCCGTGATTTTCCTATGAAACTCAGTAGATTTGTCTGCAACATGGAAGAAAATTGATAGGGATTAAAAATGTTTTTTATTTATTAATGTCAGTTATTTTACATTCTCCTTGATTATAGATTGCTCATAACAGTCGGGTGGAAGAAGCCAGATTGAAAGAAGAGGGTGGAATCAACTTGAAAAAGGTGGAATCAACTTGATCACAGCATATTTATTTATCAATCCCGAAGGGCAAATATTCTACTTTTTTGTGTGTATTGTTAAAAAAATGACTCGATATGTCGATTTTTTTTTAAAAAAAAAGAACAGCTAATACATTGACTCACGAGAGGTTTGTTTGAAAATGTGTGGTAGGTGAGAATTGTCGAGTTGGTTAGAAATAAAATAGAAGATTTTTTGATTATTAAAAAATCAAAATTTATTTATTCTGTCTAAAAATAATAATTTAATTGTCTGGTCATAAAGTGTGAATTAAATTAAAACTAATATTTTATCGTGATTTTTACTATCGCCTTGAAACATCTAGGCTTTTTTTTTGTGTACTGATATTTACAATTTTTTATTGATGATACCAGAGGAAATTAGCACTTGTACTTTGTATTTTTTCTCTATACAAAGTACAAGTACGAGACTAGTAATATTAACCTGTATATTATTGCGAAATAACATAAGAACGATGAGACATCCCAAAGGGAGAGTTGAAGCAGAAAAGTTTCAAATGAATAAATTTAGGTACTTTCTCAATACGAGATACTTGAAGTAGAATAATACTTGACTTAAAACTAGGTATTTTTGTTGTTAACTTTTTGCTATTTTTCTTTTTTAGGGCAGCTGTAAGATGGCGCAAGTAGGTGAACTAAGGTATAGAGTAGTTTCCTGTGCCTTTCGCAATATTCACACAAATCAGTTGTCCTCAGGAGGCTGAGTGCACCCCGATAAAGTCTTTCTAATACAATATTAGTAAGCATAGCATTTTAAATCGGCTGGACCTTTGTAATTTGAATACTAATTTTATAAAAGATTCTGTAAAATGGACAATTTTATGAATTTAACGCACTTCTGCATTATTCCTCTAAAAATGTATCTATTCCTTTAAAAATGCCAGAAAAATTCTCAAACAATCCTTGCTGACTGATTTTTCTGCAAGTTTATGGAACACGTCTTTTCCAACAATAAATATGCTTTTGCTTGGTTTTTAAAATGGAGGATATTTGGTTTCCCAAAAATCATTGCTTCTGTAAACAAAATCACGTGAATTTGTTTTTTTTTCCTAAATAATCTAAAAATGTAGTCCAGTGTTTTTTATTCTAAAAAAATGTTGTATCTACGTGATTTCGAATAGAGAAGTAATGAATCTTGAGGAAAAAATAAAATGTCCGCAATCTCGAAAATCAAGCAAAACAGACTGTACATTATACATGTGGGTTGCAGGCACCCTGTTGAAAAGCTTTTGAATAAGTAGCATAAGGTTAAGGAATAAGTAGCATAAGATTAAGGATAGGACTATTTTTAAAACATTGGAGTCACATTTTATTTGCTCTTTAGGTTTCTAGTTACTATGGGGGTAGTTCTAAATGTCAAGGACAACTTTTCCTGAGGTCATGTTTGCTACGGAATCATCAAACATTGACTTTGTTCTCTTGGTCATCATCTTCTACGCCATTAATCTCAATCCATTCATCAAACTGCTTCACGATTTCAGGGCTCATTTCTTTCTTCCAGTTTCCCATTATTCCTTTTCTTATAAATGTCAACTCAGGATCATCTCTAGGCATATCGTATTTTAGAATAACATCTTTAATAAATTCTTCACCATTTATAGCAGGATTATTTTTCATGCTATCGAAACTTAAATGATTGGCCAACTTTTTCAATTGTTTGTCAGTTATTGGTTTCTCCAAAAATTTAGCAGTTTTCTTTATTACATCTTGTAAATTCTGAAAATAATGAAATTTTTTGATTATCATTTATGCTTTTAATGTAACTTTTCACTTGATTGTATTAAATATCTAGTTTGGAGATTTCTTTATGGAATTCGAGATATCTGACTCGGATTCTTTAGCATGCTGTATGTGTTGTGTACCTAAAACTGTTAAATATCCCAGGTTTGAACAAAAAGTTTTAGGTGATCTCTTATTATTTTTCTAAACATATTCCTTCATGAAAAACAAAGAACCTTTGTTAGCGCACCAGATGAAAAGAAAGAACACCGGAAGAAATGTTAGCGCGCCAAATGAAAAGTAGCTAACAACTATAATCCATTGAATTCATTCAGCCAAATATAACTTTGAATTTTAGATAATAAAATAAATGCATTCTATCATTCTGAAAAACTAACTTACATAATTTTCCTTAATTTCACTTTTCTAAATTTATTGGAGAAAAAAACACTTCTCATTGAATATTTCTATCAGACAAAACGATGCTAGAAGTAGCAACCACCCAGAGCTATAAAACGAAGTTACCAAAGAGATACCTTTATATTTCATAAAAACAAAGTGGCAACCATTGAATTAAAGATATTTACAAAGAATAACTACGGAACGGTCTGGTATCTTAAGATACCTATTACAGGTAAAAAATCAGGTTGAAAAGTCCATTTGTCCGATGTTAAGATGATGGAAACCATAATCTTAGGTAAACCATAGTCTTGGGTCTTACACAGCGGCCGTGGTAAGCGCGGAAAAAAAAGTATGAATTTTTGATAATTTTTGGGGTGCTCGAAAAAGGCGTTTCCATTGACGGACAAAAGTAAGATAAAAGTTAACTTCACCTTTTGCACGTGCCAAAGCCGAANAAAAAAAAAAAAAAAAAAAAAAAAAAAAAAAAAAAAAAAAAAAAAATACAGGTACAAAAGTCCATTTTTCAATCATGTTGCTTATGATAAAATTGCAAATTTACCAACCAAACAAAACAAAATGACCGCGCAATGTCAATGTCAAGTTGTTTTTGGAATAATAATGTGAAAAAAAATCCAAAAACAACTAGACACGTCAATATAATCTGTGTAGGTACTCTTTTAATGTTAGTTTTGGCCTCAACAAGTTCTCATTTGCAAATGTACTTCACTTACCAGTTGCATGTCTTCGTAAGAGTTGATGATAATGTTGGGCATGTGTTTTGCTATTTTCTTATAATTATTTACATGACTCCAGAAGGGACTGTAAACCACTGGAATAGAAACACAAAATTTATATTTTAGTAAATCTTGAAATTCTAACCAAATGAAAATCTGCTAACTGATATGAGATAATGTTACTTCAGGATAACGACTTCCCAGATGTGTGGTGGTTTAAATCCCCCAAAAAAACACTTCGTGCGCAAAAAGACGCCAAGAAAATGTCTCTACCAAAAATTCGAGTGGCTCATATCCCTCCTAAAAATATGGTCACAAAAGAAGTGATATCATATGAGTGCCAAATTCGTGTCACACCCAAATTATTTGCCTACAAAGGCGGTGATATCATATGAGTGCCAAGTTCAGGTCACCTGAAAAATATATGCCCCGAAGGTGATTTGAAAGCTACAAACAAAAACTACTACTATCAACTTTTTGTCCCCGGCACTTCGTTACGATAAAGCGTTAATATATACTTATGCCGTATAGAGTTGCCAAATTTATATGTACAAATTCAAAAAGTCGAAAATCTCGTAAACGGTTAGAGTTATAATTTTTTTATAAAATATAAAAAATTGATATTGCAACAAATAATATACCTAGAAAATTTCAGCTTTCTAGGACAATCAGAACTAAAGATATAGAGGGTGCCGCTAAAGCGACACAGGGTGTCTGCGGGGATTTTTTTTTTTTGTTATGAAAATCAAGAGTTAAGGCCAGAAGGACCCCATATAAAAAATCCTGTAGGGTCAGAATTGAAAGTGAAGATACCAACAAATTAGGTTTAGCGTACTTATACCACGCTCGTTTTGTTTTTCTTGGCGATGCAAAACTAGCGTTTTGCTTGATTAATACAGAAGGTACTCTGTAGCAACTCACTATTCTGAAACTTATGTATTCATTATATTAAAGTGACGGGGACCTTGTTAATCTCCAAGAATAGATGACGAATTAAAACTTTAGCAGCAGACAATGACTTATTTAGAGCTGTGGTTTCATTCAATTCAATATTCCTTACACATACCTATACAGGGTGTAATAAAAACCGGTCAGCCAAAAGAAATGAATACAGAAGAAGATTAAAAAATATTATGAAGCAGGGTCAGAAATGATCACCCTCCGAAATAAAGGTCCCAAAGATCCAAAAGCGATTGATATTAAGTTTGAGCATTTTCTGTACTGCTGACAATAATGTTTCGGCACTCTTGGTGTAGACCACCAAGCTGTCCTAGACGGACAATTATTTTGAAGAGCGGACTGTAATTTTGGGGTGGTTCGGGATGTCGAAAACTGAGCGAAGGGTAATATTGTTCTTGGCTTACCTGCAGTTGATGCTTGAGGTTTTTAAATATATTTACAAATGACGACCCTTACTGATGAGGAGAGGAGAAGATATAGGAATAGGATCAGTAAGAATCAATTAATTAATAATAATATACACAATAAATCACAATAATTAAATGAAGAAATGTTGTCACTAGTTGTGACTTATTTGCCACTAGTTGTGGGTAAATAATAAAAGTTCAATATTATATTACTCGACGTAATTTATTTAAAGAGCTCACAATTATTATTACTAGTTGTAATAATAATTTATTAAAGAATTATTCACTAATTTGATAGTTTCAAATTGAGACACTTTTATCACTAGACGTAATAAAATAATTTGATTGTTTCAAATTGAGAGCTACAGAACAACTGAACCCAAACCAAAACGCATCATTTCAAAGGCATGATAAATAACAATTTTAACATGTTTGATTTGGATACCAGTTCTCTCAATATAAATTTAGTATATTAAGGGTGGATCATTATATGGCCTTAACATATTTCCCCCCCTTGAAAGGCATGGCTTTCAATACCAGAAAAAATGAGCCATGGTACCAACAAACAATAAACACTATTTACACTTATACAATATACAACAACAAAACATTAGACGTATTACTGCGTTGGTAGGGGACACACCCTGACAACCGGTCCACCGTACAGCACCGGCTGAGTCAACACTTGCACTACACGAACCACTCCATTAGTTCCCGGATAATTCTGGGTGATGTGGCATAGAGGCCACACGAATGGAGGAAACAAGACTGGTTCCAAAATAACCGGCCGTTTGACTGGAATCAATAGTTGTGGTGGGGTAAGTGGATTTTCTTTTAAAGGTTGTAAAGCTTTAAAATGACCAATACTATCACGAGGTACAGAAGATGAAAAATTAATCTCACACTTACTGAGGCCAGAGTCCTGTGTGCGGCTCAATAAACCACAGAAATAGTTTTTCTTTACAGGGTCTGACCTTTCACCTAGACCACCCATAACTGTATAACCCAAGAGGGTGTTAACTGCAGTTGGGCTACCCGCAGGTCCAAAGATTTTACCTGGCTCAATTAAAATGGCGAACATTGAGGCACCCAGAATGCCATCTACAGGTTGAGAGATGTTAAAGGAGTCATCTGACAGCCTAATATTTTTCAAATGATCTACGTTTCCAGAATTAATTGGTTGAGACGGCAAATTATCAGAAACTTTTGACACCACTAAAGCCTCAACAGTAAATTTCATATTTGAATTAAATCTAGAATTAAAAATATAATTAACCTTTCCCTTGACGGGGCTAGTTAATCCACCAATACACTTAACAGAATTTGTAAGGCGAGTCATAGGCAGACCCAACTTTTTTACTACACTTTGAGTTAAAAAATTACTATCACTTCCACTGTCCAATAATAATCTCAAATGATGTACACGACCTTTAGAGTCCATAGTTTGGACCCTGACTGTAGACAAAACGACAGCGTTCGGAACCCCACGATGCACCGAGTGAGAAGTCGCACCCGTAGTAGTGCACATGGTACGAGTCACACAATTGTTCTGAGATTGAATCGAACTCGAATAGTTTTCAGATCCCTGATTTTCAACACTATTAGGAGTATCAAAATGCAATAATGTATTGTGCTTCAATTTACACTTGAAACATGAAATCCCAGATTTGCAACTGTCAAGCCTGTGTGTGTTACTCAAACAATTAAAACACAGATTGTGTTTTTTAACATAATCATGCCTGCTAGACACAGACATTGCTTTGAATTTGTTACAATGATACACGGGGTGTTTTCCCTTGTGACACACATCACAGGTCGTCCCAGTACTTGTCACCAAAGCACGAGTCACATAGGAATGAGACTTACTGGATGTGCTTTTAGTAGACTTAACATCCCTTTTTATTTTCTCACCATCGCCACTGGCAGACGATCCACCTGCCACCTCCAAAATGGAACATTTATTCTTAATAAACTTCACCAAATCATTGAAGCTTGGAAAAAGGGTATTAATGTGCTCCGTCTCAAAATCACGTCTGGACTTCTCATCAAGAGCCGCCAGCGCTATTTGAAGTATAACGAATTCACCCAAGTCGGGTACACCTATTGATTTTAAGGATTCAACGGAGACATAAAAGGTATCCAAAAAATGACGCAACTGATCCAGGCTTTCAGTTTTAATGTGTTCAAATTTTAATAATTTATTAAGCTGTTTATTGGCTAGTATTCTCTTTTTAGTGAAGCGTTCTATTAAAACACTATAGGCCAATTGGTAATTATCGGGAACAAAAGAAATTGCCTCCACACATGTTAAAGCTGAATTTTTCAGATACGTTAGTAAATAACTAAACTTTTGAATATCTGATAAATTTGTATTAAAATGGATCAGTTGGTCATATAATGACTGCCAAGCTGGAAAGGCTGCAACATCTCCATCAAAAATAGGAATGTTGATGGGTGGCAACTTGGTTTTAACATTGCTATCCGATGATACAGTCACAGAAGCCGCAGAATAAACACCCTCACTAGCCCTAATCTTAAAATACATTTCCTCAAATGCTTTTGAACATTGCAAAACATCCACGGGATTCACTTCGGACCCCAGCTGGGAATTCAAACTCACAATTTTGTCATTGAGGAGTTCGAATTTGTCATTTGCGTCTTGCAATGTTTTACATCGAGCCAAAAATTCTGCTTTTTTGTCTGCTTTTTTGATCAAATCAAAGCAAGACTGGACTTTTTGGAAATATCTTTCCCTATTTTTGATACAGGTTTCGAGTTGTTCTGTTACAGGCGAAGGAGGCATTTTAAAGTAAATAACTTACCTACTATCTTTACAACTAGAATCAATTTCAAAATTACAACAACACACTTTTAATTAAACACACAGTAGTTGATAAGAACAATCACAAATTGTAATTGAAAAAATACACAGTATATCTATCAAACCACAAAAGAAAATAGAGATAAATAATCTACAATTATTACTAAAATAAATAAATCAAACAATAAAAATATAAAAAAAAATATACCGTGTTTTTTTTTTTTTTTTCTTTCNTTTTTTTTTTTTTTTTTTTTTTTTTTTTTTTTTTTTTTTCCTTCTCAAATTCAAAATATTACAATCACAAACACACACAACATAATGTCAACAAACAAAAACACGAATGTTGCCGAAGTTCACAAATATTCGGGTAATTAACCGAATGATTATAAATTATTGAAACCAAAACTCATTTCCACAGGCTTGAACAAAAAAAACTTGCAAGATACCTACTCTACTTTAATTGATATTATGTAATTGATTGATTAATTGATAGACTCAATTAATTGGATGTTTATGGATGTTTAAATATTAATATTTTTTAAAAAAGATCAATTTATTAGGGAGTAGGTATATATTTACAAGGTTAATATAAACAGATTAACACAGCCAAGAACAAACTCCGCTCTGCTAAACATCCGGCCCGAAGGACCAAAAAAAGGCATGATAAATAACAATTTTAACATGTTTGATTTGGATACCAGTTCTCTCAATATAAATTTAGTATATTAAGGGTGGATCATTATATGGCCTTAACAAATAAGACACATTTCTTCTCATGTGTTATTAAATTTAGGTATAGGTGTTATTCATTTCGTCTTTCAAAAACTAGTATCATTGGAAAAACATAGATTTTTTTTATTTTTCCAGCTTTTGGGGGAACCACTTTCGATTTCCTATTTATAGAACATGTGATTTGCTTTTGACTTCCCCTTTTTGTTACACTTTGTATATTTAGATAATTATGACAGTAGACTATCGCAGATCTTTTTTTAAAGCTGATTTGATGATGCTGATAATAACTGTGATGTTGTTTTAGTAGATATTATTAAAGTTGCTGATGTTATTCTTCTGTGGGAGCTATTTATTAAAGTACGCAAGCCACTAGGAACTTTAAATCAACTGCCAAGGTCTAGTAATTACCTTAATTATTGTGTTTGTAACTTTGAAAATTGGCATAACAAAACTTTCAAGTTTAATATAATCAACTATGTAGATATGATGTGAGTAACAACAACAACAAAAGAAATATTTTGTTTTTTTTTGTGAAAATTGAATAATGAGTTTATGTTATACAAATATAATCGTGTTAATATAATTGTATAATCGATCTATTAATATAACATTTGATCTATAGGGTGTTTGGCTATAAATGGGACCCCTGAATATGGTAGGTAGCTGAAATCAAATGGAACATTTTGTTCCATTTGATACAATACAATTTTGACCGTCATATACACGGCTCTTTTTCCTCTTTAATCAAGCATGTGATCGATCTGCTACATTAAGAAGAGATTAATCGAAGCTTTTTTGACAATGCCAAGATTATCAAAAAAGCTTCAGTAAAATGAACCTCAAATAGGTCTATTATTTCCATCTCATCTTATTTCTATTTTACACACATTTTTCGAAATAGGTACGATGATGACATGAGACAAATTTCCCCCATCATAAATATTCAGTGTACTCCAGATAAATTATACAAGTTAGCGAGCAGTAACAAAATGGGTAGCAAGTTTATTAGATACCTTTATCTTCCAGGAAAGCTTTCATGAAATCTTCAATTGTTCCTTCATATCCGTTCCATAGCCTATGATGATGAAAATATGAGACGGCCGCATCTTTTGCTTCTCGAGTAACATAAATGATCTATTAAATAATAAATAGTTAATTATTAGAAAGGGTTTCATAAAACTCAGGATCAATCTAACTAGGGAAATATATTATGGGAGTCTGAAGATCGAGCAATCTGCAGGCAAGAAAATTTAACTGTATTTATTTGTTTCCTTCCCTGGTTTTATGCAATAAGATAAGTAAAAGTTTACAATTTATAATTCACTCTTGTCTTAAATTATTCCTATGATCCAATGATAGAGACGGTACTACAACAGGTTTCGATAAAAAAAAAATAATGTGGTTGAGGTTTGAAAGACTTCGGGCCAGCTTTTAAATTTGAAATGATGGTTCTCAGGAATATTAAAGTAAAGTGAAACGGAACACAGTCAGATAATGTGAAATTATATTCCCGTACTGTGAAACATGGAGGAAGAAGTGAGAGCTTCCTAGCTCTCACTTCTTTCTCCATGATGCGTTAGCATATAAAAGATAAAGTACCTATAGGGGCATATTTTCACTATTTTGGGTGATTTTTTCGAGCTATACAAATACTGGTACCTTCGGTTTCTTCACCCAAATATCTTTAGGTAGAAGTTGAACTGGTAAATGTGATTTGATGAATCGAGGACATGATTGCTCCTGCACAAATGAAATCGTATCTCCAAATAAAGTACCATTCTCTTGAATCAGGTCGTTCTGATTGATGATACTAACTGCCCTGAAAAAAAAGTATTCTCTGTGTTGTTGCTGTTGTGGAAAACATGCCGATAGTATCTATCAATTCTTATAAAATGCAAAGCCAAGTTGGTATACTAACTCACGAACGATTGGCTGTATGGTGATTTCTTAATTTTTGATACCTATGCCAAAAAACTCGGCGATGACTAAACCTAGAAATTTGAATTATAGATTATTCAATCAAAGTAGGTGCGAAACAAGAGATTTACGGGCAATATGACCCTTTATAGCGTTACAATTACACTACACGGCCAAACGATAGGAGATATCTATAAGCTTCCTATATCAGTCTTTATAGCGTTACTATTACACTACACGGACAAAAGATAGGAGATATCTATAAGCTTCCTATATGACCTGTTATAGCGTTACATTTACACGACACGGCCAAACGATAGGAGATATCTATAAGCTTCCTATATGAGCCTTTATAGCGTTACAATTACAATACACGGCCAAACGATAGGAGATATCTATAAGCTTCCTATATCAGCCTTTATAGCGTTACAATTACACTACACGGCCAAACGATAGGAGATATCTATAAGTTTCCTATATCAGCCTTTATAGCGTTAATATTACACTACACGGTCAAACGATAGAAGATATCCATAAGCTTCCTATATCAGCCTTTATAGCGTTAATATTATACTACACGGACTAAAGATAGGAGATATCTATAAGCTTCCTATATCAGTCTATAGCGTTAATATTACACTACACGGTCAAACGATAGGAGATATCTATAAGCTCTCTATATCAGCCTTTATAGCGTTAATATTACAATACACGGTCAAACGATAGGAGATAACTATAAGCTTCCTATATCAGCCTTTATAGCGTTAATATTACACTACACGGTCAAACGATAGGAGATATCTATAAGCTTCCTATATCAGCCTTTATAAAGTATTAGAGTACAACATACAACTCTAACTGAGTTCGTTCGCTACAGTCATCATACATCTACAGTAGAATGCAGATTAGCCGAAATTTAGGTTAACTGAAACCGAATTTTCGACCAAAAAAACGAGTTTCAAAGCTGAATCAAACAAAAATGTTGGGCTTATTGTATTAAGACTAGTTTTGTACTGTCTGTATCATTAAAATTTTCATTAAAAGGTACATTACACATATAAAATCCAATAACATGTTTTAGGTTTTGTATTTCGAATATGTTTAGAGATTTTAAAAAAGAAACTTTGAATAAAAGTTTTTGTATTTACTACAAGTGGAATGATGAGTCAAGAGCACTTTCGTCTTTCGAAATTATCAAGTAAACTCTGTCGTTGAGTCTAATGGATAATATATTAACGGACGTGCCATTTTACTTGTAGCCGATTTTTTTTAGACTTATATACATATAATAAATAGCAAATTGAGATGAAGCAATAGTTAAATGAAGCAATTTTAGATAAGTTTTTCTTCAGAAGAACCCTTTTTGCGAGTAAAGGATGGCACTTTCCTGAACTATTAACCTTACGGCAGGAAAATCACATTAGACACCCTTTCACGTTGTCAACTATTTTCAATTCCAATTTGAAATTTAATCACACATGTAGCCACCGAGGGGAGCAAGCCTCGTTTCACGGTCCTAAGTCCGTGTAAATACAGGAGTTTGGTGTTAAGAAGGTCATCCTTTAAAAAACTCTGCTTCAAACCAATGATGATAGGTCATCAGCGAGTTTCTGCGCAGATTCTATATATACTGTGAGAAGCAAGCTAAGGTTACCGTGCCAGGAAGGGATTTTAGCTAAAGAGACTGGGCAAAGAACAAAAGATTTTGGCATGGTAGAACTAAGGAAAGCAACGCCGACCTCGAAAAGAATTGGGAAAGGGTGAAGTTCATAATAGTCTCTAAACTTACTCTAAAAATGGAAATCTTTGAAGTAGTAACTTTTGTTTGGCTGTGTCATAGTCAAAATTATTACCAAGAAGCCAGACCATTTCCTGAGTCCAAGTTGTTCCTGTAAAACAACATTAAATATATTTTACAATAAAATTATTTTATGACAACATTATAAGAAATATAGATCCATTACTGTTGCTGAGTTTGCAGTGCATAATTAAATTTTTCAAATGTGTAGAATTAGGTACTTTAAAAAACATTAACGATTCACTAATTAACTCGTATTTTCTCAAGGCTAATAATAAATAAATCAAAGAAAAGGATCTTAACACTCAAAGAACACAAGTATTACATAATCTTCTCTAACTTAGTACTGAAAAATGGAGAGCACACTGGAAAAAAGATGAGGGTCCACTTTATCTCATTTTTAGAGAATATCCCTTCGGTTTATTATTTTTAATAATAAACCTTTGGAATCGTCACGAAGAAAAAAATCCCCCCCCCCTCAAAATTTGATATTTTTAACTTCAAACTGTCATCTTTCTTGTAGTGAATTGGTTCGTTTAAAATTGGTATCATCATTTGTACTAGCCTTGTGTATATCAAAATCAACTGTTATTACAATATTTCCAAGATATTATGCATATTCATTTAATATAATAAAAGGGTGAAAACAAAGCGGTATGAGGTTCCCGAATTTTTTTTGATAGCCTTTGGCTGGAGCTAGAATGGTATGTCCTCCAGTTCCAGATCGCACTGATGTGTAAAACAATCCATCGTGAGGACGTAGTTCAGCCGGCAATTATTTTATGTTTCCTAAATTCATTGATAGGTGAAATTGTCAAATAATTTACAAATATTACCACATTTGGGATAAGAAATAACCCAGACATCATCTTCACGAACTTCAAAATTGATCAATCTGTCAGCATAAGGTTTGAATTCACTGGGCATAACACAGTTTGATGGAGTCACTCTAATGGATGCCACAGGCATTAGACCTGGCTTACAATTTTCTTCTATTTTCTTTGCCAATTCATCATTAATATCTTCAAACTCTAACATCGCGCCTGAAATCACACAAGTTAAACTTAGTAATCAATTCTATTAGTATTTTTATAATTACTTCTAATGAAGTTTCTAGTTTTTGAAAATTATTGTCTTTGCAACCTTTGCACGGCTTAATATGGAAACTTGAAAGACAAGTTACCTATTTGAACAACCCTTGAAGTTACTGCTATATTTTAGTCGTTCACAAAGGACATAAGACAAAGGAATTTCTGATTATTATAATGGACATGTACAAGCCTATTATGGCTAACTTTCATGAGGATTAATAAATCATACTTGTTCACCCAGGGTGAAAAAACACAGAAAGCAACTCTGTAATATCAGACGACCTGGAAGATTCAGAACAACGTATATCAAGAAGAATTAAGCCTATGTTCAGATGAACGCGCGGTTCCGCCCGGTACGACGAACCGCGCGGCACAAGATCTATCTAAATAGTGCATACTGTCCAGATGACCGCGCGGTCATCTGAATATAGCCTTAAAGTACTCAAAATCTAGGAACTTTGTAGTTATGAAAGGGAAGGTGACGATAGGATGTAATAGAGGGAGCTGATAATATTGTTATTCTGATATTTGTGACTCAAATGATGGCGATAAAACCAATCAAAAGATAGAAAAAAAACCGAAGAAATTGTTTTTTCAGCGATTGGCATACCTCTGGGAGCCTAAGCAGTTACTAGTTCTCAAGAAAGATGTATGATGACAATTAATAGGAACTAAAACAACAGACTAAAACTTATTCAGAGCTCAATATCATAAATGTGGCTATTATCGGAAACGGAATGATGCTTTCTAATGTTTTACTCTATACAATGTCTGCTGATTTAATTATCGTGACAATGTTTCAGTAGCACATAGCATGTCATCATCAGGTGGATAATAGATATCAACATCGATTCAATGAAAGCATACCAATTTTTTTTTAAATCTGAAATAATCTTATTTTCATTAGGTACTCTAAATTTATATAATATATTATATTTTTGAAGAAGATTTGTGGATAGGTATCTTCATAAGATGTGGCACATATCTTCTTAAATTCTAGAAGAAAGTATAGACTATATAAATTTAATTGGCGTTTCCACCAATTTTACGAGAATATCTTAAAAGATTGGCAAGGGTAGAGCTAAAATTTATATGATTCATGAATTCATCTTGCTAGAGGTATCATACCAAAATAAACCATTACAGATAGACAAAGATACCTATTCTTTTTCATTGGTATCTTGTGAAATGGACAGGGCCAGGGATATGCTATCTAGAGCTGTCCTCCTTCATAATGGCTTTGTCGGATTTAATAATGAAATAAGTCCGGTGTAAACACTTTAGACTAATTTATATTTAGACAAATACATATAAAAGTCCTTGAAGATTAAATTTCTCAGGTGCTCAGAGACAAAGAATATAATTGAACTAAAAGAATACTAAGTTGTTTTTTTTTTAATTTCAGTATGGCTGTTTGTACCCATTGTAATACTTTTAAAATAAAGACAAAAAATTGTGTTTATTTTAAAAGGAAACTACGAAATGACAGAAAACAAATAAATGTGGATTGACTTTAACCTTTCGGAAGTTTCAGGATTGGGGAAACCGCTATAGGTTTCCCCTTTGGGGATCACGTCTACAGGTCTCAAGATTGAGGAACAGGTGTCTGGATTTGCGAACTCGTCTACAGGTGTCAGGATGGGGAACAGGTATACAGGTGTCAGGATTGGGGAACGGGAAAATTTCATGTTTCACAATTTTTCTATTGTTCCAGCTTATGGTTTTTTGGGGGTATTTGGAATTTAAAATAAAGATTTTAGCAATAGTTTTCCTTCCTATTTTTCCTATTTAAAAAACACTACCGTTATTTATGACGAGATAGTGATCCTGAAAATGTCTACGAAGTAGACGAAACTCGAGTCGGAAGTGAATCAAAAAGTAAGTGAATCCTCGTCATAAATAACGGTAGTGTTTTTTAAAAATAGTTTTCCTGGTAATTTTTTGATTTGGGTTGTGTCTAACTAAACCGCTAAAAATCGTAATTCCAGTTGAACTTTCGATTTTTTTTTCCTTTCTTATTTCGTACATTCACTGAGAGAGAAATAGTCTACGTGGAGCTAGTACGCTGATCAGTCAGTCAATATAGGTGCTTGGATTGGCGTTTTATAAGTATAGATGAGAGGTTGCACTTTTTTCGTACAAGTACTTTTTCTCTATTCCTTAATTCTATGGAAGAAATGGTAAATCTAGATGTCCGAATTTGTTTCGTCTGCGTGTTCCTACTGATCATAATCTCCAGATTAGATTGAGCTAAGTTCAAATATAATATTGTAACTAAACTTCCTCCTATGAACAGTTCTCTGTGTATCCTTGATTAAACCATTAAACGTCATATAAAGTTTTCGTAACAACTTTAATAAAGAATGGTTTTTCCTTTCACTTTGTTCAATATTTTCCGTCTTTATTTATTTTACTTCTGTCTCACGTGCGTTTGGAACGTATACCTATAGCAATCTTATTGGGAATTTCATTGATGTCATCGATCCCTTGGCTCTTGCACCTTCAATTGTAACATATCCTGTTCAGGATGTTTGCAGATGACTCATGACTAGACACAATCATATCAAATCTCCGACGAAGTAATGGGAATTCACGCCCGACGAGAGGGGGGGGGGATTGGGAGAATCCCCCCAGACCCGGTGAGAAAATTATCATAATGAAATTTTTCATTTTTTTTTCTGAATAATAAATAAATCCACTTAAAGTTTTGAAAAAATTTCAAACACACAAAATCAGAAGTTTAGCGATAGTGGGCTAATAAGGGACAATAGCTATAGCAGGACACTGATTTTAAAATATAGTGCGACCTTTCAGCTTGTACAGCAATCATAAATAGTGGTATATTTCGTAAATTTAGAAATGGTATTTAGGATGTTTGTAGTCATTATGAAATATAAATTTCAATAAAATATTGTATATCAACTACAAATAATAACGCGAATCACAAGCGCTTTCGTCTGTTACGACATTATCAAGTAGACTGTCTACTTGAGAATGTCGTAACAGACGAAAGCGCTCGTGACTCGCCTTATTATTTGTAGTTGATACACAATATTTTATTGAAATTTATATTTCGTAAACATTAACATCTGATGATCGAATTATTTGTTGCCAAGAAGGCAACAACAACAACAAATAAACACCAAAAAGCGTACACGCCTTTTCACATCAACTAAGTGAATTGCCTATTTTTACTTTTATTAATGCCCAAACGGTGATTTTAGATATAAGCATAATAGAGGGGCCCATAAATTTTTCCCCCCGGCCCGAATTTTCTGTCTAGAGCCTCCAGGGATCATTCAAAGTATTGGAAATTATATAACCACTGTTTTTAACCTTTTATTCAGAGTCCCTCCCCCTCGATTTTAGGAC
>CM022885.1:12713123-12728711 GCA_012654025.1 Pachypsylla venusta
CAGAAAATAGAAATATAACAATAACTAAAATATATAACTAAAAAACTTAAAACTTTAGAAGAACAACATCTGCATTCGGTGGTAGTCTGATGGAATGATTAAGGAAGAGAAAGTCTAGTACGGTTTTCCGTACCATTTATTATTTAAATTATCAAATATAATTTTCGGGTGTTGTTTTTATATCTGGTGCGTTTGAGACTCGTAGGTGTACAACGTGAGGTCTAATATTTAAATCCTAATGTGTTTGCCTGTCCGTTAGTTCCACTATTACTCTCGAGCACCATTCCGATTTTGATTAAACTTGGTATGGACATTTATTATATTCATAGGATAAAGTGTCCTTTAATTGATTGAGGTCTATAGAATTACCTATTACAGTACAATTATTATTAAAAATTATCGTTAAGTCTCTTCTGGGTATGTGTAGTTGTGCAGCTTTAAATTCAATCACCTTTCCTCCGAAGTTTACTTAACTCAGATGAAGGAACTCTATAAATCTAAAAATATATTAAACCATTAGAACACTAAAAAATACTCTTCAATACTCTCGTATAACAATCGTAATTCGAAAATACGTTATAATTACCTACCGAATAATTTTAGTATGTGGTCAACACAAAGTGGCAAAATTGTGACGGACGGTGTGTGGTATACAGAGTACGGGTGTACTATTTTAGTCAGTAAAATTGTACACCCATGTGTCACATTGGCGGAACAATTTCCGAAATAATAAAATAAACACGTGTCTTTTTGTTCGTTTTTTATTGCATTTGTGTACATGAAAAAAGTGTCAAATCAGAACCCCAAATTTTTGATTGCCTAATGTCTATTATTGTTTTTACTATAATTTATTTTTGTGATATCCGCCATTTTAACAAAAACTTCAATTCTAAATATTAAAACTCTTAAGTAGATAACCGTGATATATTATTTAAAACAATCTCGGGGATTTTTTGAATTGTATGCCAAACTATAGTTGATCCAACAGTTCAAATGTATCCCATTGTTACCAAGTGTTCGGGTGATATATCAATTAACAATATTAATTTTATCCTCTATAATCACGTGGTAATGTCGGATTATTGATTACTGTAAAATTTGCATTTTGAAAATTTACGAAAATTTGATCTCATTTGTAAATTTTGTAAAATCTTAAAAACGCAAATTTTGCAATAAATGAATATAATATTAACACATGTTTCGTGAAATTGATTTGCATAATTGCGTGCAAAATCCTAAAAGTGAAAAAATAAATCAGTAATTCCATGATCTGAGACGTCATTCGGACGCAGAAAACATTTAGTGTTAGTATAATTCGAGTACTAAAACACTTTCTATAGCAAGTGAATTGGTGAATTAAAAAAAAAAAATCAGATTGCACAAAAAGGTGTCAAAATTAAATTTATATTGACCACAGTAAAATAGGGTACAACCCATTCGCAGGAATGGGTTGTGACCGATCTCTTTTAAGGCCTCATAATACTATAGATAAGAACTTGTTTCATGTGCTTAATTACATTTCATGAAGATTTTTTATGCTTTATAATTTTACAATTACACTTCTTCGCATGCTAATTTTGAGGAAACTTGGTATGGACATTCATTACGTTCATAAAAATTGGCTGATTAGTTTTTAGTCCCTATTGGGTGGCTCATACAGGCCCATTATTCGAGTGAGTTCTACCTTTTACAGACCTATAAGTATAATTAATACCAGAACAATAAAAAATCAAATGCTTCTGAAAATATGTTTTGGATTCAATCCAATAATTACCCGCCTTGATTCTATTTTTTCATTCACCTGCACCTACATTTTGCAAACCCAGTTGCTATTACAATCAAGGGTACAGAATTTAAATATAATTTCATTGTTAGAATGATTTATATTGCTCATTAAGATTTCATCAGCTTCTACTAGCAGTCTCCGCCTTAGAGGCGTGGCCACATTGAATAATAGCCTATATAACTCAAAAGTAGTTTAGCTTTTAATAGTAGAAAATATTTAAATTAGTTCTGTAGTTCCAGAGACTAACATATGCATACTTCGAGAGACTACCCCCTACACATAGGTATGCAAACAGATTTTACCTCTTTATAGAAAGGACTCAATACAGCATCTTGTTTGTGTTTTTTCTATATCCCTCTTCTTTCGGCTATATCGCTTAACATGTCTTCATAGGATATTCTCGATCTTCTTCTATTTCTTTTACATTCTTTCTGTTAATTGTCTAAAGTATCTTGTTTGTGATTTTTCTATATCCCTCTTCTTTCGGCTATATCGATCAACATGTCTTCATAGGATATTCTCGATCTTCCTCCATTTCTTTTACATTCTTTCTGTTAATTGTCTAAAGTATCTTGTTTGTGTTTTTTCTATATCCCTCTTCTTTCGGCTATATCGCTCAACATGTCTTCATAGGACATCCTCGATCTTCCTCTATTTCTTTTACATTCTTTCTGTTAATTGTATAAAGTATCTTGTTTGTGTTTTTTCTATATCCCTCTTCTTTCGGCTATATCGCTCAACATGTCTTCATAGGATATTCTCGATCTTCCTCTATTTCTTTTACATTCTTGCTGTTAATTGTATAAAGTATCTTGTTTGTGTTTTTTCTATTTCCCTCATTGTGTGTATCTTGTTGTCTGATATTTTTGTACTTTTTATTTTATCCCAATAGAACTTCTAAAAAAATCTCATTTCCTCAGATTGGATGATTTTCTATTCTCTAGAGATCAAACTACACTTTCCAGAGTTGGGTTTTCATAAACTGTGATTTTGTTTTTTTAGATATATTATTTCCTTTTTATTGACGAAAAAACAAAAATCATCGATTTAAAACTGGACTTCACTTCTTACAGTCAATTAAGAAATATACAAACATGTTTAAGAGATAATAAAAAATTAATAGGATTTGAGTCTCAGAGCAGCTAATACTTGGTATTTATTGAATTTTATATGAGAGTCATAAAGCTGAGATAAAGTAACCAAATGAATTATTATTATTATTGATTGATAATAAGAAAAGTTCTGCCTGGAATTCCTCGTTGTATTCTGTTACTTGTGATTTGCAACATTTGAATTCGTCACCAAACAGATTCTATTTTACAGTGTTTGAAACAGATTAGAATAATTAAGACAATTAACGTTTTTGTCAATTGTTTGGATCACATTAGAAGGTGGAGTAGTGTTGCTCATATAACTTTAAAACTTCTGACGTGTAGGAACGGTACTGCCTTTGAGCCCTTTCTCAGAAAGTATCTATGCTTATAAACACAAAACCCAGTAGGTGAGTAGGTCTAACTGACCACTAATAATAATCAACGTAGCTCCATTATGACTGAACGTACATTTAATTACAATTCAATGGAATGTAATGATTTTCAATTAGATTTACAATTATTAATTACTGCTCAATAAAAATCACACGATCAATAAATAAATGCAGGAAAAGGTTTTATTTTGTCATGCTCTAATCAATTTATTGTTATTGTAACCTACCTAAATGATTCTAGGTCAAACATTTGACGAGTACTGATAAATATCGGGGATTATATCTTAACAAAGCTTTTTGAATAAATTATCTTCTCACTTTCCGCAGATTTTTTAACTACATATAAGGTTGTGAACACTGGAGTGCCTTTATCAATAGTCAAGGCTCCATCCACCTGATGCGAATGGAAACTTAGAGAGATGACCGTTTTCGTTATGGTTGGTATCAAATTCAGTTCGTTTCCAGAATTCTATGATATTCCTTTAAAAATTCCGTCCGTTTTCAGTTAGCATTCAAGCGAACTGGAAATTTTTGATTTTCAAAAATTTGAGTTGCATAATTAGTTGTGAACTGTAGATCTCACTGATCTCCGTGGGTAAGAACATAATATATGTCGCTACCATCGGACAAGGGATTCAAGAGTTGTGGAACGAACACACAAAAACTAATCTGCCAATGCGAACGAACACACAAAAACTAATCTGCTAATGCGAACGAACACACAATAATTAATTTGCTAATGTGCCGAACACACAAAAACTAATCTGCCAATGCGAACGAACACACAAAAACTAATCTGCTAATGCCAACGAACACAAAAAAAAAAAACAATCTGCTACGAACGAACACACAAAAAGTAATCACAAAAACTAATCTGCTAATTCGACGAACACACAAAAACTAATCCGCTAATGTGGACGAACACACAAAAACTAATCTCCTAACACGAACGAACACAAAATAACTAATCCGCTAATGTGGACGAACCCACAAAAACTAATCTGCTAATGCATAATAAGTACCCAAATATTTTTTTATACCACACTCTGTCTTAAATGAAAAATACAATCATACATGCAATGAGGTAAAGAAAATACTAGGGTCAAGTGGGATAATTGTAAACGTTTTTCACATTCTTGAAAAAACTATTATAAATTAAGGAGCGCGGTAGCCCTCCGCCCACCAAGTCAAATAAAAATTACATTGCCGATTTCAGCTACTCCAAAAGAAAAACTACACACCTCAGGATAAAAATGATTATTTACTACGTATGGGGCGAACTCAGAGACGAAGTGTATAAAGTTTCAAGAAAATCCATTTAGTCAAATGGCAGATATGTGCTTCTGAAAAGTACACTTTTCTCTCATCGCCGCGCCGGCTACTTCTTGTTCTTCTTCTTTGATGTTGATGCAGCTACAGCCAAAACTGCTGGCCCGAATTTGATAAAAGTTAGCTCATTTTTTTCTCGTGAGTGGCAGATGTGCCTTTTGTTACTAATATTGTCCCTCCGTCGCGTCGGTCCTTCAGCCCCAAATTTCCGAAAACCCTTAAAATTGGGGCATTTATTTGATCGACATGTGATATATTTTGCGAACCAATGAACCCTCATGGACGTGTGAGGTGTCATTTTAATCACCAAATCAAGCAGAGCTACATAATTAGTACCGAAAATATACAGGGTGTAATACCGGACAAATAAATTATTAAAAATTTCATACTTTTCTTTAGTTAGGAATGTTGGGATTTCCTCGCATGATACATAATGTAATATTATTTTAGCATTAAATTATTTATACCGGGTGTAACGCATTCATTAATGATAGTTGATTATAGATTGATTTTCATATATTTTCAATAAAAAAATTCTTTCGTGAATCTGAAAATTCAGACCAGAAAATGCTTAGCGCTCTTAAGGAAATCATTGGGTTAGGCGCCGCCATAAGTACGGAGGTACCTGAGGTACATTTTGAAATTAGTTTTACTGATAAATTGATGCGTATTTATGATATCATTTGGGATGTCAAAACTGTTCTTAGGGATACTTAGGTCAAAATTTTGACCAAAAATTTTCTTTTGACCTCAAGGAATTGATCCGTTGGACCTTAGTTTCTCCACCGGACGTTGTCTGGGGTATAGTTTGAAGATGGATGATAATAATTCAGATTAATAATTATGTATCATATCTGAATCTCTGTCCTTTTACCATTATATAAATACATATTTTCCTGCTACGTTATGAGATCCGCCAAAAATACCATTGCGTGCTATAAAAATTTCCCGCCAAGTCATCATCCCAAAAAAGATATGAAATCTATTTTTGGCCCCGCTATCCACTCTTTCTTACTTCGAAATACTTAATGAGTTTAAAATCCGAATCCGACCCTAAACGATTTCAGAAGTTTAGTCTGATTTCCTCACTTTCTTCACCAACACGCAGTCTTGGTGGTGTACTTCTGATCATTATTAAAGGTAACAAATTTATGAACCGCTAAAGTAGAACAGAGGAACAGAGTGGTCCCTATCTCCTAGTGGTTAAACGAATTTGGCAAGAGTGACGAACAAATATCATCGTCATCCAGAACCATAAAATTGCAAGCAAAACACCCTCTATTCTTTTTCATTAACCCGCTCCCACGCCAACAGATTTATCGAGTTTTAATCGAAAATCATTATTTTTCCTCTTTAAAAATTCACCTTATGGATCTGATCATAGAAAAGCGATAGTAATTAATAGTTTAACAGCAATGCAATTTACCGTCAAATAAATTGATTTTAGATCATTTCCGATTCAGTAAACAAAACCTTGAAATTGGATCTAAAATACGAATAAGTATTGCACTCGATTGCGAAATAGAATTGCATCTGAATTGCAGGGAACCGTGATGGAGGAAATGATCGCACAGTGAATAGATCTGCCATTGCATTCACTCGTACTCGTACCACAATTCAGTTCAAAGTGTTCTGTTCTGAATCTCCTCTACACTACTCTTGTTGTTATTAATTATTACTGTGAATAACAAGAACAAAACGGACCAACCCCGGTGATTCATATCCAAGGTTGTCAATAGTAACCAGCCAGCCACCTGAACATAGGTATCCGCGCATTATTCTATTCATTGCTATTTCATTATTTTTATAGAAGCAATAGAAGAAAGCTCTAAAAGCGTGTTTTGTAACTCAAATGGAGGGTTAGAAAAAAGAAGAAGAACCAGTAGCAATCGTAAATAGGTATGATATCTCGTTATGGTCCTCATTTCGAAAATCACGTGATTGAAATTGATACAAGAAAATGGCGCAATTCAGTGTTGGAACGTTTCAACTTAGACATAGGTACTTTCATTTATTGAAATTTGAGTAGAAACAAGATGGTTCTTGGCTTCACATCGAGTTTAATTTGAAAACTGTTTATCTTAAGGAATGTTTTGAAATTTTCTCTATAGTTTCATTCAAATACCATAATCAATGTAGGCCGTCTTATAGTGGTCGGTTCGACACTAATTTGGAACAAATATACAGGAACGTTCCAAAGCAGGTCCATCATTTACAACAGGAATACTATAGAAACACTCTTCCCTTATTATTTTTATTCCGGGACAAAAAATAAACATAGAGAGTTAAGGAAATCAACATAGTGTAAAAATAAGATCGAGTTCCCATTTGTTATTTCAAGGTCAAGAGTCTATGGACATGATTCAAGTTATAAATGTAAAGCTACCTCCAGGCAAGAATAGTGGGGTCATTTTTACATTCTTAACTCTCTGTTAAATCTTTCATTTGTCGCGATTTACAAGAACTCAACTTTGAAAAGTGCTCTTATTAAATATAAAGTGTATGCTGCAATTGCAATGGCCCAACTCCCTAAAGTTATTTCTTAAGAAATTTTATTGAGTAGTCAATGAATCATCTAGTATCGAATGAATCATTCCGAGTTGATGGTTGATGGATCTTTTTAAGGAAACGAGTGATGAAACGGAAAATCCAGTGAAAAATGGCGCAATTTGAAAAACGAGTCGGGAACTCTTTCACGAGTCGAGTATCGAATAATATCGAGTTGTGAAACTATACAACCCCTCTCATCACGTAAATATTTGTTATTTATCTTTCTTACCAAATGAGAACCAGAATCTAAAATGAGTCTTTTTTCTCCCTGATGTTTTCCTTCTCTAGCAATACAACACCAGCTGAATAGCCGAGTAGCTTTCTCTAGCAATACAACATCAGCTGAATATAAGAGTAGCTTTTTCTAGCAATACAACATCAGCTGAATATACGAGTAGCTATCTCTAGCAATACAACATCAGCTGAATATAAGAGTAGCTTTTTCTAGCAATACAACATCAGCTGAATATACGAGTAGCTTTCTCTAGCAATACAACATCAGCTGAATATACGAGTAGCTTAGTTTTCTAGTTACGAGTTGTAAAATGTTCAAATGTGAATGGCCCTTCGTACAAACTCAAAGTTTATACCCACAGAAATACGTACAAGATTTTCTAGACATAAGATAGGTATTTAAAATACTGGAATTGTGTGATTCAAGCCCCTGGTACTGCGCTTTCAAATTGGTTAATACTATTATATGCGTAGTAGTTGTTTGAATGTGTTCTGCACACACGTGTCAACTATGTACATTGATTTGTAATATAAATCTGAATGAATGATTGATTAATATCATACAGTATTGATCTTTAAGATCGAATAATATCAAGGTGGTAATTGTAATTTAACTCAACAACGCTTCAGGGTACTTACATCAAATACAAATATCGAATAAAAGAAATACGTGCAATTATCGTTATTAACAGAAATTTGGTATTGGCAGTCCAGTTTATATGCGGCTGATTTAAACTTTTCGTTTCTGTCAGCCACATATAAAGGAATCCATACCATAATTTGTGGCTTATAGAAAGTTGTCGTTTCTGTCAGCCACATATAAAGGGATCCATACCTTCGTTTCTGCTGACAGAAACGAAGACTTATAGAAAATTTTCATTTCTTTCAGCCACATATTTCTAAAGGGATCCATGCCACAACTTGTGGCTGATAGAAACTGTTCGTTTCTGTTAGCCACATATAAAGGGATCCATAACATAATTTGTGGCTGATAGAAACTTTTCGTATCTGTCAGTCACATATAAAAGAATCCACACCCTAATTTGTGGCTGATAGAAACTTTTCGTTTCTGTCAGCCACATATAAGAGAATCCACACCATAACTTGTGGCTTATAGAAAGTTTTCGTTTCTGTCAGCCATATATAAGAGAATCTACACCATAATTTGTGGCTTATAGAAAGTTTTCGTTTCTGTCAGCCACATATAAGAGAATCCACACCATAATTTGTGGCTGATAGAAACTTTTCGTTTCTGTCAGCCACATATAAGAGAATCCACACCATAAGTTGTGGCTTATAGAAAGTTGTCGTTTCTGTCAGCCACATATAAAGGGATCCATACCACAACTTGTGGCTGATAGAAACTTTTCGTTTCTGTTAGCCACATATAAAGGAATCCATACCATAATTTGTGGCTTATAGAAACTTTTCGTTTCTGTCAGCCACATATAAGGGAATCCACACCATAATTTGTGGCTGATAGAAAATTTTCGTTTCTGTCAGCCACATATAAGAGAATCCACACCATAATTTGTGGCTGATAGAAACTTTTCGTTTCTGTCAGCCACATATAAAGGAATCCATACCATAATTTGTGGCTTATAGAAACTTTTCGTTTCTGTCAGCCACATATAAGAGAATCCACACCATAATTTGTGGCTGATAGAAACTTTTCGTTTCTGTCAGCCACATATAAGAGAATCCACACCATAATTTGTGGCTGATAGAAACTTTTCGTTTCAGTCAGCCACATATAAAGGGATCTATGCCTTAATTTGTGGCTGAAAAGAAAAATTAACAATTCTTGACGTAGTTATACAGGGTTTATTAAATAAATATTCTTATCTTATCTGCTATAAACGAGCCTTCATTTTTGTCTATAGTTATAGCAGATTACAATTTATTTCGACATGGACCTAGGATTCCTTTCTTATCATATTCATTTGTCATGAACTGAAATGTTTACTTCCACTTGAACTCATGTTGTCATTTCATGGGTACCTTCTAAATTCTGCTTATTCATTGCTTATCTGCAACGAGTAACCATTATTTACTAAAATCATGATAAGCGTGTTTCATAAAATGACTTTTGATTATCCTAATCAAGCAGCCCTCCTAGTCTAGCGGGTATCACCCTGGCATTGCACTTGGGGGACCCAAGTTCATTCCCCCCCGGGGTGGGGGGGTCAGAAAATTTTCGACTTTGTGCTTATGATTTCAGGGTGTACTCAGCCTCATGACAACAATTGAGTACCGACCAGTGACGGCATTACCAGAGTAAAATGATTATTAGTGCAGGATACTCTTAGTAATGCTGTAATACCCACAAAACTTGTGAAAAGACCGTTGAGCCTTATAACAAAGAAATTCTACATTTACATTTTTACATTACATTATCCTAATAAAGTGTAAATTGACAAAGGAGAAGATTAATGAAAACATTCTACATAGATTACTAGGATGTCCACATCAGTCGTGTAGCAATTATGGCGAGATAAGAGTAGCCTTCATGAATCAAATTGCAGCTCTGGCATATAACCATTGGAAACTTCACTGTGTACGCCAAAGCTAATACTTGTACTTTTTACGGTTACCCTTACCAATTGACCTAATAAGGTGGTATACGCAAAATAACTTAGAGTAGGTATGTGGGTTTATACACTCAAAATACACTTCTAGAAGAGTCACTAACAGAACCCAGACTCATGGTCTCCTTTTCTCCTTAGACAAAATATTTCTCGATATTCTTAGAGACCTAATGTCATATGCAATTTGTTTCAGCCCCCTACAAAGCAGTTGCTTTTTTCTTTGTACTTAACACCTCAGCGTAGAGAAGTAAATTGGACGGAAATGACTCTAAAAACGAGGGACATGTATGAGAAGTTCAAGAGTTATCGTGGAACAAACAGACATACAGACGTTTAAACAAAGGGGATTTTGAGTTTTAACACCAAGACATTTTTCTTGATATGAAAACTAAACCTAAATGCGTTCTGCGAATCAAGTGCTATCCCAGTTTTTTTTTCCTAAAGCCAAACACTAAAATTCAAAAAATATCTTCAAGTGCATTTTCTAAGGATGACATGACCGTTAGGAAAATGGTCTTTAAGTGTGATTACAGCTAGTTCAGCAAAGCGCATCTCCTTCAAACAACACATTATTAAATGGAATATGAGAACGCCATTGACAATGGACATGGTTGGTATGACGACATTAATATGTTGGATGATACAAAATACATTGCCTTTCATACTTGCAAAATAGCAAATGAAAATAGTGATGCACTAGTCTTAATATTGGCAAAAAAATATGCAATGCACTTAAGAGGAAACCAACTGGAAAAAGCACTGAATTGTCTGGCAACAATCAAACAATAGACGTTGTCTTGTTAATTGAGTAAAAATCCGGAAACGCGTACAAAAGTTATTGTGGCAGGTACATGCAGACATAAAAAACATAGATCAACTGTTTTTATAAAATTAAAAAAGAATAATTGTGACTAAATTTCAATCAAATAGTGGGAGAATTGAAAAACAAAACCTAGTAGATACAATTCAAATACACCTGTATTCTTTTACCTGTATTTTAACAAAAGACTATCCACCAAGAATTTTACTGTATTTTTCCACGAAAATTACTTTTGTAAAAAAAAGGGGAAAAAATTCTCAAATCTTTGCTAAATATTACGATATTTTAGTCTAAAAAATATATAATATTTTTGTATTACTTACCTCAGATAAATTAAATTAGCAAAACTAAATTATTTTCTTACGCTATAAACAGATTATCACCAGAATAAAATGCTACAATGAAAGAAGAATTATTGTATGTTGAGATTCAGTAACAAAATCAGGCATCCTTGAAATAATGCTAGAGAAAGTCTAAACTTCTTATAGTGTATCATATGATTACAGTACTACTGTTTATAATAATACTAGTGAGGCAAACTGTTGCACATGTAATTTGAAAATATTAATTATTCAAAAGAAAATCCAGCCTTCGTTCAGGGTGGCTTATACATTACATCACATCATCCTCATTAGGTTCAGTGCATCACGAATCACAAGCACAAAGTCGAAAAATTTTCCGGCGGGGTCGAACCCGGGTCCCCAACGTGATATGCCAGACGAACTAAGTATACAGGGTGTTTTAGAAAAATGTGTCAAAAGTTGACCAAAAGTTATACGCCCTTGTTTTTTTTTTATTTAATTTTTTGAAGGATAGTGATTAGTGTTGTAATAACTTTTATACATTTTTACTACGACAATTTCTGATTTTTGAAGTTATACTTCTTTAGGCGTGTTATGAAAAAATGTTGAGAGTGAAATTTTCTTTTTGCGAGACGCGGGAGCGTCACGCGTGACGCGAAAGCGTCACGCTAATTCTGTTATGCATATGAAACTACTTATCCGATTCTGAAACTACTTATCCGATTGCAATTAAATTTGGCACAGTTGATAAGCGCATTCCTGGGAAGATTTTTGTCTAGGTCCCGTCCCTATAATGTTAAGCTACACCGAGTAGGGACAAACAATGGATCAGTGACAGAAAAAAGTTCACGTTTTTCGACCTAAATGACATTTTTTCTCTATCAATTAAAATCGAGAAAGTTTTAGGTGACGCCAAAAATTACAAATTTACAGCTTCCTCTATCAAATATCATATTGTAGCCCCTCACTCTGCTAATGACATACCGAAGTGATCAATGGCTCTGTGCTTTGAAGACTATTGATGACACGGGAAGTTGAAATTAATAGTTCACTAGCGTACTAGCGGGCGTTTAACTACCAAGATTCTGTGGCACTTCTAGAGCAAAGATAGGTAAAAGTTAGGTTCAATTTTATGTTCTTGACACCGAATTCACACATCAGTTATAATTTTCTGTTTATGTAGGCAGTATTGAGTTGTTTTCTTCCTTGCATGTGACAATAATATGCATAACTTCAATTAAATTATTACGCTCTTCAAAATTTGTAGTGTTTTTTTTTTTTNTTTTTTTTTTTTTTTTTTTTTTTTTTTTTTTTTTTTTTTTTTTGTATTTCAAAAGATAATAGGTATGATAACTAATTTTGAAAAGTTAGAGCTTGTGAAATTGCAGGTAATTGCGAATATACCCATTATCTTTTGCAATATCAAGGATCTACACGTGTCAAAGCAGTTAGCACTTTTCAATGCGCAGAGCCCTTGATCACTTAGGTATGTCATTAGCGGAGTGAGGGGGGTACTATTATTTGATATAGGGAGTCAATTTTATGTATTGGACCCAATTTTATGTATTGGGCTAGTAAAATTCGTAAGGCTCTCCATATCAATCACTGCAATATATAATTGGAAAAGGAAAAGCCCAGTTGGTATATTAAAAAAAGACACGTGAGTGGAAGGTTACGACTAGACGAGGTTAATGCCTGGGCTATTTTATACCACCTAACCCTCAGAGCTCTATTTTTATGTGGTCAAATACTCAAAATCAATGAGAAAAAATCCTGCCTCTGCTGGTATTAAACCCATGCCCTCCTGTTTACCAGACGAAAATTTAACCACTGAGCTACCTAGGCAGGTTTGAATGACTGACTGCTAGTCAATTGAATTCCGCAATGAACTGCTTCTTACAATGAAGGTATTCCATTCCTAACGAATTTAGAAAAAAAAAAAAAAAAAAAAAAAAAAAAAAAAAAAACAATATTGCAGGTATCGACTGGTATAATTTTATGACCAACACATGAAAATGAGTTTCAGGAAAAAAATATGTTGCAGAGTTACTTTTGAAACCATCTTCTTTAACTTCACCCTTTCCCAATTCTATTTGGAGTCGGCGCTGCTTTCCTTAATCCTACCATGCCACAAACTTTTGTTCGGTGCCTACTCTCTTTAGCTGTAACTCTTTCCTGGTATGTTAACCTTAGCTTGCTTCTCACAGTATCAATAGAAACTCTCACAGTATCTATAGAAACTTGCTGATGATCTCTCATCATTGGTTGGAAGCAAAGATTTTTTAAAGGCTGGCTGCTCTTCCTAACACCAAACCTTCTGTATTCAAACGGGCTTAGTAGGATCGTGGTTACATTTTCCTTTTTTTTTACTTTTTAGGGGGATTTTTGGGGATGCTTTGAATGAATAAATCACAACATGTATCACAATAATTATTCACGGGTTTTGATGATTTTTTGGGTATCAAAAATCACATTGTGATGCAAATATTACACGTGTAAGACTCATGGTGAACTCAAGGATTCTCGAGTTAAAAAGTGGAGTGGAAGGTATTGACTATATTTCCATTATTCTATTTGAAATTGATTTGCAAATGATTGTAATTAATAAATATTGATTGATAATTAACATTAAGCTTAATCATATTAATTAATTAATATTATGTCATTGAAATTGATCAATAATTGAACATTCCAGTCAATATAATTTGTATTTAATAAATTAATTCACAAATGTTTATGAAAAAGTTGTGCATTCGACATCACATGTTTTATTTTTTTAGCGCAAAAATGTTGGTTTGCCTCTAATTAATGTATACCCTAAGTAGCTGAGTACTTTAAGGAACGAACTCATTGATCTACTGGCTACCCGCAGGTACATCATTATTGATCCAACGAAGTGACATCTAGTTTTACCGCGACGATTTTTTTCAAATGTTTGTTCTTCTGTCTGTTCGTTCCCTTTTTTGATGAAATTTTTATGAATTAAAATAAGCTGAAAAGATTTTAAGCTCATTTGGGCTGCTCGGACCCAAATGGCGGTCTATTAAATGAGTGAAGTCTAACGTTTAAAAAACAATGGCTAATTCTAACATAATATATTTTTGTGAGGAAAAACTGAATTTAACAAAAAAAAATGTCATCTTGTAAAGGGAGTCAAAAGGAGATATCAACAGAATTTTCTCTCTTCTCCAAAATTTACCTCATTTTATAGAAGTTTTTGGCATTTTTTTTAATTTAAATTAAAAAATTTAATTAAAAAGGTCTTGCCTTGAGAACAAACAAAGAGATATGTTCAATAAAAAACACGCTTACAGTTTGCTTTATTCATAGTTAACAATTTTTTTTAAAATCCACGTTCGCTCAGAAACGCTCAGATAAAGTAATTTAATACAAATTACTTTATCTGAACAGAACTTTTCTGTTTCAAAAATATCTTCGAATTTGCAAAAAAAAGACTTTATTGTCTTTATAACAGTAGATGGGAGTATTTTTGGTAATAATTGTCAAATAGAATTAGGGCCTCAAGTATGGACAAGGAAAACTGGGACATCCCTTAAGTATTGACAAGGTTAACTGACACATCCCTTATGAACCTTTTGTTTAATTTTAGTTGAGTTGAGTTTTGTTTAATTTTAGTTGAGAGAAACGGCGAAGAAGGATGAAAATTTCTCTTTCAAATTCAATTATTTTTACACATTTTTAGCGGAGAAGATAAATTTAAAGTCAATTTACCTTCCGAGTATTTTAATAAATAACAGAATTAGGTAAAAGTATAATTTGAAATAAATATTTTTAAACTCTTGATATATTATCTAGGTTTGGAGAAAGCCTCGCTTAGAATTATATTTTAAATACTTACACAAAATACACATTAATAGGTTGCAGCCCCAAAATGTTAATTCATATATAGTTAATTAATATAATAATGATTCGATCCGCAGTTTTACAAAAAAAAATCTGTCAATGGCACACATAGATTTATTATTTTACTGACTAAAAATTATTTAAAATTTGAGCTTTTACGTTTCAAGTTATGAAGAATTAAAAAGTCAAACAAAACGTCCGCCAGGGGGATGCCCTACCAAATATCTTCAACATCCGTCAACGCTGAGTGGTGAAAGAACCACTCACAGCGTATGAAAGGATTTTATTCGATTTTTTAATCATAAAAAATTCGAGGGGGGGTCTATTTTGTCGTGACGATTGAAAATAATGAACTAATACTATAGTTTTACTTACTGTTTTCCAGGTTTAGAATGGAAGGTAGGTTGTCATTAGTAATATAGAATTAAACTTTGCATTCATTATTAAATACCAGGCGCGCACAATTTCATTTTAAAACATATACTTCACTGTGTTCATCAATAAATAACTATTTTTTACAAGGCGCTGTCTTGGAATTGGAAACTAAAAGTATCTTTAATCTTACTTTACTTTGCTATATTGTGGTGTAGATCAAGGGCGTAGTCAGCATCTGGCCTAGGGGGGGGCAG
>CM022885.1:12731420-12745123 GCA_012654025.1 Pachypsylla venusta
TTTTTTTTTTTTTTTTTTTTTTTTTTTTTTTTTTTTTTTTTTTTTTTTTTTTTTTTTTTACATAATGCATAAATTTATTTTATGATATTTTGTGTACAACTGAAAATGTCTTCGCGTACCACCTGAAATGGGTCCGAGTACCACCAGTGGTACGCGTACCACCGTTTGAGAACCCATGCTCTAGAGGTCTTTCCCGGACGAATAATATTGTGGATTTTCAAAGTGACGTAAAATATGTGTATATACATTGCAAAAAACAAAACAAAAACAACGTGTGTGTATATGCTATGAATGATGTCGCATTTTCGAACTAGAATTATATTTTGATGTGCAAATAAAAAGTTTTATGAAAATTGTAGTTTTTACGGCCATGCCTCAACTTATTCCTTTCTCTAATGAAGATTTATTCCCCTGTAATAGTCCCCCTTGTCTCTTGCCGAAGTTAAGACCACACCAGTATAGGATCTGTCGAAATTTTAACCGACTACCTTATCATTATTGGGAAAAAACTTGGGTAAGAAAAACGGACAGATGGACATCCTAACTGAATACGGAAATTGGAAAATCTCGACCAACTATAGCAGACCTTTGGGATGCTGAGCTCTAAGTAGGCTGAATCAAACGCGGGTCATAATGGATTAAAAAAAGGTCGCAGTAATATTTGCATTGGTCTCAATGGATGTTAGATGAACTTACAACCAAATATCAGAACCCACAACCATTTGTCATGAACCTACCAACAATTGTCATAATATTTATTAGGGTTTGTACATAAAAAAAATCTAATAAAATTTAGAGTAGGTATCGCTGAATATGTTTTTTGGAAACAATAATGTTAAACAGCACAGATAACTGAAAATTCACAATTCATGAAAAAATGGAAAAATCTACAATAATCGTAAGGTTTAGCAATACGCCGACGCGATGAATTATTGTAAATAATAAATAAGCGATTTCGGAAACACTAAAGAAAAAGAGAGAAGTAAATGGCTCAAATTTTTCGAAAGTTGAGGTCTTTTGCAACCCTTTCGACAAGTATTTACTTGATTTCAATGAGTTCCACTATTTTTAACTTAGCTCCAAAATGCAAATTTTCGATTTTTTTTCGGTATCTATCTTCAACCACTTTGCGGCAGATGAAGATCATATCCGATTTGGAGAGTGATAAATTTTTGGAAACGTCTTTCCATACCAAACCTTTTTTGTTATTGTGATTTCGAATTTGAAAAATTGATTTTTTCGATCCACCATATTACTATTATGGTTTTTTCGATCCACCCAACATAACTTGAGCTGCCACTGGATGGACACCCATCGCAGGCTAAGTAATGAGGACGTTGTTACTTCACGGTTACGGAACCATTGAAGATCAAATTTAAAGAATCATATATATATATGTTTCTTGCACTTAACGGCGATGTAACAAACATGAGTGTTATATATTGTAATCTCCTCAGAACATTATGATTATACACACCATATATTTGATATAGGCCTCTTGTTTTGGGGGGCACAATTGCACAATATACTTAATAGAAAATTTGGAGGGGGGGGAGGGACTCGTAACCTAGAGACTGGGAGTTCGAGTTCTGGGCAGTACTTTTTAATGCAATGTTTATCAATGTACGATAGGTACCTAATTTGTTAAAAGCTGTAGAGCTTACCACAAATATTTCATAACGGTGATAAGCGTGATGACGAAAAAAAGTGCCATGACGGATGACAGAATTTTTAACGATTTTTTATTTACGTATTTCTATTTAGTCTCAGGATTGGGAATTATTTAGGGGCCCATGCCCCCCCCCTCTCAATGGGATTATTTTTTTTACGTGATTAGGTATAATGAAATTTGAGAAACACCGCCCCCTTATAAAAATTGGGGGCCCTCAACTATATCCCCGCATGGTAACAAAAATGATTGATTACTATCAATTTAATTATTCATAGGCTAATCTATATACAAGAGACTACCTAAATATATTCAAATAGGTATCAAATATAGACAGAACACATTACACATATTGTTTTGAAATTTTGCAAAATATTTCATGATTCAAGCTAGATAAACAAAAATCACCTAACGTTTATCTTTATCTAAATTATACAGTCTAATATAATCGTTATCACTCACTCCTTCAATCAGCTGTTTTCTTTTTAAATCAACGGTCGTCTTTAAAATAATCTGCGCGTGCGTAAAACAAATCAAAGAGAGTATTGATTTTCTAATAAAAAGTGCCACTACGAAGTCCTATTTTTGTTTCATATCATTTTATTATTATTTGTTATCGCTCATCGCTGTGGTCGCGGACGTGTCTATGCTCTGATAGCACACACATAGTCACACATGATTGTTTCTTTATAGAATTACCAATATTTTTTTAAAAAATCTCATTTTTAAAAAAATCTCATTAGAGGAAATATTTTATTTTTTTAAAGATTTTTTCCATTTTTTGCTCAAAATGTTGGGAAATTCATGTTTGTATTCTATGAGTATTTTATCGTTATTTATTTTAAGTGTTATCGTTTTGCGGCGATTTTTTTCCTGGTTGTTTGATTATTTTGTAGCTCCTGCATTAAATTTAAATGTTAATCTTAAGAAAATGGGAAAATGGGCCGGTAAGTTTGTATTCATAATTATATCAAATGTAAAGAATTGTAGTTTTAAAATAATTGCTAATAAAAAGTACCTGTCTTATTTGTTTTAAAATATTTATGAAATTAGCCGGCTTTTTCATGTGATTTTATCGGTTCTTATAATTATTTTAGCAAAAGCTCTGAAATTTGTGTTCTGAGGGGACTGAATTATCTGAATAAAAACAGAGCATTTAGAATAAAAAAAAAAAAAAAATCAAATTTCCGAACCCGACACAAGATTTGAGTTCCACTGCACAGGTCAATGAAAAGTACTCTATTTTAATAGATAAGCGGTAGTTTAAGAAAAGGATCAATCAAAAACGGCACAATCGATCATTAATTACCAGATACACGAATTAATTTCGCATAAGTTGTGTTTTTTTTTTTTTTTTGGAAAGGTGTTCAAACATCATTTAGCGATTGGTTCCCTATCAAATAAACCCAACTTCTTTGAAATGATGCGAAAGTTGTTCCTGGCACAACCTTTTTTTAATAAAAAATCTGTCCCAAATTGTGGGCCGAAATTCTTTCGTTAAATAATTATGGTCATTGGCCATGTTAGTGTTTCCAAAATTTTGTCGATAAATTAGAATTTTAGCTAATATACTTATTATTATTGCTAAAATATTTTATAAATTTCATAAAACAATTTTTGTATCAACTTCAACTGGAAATTTGAGTCACGAGCACTTGTGATCAGTGGCAAACACAAGGGGGGTCCGGACCCCCCCCCCGAATAAATTAAATATCCAAGTTTTTTTGAGCATACAGTGATCGAAACCAATATTACCTTTTGCACGGTTACATCAAAATAAATTACTCACCGTTTCACCTCTGCAGAACAAATTACTTAAAACAATTTAGTGGAAAAGGTAGATATTTTTTGTAGGGTCTTAACTTCACCCCTGCCCCCCGCTCATGTTTCGACCGGACCAGACTGGCGATTTTAAGGATGAATATGACGGTACCAAACAAAACATGTTTGCTATTAACAAACATACCCTTAATATTCCGAAAATCGAAAATGTCTATCCCTGTTCCCATGTCGATTTTAGGTATAGGTAGGTATGACTGTAATAAAGAAATTGCCATGCACAAACGAATCCTAAATATCCGGGAGATTTCAAACCCACATGTTTGACCGCCTGGTGATTTTGGGGATAGGCATTCATCAAAGAAAGAACTTTTGTCATGCACAAAAATAACTTCAAATTCCCAAAGATTTTAACATGGGGGGGGGCATGTTTTCACTGGACCAGACTGGCAATTTCAGGGATAAATATGACTGTACCACACGTTTGCCATTAACAAACATACCCTCAATATCGGAGAGATTTAATAAAAAAAAAAAGATGAAATGGGTAGCCATAATATATTTTAGATAGACCCCCCCCCGCCGAATTTCAATCTAGGCTATAGCCCTGACGTTTAGCGCACATCTAACTACTAAAGATGAAAAGTCGATATGNCCCCCCCCCCCCCGAATGTTTTGTTTTCATAGAAAGAATGTCTTTAGAGAATTAATAATTTTTTTTTTAAGGAAAGATTTTTTAAATTTTCTCTTTTGACTTTTTTGCTTGAGAAGGTTGAAATGAAGTAACCAAGTCGAAAGACGAAAATTTCCAATTAATTTGTAGTTTATACAAATTAAATTTATATGTTATACTTAATAACTACAAATATCCTAGCTACCATCTCCAGGGTCGTTCAGAGCTTTCCCGGGCCCGGGGACAAAAACCTGCTCCGGGCCCCCCATTTTTTTAAATTTTTTTTTGCGATTGCCCAACCTTCCACCTGTTTGACAGTATTTCGTGAAGTGCTGGGACTGATGGACGGAGTTCTCAAAAAGGAATCAAGAGAAAGTTGTGCCTCTTTTATTCCTCGTTCTTCTTTATCTTTTCCCTTCTGGGACCCCCGATTTCTCCGCTCTAGAACTAATTTTTCTAATGTCATATTAAAATAATAAAATGATATCATCATTAAGTGAAAAAAGTGAATGTTTGATACTTGAATCAATGAATTATTAAAGTATTTACGTCAATAATATTATTATGAAATCAACAGAATAAATCAAAAAACTTGGTTCCTTAAAGGGCTTGGGTTAAGCAAAAAATAACCTCACTGTTTAAAAACTTTTCTTTATTTTAAGTCAAATTAGACTTTTCTACGGTAACACAGTTACCAATGGTTATAGAAGTCAAAACTATTAAATTGTTTATTATATAAAATTGCTTCTAACTAATTATTTTTCGATCACAATTAATAGAAATTAAAGATTTTATTTAGAAATTAATAGTCAAACTTTCCAGGTACAGTGAAGTTGATTAGACCTGAACGTTTGAATAAAGGCGGAAACCTCCTAACGCAAATAAAAGAGCCTGCATGCTTACCGATGCATTGTCCCGATTTCGGTTAAAATTATACCTTGACATAAAAAGTATTATCTTATGTGTAGAAAATATTCTAGAATGTAACGAATGGTAAAAGAATAGCAAAAAAATCCTAAGACTGGCGTAAAGACCCCCACGATCCCTGCGGAACCCCTTTGAAGGCCTCCTATCCACTAACTTCGATACATAAGATTTCGCACACTTTTCGGAGGGAACCGAAAAAAATTGAAGGGGAGCCCCCAAATTTTTCCTAACGCTACTGAAAAATCCCGCACATGAATTGAACCGGTTATCTTCACGTGCAAAAGGCTTTGAATATTTTTTTAAGCTCAGAAAAATCGCAGATCACAATGTGCTGTTTTAAAAAGGGCTGACTATGACTAGTGACTTTTTCAAGAAATTGTTAATCTATTTAATAATTTAAACTAATAGTTAACATAGATTTAAAATTTACGTCCAATGGTTTCTAATTAGTAATTATTATTAAAAACTTAATAGTAAAATACTTAGATTAAGTATAAATCTACACGATTACACATTACACAGGCACTATAAAAAAAAAAAAAAATCAGATGAACTCAGCACAACATCTATTGGTCATTCAAGACGGGGGTTTCACCCACCATTCGCTGAAAACTTGCAAACCAGCTACCCACATTGTCTTCACCCAGCCTGGGTTAGAAAAAATAGCCAGTATCACGATGGCGCGAACCCACATGGTAAAATCTCGCTGGATGTTTAATAACTTAAGTGATCTAACGGGAACTGGTGTATTCAACGTGCCATAGACGCTGGGCATGGGAACATTAATTGACATTATTTGTCATTTTTGTAGTCATTTTTTTTTTTTTTTTGGCACGTTATATTTGTTTTAATTTATTTTTTTATTATCAGTGAAAAAAAAAATCCACTGCGCCAGGGCCCCTTGAGGAGCCCGAGCCCGGCACATTTTGTCCCCTTCCCCCCCCCCTCTGAACGGCCCTGACCATCTCTATGTTAAAATATACTCGTATATTTTCCTCTCACATTTTTCCTGAAGAAAGAGAAACCATTTATGCAAAAGAAAGAATTTTTGTCAATTTATTTTTATAAATTACTGTCTAAAATTCTTCTGACCATAGAATATATGTTTTAACCAAAGGAAATTATTGGACTATGCAAGTTGATTTTATTAATAAGGAAATCCTCCAAAACCTTATGTTTCACCATGTACATAGAAATGACTAAGGTTTATTATTATTTCTCAAACTCTCACACATTCAATTTGGGCATATCGATGAACGGTCAAACGGTCATGTTTTTGTCAGCTCGTTGATATATCAGAGATGGAGAGAGAGAGAGAGCAGATGGACACGATGGAATAGGATTAGCCCAATTTATAATGTTTCATTGATTGAACAAAGTCTGTTCATCTGTTGGTTCCATGATAACTCTCAAACAGGAGCCCGATTTTGATGAAACTTGTACTAACATTTTTTACCCATGGTAGCTATTTTAGCCGAGTAAGATCTTCAGTTACAGAAATACTAGTAACAACTAAATATGAGCATTATGCTGAAAACCAACAAAAATAATTTATTTTATGATAGCAAATAATCTTTAAATTTTCATTAACATATTGGATTTGCATACCCTTGAATGCACCTTAAGAGATGCATACTCGTATATTTAGCATTAGACACGTGTTTCATGATTTATTGTTTAAGGCAGTTTGACATTTTAAACGCAAGGATTCAAAAAATTGACACTTTTATAAGATTTCAATGATAATTATATGTAAATTAGATGATAAAGCATCAATACTGATAAGCAGAAAATTATATTCGAAGACAAAATCACAGTTTGGAGATAAAGAGTAAGGCGTCCACGATTTATCTTTAGACGTCTGTTTTTAAAACGATGAGACACGAACGCCTTGTCCGATTTTAATAAAACTTGGCATTGGCATCAATAGAATTTGTTGATTAAGGTCCTATTTGGATTTTGGCCGACTCTTGAGTGGAACCTGCAGGGGAGGTTCATGTCTGAGGCATTTTCCAATTTTCCTCCTCCTAACCTTAGAGCTCTATTTTGATGTGGTCAAATACTCAAATTAACCAGGAAAAAAATTCTGTCCCATCTTGGGATTGAACTCACGCCCTTCTGTTTATCAGACGAGCGCTTAACCACTATGCTATCGAGGAAGTTGTTGCCATTACATCGATTTTTGTTTGATGCCTTTGTGGATAAATATTTTTATTTTCGAAATATTTTATGAATCAGAGGCAAGAATAATAGTCTCGACTATTCAATAGTTCTGTTAATTATGAATCAGTTAAACAATAAACATATTTGCACATGTGCATATGTTTCTTTGACTCGTTTCAATTTGTTGAAAAAGACAACGTTCAAAATTATTTTATGCTTTTGTTAATTCCAAACATTCACAAGAGAAGTATGGAGGTGTTCTCGAGAACCAAGTCCACCCGCCTTTGACATAGCATATCTATCAATCTTAGATATTGGTTCTTTGTAGTAATGGACGCGGGACGAGAAATTTCTCGTCTCGTCTCGAAACTTTCGAGACGAGACAAGAGTCTTGTCTCGTCTCGCGTAAAAAATACGAGACGAGACAAGGCATTGTCTCGTCTCGTGAAATCGCGAGACAAGACGAGACAAGGCCCTGTCTCGTCTCGTCTCGTGAAAACACGAGAAATTTCTCGTCTCGTAAAAAAATAAGAGTTTCCGGATGCTCTTTTCCCCGCATTATCATAATTGTACATAAGTATCTACGTGTTACATTTGCTCAACATAAAATATCTGCAAACTGACCAAACAGACATGAACGGTAAAATCAGCTTTTGGTGGAAAACGATTATACCGCTGGCGGTTATATGCCGCTTTTTAGCGGTTTTCGCATATCCTGCTTAAAATGAGAAGGGTAATAGAACTTTAAAATTGGTGCCTATTCATATCAATTTCATACAAGAAATTTCAAAATACAAGTTAGGTTGAAGTGCAATATATTGTTGGCCGCTAATTAGCGGTCAAAGACCGCTTTTAGGCGGTTCCACCTAAAACCAGAATGGAAAGAGCTAGAACTTAAAATTTGTGCCAATTCATATCAATTTCATATAAGAAATTGAAAAATACAACTTATGTTGAAGTGTAATATATTGTTGGCCGCTAATTAGCGGGTGAAGGCCGCTTTTTGGCGATTCCATCTAAAACCAGAATGGAAAGAGGTAGAACTTAAAATTTAGTGCCTATTCATATCAATTTCATACAAAAAATTGAATAATACAACTTAGGTTGAAGTGTAAAATATTGTTGGCCGCTAATTAGCGGTTGGAGGCAGTTTTTTGTGGTTGTGCCTAAAACCGGAATGGAAAGAGCTATTAGAACTTGAAATTTGGTGCCAATCCATATCAATTTCATATAAGAAATTGAAAAATACAACTTAGTTTGAAGTGTAATATATTGTTGGCCGCTAATTAGCGGTTGAAGGCCGCTTTTTGGCGATTCCACCTAAAACCAGAATGGAAAGAGGTAGGACTTGAAATTTGGTGCAGTCTAAAATATTGTTTGCTGCTAATTAGCGGTTGGAGGTAGTTTTTTGCCGTTCTGCCAAAACCAGAATCGGAAGAGCTAGAACTTGAAATTTGGTGCCAATCCATATAAATTTCATATAAGAAATTGAAAAATACAACTTATGTAGAAGTGCAATATATTGTTGGCCGCTAATTAGCGGTAAAAGACCGCTTTTTGGCGGTTCAACCTAAAACCAGAATGGAAAGAGTTAGAACTTAAAATTTGATGCCTATTCATATCAATTTCATACAAGAAACTGAAGAATATAACTTAAGTTGAAGTGTAAAATATTTTTGGCAGCTTTTTGGCGGTTCCTCCTAAAACCAGAATGGAAGGAGGTAGAACTTGAAATTTGGCGCCTATTCATATCAATTTCATACCAGAAATTGAAGAATACAACTTAGGTTGAAGTGTAAAATATTGTTGGCCGCTTATTAGCGGTTGGAGGCAGTTTTTTGTGGTTCTGCCTAAAACCAGAATGGAAAGAGCTATTAGAACTTGAAATTTGATGCCAATCCATATCAATTTCATATAAGAAATTGAAAAATACAACTTAGATTATAGTGTAATATATTGTTTGCCGATAATTAGCGGTCGTGTCCGTAGGATTAATGTTATTTTAAATTGACGGTGGTGAAAGGACTGAGCAAGTGAGCATCCTTCGTGTTGGAACTTGTCGCCAAATTTTTTAGTGAGAGAATTTTTTAGTGAGATAGTTATAGTGAGAGTTTTAGTAAATTTTTAGTGGCGAAAACCAAAGTTTTCGCCTTAAGAAGTCTATTTCCAATCATTACGACTTATGGTTGGTTCTAGAGGCACAACCCGTAAAACAGGCAGTCTGAATTAAATACATATATACAGGGTATCCATAAAAACTCACCCCACCCTCTGTATCTCGAGAATGGCTGAAAATATAAGAAAACGCAAAAACACATATCCCTTAGATTTAAGGGGGATTAGTTTTAGACTAAAAAAAATTTGGCCTCGTCCAGCCGTTTAGGCTGGTGGCACCGGCTGGATTCAAAATCTTAAATGAAGAAGTGACACCTTTTTTTAAAGGTCTTGTTAATACGAGTTCATTACAGAAAACCGGAGCTCTCTAGGATCTACCGTTCACGAATTACAGGGTGGAGCATGTGAAAATGGACCCTAAAGGTAAAAGTGCATAGAAATAAGTTTTTATGGTCCAAAATAAGTAATTTTGTTAAAAATAATGTTCCAAAAAGATGGTTGAACCTTCTTAGAACAAAGTTTTCAAAACAGCTGGATAGGTAAGAGATATCCTCGGGAATGTTGTCCCCGCTCACCGGACTTGGATCCAGGTGACTATTTTTTATGGGGGTATTTATAGTCGGTTGTTTACCGAACCCCACCTGCTCTCCCGAAGATCTCAAAGACAGTATCAAGAAGGCCTGTGTGGACATCACCCCTGATACATTTGAAAAAGCGGAGCGTGAGTTCGAGGCCCGCCTATACCATTGTATGGGGGTCAACGGGCAGCTCTTTGAGCAGCTTACCTACCATTTAGGTGCGGCCGCAAAGGGTCCATTTTCACATGTTCCACCCTGTAATTCGTGAACGGTGGATCCTAGAGAGCTTTAGTTTTCTGTAATGAACTCGTATTAACGAGACCTTTAAAACAAGGTGTCACTTGATATACCTTCCAATTTAAGATTTTGAATCCAACCAGTGCCCAGCGTAAAAGGCTGGACGAGGCCAAAAATTTTTTAGTCTAAAATTAATCCCCTTAAATCTAAGGGATACGTGTTTTTGCGTTTTTTTATATTTTCAGCCATTCTCGAGATACATAACTATCATGTATCATAATACATATTATGGATCTACACTAATATCGTACATATTTCTATATCTAATATAATATATGCTATAATATATAAATAATATATTGTTAGAATCTCCAGGAAAAGGTCTATCCAGGAAAAGGTCTAATATAGGTACCTATTTTTCACGAGACGAGAAATTTCTCGTGTTTTTAAATTTTTTTAAAAACACGAGACGAGACTTTTTGGTTTCGAGACGAAACAAGGATTTTGTCTCGTCTCGTGAAAAAAAAACACGAAACGACACAAGGCCTTGTCTCGTCTCGTGAAAACACGAGAGGAGACAGGGCCTGTCTCGTCTTGCGTCCATCACTAGTTCTTTGAATGATTATTATTTTTCTTTCTAATTTAATATAGGTAGTCATTAATTTGTATCATAAATGTGAAATTTTGTTATTTTGATGGAATCTGATATTATTTCTTTTAGTTCAAACTGAAATCTTCAAAAAATTTCAATATATGCAACTTTACCCCTCCACGGCTACCAAACCAAAGTCCGTATGCTTTATACTCTCTCTCTCCAACTTTTTCGAAGCTTGACTCGATGCATCCCTGATATTATATGTGTTTCTTTTCCTTGTCAACGGCAGTAGATAGATTGACATCGTTGCTTTTAAATCGAATTGTTGGATCTGTAATAGGTATATGCATTTTTGGAGTTTTAAATTTTTTTTTGAAAAGAAACAAAATCACAAAATCTGGTTGACCCAAAACTGTCATTGGCTTGAACTTCTTCAAAGCATGTGTAAAATAACCCACGGGAAACAATTATGCAATATTATTGTATTTTCTAGCTCATGATCTTTTGTTATTGATACATTATTATGTCGAATAGTTTCTGTGCAGCCCCGTCAATTATTAGCCTCCAAGATTAATTATATGTAGTTACCCTGCTACCTATGAAAATACTCGTAATTTAACACATTAGGATTTTATATTTTTTCAAAACATATTTTGAAACTTATTCTCGAACAAAGGCTACCATGATTCGTAATAATTACTCGTACATTATTTCAGTATAAAATTGAAGAAGCACAGTGAATACAAAGTAAAATTCAATTTACATCTTCACATACTAATACACATCGAAATCTAGCGCACGTTGATTAATCAATTGCTGATTTTTGGATCAGATATGGATTAATTAATTTTGGTGGTCTCAAATTAGATAGATTTTCAAAAAACCATTAGCTCTAAAAATAGAAGTAGGGGTCATAGAGCTGGAGACGGGAAGTATATCATACAGGTATACAAATAGGTAATTCACTTTATAGAAAACATGAGAATTAAGATTATGGAAATTTTGAAATCAAAAAATATGAAAAAAGAATAATGGTTGTAAAATGAAGAAATTCTCATATTCGCGGTAACTACTGCAACATAATATAGCATTACTAATTGTCCTTATGACCATGAATTCTTTTAATGTTCCCAATAAAATATTTTCAATTATTGGGAAATTGCAGTTTCTAATACAAGTGGAACTGTCCTTATGACCATGAATTATTTTAATGTTCCCAATAAAATATTTTCAATTACTAGGAAATTGCACTTTCTAATACAAATGGAATTGTCCTTATAACCATGAATTCTTTTAATGTTCCCAATAAAATATTTTCAATTACTGGGAAATTGCACTTTCTAATACAAATGGAACTGTCCTTATGACCATGAATTCTTTTAATGTTCCCAATAAAATATTTTCAATTACTAGGAAATTGCACTTTCTAAAACAAATGGAACCGTCCTTATAACCATGAATTCTTTCAATGTTTCCAATAAAATATTTTCAGTTACTAGGAAATTGCACTTTCTAATACAAATGGAACTGTCCTTATAACCCTGAATTCTTTTAATGTTTCCAATAAAATATTTTCAGTTACTAGGAAATTGCACTTTCTAATACAAATGGAACTGTCCTTATAACCCTGAATTCTTTTAATGTTTCCAATAAAATATTTTCAGTTACTAGGAAATTGCACTTTCTAATACAAATGGAACTGTCCTTATAACCCTGAATTCTTTTAATGTTTCCAATAAAATATTTTCAGTTACTAGGAAATTGCACTTTCTAATACAAATGGAACTGTCCTTATAACCCTGAATTCTTTTAATGTTTCCAATAAAATATTTTCAGTTACTAGGAAATTGCACTTTCTAAAACAAATGGAACTGTCCTTATAACCATGAATTCTTTTAATGTTCCCAATAAAATATTTTCAACTATTAGGATTTTGCACTTTGTAAAACAAATGTAATTGTCCTTATGACCATGAATTCTTTTAATGTTCCCAATAAAATATTTTCAATTATTAGGATTTTGCACTTTGTAAAACAAATGGAACTGTACTTATGACCATGAATTCTTCAAATGTTTCCAATAAAACATTTTCTATAGCATTAAGGAAACAACATAATCATTTTGAAATATATATATATCGAAGAAAAACACCAAGAGCATATGAATAGCTCTTGGCCATAGAGTTTCTAAGTACAATGTCGGAGACTATTATCCAGTTACAATATAAAGCAAATATACTGAAATTCCCAATCTGTCCTTAGGATATAAATATTGTCATACTCAGGGTTCGTCTTGTTTACTCTGGCATCAGAAGTATTTAAATATATTTTTTGAATGGAAACTTCATAGCAAACTTATAGTGTTGAGAACTGGAAACGAATGAACAAACGAAACGTTCGTCCGAGATTTTCCAAGAGAAGAATATGGAACGCACTAGTTTTGTGCGCTCTCTGTCATATTATGTGTTTTGGGTATTACCAGACATGAAATATAAAGCAACAATAATGGTCTAAAACGTTATTCTCTTCATAAGTCACAGGAAAACCTCAATTTACTTACTCATAGCCTACCATGTAGGTACACAAAAGTACTAGCATACACGGAGACACCAAAAAAACCAAGAAGGAAAAAAATATTATCTATTGAAAACAACTGGAGACTGTGGGTTCGATTTCAAACAGGAACATAAAATTTAGCATTAAAATGCAGAGCTTATTTTTACTTTCTCTTCCATAGAAGATAAAGTATTGTATTCGTGCAGAAATTTTAGAGATATTTTGGCTGAAAAAATTGTTTGACGGGAAGCCAAATGACAAAATAAAGATCAAATATATTCGGCCATTTTGCTTTTGGGCCATATATTCAAAATTTCGGGTCATTTTTGGATTTTGAAAATATTTGGAGCCACGGGGCCCAAAAAAAAAAAAATTCCGACGTTCCACGTTCCACGTTCCACGTTCCACGTTC
>CM022885.1:12787082-12805961 GCA_012654025.1 Pachypsylla venusta
CAGCCGAAGGCTGCAAAAGCTTTCAAAATAATACTGTCGCTAAAGAGCAAAGTCCGCAGCCGAAGGCTTCAAAATCTTTTTAAAATAATAGCATCACTAAAGAGCAAAGTCCTCAGCCGAAGACTGCAAAATCTTTCAAAATAATACTGTCACTATAGAGCAAAGCCCGCATCCGGAGGCTGCAAAATCTTTTTAAAATAATACTATCACTAAAGAGCAAAGTCCACAGCCGAAGGCTGCAAAAGCTTTCAAAATAATACTGTCACTAAAGAGCAAAGTCCGCAGCCGAAGGCTTCAAAATCTTTTTAAAATAATGGTCAACATCAACAGAAAATAGAAATATAACAATAATATCACTAAAAGACTTTAAACTTTAGAAGAGCAACATCTACATTCGGCAGTAGTCTGATGGAATGATTAAGGAAGCGAAAGTCTAGTACGGTTTTCCGTACCATTTATTTTGAGTACTGATGGTGTTTTCATTAGTTTGGACACCGATTTTTTTTTTTTTTTTGTAGAGGTATTCTTATCAGTTGATGGTTCATAAACATTTTGTAATAAGTATTCTAAGTAGAATCACATACCTACATAGTTACATATCTTTTTTTCTCATTAGAAGCGGGGGCATTACCCTCCATTCGCTGGAAACTTTTAAACCAGCTATCCACGTTGACCTCTTCCTAAGATAGTTATTCATAAGATATTCTGGCTTCAAAATTAATAGCCCCCCCCCCCAAAAAAAAAATCATGTCTAGACCCTTTCAAGCTTATGATCGTTATTTTTATTTTTACCCTGATTCAGCAGTCAATTGAATCTACTTATGTGTAAAGAAATCAAACAGTCTACATTACTTGGAACGATATTCATATTGAAATCACCGATTATTCATATTTAATGAAACTTTTAATGTAAACGATTTTTTAACAATAAAACAGTGGGAAATCATAAAAAAAAAAAAACACTCCATTTTTATAAAAGTTACCCCTCTTAGAAAAAATAAAGGAAAATGAAGGGGTGTTAACATATAATTGGATTTCCCGACTCATTATCAAGTAAAAGGGAAGACGGGCGTTATGAATGGAAATTAAAATGCCTACTATAGTGTAACGAGGTGGTCCTGTGCTATACAAAAGAGAAAACTTACCCTCGGTTCTATTTCTAAATACAGGGTGAGATGTTATTCTCTTGGTAGGTACTCATAAACTCAGAGTATGTTCGTTAGCGCTCTTTTGACATCGCCTCTGATTCGATCTTTAATATAGGTAAAACTTTATTGTTCTAAAGGATATAAAACGTGTATTACAATCATTCTTGTGAATCTTGTGTGTTATTGATCACCAAGACGTGTAAGGGACGTTGAGGCATAACAAATATCGTGCTATATCACTAAATTGTCCTTATCAGATTTAGTTATCCCCAAAGACAACAAGACCAAGTAAAAATTCAAAAGTTTTCACAAAACTTTCGACTAGTGAGTATTCAAACAATCTCCTGTGGAGAAGTCCATTAGTTTATTCATCGTTTAGCTCTATTCAAATCAATGAATTGTGATAAAAAATAAAAATTTGGTTTCAAACTTTGAGACTATTTGTTTTTTGGGACAAACAATTTGTAAGTTCTCACCAATGGCTTCATCGTTTTCGATTGTAACTCAATATTAATTCTCATCACACCTACGCCTATTCTTGCAGGTTTTTAATTATTGCCATTTGCCCTCAGAAAAATATCATTGACAACAGCATAATTTCGTCAGACAAACAAGAAAATAAGTTACAAAACAAATATAAATATCGAAAGGGTTGTCTTTTGTGTTATTTACATTACCTTCTCAAGTAAACTCAGTCCGTGAGCAGAACCATTTTTCCAGTAGGGACAATAGGGGCAAGTGATTAGGTCGGCAATTTTTGGGGAGTGGCAAATTTTCAAAATTACAGTATCCCTCTATTATAGAAAAAAGTTTTTTGTTTCTTGAAATTTATTATTGTGAAGGGACCCAACTGAAGATCGCGAAGCGATCGGAAGATGGGGTGGGGTTTGGTGAGCGAAGCGAGCAGGCTTAACGTCTATTTAATATCTTTTGGCTTAACTTCTCTTTAATATCTATTGGCCATTCAAGACGAGAGGGTAAGATCTGAAAACTCACTTTACGTGATGAAACTAGCAAATATTTTTATTTTGTGAAACTGTTAATCAAAGATACGTTTATTAAAGATACGCTGGCCTAGCCCAGTACCTGAATTTAGATATAAAATTATATTATAATAAGAAATAATTAGGGTAAGCAATTTTTTGACGCGGTTAAGTGGACCTCTATCCCGAGATGCCAAATCCAAGTTTTCCAACTAAAATGTTGTGAGCGACAATTTATATTGTTAACTTATTTGTTGTTTTTTTCTCATTACCTTCTTCATATTTTCATGTACAATCGACTTGTAAGTTTGTATTGTGAATTGTTGGTTTGCACATATTGTTTATTTACAAAACGTATTTGTTGCTGCACAAGGCGTGCAATGTGCAATCATGCAGTTCTTCAACTTTTTCATTGTAATAACTTGCGACTTATTATATGGGTTGCTTACGTCCCAATGAAAGTTATGTTATAGTTAATGAATTTTCCTACAATACATATTCATACAAACAATTCTCTTGTGCGACTTATTATATGGGTTAGGGGATGCGTTAACGTTGAATTATACGGAACAGAAGATCAGGTTGAGCAATAAGCACCGAACATTTGATAACGTTATTTGACACAGCATTCGTTTCATATGTTGAATTTGTTTGTTTACAAAGGCCATTTGTTTATATCATTCATTTGTTTACAACAATATCATTATTTATGATATTTTTTCTATTTTATACATATTTTTTGTGCCGATCGCATTTGACGTATCATATTGTACGTGATTGAATTCAAGTCTTTTATACATATTATTTTTTGTGCCAATCACACTTGACGTATCATATTGTACATAATTGAATTCAAGTCTTATATTCATTATTTACTAAATGATGCTTCTATAGCGGGAGGTCAGTAGGTAGCTATTGAACTAAGTAAGCTATTTTTTTTGTCTTCGATCTACCTAGCTCTGATGATGTACTCAGAAGAAACTAGTCAGTTTTAATTAACATCTTTATTATTTATTTCATTTTATGTACCTCATTACTAATTAAGTTGAAAGAAGAGGACATGAGGTAGGTATCGACCAAAAGTAGAGAGCCATTCAATGTAAATATTCGAATTTACAAAATTAAGAATGTGAATGACGTAAGCAGGATATACTCGTATTTATGTTATACTAATTTTGAAAATATAAAAATATTCTATTTCGATGAAAAAAAAAAGAAAATATTTTTAGATTTTGAATTGATCCTGTATAGATTAATATTACTTATCGCCGCCATTTTCACTTTTTGAAAAGATCCCCTCTATTTGTACGTGTTGTAATTATACCCTCGTTGTATAATGTATTATCTTGACTTTAAATTTCGTAAGAGGTTATATACTTGTATATAAATTTAGTTTAATAGATTTGTGATATATTGCAAAGGGAAAATATTCGAAACAGTACTTCAGATTCTAAATACATATTGCATGATCTTGAGAGAGAAAAAAAAAATGAAAATAATCGGCACCTTCTTGCATTAAGAGCCGTATTTTATTTATTACTCTAGCAATGCTGTGATGTCTTTATGTATTCATATTATTTACCGAGGGCAACCAACGTTACTTGACGTCCTGAGTCCAAAATTATCATTTTTGATAGTTTTGCGCTGGAACAGACTTTGTTTATTCCTGTAATACTGCGATGTCTTTTTTGGCTAAATGTACAATCTGTTAAAATTGAAATGGCGTACCTCGTACCGTTTCTGACATAACCGTTTCTGTGACCAATAAACTAAAACAATAAAGTTTGCTTTTATTTTTTAGGATTTCGTTCTATCCCATGGCAACAACAATACACAATATTTCATAGTCAATATCCCACAATTTCTGAGATGGAGTCCTGTAACACTCCAGTTAGGGTTTCATTTTACAGTGTTTTTGTTGATGCTTGTAATGGTGTGATTACTAGGTTCTGTTCTTTAGGTTTATTATTCTTTTTGTAAATTTTATTAATCCTGTATGCATTTATACAAGTTGCTCACAATTTATCTAAACAAAGGATGCAGTGATATTCAATAGGGGCCAGTTTTTTAATAATGTAAAAAAATGCACTGATATTCCTTTTCAAAGCCAACGAAGACTGCTCTACACAAATTGCAATTTTCATCTTTGCATACCTGCTCAAAACTCATACATTTGGTACCTACAATGTAAAGGATTATTAAATATTTTTCTTTTTTCTCTAAAAGGTTTTCTTATTTAGGTTAGTTATCACTATTTGTCCTAAATAACCACCTTACTTCAGATTTTCTATCCGAAAATTGCCGTTTTCTAAACGGCCTCTTTTTATCTTCCAGGATAAAGATGAAATTCTTACGACACTGATGAAAATAAAATTGTATACTTTTGATGGTTTAGGAAGATGTGAAATTTTTTTTTGTTCAATAAAGGGACTTTTAATCAAAGTTTAAAATGAACACCGTTATACAGGGTGGTGTAACAAAATTAAAATTTAGACCCCTGTAGCTCCGCCCCTGATTATTTTTAAAAAATAATAAAAAGGAAAGTTTTCCTTATTTTCAATAAAAGTCACTTTCAGTGGGTCAAAACTGGATCTCTCCTTACCATTCAATTAGCCGTGGCCCTTTCCTATACCTAGAGCTTTTCAAAATTCAAAAATTCCAATCCTTTCAAAAGTTAAGGGGAGTGACCCGTCATTCTGGGACACACTGTATACGTATTAGATATTTGAAAGGCTTGTTTTATATATTACTGACATTGGAATTATTCTCGTTTGAGTATTGAGCATAATTATTGCTAATTTAATATTTATGTCCCTTTGCATAATCAGCCTTTTTGCAGACGTCTAACCAATCTGAGTTTGTATGTTTATTACACAAGAACAAAATGTTTGTTCTTTATAAATAATATTAACTTTTAAATCAATTAAAATAAAACACCAAAAACAATGTTTATAATTATTTATGAGGAAACTAGTTTCGAATTATTCGATTCATCATCAGTCTAGTTAGGTCGAAGGATGGAAATCAATCAACACTAGTAGAGAGAGAGAGAGAGAGGAGGGAGCGAATTGTGAACAAATTTAAATGTATACATATAATGAAAATAGTTTATAGTGGACTATTAGATTAATAGGCCATTTTTAACCAAACAAAAAAATTAATAAAATAAATTCAGCCCAAAACCAAATAAATAACTCTTCAACTTTATTAGTTTGACTGCTTTCGTTGTAACGAGGTTTTCCTGGTAAATCGTTTACATCAATCTGATTGCTTTCGATTGGTAAAACATAATGATGTTCTAGTCGTCATGTGTAATTTAGCATTACTCTCGGAGGTTAATTAACACTGTATCCAATGTTACTTATTTAAACAAAAAAAAAATCTTTTTTTTTTGCAAAGTTAGGAAACTATTCGGTTTTGTTATTTGTAAGTCACGAGTCAAATACACTGCCACGGAGGACCATGGCAGGTATCCGAAACGTATCCTTAAAAACACATTTATTGACGATTTCAAGTGAAATTTTGATTTTTACCTTTTTTATTTAGAACTAAAAGTGTGTGCCATATTTTTAAATTTCCCTTTTTAATCCATGTCCGTTTGGCCGCGCGGCCTGCAACCATGTTACGTTTATTATGAGTCAGCGAGTGAGACAGTCAGACATTAGCAAGTGAATTTTGCGTTTTATAAGTATAGATATTATCTTAACCAGCTACAGAATATAAAACGTCATTTTAAGTATTTCTCCAAGATTATAACTTGTTTATGTGAAAATGCAAATTGGTATAGATGTGCTTGATTGTCTGAAAATTAGGATATGGAAAAGAACGTAAACCCGATGAACTTTCATAATGAACGGCCATGGATTAAAAAGGGAAATTTAAAAATGTGGCACACAGTTTTAGTTCGATGAACTTGTGAGGGAGCAGAAAAATCTTTTAGTGTAAGGGTTTCGATTCTCCCGTTGGACCCGCCTATAATACGGTAACTTATTCCACATTGCAAGAACTTTTTGTATCGAAAGCTCTCATCAGAATTCATAATTAGCTTAATAAAAAGCTCGTCTGGCATTTATCCACAGCACGTAATTCAATAATCTTTGTAATGGTGGTGGAAAGCGGGTGGTACATTGACATTAAATGTAATTATTTTGGACAATAAACTCGTACTGTTACAAATGTAAATTTTCTATTACAATTACTTTTCCCCCGTTATTCATGTACTTTTTCTTCTATTTCATTGGCTCTTTTTGTCAACAGAAAAGACCCTGCAGCTGTTTTAGTTTTGTATAAAATACATTTTATATCTATTTTGCTCCCTCAATGTTTTTATATATATATAACAGAATTTTGAATTAGTACTGATAGCATTAGTTGGAACAGTTATATATATTGGTTAAATTCCACTTTAGTGTTTTACAATCCTGTGCACCAAAGACACCACTGGGCTTTTTGTGTTTGGAAAGAAGCTTGTATAATATATGTACTTAGATAAGGCTAAATCTCTGATAATGATTTAGCCTAAAAATATTCGAATATCCACATTTTACTGTATGGTGGCTAACACCATGCAAGTAGAGAGTTGCATTAAAATGCGACTACGTAGTTTCCAAATCCTTCCGGTAGTCCCAGAAAATTATTTTGATCTTAATGAAAACTCATGGTGTGTAGTTGCTTCTCAGAACACAGTGACCAATCTAGTGGCTATACTGATATTTTTGTCGATAAGAGCTTAGGGTTTCCGTATTTAGGCCCTTTGATGGTCCTCGTAATGACTTAACGGTTATATTTCCATTGGATATAAACATGGTTTATGAAGTAATATGACCAATCATTAATCTATTCAATTTGAAATTTCTAATAAAGTAGCTGCCACTCTTTAATCAACATTCAAACTTTTTCGTGTTCTTACCAAATTATATAAATGGCGATGAGGATAGGAACATCAACATCGACAGAACAGGCTTATAATGAATTTTCCCAAAAAGGATTAAACATTAAATCAAAGGCAATCTGTGAAACTTTTACTTCCTCGGACTCACTTGTGTTGACCATTATTGATTCTAGGCGCCTTAAATTTGCCACGACTGCGGAGTCAATTTCGTTAGATTTGATTATTATTGAAAACGTTGCTCGATTGTATTGTATACTCGTATTTTATTATTATAATTTTAAGCATATAAATTACAGAGGTTCTTTGCTAAGTTGGCATCAAGAGCCAAACTTATAAGAATTTCTAAGCCAAACTTCTATTGTGACAAGCAAAATAGTAATGACAAAATTGACCATTCTCATGATTTTTTTATTATTTCAAAAAATCTAAAATAATCATAACATGAACGTAATGAGTGTCTATACAAAGTTTCATTACACAAGGAGTTCGAGAGTTATCGTAGAATGAATAGGCAGAAAACAGACGTTGAAGTGAAAATCGTGGTGTTAAAACTAGACCTCACTTCATTCATTGAAATACATTTTCCAGATTTTTCACGATAATACATCTTAGAACACTTGTTATAAGAAAATGAAGTTAATACAGCGGGCCCGCTGTTTGTATAGATAATACGAACAGGTATTTAAGTCAAAATCGTGGTGTTAAAACTAGACCTCACTTCCTTCGTTAAATTACATTTTCCAGATTTTTTACGATAGTACATCTTAGAACACTTGTTATACGAAAATAAAGTCCACACAGCGCGTCTGCTGTTTGTATAGATAATACGAACAGGTATTTAAGTAAAAATCGTAGAGCTACAGATCACTTTTAAAACTAATATTTCTTGAATTAGATACGATGTATAATCAGTTCCCGTAAGATCACTGAATATAAGCAACGTTCAGAGAGATTTTACTTGGTGCGTGACAACGTAGGGTCGAACCCTTTTAATCTATAATAATCTCTCTAAATATTTAAAAAAATAAGAAAACCACTCGATGTTTTCGCTGCTAAATTTAAACATGTAAAATCTGGGTTTGAAAAATAATACTCTTTGATCTTAAATATCTTATCTATGAATATTAGCTTTCAATTTTTTAAAAAAATATATGATTAATATTTTATTTTTATTTTTTTCCTCTATCGAATAGGATTATTTATATAAGCCCATATTTGTAATAATCGCTGATTATTTTTACATCCCACTCATACGATATATAGAAAGTAAAGTATTGTAATGGTGAAATATTTCGATGTCGGGATAATCGACACGAACCACTGAACCAACAACCAAAAATAATCAGATAAAATATTCAAAAGCGCCAGAAATAATTGTAATTTAGTTTCTAAATCAGAAATGCTGACCAAACGAGCCACAAATTACTGGTTATAACTCCACGATTTTCATTTAATGGCGTAAATTCGTCAGAATAGTTAGCTACCTATAAAAATTTCGTGACGATTCCAAAGGTTCATTATAGAAAATCACATTAACCAAAACATTGTTCTTGAGCTGTTGCGCATTTTAATCTTGTTTTTATTCAAGCGCAAATTTGACTACAAATCTGTTCAGGGAATGTAGTTAATATAGGTAAAGTTACTTTCTACGGCCGCAAATTGGATTTTAAAAAAATAATTAAATTAAGATAACCTGGCTTAAGCAATTGCTTTCGGAATCCTTTCCGTCTATAACAGTACCCAGTTAGAATCTCTACAATGGGACCCACATACCTACCAAATTTCATTAAAATAAGTCAACACAATATGACAAAAGTGCCACTTACGACTGACGTACGCATTATTTCTATATGATTCAAACCAATGATGAGAGGTCATCAGCAAAAAGCTAGGTTTTATCCAGTTTTTATTGATACTGTGAGAAACAAGCTAAGGATACCGTGCCAGGAAAAGTTTACAGCTAAAAAGAGTAGACACGAAACTGACCGTTTGTGGCATGGTAGAACTAAGGAAAGCAGCGTCGACCCCAAATAGAATTGGGAAGTTAAAGAAGAAAGATTGAATTCTAGGTATGAAACATAAAATGTGATATTTGAACAGGTAGTAAGTAGCTATGTTTTTCGAGGTCGATTCCAAAGAATTATTGCTGAAAATAATAAACCAAAATAAATAATGCTGTGACCTTTTAATTTTGACGATATGTTAGTCCTAATCGGAGAAGCTTTTTCATTGTTGAAAATAGTATTAAAGTGATGTGACGTTAGGAGGCTGTCCAAGTACTTGAATGGATTTATCGGATTTTTTCGACTGAAAATTTACGAGACTACTTTACAAATTAATGAGAATGAAAATGAAATTTCTGATCTTTTTTGAAAATAAAATGTGTATAACAGCCACAGCTTATTGTCGGCTAAAAGTTAGTTGTGACTATAACAGCAAATTGCAAAAACCTTTCTTTAATAGATAGATAATATAAATGTAACCCTGAATAGTAAAGTAGAGGAAAGGGACACCCATTCCCTTTGGCAAATGCTTAAAACTCATAATGGATTTTGAAAGTTCTGAGCATTTCATGAAGTGCTTGGTTAAAGTTTTCTCATTAGGTGAATAGAAAATGTGTACCAGGATGAGGAGGAAAAACACAGTTTCTGACAGTGCAACAAATTGATCTTGCTCCTCCAAAACCTTAATTTATTTACAATTTTAGTACGTTCATGCCTCGTAAGTTCTCCCGAAAGTGTTTCAGTCTCACCATTGTAAAGTTCTCAATCAATCAATAGTGGCATCATCGTTTCCGATGGTAGCCCAAGGTATGATACTGGTCCACACACATTCCCTGGTCAGCACACATCCTAATCCTAGAGGCTAATAATTGACATGGGTTCCAGAACTGATTCAATCGCTGCAATATAATTACATCAGTAACACAAACATAAATTTTATACATGATACTCATAAAAATGAGTATCATGTAAATAATGTATAAAAAGAAGCTAATGTTTTTATAGTTAAGCAAATGTATGACTTTATTAACTAGAGCCATCATACTTCGTAGCAACAGGTCGAGTAAATTTGCTGCAGAAAAAGCATGCATTTGCTCAAATTTTATGCATTCCACTCATTATTGCAGAGTTTCTTTATATTATTACTATTGGGCCGAATAAATTCTTTTCCCTTTAATCCGTGAGTACCTTTCTACGTATTTTAACGTATTGTTGGCAGTTTTCACGAATTTGGCTTAAAAGAGAAAACAGGGGCAAGAGACTTCAAATTTGGTATTTATGTTAAGTACACAATTGACATGTACATACACAACAAATCACTGAAACTCAAAATTTGTCATTGAAAACTTGACATAGAAAATTTCAGTCTTATCAAATTAATTTTTCCCGAAAACTAATCAAATGACTAATCAAATCCCTGGACCAAGGTTATAAATCTTGATCCAATATGGCGATATCTTTTTGTCTCTCTCTTTTCCTGTCACTCCAGAAAAACAATAGAATGTCGTAAAACAAAATCAGTTTTCATCATCTACTTCTCTAGCTCCTTATTCGCGGCAGATCTACGTTCTTTTCCTTTGGCATCTTTGCTAGATGCCAAACGAGCACACGGATACTCTCATAACATGGACCGAGAACTTTAATTTTCTCTTTGTGTTTCTTTGTGGTAAGACCCAACGGCTCTTTGTAGGTGTCACAGAATTACTAAGAACTTTAATTTTCTCTATGTGTTTCTTTGTGGTAAGACCCAACGGCTCTTTGTAGGTGTCACATAATTACTAAGAACTTTAATTTTCTCTATGTGTTTCTTTGTGGTAAGACCCAACGGCTCTTTGTAGGTGTCACAGAATTACTAAGAACTTTAATTTTCTCTTTGTGTTTCTTTGTGGTAAGACCCAACGGCTCTTTGTAGGTGTCACAGAATTACTAATAATCTCTTAAATCTTCTACAATTGTCGCCACTACCCACATTGAAATAGCTAGTCAATTGCCTGAGTGCCACCCGAAATCACAAGTAATAAGTAGAAAATTTAACGACCCCATCCGGAATCGAACCCGGGTCCCCCCAGTACAATGACAGTGCTATCCCATTAGACCAGGGGACTGCATTAGTAAAAGCCAGATTTAATAATGTTTTTTTTTTTTTTTTACTTGTGTAAAAATATTTCCACTCTTCTTCTTTTTTCAATAAAAAATCGACTGAATGGGTAACTGACCCAATAATATTCCGAAAGCATGTTTGATTTATTCTATGCCTACCACACAGTGTGTTCTATTTTAGATATTACTACAAAACACATTCAGCTGAAATTCTCTATTTATGTGAGACAACGGAAAATCATCATTAAAAGTTCTTCCAAAAGTTGTTCTTTGTAAATAATCCTACAAAGTTTGATCAGATGCTACTTCTGTTCATTTTGTGGGGCGGGGATATTTAACCACGCCTATAACAAAAATAGAATAAGAAGGGGAGAATTTGAAACAGATTGAAAGAGGGTAATGACTGAGGAGTTACAAGTTACAGGATGCAAGATTGATTCCCCAGAGGGAGAAGAGGGGGGGCAGATGAATCAATCTAAAATAATGATGAAAAAGAAACCCCCCTCAGGCTCTGCTATCGGTTTCTCAGAACATGATTTCTTTTTATATCTTTCACCCTAATAGATTTCAAAAAGTTCGATTTTCCAAATTTGTTAGTCGAATGCTCTTGTATATTTTCATTTTAAAATGCTGATATGATATTACATAGCAGAAAATTAGATTGAAATAATAGCAATTCAAGGGAACATTTGGAAGGAATCATGCAAAGAATAAAACCATGAAATATTTTGTATAGAATTGTTTTTAAAAAGAACAGATTGAATTTGATTTTACCATTTCTTCAGATGATCTGAGTGAACTCTCCCAACTGATGTCATACAAGGGGAATAGAAGGACCAAGAGGAGTGTGGACAACAGATATGCTGGAGCTGTAGAGGCTTCACTTTAAAATATCGACCAATTTAAACGTTTGGCCGCTGATCAAAATAAACGAGGCTAAATAATGGTGATGATAGTAAGCGAGCTTAGATGTCGATTTGTTGATATCGTTCGAAATGATAACATGTGATGTGAAAAATTATTTATATCTTCAGGACAAAAAAATAACATATACAGCCAAAATGATTGTCCTCTCTATAATTAGGAAAATATAAGTTAGTAATTATTGTTTACACATAATTTTATTAAAATAACAAATGAAAAATATGTGTATCTTGAAAGGTATTGCCATTTATATTTAATTTACGTACATGAAAACTATGTTCATTTGAGTGCCATTTTTTTCTTTGGGCCTAACGTCCCTTTAACATCTATTGCTCATTCAAAACAAGGGTTTCACCCTCCATTCTCTAGAAACTTACAAACCAGCTACCCATTAGTAAAACCTCACTGAACGTTACTTAACTTCTGTGATCTAACAGGAACTGGTATATTGAACGTGCCATAGACGCTGGCTATTGCCATTTCTGGATTAGGAATATTTTTATTTATGTTATAGTTTAGTCTTTCTCTGTAAGTTATTTTCAAGTCTTGCTTACATTTCATCTACGTTTTCAGTATTTCCTTAGTGGGTAGAAAAAACTAAGAGCAAAAAAAATGTTTCATTATACTAAAAGCTTCCAATAAATAAAGCAGGTATTTTCTGTCATTTTGAAATCAGAGCTGAAAAAAGTAATTGTAAAGCCAGTGCTCGTATCCAATTTATTAAAGTGAAAAGTTTGGTCCATTGTTGACTTTTTGGCGTACCCACTTGTATTATAAATATTGGGATGGTTTTAGAGAAACATAGAAACGTTTTTTTCCCTTTATATTTAATATTTCCTTAGAATTTAAATCTCGAACTTTCACTTTTCATGTGTTGCCACAAAGAAATAGCTGATTAAGAAGTGCGAGTTTGGAATAACCCTCCCTCATTAAACGTACGTAATTCCAAAAGGACTCTCCGAAAACAATGATTTTATTAAAATGTTTTGCTCTTCATAGAATATAAAGGTATGATAAACATTTTGGAAATGTCTGGCTTTACTCCACGGAGGCAAACCTAGACATTTAAATCGTAATATGGTATTATGTTAATTAGGAAACGACCGACGCAGGAAAAAAACATTAAACTTTTTTTAATTTAACTTAAATTGAAAAAAAAAAAAAAAATCTGTTGTAAATATTTTTTGATAAAAATAGTAAAAGAGCTATCTACGAGTACTATCATTCTCATGGTATTCATACATTGAAATTGAGATTTCTCCAAAAAGAAATTATTTGGAAAAGCGATAGAACGGTATTTATATCGGATTTTTTTTTTTCAGTTTCCGGCAGACTAAACGTTGGGCAACCGTAGAAGAGTCCCAATGCTGTGTTTGTAAGTAAAAAAAAGAGTAACTTTATTTTACCTGAATTTTCCATGTATTCCATGTTAACATGTTACTTCATTTATGTGATGTAATTCAAAAACAATCTTTTGTTAACGATTTGATGGTCACATTTTTTTCCTAGAATCAGTCCCCTGAGTATTGTCAACATTAAGTTGGACATCTTGTATAGACAACGAGTAGATTCTTTACAAGGACAGAAAATGAAATAATATGAAGTTTCCTACAAATTGTGCCCACCAGTATTGATAGCTTAAATATCAAATAATTTCTTCATATTCATTATATCTGAAGTTGAAGTTTAAATGATCTCCGTCTCAGTAGAGATTATTTCTATTGTTATTTAATGTTACCAGTGATTTAAATTCCGTTTCATTGGAAAAGTAACAGCAATACGGTTCAAATTGATTAATTAAGGCTCGATGAATATTGATTTGACATTATTGACTAAACAAAGTTGAAACGTGACTCTATTAGCTGGAAAACAATTTTCTTAATATTTTCTGGACAATGAAACGTTGTAAATAATTTTCTAATCAGTAGATGCTCACCCTTGCTTCTTCCAAATCTCTCCCATTCTTTATTTTTTATACCCTCATTGTTCACTGTTCACATTTTCTTAAAAAATATGTCTGTCATTTTAGAAGTTCTCCCTTTTTGTCAATGTCATTGTTCCCTCCTACAATGTAAAGAGATTGTGAATTTCAAAACAATTCCAGTTCGTGAAAATCTCAATTTTAGGTACAATTTTACCGAATAAAAACTTTCTTCTAGAGTCCTAAATAATCTTGAATTCTATGAATGCAATTTCCATAAGGAAAATAAATCATACTTCAAATTGTGAGAAGTTTCTTCAGGGTGATCTAGGGCTGAGTTCACAAATTCTTATGAAATAAAATTTGGCACATCCACTAATTTCTATTGGGCTGATGATATAAAATAACGCAGAATACAACTCTGTGAACATTATATGTTTTGTAGCTCTTTTTTTATGCTTCAATAAAATGATTTATTCTACTCAAAAACAGACCAATATAGCACAACTGGATGATAAATTATTATCAAAGAATAATATATTTAATGACTCCATAGTGCCCTTGATTACAGGCCCTACATAAACGTAATGCAAGTCCATCCCAAGTTTCATAATATACAGTCAAGACATTCGCGAGTTATCTTGGACAGAACAGACGTTTAAATCTAAATAGTGGACAATAATTCAAAATACGAGTTGTCACAATAATTCAAAATACGAGTAATGTCATTTTTCATTAAAAAAATCCGACAGTAATGTGGGCTCTGCCGACCACCATGCTTACCTAATTATTGGAGCTAATTGGGTCGAGTTGGGTGAAGACCAATATCTATGAATCCTTAGTGTATGTTTTTATGATAATAATGCCAGAGGTTCATTTAGAGCTGCAAGTGAAAACTGCCATCAAAACAAAAGATTTTTACGGGAATTAGGGACGAAATTAATATTGCATAAAAATACATACTTTTCATCATCAAAACCGACTTATTATTCTTCTTCCAACTGTGGGATGGTCCAGGGTTTGTCAAAATAAACCCTCAAACTCGAGAGCAATCCGTGAATCCGTAAATGTCTCGAGATCACAAGCTGGTGAAAATATAACCAGGTAACCACCCTGTATTTTCTTCTGAAAAGTTAGGTGTCTCGAGATCACAAGCTGGTGAAATTATAGACAGGTAACCACCCTGTATTTTCTTCTGAAAAGTTAGGTGTCTCGAGATCACAAGCTGGTGAAATTATAGCCAGGTAACCACCCTGTATTTTCTTCTGAAAAGTTAGGTGTCAAGAGATCACAAGCTGGTGAAATTATAACTGGGTAACCACCCTGTATTTTCTTCTGAAAAGTTGTAATGAAAAGCTTTTTGTAATAATTTTCATGATACATACAGATAATAAATTTAATATTTTCGATGGAAATTGTACGAACGTGACTAAGATCCCCTCTATAGATAAATAGCGTGTAAAATAATTTCAAGAGTGTCTGAAAACATTAAGTTGACATTTTCTTTTGTTAAATTGAGAAAGAGTACGGAAATATGTACGGACTTTATCACTTTATCTTTGATATCATTAAAATAAAATTATGTGACACATTGGACAAGTTGTGACTCAAATTTTGACACATAGAGACAAATCATGTCTCTATGTGTCACATAGAGACAAATCTAATAAACAAATCATGTTTCTAAATATTTTGAATAATCTATGGTTGAATAATTGTTCTATCTATGATATTCATAACGAAATTCATTTGTTTTAATGTAAGAACTTTGTCATAGTTATAGAAATAATCATTGCCAGGCCTCGAACCCTCGGTTTGAAATCCCAGTAGTTTGAACTGAACCAATGATATTAATAAACATATAAATTTATAGGATAAGTGAAAGTGTTTTTGTTGATTTATAGGATCTCGCATTTACTCAAGTCGTAAATGCATGATACCAAGAAAACAAGGTATGTAGGTTTGTTATTGAGTAGAAAATGCCGTCATCACGGGAGCACCGTTTCTTGTGCTTATATGTATAAAGTTTTCGTGTTTACTTTTTGGCTAAATATAAATAAAAATGAGAAGCTGGGATACGAGATGATATGATAAAAATATCAAAAGTACAATAATGCTAATGATTCCTACACTTCTATGCTATATCGAGCAGAAATAATTAGGCATCATGAAGAAATTCGAAACAGAAAATTGAGTAAAGAGCTTTTTATATGTGACCCTATCAATAAGCATCTTAGGAATCTTATAAATCTTAGGAAAGGTGAATTTGCGCGAAAATACAAATGTTGATGTTATGCGCAGATTTGGGAATGTGTCATGGACGATTTTGGAACAATAAGGCTATGTTCTTTCAGGCACACAAAGATGTTCATTTTCAAAAAACATTTTCCAAGAACAAACAAAAACATCCATTTTCCATCATTTTCATTATTGTTGTTGTTGTAGCGCTGTTACTAGTCTCCCTATTCTAGATCCGGCTCCGAAAAATTTCGGAAATATGTTGATATGAGGATAACGAAAAATTTGTCTTGTGAAGAGACTATCAAATATGTTTCTTTTGATTTGATGTTCAGAAGCAATTTATTAATTGGTCTTTCACAATAGACATTGTGATTTTCAATCTAATACACAATATAATTTTAATTTTGGCTTCTCTTTTAGTTCCGCCACTGCTAACTCTTTTCAAATAGGATTTCATTATCACGGTACCAACTTCCCACGCCATATTCAGATTTTATTCTCTCTGGACGCAGGATGTGTAAATGAAAACAAATCACTTGGTTAACACTAACAGACAGACAATTATTAGGATGTGTCTAATTGATCGAATTCATTGTCTGACACTGAAGAAGCAGTGTCTATTATAGATACAATGAGCAATGAGGACAATATTATTATCCTAAACACAAGTGAACAGAAGCCCCTTAATCAACAATGCTTGGAATTTGATACCAAAAATTATGAAAGCCTAGGAATTCAAATATTGCATTATGCATTGATAGGCTAAGAGTATCTGAAGAAAATGAAGAATTTGTTAGGTTATCTTTCGTATTATGGAAGATTTTGGATTCAAACAATATTCAGATAAGTATATTTTTCAAAAATTTGGTATTTATTTATTTTCATTTTTTCCGCCCAATGCAGAGAAGCTCTGCCTTGGGAGATTTAAAATAAGTTGGTTCCCTCTGTAATTAATATCTTGTGTTTGAAATAAATCTTCCAAACAAAATTTCAGAGAATAATTTAACTAGTTGTTAGAATAGAAGTTGTGTGGATGCAGAAAATTGAATGGCTTTCATATGGAACTATTGATCTACTGTGAAAATCCCAGAATAATTAGATATTATAGAAGTTGTGTGGATGCAGAAAATTGAATGGCTTTCATATGGAACTATTGATCTACTGTGAAAATCCCAGAATAATTAGGTATTATAGAAGTTGTGTGGATGCATAAAATTCAATGGCTTTCATATGGAACTTAATCTACTGTGAAAAACACAGAATAATTAATTTATCAAAAACCATTGTATCTTATGGCGAGTTGTGGCGAGGGAGATACACTGACCTATAATTTAGATATTTGCAAACATTTATTTTTTGGTCTGGTTGTGTATCTAGATCAACCAACTAAATGCAATTGAGTTTTTATTTAAAAAAGTTATGTGGAATATTTCAAATTTAAATTTGATTCAGCATGAAATTGAATAGTGGAAAGGTTTATTCGGAAACTTCTTACCGTACACATCATGAAATATTACTAACGTATTGAACAGGAAATGGGCAAAACCCTCATTTTTAATATCTACCCAAGAAAAATATAATTATGAAGAATTTACAATTAAATTCACTGATAGAAATTTTTTGGCAAATAAAAAATAAAACTGATTAGATTTTCAGTGGAGAATGAAAGAAAAAAACAACAATTTTCAGTTTTGTTAATAAAAGTGAGACTAAATTTTTGTTAAGTACCTGATGCCCAAAATTTACCCGAAAGTGAACAATAATGAACGATTGAGCGATAAATGAGTTGATACAAAAATTAATTAGTGAAATTTCCGGATGACTAAATATATTTTAGATACCATATCTAAATATAATGAATGTTCATAATCGGGCCATTCGTTCAAGAGTTATCGAGGAACAAATATAAGTTTAAAGAAACATCGTGATGGTGTTAAATCTAGATCTACTTTCGTTCAATCAATCAAAAAGCTTTATCATAACTAACCTAGTAAACCGAGAGTTTTAAATTTTTCGACTATTCTTCTGATTACTATTCGTGTAACTACACCACTGTGGCGTGGGGTCAGACATAAGATACTCATCTATAAAAAATCAAATCAAATTAATGTTTTATGACTGACAATGAGCAGACAACAGAAGTCATCGGGATAATAAAAAGTCTTGTTAAGAGGAGCGTGGTGTCTGCGAACACTGACATTACGTTGGTCATTAAATTAAGTCGAACACCTTTTAGGTTTAATTCTTTTGTGAACGATTCTGCATTTAAATGTTCAAAGTAAGAAACCTTAAAAACAGTTGATACACAAGTACGAGCATAAATAATATGCTATGATTATCAAATAAAAGGAATGACGAAAAGCGTTTTTTTAAAACTAGGTTAACTAAAAGTTCACTCAATTAAAATGTCCACTAGGTGGCCCCAGGTGGCCAAAGGACTTAAATATAATAGTCAGCAAACGTTTTGAATATAATGACTATCCATTACGAATTGCTCGTACAGAAAGATAAACAGACAAAAAGGAAAATACAAAAAATGGAATGATATTCAATACGAGAATCGAATGTTATATTAAAATTGTAGAACATACAGTCAAGTGTTGTCATCATTTCAATCTCTTGTGTTTGATATAGTGATGGACGCGAGACGAGACAGGCCATGTCTCGT
>CM022885.1:12814109-12853393 GCA_012654025.1 Pachypsylla venusta
TATAATATGTACATTTGCAGCGATTAAAGCGGGAAAAGTTAACATTTGAGTATTTCAATTGTGTTTTAAGTTTGTAATGTTTCGAAAATCTTACTTGAGAATAACCATGAGTCAAAGCAGATTAACAAATCTTGCAATTCTTTCAATCAAAAATGAAACTGCTGCAATGTTGGATTACGAGGATATAATATGTACATTTGCAGCGATTAAAGCGGGAAAAGTTAACATTTGAGTATTTCAATTGTGTTTTAAGTTTGTAATGTTTCGAAAATCTTACTTGAGAATAACCATGAGTCAAAGCAGATTAACAAATCTTGCAATTCTTTCAATCAAAAATGAAACTGCTGCAATGTTGGATTACGAGGATATAATATGTACATTTGCAGCGATTAAAGCGGGAAAAGTTAACATTTGAGTATTTCAATTGTGTTTTAAGTTTGTAATGTTTCGAGATAATATAAATCAGATAAAAAATTCATTTTTCATAAAAAATTTAGATCCAATGTTGACGTAATCTTTTTATGAATGAAAAACTCGATTTTTCAGTAATAATTTTTTTTTAGTGTCATTTCTTTATCTTACGGAACAGCGAAGATCGTTTTGCCGCCCCCAAATCATTGCGCCTGGGGTACGCCACCTCTTCTGTAGGAAGGGAGGGTAAAAATTAAAATGGTTCTAGAGGGATGAAAAGTGGAATTTTAAATTCTGTACCTATCAGTGTTGGAATTTCGTCATCTGCAGTGCTATAATGGAAAATTTAATTAATTTTCTTGGAATAGAGGAGGATGAAGCTCTAGAGCTGCGAATTTTCCATTTTTCATTATTATATCTTTTGTTCGAATTCCGTGGAAAAAAAATATCAATCATATTTTTATTTTTAAAAAAATCCTCTTCTAAGATCTCACAAGAACAGTTGTTTTTATTTTAAAAAATGTCAAAGCCTTATGACACGAGCGATTTTTTTCATTGAGTAAGCACATCAATGACTTAAAAGCGGAGGGGTTACATGTAATACATTCGTCCCAAATATGGCAATATGGCCCAATCATAAATAAATAAAATGTAAACACTACCTACATTACAAATAGTTTTGTAAACTGTAGATTTAAAATTATGAAAATAAATAATCATACCAAGTTTCATCAAAAGCGGACAAGACATTCGAGAGTTCTCTTAAAACAAATAGTCAAACAGACCTTTAAAGAAAAATCATGAATACAGAAGTGTTCTTCTTTTGATTAGCTTCATTCACGGAGTGATAAAAGGCGTAATATTTTCATAAAGATAGTTTTTGATTCGGCTACTTTTAATTTCTTTTGATTAGCTTCATTCACGGACTGATGGATAGCGTAATATTTTCATAAACATAGTTTTTGATTCGGCTACTTTTTATTTCTTTTGATTAGCTTAATTGCTTCATTCGCGGAGTGATGAATGGCGTAATATTTTCATAAAGATAGTCTTTGATTCAGCTACTTTTAATTTCTTTTGATTAGCTTCATTCACGGAGTGATGGATAGCGTAATATTTTCATAAAGATAGTTTTTGATTCGGCTACTTTTAATTTCTTTTGATTAGCTTCATTCACGGAGTGATGGATAGCGTAATATTTTCATAAAGATAGTTTTTGATTCTGCTACTTTTTATTTCTTTTGATTAGCTTCATTCACGGAGCGATCGATGGCGTGATATTTTCATAAAGTTAGTCTTTGATTCGGCTACTTTTTATTTCTTTTGATTAGCTTAATTGCTTCATTCGAGGAGTGATGAATGGCGTAATATTTTCATAAAGATAGTCTTTGATTCAGCTACTTTTAATTTCTTTTGATTAGCTTCATTCACGGAGTGATGGATAGCGTAATATTTTCATGAAGATAGTATTTGATTCGGCTAGAGAATTACAAACATTAATGGAAAAAACAATGATGGAAGAATGACAGCTTTACGGCAGTTGGAGTTGTTCCATATTTTGCCGCTCCTAAATGGCCTATATTGCTTTTACGGTAAATCCGCCACTGATTATGGACATTTGTTTCATTCATAAAATTTGCATTGAGTTTTTGTATCCCATTGGGCCACCCAGGAACTCATCTTAGTAATATTAATTGAGAAAATTCTATAGTTCACAGAGCTACGATACTGATTTAGGAAATTGCTTTTGTCAAAACCTTTAATCTTATTGATTGCTCCCTCCTTCGCATACATAAAACCATCAATGCTATGAGAGTAATACCTTATCGGAAACACTGTGACAAATCTCTCTCTGAAGCAAAAGTTTCCAGTTCTGCTTTGTTAGTTTATTATAGATGAGAATATGTTCAATAATCAGATATATCTGAGAATATGTCTGATTATAATTACTTTATTATATATGAGAATATGTCTGATTATAATTACTTTATTATAGATGAGAATATGTCTAATAATCAGATATGTCTGAGAATATGTCTGATTATAATTACTTTATTAAAGATGAGAATATGTCTAATAATCAGATATGTCTCAGAATATGTCTGATTATATAATTACTTTATTATAGATGAGAATATGTCTAATAATCAGATATGTCTCATTGTTATATATGAGAATATGTCTAATAATCAGATATGCCTGAGAATATGTCTGATATTGTCTGATTATAATTACTTTATTATAGATGAGAATATGTCTAATAATCAGATATGTTTGAGAATATGTCTGATTATAATTACTTTATTATAGATGAGAATATGTCTAATATTAAACAGATCTGTCTGATTATAATTACTTTATTATAGATGAGAATATGTCTAATAATCAGATATATTATATCTGAGAATATGTCTGATTATAATTACTTTATTATAGATGAGAATATGTCTAATAATCAGATATGTCTGATTATAATTACTTTATTATAGATGAGAATATGTCTAATATTAATCAGATCTGTCTGATTATAATTACTTTATTATAGATGAGAATATGTCTAATAATCAGATATATTATGTCTGAGAATATGTCTGATTATAATTACTTTATTATAGATGAGAATATGTCTAATAATCTGATATATTATGTCTCAGAATATGTCTGATTGTAATTACTTTATTATAGATGAGAATATGTCTAATATTAATCAGATATGTCTGATTCTAATGACTTTATTATAGATGAGAATATGTCTAATAATCAGATATGTTTGAGAATATGTCCGATGACTTAGTGGCCCGCTTCAGATGCTGAAGATGTTAAAGAGGCAACGCACATTTCCTAGCGTTCCTTTGGACATGTAAATATTGTTCGGGAGGTCTGAAAAGTGATTATAAGATTACGCTATTGTCGCTTGAACTCTTGCCAAGAGCATAACCATTGCCTTTTCTTGTTTTTTGTGATCCTGAAAGTAACGCGTAATAGCTTGAGAGATGATAGTTCGCTTTCAGCTTGGTAGCTACATATATGCACTAACAACTTCTAGCAATCCAAATCATTTGCTTTACACAATATTAATTTATTACAATATCAGACGTTCTCTATAACAAAAAAATGATACTTCTCTAAACCACCAATAAAAACCCACATATTCTATTGAAAATATTGCACACAAAACAAAAATAAGATCTTAATCTTTACATAATGATCCCCAATAAAGTAAACCAGTTAAAAAGGTATACAAATAAATAGAAAATTAAAATCTAACACCTCAAATCCGATTTCAATTATTATAAGAATGTACAATGTAAAGGATATTCGATACCATTTGTATTGAAATAAAATAGGTGAGAAATAATTGCGGTTCAGGGTTTACTAAAATAGAAATCTTGTTAACATTGAAATTCTTAGATCCAAAAAATGAGGACGTAGCAACCATTATGGCTAAATTGATACAAGAAAATGGAATACTGAGTTTGAGGCTTAGCATACTTCCATTAATTGAGATTTGAATACTTTTCAAATTGTGGGAATAATCAAGCGATATGTGTGTCTTTGAACAGCAAGTGTATTTCATGGAAAATATTATCAAATTTCATGGAAAATATTCGGAAAATATACTAGGTACAGAGAAATACTTTTTCTAAAAAAACATCGTAATGTTTTTTTCTGCAATTTTTTTCAATTGTACAAACGATTTCTATATGTAAAAAAAAGTAAATATATTATTATTTGTCTTAATGTATTGCATTAAAACATAGTATTGCATTGTCAGAGCCTAGATTTGTAGATTACACAGCATTACAAGAATCACTGCACTACATATTTCTTTGCTCTTGTATGGCCGCCACTGGTCGCTACTCACAATAAAGTAGATACTTAATTGTACTCAAGAGGCTGAGTGCACCCCAAAGTACAAGCACAGTTATGAAAAAAATCCGGTCCGCCAGGATTCGAACCTGGGTCTTCCGCGTGCAAAACTATTGTGATACCCACTAGTCCAGGGAGGCGACCTCGAACAAACGATTTTTCTTTACTATTACATAAAAATACACGATATACGTACGTGAATTTTTTTCAGAGAAATAATGAGTTTTAGGAAAAACACAAAATGTCAGCCATCTTGAAAAAAGGTTTTCTTTTTGTTGGATTTTTCAATCTGGGCCACCCTGTTTATGAACGATTTGCAATTGCCTTAGATTTTGTGGTGAAATATACTCTTAAGAATGCCAAGGTTATTCCGTTTATTGTTCAAATAGACAATAATCTGAATAATCTGTTGCCCACTTTTCTAAACCCTTGTGTAATGGTCCGCCATCTAGGAATTGTTTGAATGTGTAATATGAAACTAATTGAATTTAACATTTTTAGAAAATGAGAATAAAAGGAGGTAACTTGATTTCCTAGAGATTGAATAATTATATCAATGCTCTATTGTACAAAGCAAATATGTCCTTTACTCTAATAGGTATCTTTTTTTTTTCAAACATTTTGGTTTTTGGGGCGGGGGAAAATATCAAACTTTAAAGCAGTTGATTAAAAGACTCTCTCAGTAATATGAATGTTTTGGAATTATTTCTAGAAATTAATATACAAATTATAGATGTTCGATTAGACCCTAAAATTGAAGTAGGTTGTAAGAAAACCTTATATCTTTTTAATAAAAGGTAGATTTATGTATTTACAATAAATAGTTCGGCTTCATCGTGGAGTTCATATTAAACCGGTTAACAATAATTATGTATGCAATAAGTAATAAAGCAGTTTTGTCAAGTCTGAACCTCACTTACTTAAATTTAATGGAAATCATTCGGCCTAAGTGGATCAACATGGTCTCAGGTAGGTATCTTGTTTTTGTTATTCGAGTATAAATATAGTAGTCACGTCAATCATTCAAATGACCACTATTTGGGGCGGGTGGAACAATAAGGCATAAAACTATCCAACTCTATGAATGTAATGAATGTCTATACTAAATTTCATCAAATTCGGATAAGGCGTACTAGAGTTATTGTAGGAAAAACAGACAAAGGCAAATTTGTAGTTCCATAAATAGGCCTCTTCACTTCGTTCGTTCAATAATTTAGATATTGTATGTAGTCAGTCTAAAAAACGAGAAAAAATGTTGCTATTTTGATCTGACTATTAATTTTTGCACAAGATTTTGCGTAAGGCCATAATATCTTTTGTAGTAACATAATAGAACCAATTAAATTTGTCAGAAAGAGCAACGGACTAACCAAGGTATGTTATGACAGGGTTATGTTATGACAATATATATTTTTAAATTTGAAGGCTAATAGTTTAATATTAACTTGAGATTTTCTTAAGTTAAACTTTTTTTTTTCTTAGAGAGAAAATAGGATAATTACCAGTTGTTCAATTCCTCAAAAACAAATAATTGCTTAAACGGAAAATATATTTCCTGGTTTTTATGAGCAGGTCATCAGAAAACATTATAATCACAAATGCCCGACCTTAAACCTTTATCTATAAAGGTTGAAATATTGGGAAATTTATTCTGTGTGGAACTGATGCTCGAAGGATTAGCCGATGAATTGTCCGATCCGGGTAGGTATTGTCTGTAAGATATTCCTATGAAGGATTAGCCGATGATATGTCCGATCGCTGTAGGTATTGTCTATTTCTACCAGAGGTTAAAATGAAGACTTTTAAAAAACGGCCATTTTGGGTGAGAAGGTCTGAAGTAAGTATATGATTTAAAAGTTAAAATGGGGAGTGGCCTCAATAAAGACCCATTTTAGCCCAAAAAAATAATTATTAACCCTCGCACTCATTCACAAAAGGGCCATATTAATGAGAAAATTTCAATGGAAAAACTGCATATTAATTGAAGTGTTCTTAATATGCATCTTTTCTATGGAAATTTTCTCATTAATACAGTCCTGTTGTGAATGAGTGTGAGGGTTAGTAATTATTTTTTTTGGCTAAAATGGCTCCTTATTGAGGCCACTCCCCATTTTAAGTCTTAAATCATATACTTACTTCAGACCTTCTATCCCAAAATGGCCGTTTTCTAAAAGTCTTCATTTTAACCTCTGGTAGAAATACGAGATTTGGTTTCCCCGACCTACGGCACTGATAAAAAATAGAAGTTGTTATTTTTATTACTTATGTAGATGGAAAACCTTTTCTGAGCCACTCTTAACGAATTTCTACATCAAAATAATATTCGGTTTTCGTTATGCAGGGTGTAACAAATTTTGGTTTTGAACCCTTCTTGCTCCACCCCTGATTATTTTTTTGAAAAAACAAAAATGGGAATATTCCTTATTTTATTGGCACTTTTATTCTTCAAAAAAATATTTGTACCATTCCATTTATATTTCCAGAGAAATCGACACTTTGTGTCAAAAAAAGCCACTTCCGGGATTCGAACCTGGATACTGATATTACCATTCGAATGGACATGGGCCCTTTCCTATCCCTAGAAACAAACAGAATTCCAAAACTCCAAGCGGTTCAAAAGTTATGGGCACCGGGCAGGACTTCTGGGACATACTGTATATGTTATAGGAGCCTTTTCTTGGTTACTCAAGTGTCACATCCACAAACACAAAATCGATATTTCAAGAAAAGTATATTCAAAGATTTTGAAAAACTTTAAAAAATCTGACCTCGTTGAGATTGAACTCGGTTCAGGGGGTAAATAGGGGTATTTTCATTAATTGCAGTGTGATTATATCCCGAAGCTGCAAATAATCCAATTCGGCAGATAATTTTAGTACACTTAATAATAAGTAGCACGCGGTCGAAATGAAATTGAGATCTTGAACCCCTGAAGGTTCTCGTTCATTAGAACCGAAAAATATGATCATCATCTGTCAACTGGTGAAAATATGACGTCAGCTGACCGACACATTTTGTGATGACAGAAATTCTACTCATAATCTTATCGGCCACTGAACATTATTTTTGAGCCGTTGTCTGGCATAATACTTGTTAATCCCATACAATAAAATAAAAGGAAATTTTCAACAATTTCAACCGACAAGAAAAATCAGAGGCTTCATCCATCGGCACGGTCCTAAATAAATTTGTATAAAACTACAGGAGAGAAATAAGTATCTTTTAAAATGAATATATCAAAAAGTGTACTATCTCTCTGATAGAGTGCAGCACATTAATCAAAATGAAATGTGTATAATGTTCCCTTGATGAAATAAAAAAAAAAAATTATATCAACTAGTTATTTCCATTACATCTCATAGCAGTCATGGAATTAATGAAATCATTTTTTTTTTTTTTTTTTTTTATATATATAGAAAATGGTTTTCAGCTTTAAATGGATATTTTAAATAATTCTATTAACACACCATGAATTCACATTTCAGTTTATTAATGCCAAATTTATAGTACCAATTTACAATTTACCTATATTGCCCAAATCAGAAAAGTCCCTTCCCTCGGCTGTTTTTTTGAGTGGGAAATATCTCAATTGTCATGAAGATAAAATGAGATGGTTCGCAAGGCCGTACCCAGGGGGGGGGGGGTTCATGGGGTCCAGACCCTCCCGAAATTTGATTATTTTTTTTTATGCATGACTTATGTTATATTGTAGGGTGTAACTCATCATCACCACCACCAACAACAAGAACATCAACAATAACAACAACATCACCAACAACAATAACAAACAACAACATCAACAGCAACAACCAACAACATCATCAACAAGAACATAAAAAAAACATCAACATTACCTTGGCTGTCATTCCTTCGGACCTCCCCCCCCGAAAAAAAATCTTGGGTACGGCCCTGATGGTTCATCTGGTTTATGAACACGTCCTAAGTTTTACCAGTACATGCTCAGAACATTACCTGTTCTGAGTATTAAGTGACAAAAAAAGTAGGAGGAAGATTTTTTTAAAAAAATAAATAGAAAATTTCAGAGAAAATAAAATATTTGCGGGAAACCGGTCCATTTTAAGTGACGCAGTCGATTTTTTTCAGCCCCCGTAGGAGATAGCTCAAAAGGGGACATGCTATAGTGACCTTTGCAAATCTGTCAAGGTTACCCTTCAAGGTTTTTTTAAGTTCATTTCCTTAAATACTTCATTTTCTTAAATAGAACGACCTGAATTTTATTGTATATTTGAATTCTAAGTAAAATTCTACATTCATTCAAATTTTTACTTTCTGTTCTCACTTGAATTTTATCCATGTTTTTATGGTCACATTTTGTTCTCATGATGATGGCTTGTGCGAAATATCAAACTAAAGCTCTCATCATTCTTAGTCAGATGGTATGCACTTTTAGCATAGAATTTTTGTATGTCCAACACGGGCCAAAAAAAATCGACTGTGTCACTTAAAATGAACCACCCTGTACATAATAAACTTAAAATGGGCCATCCTATACATAATAAAATAAAGGGCTCCCGATATGCATTGGTCGAATCAAATCGAGAACAATTACGCCAAATTCAGTACCACAATATTAATTTCTGATGAAATAAGTACGAAGGTCATGCAATAGGAATATATCGATTATCGAATAACGTAATTGATTTTACAGAAAAATATTTTTTAGATAAGTATTCAACCTAACCCATATTCACCATGTATATAAGATATAAGTTTGCCTCAAAAATATAGTCCCACAATTAGATCCCTACTCACATCGGGGAGAGTTTATTTATTTTACATATTATATTTAGGGAGCGCCTGCAGAAGCTGTGAACTTAAATGACATTAAGAATTTCCCACTGCACAGTTATTTGCAGTAGTTAGATGATACAAAATTTGTAAAAAATCTGAAAGCCTTCTCTCCATTTCTAATTCAGAGTTTTGTGGCCGTTGGAAGGACAAACGGACATCATAAACCTAAAAAAAATAGCCCTTATTCTGTCACTCGGACTCGGAAGGTGAAAAACTAAAACACAAGTAAACTATTAAAATTAAATAATCATCCGAGTGTGAGGCTCACACTCAGACCCTCATAATTTATTTGCACAAGCACACTTATATGGTTTTCAGATAAAAATTTCCAGACTTTCTCTTAGACATTTTGACTGCTAGATATGTACAATATTTAATAACGACAAGATTCTATCAATATCTTTCCAATTTCTCCCTAGTATTAGAAGCTTATTGAAAAAATAAAGGAAAAAGGGTTAACCAGTGACCCGAGATGACAACAAAATACAATATCATTCTGCCTCGGGTCCTTAATATTTTCAAAGATGCTGAAAATATTACGACTCTATTACCGCCCTTTTTGTAGAAAACAAAAATAGCCCCCTGAGGGTTTTTATTTTACAAAGTTTTAAACTTGTGCTGATTATTGTTTATATCTTACATGTCATATTAATTATATTTGTAAACCTTATCCAAGCAAACAACAATGACATCGCCTCATTTCCAAACTTTATAACTATTGATTCTAGAAGCTACTTGAGTCGCAACTAGGAGGAAACTAGAATGACAGGGTGGGATTGAAAATTAATTTATTTTCAATAATATAGATTTCAATATTTAAATCTTCACAGCATGCCCAAGACACACTGTATTAAGGCATATCTTTTACACGTTGCTTAATCAACGACTAATCCAGAGCTTCACAAAATAAATTATCGTTCTATATGTTTTATTCAGATTTCATGCTAGCTTCTAAAATCATTATTTTTTCATGTATATGCGCTTTCAAAACTGTAAATTTGATTGTTTCAGATAAGATAACAAATAGCATTTTAAACCGTTTTTGCAGCATTTAGAAAATTTATGTCGAACTGGCAACAAAAAGGATTAGGATTCTTAACGAATTTAACGATGTTAAATTAGAAATTAATTAACGTTTACATTTGAGGGTTGGATTAGGTATCGGCATAGCAGAGCTAGCTCATAGATTAAAAAACTCAAAATAATCATTAGTATATTTTAATCAAAATAAGAATGGAAAAATTAATATACAACAAGGGGTATGTTCAAATGAAATTATTAAATTCTTTCCACTACATCGGTGTCAGTAGAGTATACATATATATTACTACTTTTTTTGAACGAACGATGTGGGGTCTAGTTTTAACACCAGGATTTTCTTTTAACTTCTATTTGTTTGTCTCTTCCTGTTATACGATTACTGTAGGACATTGATTGCGTTCATGGGCTGCTCAGTTTTTGGGCTTCTCAGGAAATCAAGGCCTCGCGTGTATCTATGAGGCCACTAGTATAAATTTCTATGATACTTTGTATAAACAAGCTCCCAAACTGCAAATTTTTGTTAAGAAATAAATTGTGAACCAAAAATATATACATAGAAACGGTAAATGTCCGCATGAAAGTTAGTAGTGCCTATATTACTGATTCCAGAGTCTATCATTTTTAAATGTTAGGCTAGATCGATGCTCAGTATGTTTTGGCGTTTCAACATGAATCATGGTATAGTTTGCCAAACTTACTGCGCTCTCGTCCATTCGTAATTCTTTATGCATAAAATGAAAAATTCTCATCGACTTAACTAGTGACATTTAAAGAACTTGGTAGCATTCTATTGGAATTTGATCTTTTGCAGACTCTCAGCATACTTCGCTGATAATTATTCTGGAATCTTCTACTTATAAGCTATCCATTTTGAGGTAATGTACAAACCCCTCAAAAACATTTTTTTTTTTTTACTTTTTTACACCTTTTCATATGGATGTACCTGATAGGTAGTATTTGTTATGTTACAAATATCTCAATTAGAAGATGTGATCACTCTTTTGAGAATATTTAATTTTGACACATTTCTGACACATAATTAACTGACTGGTTGATAAGAACAATGGTTAGCTGGCTATACGTGATATATTACATTTCAGGCACGAGATGCAGTATACTGGGTGGTAGTAACAAGGACAATTGTCTAAATGATAGTAATTTTAAGATGAAATTAAAATACTTTGAGATTTCAAGAAAAGCATTTTAAAAATTACCGGGGTCCTGTTGTTTTTGTTATAGTGATGTTCTTAAAATCAACTATTTTCCATCCAGGTTTGTAACAATGGTAGAAACAGGTTGATATGAAGTGACCGAAAAGAGTTTGATGTCCCTTAGCTGGAAATGTGATGGTGTGAATTTCGTCCTTATAGTTTTTTGTTCGGATATCCTTTTTTGGCCGAACGGAAGTTAATTATTTTACTGACTGGACGAAATGGGGCTTAGTCTTAACAATATGTGACCATAATAACTCTCGAATTCGTGGTCCGGTTTTGATGAACCTTGCTGTGGGCATTTACGTTTTCTTATGTCCATAGGATATTACCGACACTTGGAATCATGTTGGCCCACTCATTAGTATTTTTTGAAAATCTATATAAACTATTGTCTCATATTACTAAATGTAATTGTCACATATACAATGAGCATCTACTGAGCGATGTCCACACTTCACAGCTCTAGAGTGGCTTAACATTTAATATAGAAAATATCTGATATAGGATTTGTTTTCAAATTGATATTTTCTGTTAATATTTTAATTATTATTCAACGATTTCGTTTTAATGTTGTGGGTTTGGGAGTCAGTTGCTTATCTGAGTAGGTAGAAGATAGTAGTAGATACTTACAATCAGAATCATAGGAAATTTCTTCCAAGTTTTGAGAGTGAAACATGCATTATATTTATGTTTTAATTCATTAAAGATATATTTTGTTCTATGTCATAGCTGATGACTTCAGCATTAGTTTTGATAGACAATGGGATCTTTTGAAGTAAATTTGAAAGTAAGCCAGAGGAGTATGCTATCATTCATTCTCTCATTGTGCTAGAATTCATCTGTAATTACACACCGGATGTTTATTAGGAAGGCGGTTTTAGTATATCACAAGAAGATTCAAAATTAGTCGTCCAAACGCAACTCTCAATGCAGGAGCTTGTACTTCACCGAATAACATAATTGTAATAGAAATTGTGGAAAAACAATTTAATATAATTGAAACGAACAAACCAAATGAAGAGAAGTGTGTATTTCAACCTCACGAATTTTAAAGTAATTTATCCGTATGTGTACATTTATAACACGAAAAATGGTTCGATTTCGAGTCCGATTTCGATAAAACATGATAGATTCCAAATCCAAAGGTTCATTATTGAAAATGATAAACCAAAATTTATTAAAAGTATAAATATTCATAAAATTGGCTGATTAGATTTTAGGACTTTATATGTCACCCAAGGTTTCGCGGTGGCTCTAAACTGAAAAACCTGTGACTTTTACTATATAATACCCCCCAAAAATACCACTGCGTGCTATAAAAATTCCCCGCCAAGTCATCACCCCAAAAAAGACATGAAATCTATTTTGGGCCCCGCTATCCGCTCTCCGGTTCTTCGAAATACCTAATTACTTTAAATTCCGACCCCACCCCAAACGATTTCAAAATTTTAGTCTGATTTCCTCACCAACACGCAGTCTTGGTGGGGTACCTCGGTTCGTTTAACCACTAGGAGATAGGGACCACTCTGTTCCTCTGTTATACTTTAGCGGTTCATAAATTTGTTACGTTTAATAATAATCAGAGGTAACCCACCAAGACTGCTTGTTGGTGAAGAGAGTGAGGAAATCAGACTAAAATTTTGAAATCGTTTTGGGTGGGGTCGGAATTTAAAGTCATTAGGTATTTCGAAGAACGGAAGAGCGGATAGCGGGGCCCAAAATAGATTTCATGTCTTTTTTGGGGTGATGACTTGGCGGGGAATTTTTATAGCACGCAGTGGTATTTTTGGGGGGATCTCATAACTTTTTGTAGCAAGAAAATATATATATTTATATAATGGTAAAAGGGCAGAGATCTTACATAAGTATCATAACTGAATAATTATCATCTATCTTCAAACTATACCCCAGACAAGACAACGTCCGGTGGAGAAACCAAGGTCCAACCCATCATTTCCTTGAGGGCGTTTTTGGAACTTAAAACTTTTAAAAATCTGAAAGTCTGTACTTTCAGATCTTTAAAAGAAAATTTTTGGTCAAAATTTGGAGAAAAATATCTAAGTATGACAACGTCCGGTGGAGAAACCAAGGTTAAACTGGCAATTTCCTTGAGGGCGCTGGACATTTTTCGGCAAGTACTTTCAGATTTTTAAAAGAAAATTTTCGGTCAAAATTTGGAGAAAAAAAATCTAAGTCAAATCTATGTATGTCAACCCAGGTTAAACTGGTCATTTCCTTGAGGGCGCTGGACGTTTTTCGGCATGCACTTTCAGATTTTTAAAAGAAAATTTTTGGTAAAAATTTGGAGAAAAAAAATCTAAGTTAACGCCCGGTAGAGAAACCAAGGTTAAACTAGTTATTTCCTTGAGGGCGCTGGATGTTTTTCGGCATGTACTTTCAGATTTTTAAAAGAATTTTTTTAGTTAAAATTTGGAGAAAAAAAATCTAAGAACAGTTTTGACACCCCAAATGATACCATACATCATAAATACACATTTTTTAAATAATACACATCAAGTTATTAGTAAATTACAAAATGTACTCCAGATACCTATGGCGACGCCTAACGACGGAACTAAGTTCCACACAATTATTTCTTTGAGAGCGCTAAGCATTTTCTGGTCTGAAATTTCAGATATACTTAAAAAAAAATTTTAGTCAAAATTGATGAAAATCAATCTATCATCAACTATCATTAATCAATGTGTTACACCCGGTATAAATAATTGAATGTTAAAATAATATTTCATTATGTATCATGCGAGGAAATCCTAACTAAAGAAAAATATGAACTTGTTAACAATTTATTTGTCTGGTATAACACCCTGTATATGAGTTAAATTACACCCTGTATATTTTTCATACCTATTGTGTAACTCTGCTTGATTTGGTGATTAAAATGACACCTCATACGTCCATATCGGTTCATTAGTTCGGAAAATAAATAATACGTGTATCAAATACCCCCAATTTTGAGGGTTTTTGGAAATTTGGGGCTGAAGGACCCACTGAGGGACAATATAAGTATCAAAAGGCACATCTGCCACTCACGAGAAAAAAAAGTGAGCTATCGTTCATCAAAATCGGTCCAGTAGTTTTGGCTGTAGCTGCGTCAACATCAACGAAGCAGCAGCAGCAGCAGACGATGAGAAAAAAAAAGTGTACTTTTCATAAGCCTATATCTCCGATTTGACTTAACCGATTTTGTTTTCAGGAAATTTTTTTTCCTGAGGTGTGTAGTTTTTCCTCTGGAAGTAGCTGAAATCGGCAATGTAAGCTGTGGCGTATATTATACTCTTGGTAGCTGCCGCTTTATTTTGACTTGGCGGGGCGGAGCGCTACCGCGCTCCTTAATACAAATGAGGCAAATGAAACTAATATACAAATGAGTCAAATGAAACTAATATACAAATGGGGGCAAATGAAACTAATATACAAATGAGGCAAAATAATAAAATATTATTGTTGAAATAACATTTTCCATCGATTAAAAAATAATCAGTCGAATGTTGGAATTAACAATTTATATGTATACAATTAAAATTATAAAGACAAAGCGAACTGAAAAACTTCCTTATCAATCGGTAACGAATCTTTTTATACGAGATTGTGGTTTAGTTTGCCAGACTGAACCACACCCGAGTCACAAAATAGTGTTTTAAAAATCACCCAATTTTAGAAATGTAATAAATATAAATCCAGAAACGTCATGATTGTCCATACCAAGTTTCATCAAAATCGACGAAGGTCAAATCAGCGTTCAAAGAAAAATTATTAAATTCAAAGAACGTACGGTTAATTATAAGAAACACAAGAAAGGGCGAATACACTTGACTTTAACCCCCCATAGTCACAATTCAAACATTTTTTGTTAAATGTGTTTTTCAAAATTTGCTTATAAACAATATTTTCCTAGAAACAAGTTGATAATATGGTCCAGTCTGGTATTCAAAGAACGTACGGTTAATTTAACATCCATAGTCACAATTCAAACATTTTTTGTTAAATGTGTTTTTCAAAATTTTCTTATAAACAATATTTTCTTAGAAACAAGTTGATAATATGGTCCAGTCTGGTATTCAAAGAACGTACGGTTAATTTAACCTCCATAGTCACAATTCAAACATTTTTTGTTAAATGTGTTTTTCAAAATTTTCTTATAAACAATATTTTCCTAGAAACAAGTTGATAATATGGTCCAGTCTGGTATTCACAGAACGTACGGTTAATTTAACCTCCATAGTCACAATTCAAACATTTTTTGTTAAATGTATTTTTCAAAATTTTCTTATAAACAATATTTTCCTAGAAACAAGTTGATAATATGGTCCAGTCTGGTATTCAAAGAACGTACGGTTAATTATAAGAAACACAAAAAAGGACGAATACACTTGACTTTAACCCCCATAGTCACAATTCAAACATTTTTTATTAAATGTATTTTTCAAAATATTCTTATAAAAAATATTTTCTTAGAAAAAAGTTGATAATATGGTCCAGTCTGGTATTTATCGTAAAAGTAGGAAATAGCAAAATAACAATAATAGAAAATGAGAATAATAAAAGAAAAATAAGATGACATGTGAACAATGTAGAAGAAAAATGAAAATAGAAAATACTTTAGGGAGAGAATGAAAATAATGAGAATGTGTTTATAAAAAGGAAGGGAGAATGAAATAATGAACAAAAAGACAATAAGAACTTTGGACAAAGGAATCAATAAAACAAAATGTAGATAGGTTGACTACGGTCATGTCGACTTTTGAGTGTGTATCATTGCCGCGCCACCAAAGTTTTTTTAATAAAAAACTTTTTTTTTTGGAAAATAAGATTTTTTATCAGTCAGTGTCAGTGAAATAAGATAAATTTAAATTTCAATCAAATTAATTAGACAATATCGATTCAGATAAATGTAGGGATGAGCATTCAATAGCACTTGAGTTTTTATAATAAGGCTCATTCCTAAATGATCAAATATTGTTGTGTAAAAAAAATTACAATGTTTTAGTTATTTCACGATTCTTTTACAATATTTCAGCAACAAAATTACTATTTTCCTGGATGGACTGGTCTGGAACTTCCAGGAAAACAAACAATTTTCTTGTTTCGCTTTCTCTTTCTATAAATATTACCTCTAACAATAGGTAATATTTATAGAAAGAGAAAGCGTTTCTCTTTCTATAAATATTACCTATTGTTTACATTTCAGCGCCAATTCAGTGTTGAACCGACAGTGGTAAGACGGCCTAAAATTTTGATGATGTTTAATGAAATATAAAGGTAAATTCAAAACGTTCCTTAATTCAGAGACAGTTATTATTAAACATAATACAATGAGAAGCCCAGATCATTTTTTGTTTTTATTTAAATCTCATGCAATTAATGATAATATATGCTCCAATACTGAATAGTACCTAGTTGATAATTTAGTATCTTCTGTTATTATTTTGCCATTGTTTCACAATGTTTTTAGTTAATTTCTACTGCTCATTTTCTTTTTCTTGGCATTTCAAAATAGCGTTTCTCTTGATTTAGTGTAGTCATAATTTATTAACTCTATCTAGAGTGTCGCTTATAATTGATCTTAAGGTTAGTCAACCGGAAAATCCTACTCCAACCCGGTCCAAAAGGTTTAAGACGATTTTAATGATATTGAACTATATAATTTACAATAATTTCCTGGGTGGGGTGTCATAAAATATAAACGTCACACTATCATCATAACTATGTCAGGCATATTAGCAACATGCTCCTATTGTTGTTCCTATTATCAGTATCCTTCGTTTTACGATCTACCAAAGTACAAAAATTAATAACTTTACATCAAACCAAGAGTCATGTTATGAGTTAAAGAATACAATAGGATTCACAATAGCAACGTACAGAACAAAATATCGAACACAGGGTGTACATAATTACCTAACCTTACTTCGAAATACTTATTGTGTTTAAATTTCGTCCACAACCCCTCCGATTTCAAGTTTTATTCTGATTTCCTCACTCTTTTCACCAACAAGATGTATTAGTGTGATACCGTTGCTCATTTTTAACCTTTAAAATTTTATGTTTTATGAAACGCTTAATTAGAATAGAGGAATAGAGTAGAACCTCCTAGTAATTAATTTAAAACGAACCGAGGTAATCCAGCAAGATTAAGTTGCTGAAGACAGTGAGGAAATGAGACTAAAATTCTGAAATCGGATGGGGTGAGGTCGAAATTTAAACATAAATGAAAGTAGGAGCGGGGATTTTTAGCCTGCAGTGGTATTTTTGGTCGGATTGAGTAAAATAAAGGTCGTATATGAAAAAAAATTTATTTAAATTAAGAACGGTTTGAAAAATCTCTTAGTTTCAGTTAAACACCATAAACATTTTAGAACGTCTTATCGATTCTACACTGAACTGTAACTCAAATATAAACAACACTTAGATACAAGAAAATGGCTGACGTTCTAAATCAGGTTTGACAATATGTTATGCTGTAGGATCCCTCTTTCCTTACTCTCTTATTTCGTTGGAAAACAGCAAACTCCTTTTGGGGATTTTTATTTCGGTACACGTTTTTTGATCAATAACATTTTAAACATTCCTTTTATTAATGACAATGCCGTACCGAAGAGTTTTACGGTTTATATCGTAAAACCATTTGAAAACTGTAATTATTTACAGTTTTAGATGGTAAGAAGCCTAGCAACTTTACGTTACAATACAAAACAATATCTTTGGAGATTCAAATCAGTAATCTTCTCAGTTAATATAGCAAACCTTTTTTGTAATAAAATTGTGGTTTTGCAATTTATCCGAAGATTAGGATGATATTGGCAAATTCATTAAGCTTCTGCAATCTACGAAGGCATGACGAATAATTTGAATTGTTTATGATACTATTATGTTAACCTTTAAATACAAATACTAATTTCTCATAATGCGGTGTTCGCCTAATACAGAAAGAATATAAAGATAACTCTCCTAGAATTAAAGTATATCATCTAGTATGTAATATTAGAATAAAAGAACATCAGGAAACCAAACAGAGATACATGGCTTGTAGTTTCCTTCCAATAAATACTTTAAACTTTAAGATTTCCTTACGCCTGTTTGTGAGGCTAATAATATAAGTACAATTTGCTGCGCAAATGTACTTATGTTGACAAAAGTATAGTTTCAAGCCCAAACAAGGATAGATGATAATCAAGTTACCCTGATGATTTCCAACCTCCGATAATAGAGGAACTAGGAGAAATGAGAAAAGGAATATGTAAATGAGTCAAAAGTCTTTGAAACTATCCCGAAATTTTTAGTGAGTATCATTCCCTTCAAATAATTCGACGGTGAAATGTATGAAAACAAATGTTTTTTTTTCGCAGATGATTTTGGACCAAGTAGGCTTGGCTCATTTCTAGATATATTTGAAGGGTTAAGTTTTTAACAGTTCGCATTGTATTATCTAATAAATTGTAAAAGTCTGTGTCATTTCTAAGTGTATAACTCAAAAGAATGTGACCACAAAATGTGAAGCAAAAACTAAGCTTGCAATTGCTAAGAATATCTTAAACTTGTGACTGGTTCATAAAACTAATCTGAACATTGCAGAAATCCTTCCAAGAGATATGTTTATTACACTTTGGGGTCTATGGTCTCAAGATTTCTTAACAAATCTGTCAAACAAGATATGAGGCCCAAAATTAAGTTGTATGATAATTCAATCAGTATTGTAGTTGTTGGAAATGAGTGAGCAAGGCTTATAATTGAGTTGATCAACTGACATAGTTTTACATCTAATTAGAAAACTTTGTAAGTTCGTGTATTTAGAAAAAAAGTTGTATTTAAATATATATTAAATTAGTATTTGACTATTTATAATATTATAAGTGCGACTCGGTGAAATGGTGGTAAGAATGACCTTACCAGGAGATCTTCTTTCTAGAGTCAAGTTCTAAAGACTATCCCTCGTAATTGTTTACGGATCGAATTCCGATAATCTGATGTACATACGAGTATATAACCAAGTCATCGTTCCTAGGTTGCTTGATCACGTAAATTTTAGAGGGATCGTTGTAACTAATGTTTTTTTTTAAATGTGCCACAAGCTAAACAGTGATATAGGTCTTCCAGGAATACTATGTAGAAGATTCTTCTGGTAAGTCTCATATCCTTTCAAAATGGGGTTCAACGAAAGAGCCGCTCAAGTAGTTTGCAAATTTTTTTTCCACACACAAGAACATACCGTAATCAGACCAATTGTATATTGCAATGTCTTTTTCCACACACAAAAACATACCGTAATCAGACCAATTGTATAAATGTTGAATATTTAACGCATGATCCTTCTAAAAGTCTGTGTCATTCTAATATTCATCAACAATTCCCAAAAACAGGGCCACCGCCTCGTAATTTCAAAACTCAAATGGATGATCCGTCAGTGTTTCAAATAACGTATCTTCGAAACTACCCTGTTTGTAGAAATCCCAATAGAAACGTTAATTTTTCCTTAATTTTCCAGTTCCTAGCCGATTCAAGTGTTGTATATCCCGAGGTAATCTCTTAACGAACATGAGACTAAATATTACGAAGACTTATGAAGATCTTCAAAATATTACCCAACTAATACGACGTACATTTATACTATGACAATTAATGATATTGATAAGAAATCTCGATTTGTGAAATTTACTAACTCATTAAATATTTCTGACGGGTATAATTCCAGGGAATGTAAAAGGATTTAAATTTTCTTTGAAAAATATTTTGATCTTACATTCCTATTTTCCCCCAAACGCAGGGGTTAGAAGACTTTTTAACAGTTATAACTCGCAAAAATCTCATTCACACTTCTTTAAGGGACCTATCAAACCTTTAAACTTTCCCTGGAGTACCGTCCACAATACTAATTGCACATATAGACACTTATTTAATCTCATGGTTACGTTCAGTTTAATCTATTTGGACCCACACGTCCCATCATTAGAGTAATGGATAATATTTCACTTCCAAACTAATTAACACGTAAAGACTTCACTTTGTTTTATAAAGAGTAATTAAAGGTAATCAATCTTAGGATACTCGTACGAGTATTCCTAGGCTAAGAGTTATCTATTTTAAAAAATATAGGAAATGTAATTTGAACTCAAAATTTAAATTAATCATGTCAAAGAACACTTACATTTTTTAAAAAAAAAATCTAGAACCCTATTGATAATGAAATAGACCCTAACACCTATTATGAAGCGTAAAAAATTCCATTCGATCGATGATACTTTGTGGTATACCCTCAAAGAGGTAGAGATAGTTATCAAATTAATATTGTCCTGACGCTCATGGAAGTATGGATTGTTATTAGAAAATAAAAATTGAAACGTAATATTTTGGAAAGTATCAAGTACTCTAGGGGAATATTTCCGAACCAAGGATAGCTTGTCTTTTTATTCGACGACAACACGGACCTCTTGTTTTTCTTCAAAAATGGAGGTAAAGGTCTCAGCCGGGTTGTCTCGAACCCTAAAAAAGTTCGGTCGGAAATGGAGAACTTTTGCTTAAAATATACGTAATGACATATTATAAAGAAATAAATGCTACGGAAAACCGTACTAGACTTTCTCTTCCTTAATCCTTCCATCAGACTACCACCGAATGCAGATGCTGTTCTTCTAAAGTTTTAAGTGTTTTAGTGACATTATTGTTATATTTCTATTTTCTGTTGATGTTGACCATTATTCAAAAAAAAATCGATGTCCCCTTGTGTTTATCACATTGCACTCAGGGGATCCGGGTTCAATTCCCGACGGGGTCGGAAAATTTTCGACTTTCAAATTAAAAGATATATGTTTTGGTAGAAGATTGACTAGATTATTAGTACATGAGGTTTTTATCAATGCTCTGACGCCACCCAAAAATTGTTTTAAGTCTTTTAGTGACATTATTGTTATATTTCTATTCTCTGTTTGATGTTGACCATTATTCAAAAAAAAAATTGCAGCCTTCGGCTGCGGACATTGCTCTTTAGTGACAGCATTATTTTGAACGATTTTGCAGCCTTCGTCTGCGGATTTTGGTCTTCCGTGATAATATTATTTTGAAAGATTTTGGAGCCTTCGGCTGCGGACTTTGCTCTTTAGTGACAGTATTATTTTGAAAGATTTTGCAGCATTCGGCTGCAGACTTTGCTCTTTAGTAACAGTATTATTTTGACAGTATTATTGCAGCCTTCGGCTGCCGACTTTGCTCTTTATTGACAGTATTTTTTGGAAGATTTTGCAGCCTTCGGCTGCGGACTTTGCTCTTTAGTGACAGTAATATTTTTGAAGATTTTACAGCCTTCGGCTGCGGACTTTGCTCTTTAGTGACAGTATTATTTTGAAAGATATTGCATTCTTCGCCTGTGGACTTTGCTCTTTAGTGATAATATTATTTTAAAAAGATTTTGCAGCCCTCGGCTGAGGACTTTGCTCTTTAGTGATGGTATTATTTTAAAAATATTTTGCAGCCTCCGGCTGCGGACTTTGCTCTTTAGTGACAGTATTATTTTGAAAGATTTTACAGACTTCGGCTGCGGACTTTGCTCTTTAGTGACAGTATTATTTTGAAAGATTTTGCAACCTACGGCTGTGGACTTTGTTCTTTTGTGACAGTATTATTTAGAAAGATATTGCAGCTTTCGGCTCCGGACTTTGCTCTTTTGTGACTGTATTATTTTGAAAGATTTTGCAGCCTTCGGCTGCGGACTTTGCTCTTTAGTAACAGTATTATTTTGAACAATTTTGCAGTCTTCGGCTGCGGACTTTGCTCTTTAGTGACAATATTATTTTGAAAGATTTTGCAGGGTTCGGCTGTGGACTTTGCTCTTTAGTGATAGTACTATTTTAAAAAGATTTTGCAGCCTTCTGGTGTTGACTTTGCTCTTTAGTGATAGTATTATCTTAAAAAGATTTTGGAGCCTTCAGCTGCGGACTTTGCTCTTTAGTGACAGTATTATTTTGAAAAATAATAATGAAAAATAATAATACCAAATTTTATCAAAATCAGACAAAATTTATGTTTTTTTCATATTTGGGGCCCGGCCGGGGCCCCAAATGCAAAAAATCTAAAAAGCACCAAAAATTATCAAATATAATACTTTGGTGGCTACGCATACCAAATTTTATCAAAGTCGCACGAATTTTATGTTTTTTTTTCATTTGTGGGCCCCTACCCGGGCCCCGTAACCAAAATTACTACAAAATACCAAAAGATGTCAATTATAGTACTTGGGCAACGGTGCATACCAAATTTTATCAAAATCAGACAAAAGTTATGTTTTTTTCATATTTGGGACCTGGCAGGGGCCTCAAATGCAAAAAAATCTAAAAAAGAAAACAAAATTGTCAAATATAATACTTTGGTGGCTGTGCATATGAAATTTGATCAAAATCGGACGAATTTTATGTTTTTTTCATTTGTGGGACCCTGCCGGGGCCCCAAAACCAAAATTACTACAAAATATCAAAAGATGTCAATTATAGTACTTGGGCAACAGTGCATACCAAATTTTATCAAAATCAGACAAAATTTATATTTTTTTCATATTTGGGGCCCGGCCGGGGCCCCAAATGAAAAAAATCTAAAAAAACACCAAAATTTGTCAAATATAATACTTTGGTGGCTGTGCATACCAAATTTTATCAAAATCAGACAAAATTTATGTTTTTCTCATATTTGGGGCCCGGCCGGGGCCCCAAATGCAAAAAATCTAAAAAACACCAAAAATTGTCAAATGTAATACTTGGATGCCTGTGCATACCAAATTTTATCAAAATTGGACGAATTTTATGTTTTTTTCATTTGTGGGCCTCTGCTGGGGCGCACTGGTGATGCCCCTGTCAAAAAACGCACCCACATGGGACCATTTTTTTTAGATAAAATGATTCCATAATTACCGATTTTAAATTTCATCAAAATTGGTTATGTGGTTTGAATTTTAGAGATTCGGACCCAAAAAACCTGTTCGGGGGGCTAGGACCGCCCCTGGGGGTGATATCTAGAAAAAGAAAAATGTGGGTCGGGCTTTTTGCCCATAGATGACCTGTGTCAAATTTCATCAAAATCGGACCAGTGGTTTGGCTTCCAGAGCTCTGCACACGATTTCGTACGTACGTGGAACGATTTTTTTTTTTTTTGGCCCCATGGCTCCAAATATTTTCAAACTTCAAAAATGACCCGAAATAGTGAAAATATGGCCCAAAAGCAATATGGCTCAATATATTTGATCTTTATTTTGGCCTTTGGGTTCGCGTCAAACGATTTTTTCGGCCAAAATATGTCTAAAATTTCTGCACGAATACAATACTTTATCTTCTATAGGAAGAGAAAGTAAAAATGAAAACACATCGATTGTTTTCCTGTTTTTGACACAAATTTTGATTCATATAACCATAGGTATATGTGACTAAATTAATGGATTAGAGAAAATCTATACGATGTAGTTATAAAGGTGGAGCTTTCAATAGAACTCAGACTATCATCGTCAAGCCGATGTTCGGCCTGATACTATTGAGAGCTCCACATCTTTATAAATAGCTAAATCGATGTCCTCTTGTGTTTATCACATTGCACTCAGGGGATCCGGGTTCAATTCCCGACGTGGTCGGAAAATTTTCGACTTTCAAATTAAAAGATATATGTTTTGGTAGAAGATTGACTAGATTATTAGAACATGAGGTTTTTATCAATGCTCTGACGCCAAAAATTGTGGAGAGGCCGGAGGGCCTTGACACAAACAAACTATATATTTGCATCTACATAATATATAGAAATCCTTATGCGGCTATAACCTCCCTTGGTCTGAAACAATGGTCCTTACACCTCCCTTGGTCTCAATAGCCATATTAAAGAGCGTGTGCATGATGGTTATATGAAACACATTTCGATCAATAACAAAAAACATGACAAGTGAACAAAGTCAGTGTAAGGACTTTTTATTATATCTAATTTTGTGATAAGTTGATGGGCCTAATTTCATTTCTTTTCATACAATTGTATGTAATATAATTTGAAAAATATTTTCTTGACCGTAAACTTGATTTATTTTACAAATAGAATTTACACGAAGCAAACACCTCTTGTGTTGACATGTGGGGACAAACGAATAGAAAAGGTACAAACTTTCTCCAATATAGCTTTTCATATTTTTTTAATAATATTTCAAGTGACAGAAAGGACTTTTTTTGTCAGAAATGTATAAAGAGGGGATAAATATTTGTGTCCAAAAAAATCTTGTCAAATTCAGTTGGAATATACTTTTGTTGATCAAGCAATTTGATATCTAATATATTTAGATTTTTTTGTTTGAACAACAAAGTATTATAGTGGAACCTGTTATCTATTTGATCTTATCAGAAATCTGAGTCACACGAACAAATTCGAGCTTCAAATGTGAATTGTTAAATTTTGACCACAATGGTTATGTTTTTTTTAATAATTAAAAAGGAAATTTCATCCGATTTTTATCTTGAGAAAATACCGCCAACCGGAGCTCAATTTTGGACAGAAGTCCACTATCAGCGTATTTATTTTATTTTATTTATACATAACAACAATAATGAGAGGTTCTCCCCCTAAGATAGACACTATCTTCTAAAGATGTATATCATATAACGTTGACATTTAGGAGGTTCTATTAACCTAAATTTATTTGGATCAGTTGCTCGTAGTAGCGACAGCTCTTAGCCGATTCCAAATGATGATCGGGGTTATTAACATCGCAATAAAACATATTTTGAGTACTCTGTTACGGAATTACATTATTGTCATAATAATTTTATGTGAGTAAATACTACAAAAAACTGAGGTATAATTTTTAAAAATGCCGACGATGCCGCTATATGGGGCGGCAAGAATTGACATCAGCAAATATTTGACCGGTCAGAAGCATAATGTGAATATTATGGGAACATGGTTCTCGTTTTCATACTTCTCGCATAATAGAATCTCAGGTAATTAAGACGATGAATTTGAGTGCCAAGTAAAAATCCCAATGGATTTGATTTCAGTTTTTAATTGAATCATTCTACAACAGATCAAGTATGGTATGGCTACTGTTAGAAATGCACGATTAGTTACAGGGTTTCCTTAAATTTTTATGAAACTTAGAGGTTTTATTTGAAGAGTAGAGGGTATTTGGAAGAGGATCCTAAAATAAATGATTACAAATACTGGTTTCAGGGTACAACGATAGTTTCCTTCTAAAGAACTAACAACATTATAGACCAATTTTTTGTTAAATTTATTTTAGCGTATGAAGCTGGTTAGAAAGAATATTATTACAACCCGTTTTGAAAATGTGGATTTTCTACTTCAGCTAGTGTCTTAGACCTAATTGTATTTATAACATTAGTAGTATGGGTTCGTCTTTAAAAAATCATTTCGTTACCTGCAACTCTGGGATAATTTTTATACTCATCTACGCAGAAGTTCGGTAGATGATCCTAAAACATTGATTCAAATTGAGAAAAATGCATGACTGCAATACTCACATATTGTTTTCATAGTACAAAATAAACTTCTCCTAAAATAGTATAACTTATGAAGTTACTGTGGTTGACCAAATTAAGAGTTTTCTCCTCCCTGTAAGGTAACTGAATTGTAGTACAAAGGTAAATGTCCATCAAACAAAGCATTGGCAACTCATTCCTCTAACGATCCCTTGTACAATGTTACTTCACATGTCTGTCAAACTACCAATATCATTGTAATTAAAGCGCGAGGCTGCTGTATCTACAAACCATAATATAACTAAATATAAAAATTATCTCACATTCATTGATTCGCAATGAAAAATGTATACAGGGCGTATCCAAAAGTTTTCAAGGACGCACGACGTCATGTACATTTATTGAGCACTTTAATAGATTCAAATACATCTGCTTAAATTTTAGGCACCGTATATTAGAAAAACGAGGTTTGGCTTTGAAGAACATAAAATATTTATTTCTAAAAAAATCTTCCATAAAAAATTACATTTCTTTCAACAATCTTTAAATAAATTTTGACAAATTAAACAGGACTGCGCGAAGCGGGGCATGCGTGCCCCTCAGTGGCACGCGGCGTCATTGCATTTAGTGTACAAATTGCACGGAAAAGTATAAGTTATTGCTTTAATAAAAATCAAATATTTAAAATAAAATCGAATAGACAACAATAATACAATAAATATCTGCAATCATAAATATGCAGATGCAATGTGTTTGGAACAAATTTATTAGAAAAATTTCTGGAGAGAAATCTTCACAAGAATCACTACATTATTCATTGAGAAAACTTTTGTGCGGAAGACTTAGGGATGCCTTCAGTTCTTACATTCACGCTATTCAGTGTACTCTTATTTGGTTATTAAATGAAAGGCGCTTTAAAGATTTTGGTCCTAAACTCCAGTGTAGTTGAATCCTTAGAAAATATTGATTAACTGTCAGCAGAGCGTGAATATTAGGAAGATGCGAGATGGGCTTATGACCTTACTAGCTGTTTTTTAGAAATAAATATTGCCCATATGCCCATGCTTTGGGCACGCCTGTGGTGAAATCTTTGATGTTACTTACGTTGTGTTGGAGTCGGCATCTATTTAGAAGAAAAAAAATATTTTACTCAAGGATATTATTTTTTGAACTCGCTCGTCCCAAAGTGGTACTTCTTAATTTTGAAATAGTGGTGGACCCTACCCCTAGAGTAGAATCGGCTTCTATTTAGAAAAATTAATATTTTACTCAAGGATATTATTTCTGAACTCCCTAAGTGGTGCTTCTCTTTTTTGGATTTTCAGTGGTCTCTCTAACCCTAGTGTGCGATCAGCTTCTATTAATTTAGAAAAAAAAAATACTCAAGGATATTATTTTTTGAACTACGGTACACCTTTATATCGAAATTCAGTTAAGTGGACACTACCCCTGAACACCTTCCCATTTTTCGGAGATGAAAACCGACAATAACTCGGGGAGAGACCGGAAAATTTCAGTTCTCATATTTTTTATTGGCTTCTGAAAATTGTCAATAAGTTGAACTTTCTTACTTATTATTTCAAGTCTCTAGGTTAAGCGATCAAGAAGCTGTTGATTTTGAGTCAGTCAATAAATCACTACATCAGTCAGTATACCAACTGGGGTTTGCGTTTTATAAGTATAGATGGCCAGATCTTAAATCCAGCTTACTATATCTCTAAATTATTTATTAAATTCATGGTGGCACGGAAATATGAATTTTGAAAAGTGGCACGGTGCTTAAAAAATTTGCCCAGCCCTCGTTTAAACCATAGATTTTAATAATAACCGTAGATGGCAAACTCCTTTGTTAATACCTTCAGGACCTCTGATGTACAATATTTTGATGTTAAAGCTACCCTTGCCATCCACCTACAAATTGAGGGTAGGTCTTTACCATTTAGACTCATAGGTATTTTTAGTGGAGGCGTCAATAACTAATCATCATATTTTCATTAGAATTTCTAAAATTTTCGATTGATGAATCGAAACTGTCGGCTTTATTAAAACACATCTCCTGGATGACTTTTTTATTTGTTATTGGAGGCATGGTAATAAATTATTTTTCCGCCTGAAACAACGATTCTACGTGTTTTTAGACGCGTTTCCCAAATTCTGGAATTTTTTTCATCATTCTTTCATTAGAATTGCTGAAAATAAAATACTAATGAAGTAAAATAAGAATTTTTGGTGTCTCTACTTTCACAATCCTTTTCTATTACTCAAAGTTTGCAATCAAATAATTTGTGACAGCAATAATATAATTATTAATTTCAAATATGTATTGTACCTACTAAAATCCACCCCACCCGATTTTGTAATATCAATTCATTTTCTTGAATTGCTGATACGATTATATTGCAATGATTGACATGGTTTTTATTAGCTACAATTTCCACTAGTCAGATAGCCATGGACACCGCACACAACGATATTTCCCAACCAATCAGAGTTTATTATTTTCTCCACCCTATCGACAAAATGACAATTAAAAACCTTAGCTCAGATGCTCAGAAGTCCAAAACTTATTTATAACTGCAATATCCTATATCTGGGCTACCATGATGATACTATGGTCGTCTAATTTATGCATTAGATTCATTTCTGATTTCGCATAACCCTCTTTAATTCGACTGTATTGGAACACTTAAAATATTTTCTATGAATTAATGAAGGCACCACTGCGATAGCATAATGTAATAATTAATATCCAATGTCAGATTTGAGTAGAAGATGAGGGAGGATATGAAATCTGCTAAGATATTCTCATGCGAACAATTCAATAGTGACATTTTAACAATATTGGCCAGTGCAGGATTACCTTTCAGGGAACAATGTAAGTTCACCTCAACATGGAGTATCCTCAGTTATATTGAGGCAAACATAAACGGGATCGTATCCGTGGCACAACATTGTAAATTTCTAATTCAAGCGATGATTCCAGATTCCACAAATTTATTTGTACGATACTAATAAGTAAACGATGATACATATATTTTTTCAATATGGAAACCGGATGCCCGTCATAGTTTCTATCTTTCTAATTACTATCTTCAGAACAAAAGTATTGTTCAGTTGAAGAAGACGAATCAAATAGTAGATAAATATAATGAAGGGTAAAAAACCAACTAACAACTAATAGAAAAACCACTAGTTTTAATGAATGCAGAAATTCCAAGTCATTTCCTTAAGAAGGCGGACATTGAAGTGTTCTAAAATTCGTAGAAATTATAGGGTGTAAGCATACAGTATATGTTCCTAACTTATAACAAAACCAACTCACTTTTATTCTTAACTTTATCTTTGATCTCAAATCTGGTGTCCTTTATGTAAAGAAAAGAGTGGTTTAGAAATTCCTTCTTATTCTAGCTCTCTCATCAATTTATAAGAGGACTTTCAGATAACTAACTCACACAGATGAATGTAAATCAAATGAAATTTAACAAGTGTAAGGGATTGTATTCGAAGGCGTAATTTCTTGCAATATATTTCTCACTTCCACAATTAAATCATACTTGAGATTATCTTAACTCCTCCAGAATTAAAGTAAATCTTTTGATAAATTTGACCATTGAATGCTCAAAGGGGCGTAAGTAATATTTGAAAAAAAACAAAACAAAAAGAAATAAATGTTTTTTCCTCTCTTAAAGAATACATGTAAATTCATAAGTTCTAACAGTTGAACAGTTCCATTTATGCCTTACTAACTTTCCACGGAAAAAAGTAAATCATTCTTGAGATTGTCAGAAGTTACTTAGCTGTTGGTGTAACATATCACAGAAATGAATTTTCTAATATTATCATGTTTTCAAATCATTTTCTTGTATTAATAACGTAATTATATATTACAGTGATTGATATGGGGCCAATCATTAGCATCTAAGTATGATGCCAAATAAAAACTTAGCCGACAACAAATTATTTGTAGCAGCAATTTTACAAATCCCGGCTAACATCGGACACGATGATGCTATTGAATGAAAGTCTTTTGTGTAAAGGAAAATGATTTAATGATCTTTATTCTGGTGTAATTAAACTTTGAATGATTCTAATAACCTCACGATAGAAATGAAATACAAGCTTGTAAGATTGATGAGCCCTTTTTTCTGACTAACACATATTTTTATACCAATCGATTTGGAGAGTGATACTTGAAAATCCTTCTTATGAGTTTGGAATACATAAAAATAAATACCACGGGTAACACACCAAATTGAGAACAATTGAATAGATATTGTAATAGGGACAAGTAGTATCATTTTTAAGCAAATGTTATAAAGGTATCTTGTAGCATAGTGATATTGGAATGATTGTAGAAAATATCTTATGATACTATGATATTAGGCACTCAAAATTGTGAAATAATAACACAAAAAACCAACCAAACTGACTGACCTATTATTATGTACTTTAGCTTTGACCTAGGAAGCCATCTTCCGTGTCAATTACACAAAAAAAAAAAAACTTTTTAACCCAGGAAAGTTGTTTGAGACAAAAAAAACTTTCATGTTCATCACAATAAGCCATAGTTTGAAGAGATAATGAAAGGTAAGTGTTTGTGAAAATGGTAGCTGGCAGATTAGCCATCGTTGACTCAATGAAGTCTAGTTACTCATTAGAGCCCCATTTTGGCCAACATGATTCACTATTTCACTTGCCAAGAGTGGCATCCCGGATAAATATCACAGGGACTAAAGGTGACTATTTTTGGAATTTTAATCGGTTTTGGTTTAAAAAAAAATTTATGTTCAAACATACTACTTTCAATTTCGGTTTATTATTTTCGATGATGACTCCTCCTACTCCTTATTTTGTTTCGAATAGGAGATATATTCATCACAAAAATGATGATTAAGTTATGCAACGTCGGGCGTGTTGTTTTAACGTACACTCTGCCTTATGAGAGCAGCTGATTAATTATTTGTTGATTACAACGAAACAGGGCCACCCACAGAAAATCCGGGCCCGGGACTGAAGAGTTACGGGCCCCTGTACAAAAATCCATAAATCCTCAAAAGCAATAACCTAAACATTAAATATAAGTATCCATGATGTATAATATAAACTAATGATTTTAAATTACTTCTATTAATAACAATTGTTGATCAATGAATCAAATATTTTTTTTTTAGCACCTTGGAATTCCGAGCCCCTCCAAAAACCCCGGCCCGCAGGCCCCTCTCGATGGGCCTGCAGCTAAACGATTGAGTAGGCCGTTCATCCCCTGACGCATTTCCCAAAAATCAGTCAATCCAAAAAAAATTGAAATGTATAAAAATGTATATTCTGTGATATTTTTACTAGGGAGTATATAATGAAGAATTCTTTACAATCGACTTAGGCGGGAAAATTACCCATCATTATAAAAGTAACTTCCTCACTCTGTATGCAATATGGACGTCAGCATAAACAAAGCAGTGACATCAGACATCAAACCAACAGCTAACCATGATAGTCAAACACATCTGTTACTAGTAAAAACATATTCTGTAGTTAATGCTAGTCAGAACATAGTGAGGGACTGGGCGAAGGTAATTTTCAGAGTAAAATATAAATATGAATGTTATCATGGAGTAAAATTCATCTTTTAAATGAACTCTTGGGGAAATTTTGAAATACAACTTTCTGGTGCTGATATTATCTGATGCACGAAGCGAATAAAACCATACATCTTACTTGTGAAGTTTTTTCGTCCTTCTTTCACGAAGAAACAGATTGCCGTGATAATATTAAAAATGATGCCAAATGGTCTTTTCTGATCAGAATTAATTATTTTGGATTAGCTTCAATAGAAATCAAGTTCTTACAAATGATGGAAAATCCTCCAAACCGTCTCTTATTGCGGAACCAACGGCCTAAGAAGGAGCTAGTTAAAGGTACTTTTCTTTTATTTGATTATAATAAAAAAAGGTTAAAAAATTACTAGATCACTCGACTAAGTATTACGAATATAAAAAGAATTTAAATAGAAATTAGCCTCTCCTGAGAACATCGTCAGAGATCTGTTGTATCATCTATTAATTTTTTAATCGTAATTATATATGATTTTACTTGACATACACTACGCATAATTTTAAAAATTCTATTTCAAATTGTATTAAAAACCATGTTTAAATCTCATATTTGAAAAAAAAAATTCGACAACTGCAGCGGATGGTCGCATTGTTCTCTGTACGTATTTTTTAAATCTCATATGAATATAAAGGGTTCAGATGTTTTTCCTTTCGCCAAATGAATTTTATGTTGCATTATTTATTCTACTGGAAGTCCCTTCTTTTAGTTTGACGAGTGTATGTTATATTTTCAATGATTAAATTTGGAGTCGCAAGTATGATGATGGCTAATTTAATGCTATGTCAATCAAAATGTAAATTAGAAAGACCTACTTCAGAATGAAATTATGAAAACGGTTTCATAATTTCATTCTGAAGTAGTCAAAATATTATAGCATATTTAAAAAAATTATATTCTGCCTTAAGAACAATTATATTTATCTAGATTTAGATCATCATCATCATCAATCTCTAAAGGTTAAGACCTTGTTGTGATTGCCATACGCCATGTCTCTTTTTCGGATGCTTTTCTCTTTAGTTGTTTATAAGATTGGCAGTTCGTTTGATTGCAGAGGTCTTTGAAATATGACTGTCTTGGGCGGCCTCTTGTTCTCTTTCCCATGACTTTTCCTTCAAAGATGTTGGTAATGAATTTGTTGTGTCTAAGAATGTGTCCTATTAATGTGCTTTTTCTTTTCATAATGAACTCCATCAGTCTTCTTTTCTCCTTCACTTCTAATAGTACTTGCTCATTTGATTTCTTTTCTATCCACTTCGTCTTTGTCATCTTCCTCCACATCCACATCTCTGCTGCTTCCAATCTCTTCTTCTCATACCTTCCTATCGTCCATGCCTCGCAACCGTACGTTAATACACTCCACACAAACGTTTTTATGAAATTCTTCTTTGTTTCTAGTTTAAGATGTTTGTTGGTGAGGAGGTTATACTTGTTTTGGAAAGCTTGTTTTGCGATTACAATTCTTCTTTTGATGTCACTTCTCGATTTACTATCAGCTGTTATTATACTGCCCAGATAACAAAATTCTTTAACTTGTTCCAGTTTCTCATTTCCTATTTTGATGTTTGCGGGTAGGTTTCCATTCTTATCTATTGCCATACATTTGGTTTTATTAGCATTGATCTTAAGTTTATAATGATTTAGTCTATGGGACAGCACTTCTAACATTTGATTCATGTCATTTTCTGAGTCAGATAGAAGGACTACATCATCGGCAAATCGTATACAGTGGATATGCTGTCCGTTTATTGTTATTCCTGGCGTTTCACTTTTCATATCGTTCATGGCATTTTCTATAAACAAATTGAATAGGTAAGGTGATAGTGGACATCCTTGCCGTACTCCTTTTCTAATTTTTGCTACTGCTTTTGATCCATTTATGTCTATGATGGTTGTTTGTTCTTTGTACAGGTTTAGAATCAGTCTCCTATCTCTCCAATCTATTTGACCTTCTTTAAGTGCTTTAAATAATATTATCCAATCTATCTTGTGAAAGGCTTTTTCTAGATCAATAAACGTGGCAAAAGTTTTTCTATTGTACTCCATTCTTCTATCAAGTATTTGTCTGAGACATAAAATTGCTTCACGTGTACCTCTACCTTTCCTGAATCCAAACTGGTCTTCGTCAATTTTTTCTTCTATCTTTTGTTTCAATCTATTCTTTAGGATGTTAAGTAATATCTTGGATGAATGAGCTAGTATAGATATTGTTCTATAATTCGAACAGTCACTGGCATTGCCTTTTTTGGGGATTGTAATAGCTCTACATTTTGCAAAATCAGATGGTATCTCTCCAGTATTGTACGCATTTTTAATGATATGATACAATGCTTCTTTACTTTTTTCATCAACATTCTTTAGTATTTCTGCTGGTATCTCATCTATACCAGTTGATTTTTTGCTTGACAAATTCTTCAAAGCAAGATCGAATTCATCCCGTGTTATAGGTGGGCCTTTGTCATCTTCTGTAACTTCGTTTTCTTCTTCATCATAGTCTTTCTCATCATCGATTTCCTCTCCTTCATAAAGTTCCTCCAAATACTCTTTCCATCTATCCGCCACTTTCTCTTTCTCAAACAGCAAATTACCATCCTTGTCTCTTACAATATTACTTTTAGTTTTGGGTGTACGATTAAGATTCTTTACTTTGGTTTAAGCTATGTCCGTCACATTCTTTGCTAAAGCCGTTCCAATTTGTTGACACTCTTCTTGGAGCCACTTTTCCTTTTCCTTATAACATTCTTCTGTGATTTGATTTTTCAGTTTTTTATATTCTTGATAGTTGTTCTTTCTTAACTGATTCCTCTCTTGAAATAGGTCCAATATTTTTGAATCATCCATGCTTTTCTGGGAACTAGTTTGTTTTTGCCTAGGATTTTATCGACTGTTGATGTAATCCTATTCTTTAATTCATCCCATGAGTCTCCCTCTCCACTGATCATATTTAGTGCTGTTTTAAATTGTTGACAACTTTCCTCTTCCTTTAATCGATCTAAGCACCAATTCTTTTTCTGTTGCAACTGTCTCCTCTTGACGCTCTCTGCTTTAAATCCCGGGTATGTGTGGCTTGACTTTATCTGGTTTTTGTACCTTGTTTTAACTAAGATGAAATCTATTTGATATCGGTTGATATCACCCGGAGCTTTCCAGGTATATCTCCTTCTTAATGGCACTTCAGAGAATGTATTGCTGATTAAAAATTCATTTTCTTCACAAAATTCCAATAGTTTTTCCCCTCTTTTATTAACTTTTCTTAGACCAAATTTGCCAATACATCTATATGCTGGGGGATTCTGACATCCCACAACAGCATTAAAGTTTCCCATTATAAAAACGTTAGACTTGTCATCTGTAATCTTGAGTAGGTCTTCAATCTGCTCGTAAATGGCATCTACCTCTTCGTCTGTACTTCTTGTTGTAGGGAAGTAAGTTTGGATGACATACAAAGAGGTTGGTTGAGCTTCTAGTTTAATCATTAGCAGTCTTTCATTGATGTGGTAAGTGTTCAGTACATTGTTCTTCCATTTTCCTCTCAGAATGATCCCTACTCCATTTTTTCCTTGCTTGTCAGGTCCACTGTGAATTATCCTGAAATCATCTGAGTTATAATCATCTTTACCTTGCCATCTTGTTTCACATAATCCTAATATATCCAGTTGTGCTCTTTCCATTTCTTTCTTGACCTCTTCTAGTTTTGAAGGCTTCAACATTGTTCTAATGTTCCATGTACCGGTTCTGAGTTGGTTTTTCTTTTTATCATTAATATTGTTACAAGGATTTCGCTGAATGACGACCTGGGGAGCCTCGTTGTTGATGGTATTTCTCCCCCTGCCGGATCTTGGCATCCGAACTCCATGATCAGTAATGTTGTTTTCATTAGTGGACATTTCCATATGGCTATCTAATGCTAGGGAATCCCGAAGGATCATCAATGCAGTGGTGTCCCTAAGGCCTTCTGCATGGGTAATGGAAAGGATATCGTTTCCGACCCTGTCCTTAGTCGCCTTTTACGACTGGCATGGACTTGAGTGCCTTGGAAGTATTCTTTTTATGTCCCCCTATCCACAGGGGACTAGATTTAGGTAGTTTGAATATATTAGTTCGATAGTACTAGATGTTCTGTGAACTGTAGACCTCACACAGTTAAAATGTGTCAAGTCCACACTTCACAAACCCAATAGGACTCAAAAGCTGAGCAGGAAAACATAATAAATGTCCATACTGAGTTGTCTCGTTCGCGAGTTGTAGTAGAAGTTTGTGTAAGACAGACAAGAACGGAATTATAAAGAAAAATCGTAGAATTAAAATTAGACTTCCCTTCGCTATGATTTACAAAAGGATTCCTTTTTTTCCTCATTCAAGAAACCCTAACCAAAGGCTTCCTTACGACACTAAGAATGTGCCACGGCACAGAAAAATGAAAGTAAAAAAAAATTTATATAAAATAATGATCATTTCAGAAATAATTTTAAATCATTAGAGAACACGTAAAAGTCTACATGTCCTCACATATGTCAGTATAGAGTATAGAAGAAATAGTGACATAAACTTTATCAGAAATCGTGATTCTTGAAAATAATATCTCTAAAGAATATAATCAATCTTAATGAAATGGCATTATCAGACTTCACAGAGTATATTTATACACCGAAAACTATTTGAGGATTACTAGAAGTGGACATGATTTGTAATAGATGTAAAAATACTGGATGGTCATACACAATATTTTATTTTCTATTTGAGGATTACTAGAGGTGGAGATGAATTATAATAGATGTAAAATTACTGGATGTTAATACTCGATATTTAATTTTCTATTTGAGTATTACTAGAGGTGGAGATGAATTGTAATAGATGTAAAAATACTGGATGGTAATACACAATATTTCATTTTCTATTTGAGGATTACTAGAGGTGGAGATGAATTATAAAGACGTAAAAATGCTGGATGGTCTTACACAATATTTCATTTTCTATTTGAGAATTACTAGAGGTGGAGATGTAAAAATAATGGATGGTCATATACAATATTCATTTTCTATTTGCGGATTACTAGAAGTGGAGATGAATTGTACTAGAAGTAAAAATACTGGATAGTCATACACATATTTAATTTTCTATTTGAGGATTACTAAAAGTGGAGATGAATTGTAATAGATGTAAAAATACTGGATGGTCATACAAAATATTTCATTTTCTATTTGAGGATTACTAGAAGTGGAGATGAATTGTAATAGATGTAAAAATGCTGAATGGTAATACACAATATTTTTTTGTCTCCGTGGCAGAGTGCGCATCACGCTCGGTTTGCACCACGGAGATTCCGGGTTCGATTCCTGGACAGGTCGAAAATTTGAAAAACGTTTTTTCGAGTTTTCTACTTGGTCTGGTTGTGTGAGAATTACTAGAAGTGGAGATGATTTGTAATAGATGTAAAAATACTAGATGGTCATATACAATATTTCATTTTCTATTTGAGGATTACTAGAGTTGGAGATGAATTGTAATAAATGTAAAAATACTGGATGGTCTTACACAATATTTCATATTTTATTTGAGGATTACTAGAGGTAGAGATGAAATAATATATATCTAAAAATACTGGATGGTCTTACACAATATTTCATTTTCTATTTGAGGATTACTAGAGGTGGAGATGAATTGTAATAAATGTAAAAATACTGGATGGTCTTACACAATATTTTATTTGAGGATTACTAGAGGTAGAGATGAAATAATATATATCTAAAAATACTGGATGGTCTTACACAATATTTCATTTTCTATTTGAGGATTACTAGAGTTGGAGATGAATTGTAATAAATGTAAAAATACTGGATGGTCTTACACAATATTTAATTTTCTATTTGAGGATGGAAATGAATTGTAATAGATGTAAAAATAATGGATGGTCATATACAATATTTCATTTTCTATTTGAGGATTACTAGAAGTGGAGATGAATTGTAATAGAAGTAAAAATAATGGATTGTCATACACAATATTTCATTTTCTATTTGACGATTACTGGAAGTGGAGATGTATGGTCATACACATCATTAAATATTTTAGCTTTTGAAAGCAAAATGTAAAACTGTTATAACAGATTTATAAATCGTTTGTAATCGTAAAGAGTTTGAAAGCTTAGTTCTAGAAATCGAATTTATGAACAAAAGTACAGAGTACCTACCTGCCTATGATAGAAATATATAGAAAGCACATGTTTGTAAAATATATTGTTTGTTATGATTTTCACTAAACTCATTCGAATCAAACCAATTTACGGTAAAAGTAAGGGCGGATAGTGAACTGCAGTTGAGAGGGAACGATGAAGCCTTAGACTCTGAATATTACCATCGGATCACCGAATTATCTCTACAATAGCAGATATTTCTAAAAGAGCACGTTCTCCAAATCTATCGCCTGCTATCGCCCTGAAAAAGCTAATATTTTCACGATTTAATATATGTAACTCAAAGTCTATTGATTACTTCTAGTTCTTTTATTTTAAAAAATGAACTTTTATTTCTGGTGACCCAGTATACATTATTCTCGATGAAACTTGTGTGTGATGAGTTGATCTTGAGAAGTGTAGTCTTAACATCAAATTGTTTCCAAAGTTATGCATATACCCTTTACATATTTGCAGTGACTGATGCTAGTAATCATTTTTGAGTTCCAACATACAAATATTATTTGAAATCCATATTTTATCATAAATACTAAAAGAAACCAATATTATGGTACCATTTTCTAATAGAAAATCAGCATAGTATTAGAAAATAGTTTTTTTTTTTTTTTTTGACGTAGAAAGACCGCTGTAAAATACTCAGGGGGTTGTGGTTTGGGTGGAAGCTTTAAATTTATGAGAATCCTGCCACGTTAAATAACGCCAAAAAAACATTGAGGAATACTATAACTTGAGATATTTATCACGTAATAATAGCACCCAACTGCTTGTGCAAAAGGACTCTGAAGTTCTATTCTCCTCAAATCTTCGTCCAATAGTTCATCTTTCTGGAATCTTCTAATATAACTCTACATGTTATTCAGAATTTAAAAAACTTCACCCTTATTGTAAAGATGAGCAAATTACACACTTAAATTCGGTAGAATTAACACAGACAAGAACTATGTTCGTTTAGTTCTTCTACTTTATTAAGTGTTTTAGATATTTTATCCCTTTAAAAATATATTTTGATTTCATTTGAAGTGTATTTTGATTGGCAAGCTGACAAACAAACAATTTTATTTAAACAAATCATTTAACAATAACATTTTCTATCAATTTACATCCAAACGAAAAGAATAGAAAATTTGATTCTCTTCCAAAACTCACAACGGAGTGTTTAAATGACAATTTTCACACGAATTTGGGAGAAAAAATGCACGTTCATTTGAGACTAAAACTTAATAAAACCAGCATTTTACAGTAAGGAAATGGCGATTTTCTAATACATGAATATGAATACAATTGTTAGGATACAAAAAACTCTACAAGTATAATCAGTAAGATTTTATCCCAATTCATTCTGAATGAACAATGGAAAATAAAATGTAGCAAAATTTTGGTATCAATGGGATTCTAGCACTAAAATTGTGAATTGTGAGCCGCAAAAAAAACACAAAATTTTATTTATTTTGCATCATAGTAAAACTAGATGAATTTTGTGATCATAAATCGGACTCTCAACTCTAACCTTTACCTTCTCAAATGAGATTTTGTCTGAGTGTCCACAGTGAATTAATGCTTTTATTTTGTCCAGATAATATTTAACCCGTGTTGCAAGGGCGTAGCCAGCATCTGGCCTAGGGGGGGGGGCAGCTGAGATTTACATGTCGGGAGGGAGATGTAAAAATG
>CM022885.1:12854710-12864843 GCA_012654025.1 Pachypsylla venusta
GGGCTGTTGGATTAGGGACAAAATGTGGCATTTATCGTATTTCGGTACTTGATGACTTTTTTGCTTCCAAAAATCATTTTATCTAGTGTAAATTTAAGTTGCCCCTTCCGTGCTGCATACTCTCGAGAATTTCTAGGGGGGGCAGCTGCCCCCCCCTGCCCCCCCCCTTCCTACGCCCATGCAGTGTTGTATTTAAGGAAAAGAGTCCGATCGGCCAGTTGTTTGGTACATATTAATCAAGTTATAAATTGAGAAATTTTTGTATTGAATGAAAAAATAAAATACAAAGAATCACTTATCTTTGAATCTTTGTCTTGTCTCTCAGAAATTCAGAAAAAACTCCAATCGCAGAATCCAAATAAATGAATTAGCAAATTGAATTAATGTTGTCCTTTTTATTCCTTTATCTAAATACTAACAAACGTTCCATAAACATTACCCAAACGCTTATTAAGAAAATTTCGCAAGAGTTGAATCTCATGCTGATTTTACATTTAAACTAGCTGGACAATTTGGACCAGGAGCACTTCTGCTGGAGGGGCCCAGGCGGCAATGACCATTTTGCCACTCTTCAAACCACAAACACACAAGCAGTCAAAGATTGCCTCCATCACAAATTAGCAGACAGTTGTTGTGAAGAACATATTAAATGATCCATTACCTTGTTGATAACAATAATAAACCTTACAGGAGAGGTTCCTGGTTCGTCCAATATTATTTTATCAAGTTATACTAAACCAACACGGGATAACACAACAATACGAGTACACCCTTTTCACTAATAAGTATTAAGTTGTGGTGTTAAAAAAATATTTTTGTTATATTAGTCTTGTCTCTCCCTCTCATTCATTTTCAGTATTTACTTTCTCATTTCGTTCACTCATGAAGCATGCATATAACAATCATAATACATTTCATTTATCAAGCTGTAAGAATCAAAATATGTATTTGGGCTCAACTAGCTAAGGAAAAATATCTCAGAATCCTAAATTATTAAGATTTAGAGTACTTAGCAAATAGCTCACGGTTATGGATCTCATTTCAAAAAATAATTTGACAAAAATTGATACAGGAATTCAGTGTTGAACCGTGATTTCGGATTTGGCATACATTCGTTCATTAAGATTTGTGTAAAATCAAAAATATTTTTGTCGTATTATCGAGTTGCATGTTTTATTCAAAAAAATAATAAATGTCTTTAAATGAAGGAACATTTTGAAGTTCTTTCTATAGTTTCAGTCGTATGTCATTAAAAATTTATTAGTCCGTCTTATCTCGGTTCAAAATTTAATTATTTTAGTCGGGAAAAATCTGCTGAAAACGGGAATGATTTTGCTGTTCGCATCTTTCCTTAAACAGATGTTTCAATATCATTCTGATGAAAACACCACCCAACTTCATAAAATACCTCTCCAATCATCTAAAGTTACTGTCTGTTGCATACTTTATTAATTTGGGGTCATCCGTCATTATTTTTTGGGATAGACGGCAGAACCATAACCGTGAATGCACAAAATTAACTTTATAATAGGTGACGGGGGTGAGCATTATTTGCTATTGTTTCCTTTAAAAAAATATTTTTATCATCGTCCTCACAAGTTGAAGAACCAAAATGACAATCAGGGAGGTAGTCGCAGCTATACTCATCCAAATGAAGGGCGCCATTCCACTGATGGGATTTTCAAGAAATGAGGTAATGTGCTGATTCGAATGGAAATGTAATTTCTCAACAATTACTTTTGAGAGATAAAGAGATCCACCCTTCGACTCGACTAAACAGATGTCGAAACAAATTAATGATTCGAATTCCAAACTAGTTTCTTCCAGTAATTCCTGACGGGTGTAGTAGTTCGAAGTTCCCAACTATTTTATCCCCTTTGTTATTATTATTTTTCTCTTAAGCACAACTATTTCACAAATGCTGATGGTTTGATCTGACATAGCTTTTAATATTTTTGAGGTAGAGTGGTTCCAAATGAACACAAGTTGAATTCTCAGAGGATATTATCGGAAACATCTGGTGTATCAGTCCGTCTGTTATCAGAGGAATTAAAATACACTGGTCTAAAATAATATTAAAATATTAGTGCATCATTAAAAAACACCCCAAGAAATCAAAATGAAGTAAGATAATGCCAAACCAAATACTCTCAGCTCTAAGAATAGATTACGTGAACAAAAAGCAGTGCACCGTGCAAAATGAGGTGGCTGAGATATCGCAGGAGTAAATAATACACCTTAAATCTTATGTCTAGTGTCTAGTGGTCGACAAGTGATGTACGAGTACTTGAAATTCGTTTTTTGTACCTACGTAGCAAGTGCACTCTAGAAATTTCCCTGACTAACGCTTACTTTTCTTTTGGACAACCCCTGTATAATTTGTGACTATTGAGCGGGTAACCCCAGTTTGGTTACTTCAAATTAGACAATTTACATATGAAATATTGCAATACCAATAAATCCAGGATAAATTGAACATTACGAGTGTATTTTTTCGCCCAAGTACAAAAATGTAGTTCACATATTAATACGCATTTCTTTATGATATTTTCTTGCGAATTTAAACTTTTTATTTAAGTTTACCTTTATGCAGTGGCGGATTTACACATTTGCCACCTGTAGGCTATTCAACTTTTGCCGCCCCTCCCGACCCTAATAACAATTCGATAACCTAGTTCATAATTTTAACCTAATTACAATTTCCGTACATGAAATTGTTCTTTTTGATTTGTGCACTTTCGTCCTAATTACACCACCTTTTTTCCGTAATTTAGTATGATTGATGTGTCAGTTTCTAGATTATTTTTACAGCTCAACGATTTAGTTAAGATTGAACAAGAAATAGTTTTTGTGTATATTTCTGAGCTAATAAAAGCTCAATCATGAACTAGTATTATTAATAAGTGAGGGTGAAGTATGCGTTAATACTACTTACATACTTATGTACATCTCTTTCAAACTCAACACCACATGGCGTATGCTTACCACAGCACGAACCAACTTCGGCTCTCACGGCGACCAAAAAGAGGCAAACATTAGACTTTAATTAAAAGTTTCGTGACGCGGCCAATAAATACAATTGACATTCTAACAAAATTTCTAGTCTGTTTCCCCTCTAAGCAGAATTTGTGAAAATCGCCAATTGGCTAAAAACCGCTCAAAATTGGCATTTCATGACGAAAATTGATATGAATAGGCCCCAAATTCCAATCTCTAGCTCTTACCGTTTTCTTTTTATACCAGAGTCGTGAAAACCGCTAAAAGGCGGCAAAAAACGGCAAGGGAAGATGAGATTTCAAACAGACACGTATAAGTTTGCATTCCATTGATCAAAATTGATATAAATAAGCACCCCATTTTAAGCTCTAGCATTTAGCGTACTCTTTTTAGGCGGGAACCGCCAAAAGCGGCCGAACACCAACAAAAACGGTATATTAAACTAACGAAAGACGTGTTTTTGCAGTCAATGCATAAAAGTAATATAAATTTGGACCAAATTTCAAGCTAAAACCGCCAACCGTAACTTCTATTTCAAACAAAAGCTTCGTGGTCTCTAGCGTTCACCGTTCTTGAAATAGGTATCTTGTTCACAGACAGACAGACACTCTCACAGGCCAATAGATGAAACTCGAGATTTGGGCTCTGGGGACCACAAAACGTGTTTTGGCATTGAAAACTCGACATCGAAAATTTCAGCCCACTACAATACTTTCCTTTTTATAGGATAAGGAAAGTAAAAAATTATATAATACTCGTAAGGTTTGAAACATATTACATAAACATATTATACGAGTGTGTTAAAATGTTTGTATGAACCTAATGGGGGATTAGGTATATAAATTTCAATCATTTTAATTTCTGTACCTAATTGGTACATAAAAAAAATTGGCCAAATTTTGCCGCCCCTAAAATTTGCTGCTCTAGGCTCCAGCCTCCTCAGCCTATTGGTAAATCCAGCACTGCCTTTATTGAGTTCTAGTTTTAACATCACGATTTCGATTTTGTTTGTCTTTTTGTACCACGATAGCTATCGTTCCTTTGTCCGATTTTTGATAAAAATTCTTATGGCCATTTATTATATTCGTGGAAATTTTGAATAGTTTTTGGACCCAATTGAGCCACCCGGGTCCTCACGGTGAGCATTTTAATGGAGTGAGGTCTGTTGTGCACAAAGGAGTGAGGTTATTTTGGGGGGTTACAGCCTAGATATAAATGTGTTTGAAGACGTTTACAACAACAATCTTTGTAACTGTTGCATTATTTCTGCCTCAAAATTTTGAATCGTCACATAATACCTAATAATAAAAGTTCAAAGATCAAAAAATAAATTATTTGTTTTTCACAAGTAAGCTTCAGTCTCACAATAGTCTCAAAAATTTAAAATACCCCAGATATAGCTTTCGGCATATTCGAACAACTTGTCGGGTCGGAGCGCTGCCACACTCCTAAGCAAACATCGATTTATTTTGTTATTCGTACACACACACACACACACACGGACACACACACACACACACACAACAAGATCTGTTTTTGTTTGACGTGTAAGAAATATCTCAACTGATCATCTCGCATGTTTTCAAATAAATATTTTCTCCTCTCATCTCCATCAGAGAGTCATTATCATACATTAAAATTCTTAAACAGTGGGATTCTCAAAATGGGGTGCAAAATCTTTTTAAATCATTTAAGTTTTTTAATGGATTCTTGTTTAAGATATTATTCGATATTTTGAAATATCAGATTACTAAATACCATTTTTACACTTACACATAAAGAATCATCAAAACTTTGGCCAGAAATTTTTGGTCAGTTGTTTTGGTTTATTATTTTCAATAATGAACCTTTGGAATCGTCACTGAAAAAAAATACCCTCCCTCAAAATTTGATATTATACGTTTCAAAGTACGTAGAATACAAAAATCGAATAAAAGAATGGGAAGAGGAAGAACGCGTAAATTTTTTACCAATTCTTAGCAAATAAAAAAGCTTTAAAATGTTGATCCTAGAACGAGGAAGAGCTGGTCAGTTAATGTTAGCAAGTAATGGAAATCTGGAAAAAATATTCTAATATAGGAAGAATGGACTTTTTTTTTTAAAAAAAAAAAATCGTATGGTAAAATCGTATTTTAAAATCGTATTTTAAAAATCGTATTTTACTCGTATTATAGTAAGACTTGCACATAATGAACCTTTGGAATCAACCACGAATAAAAATTGTCCCCCTCAAAATTTGATATTGTGGTCATGATTATCAATGGAAGGATTTTTTTTTTTTCTTCTTTTGTTTGTCGGTTTTTCTTTTTACCACGATAACTCTCCAACGCCTTATTCTATTTTGATTAAAAGTTATGGACTTTAGAATTCAAGTGAGTGAACACAAATGAGTCGTTTTTGTTCAACAAGACCGGTTAATAATTAATCTAAATCTTACTGCAATCTGCTGAAATCTCCAATGAAATATATTTTCCTGGAAAAGTTTGTCACATCTACTTGTTTTACCAATTCATGTATTTGGATATTTATGTAAAAAAATACTAATTTCGCAAAAACCTTTAGACTTGCAAAAAATGTTAGAAAACATTTTTCCTTAATGAAAATTGTCAACTGGGATCCAAAATATTACCTTTTTAATTTTTTTTACAATTTTTAATAGATTTAAATTGGTAGCATTACCCGAACCCCGCAAGGAGTGTAGGTGTATTCTGTTTAATATGGTCGTTGTTGATTATAAAAAAGCTTAAACTTTATAAATAAACATCGAGAAAATCACAAAGGACCTCGCAAATTGAAGAACAAAAAACATTTCAACCGTACCTATCCACAAAAATTAACAACGTCACGTGATATTACGTGTTTGATTTCTTTGATAAAAATCGGCAATAGTTATTAAAGAGGAAAATGGTGATTTAATTTTTTGAAATATTTTAATGAATAACTGTATTACCTAACTAATAACATATTTGGATCGCAAATTATTGCGACCCGATAAAATATAATCTACTATATATATAATCTAAGGAACTTTTCTATCATTATCATTTTCTATCATTTTCACACTCTCCCGCGTTATGGAGGTATTTGAAACTTTTTAAATCGAATTCACAATAATTGTGCACCTGCTTCATTATTGGAACCATTAAAAGTCAAACAAGTTGGGAACCCCTGGGATTAGCTGATGCTTTTATTCGCTGAATCATTTTGTATGTAGCGATTTGATTATTATTATAGAGCCGACGTGAGCGAGCTATAAATCAGTCAATATTTGTCTTCACAACCATCTCCTGTATTCAACTCAGGAATCTATTTGTACAATTAATTAGGAACATCCATATACCGGGCAAGCAGCTTCTGTTCATTTGTGATCATTAAAGTAACAAACATCTAAATTACAAAACATTAATTCCACATTCTCCATCTCAATACCCTATAAGATCAATCTATAATATCAAACACGAATCCTTTTAATATCTAAAATCTCAAAACGCTACTCGTTCTGTGAACTGTATTATACTGCATTCCAATAATTAGCCACCATGATGCCCTGAGTGACAATATAGGGGCCAAAAATTAATCAGAAAATTTCATGATGCCCATTTCAGATTTCATCAAAATTGGAGAAGGTGTTTGAGAGTTATAGAAAGACAAACAAAAAAACAAACAGACATTTACGGACAAATAGTCAGAAAAAAATATGTGACTGTACCGTATTTATTTTTAAAATAAATTACCCTTGAATCAATCTCTATTCCTCGACTCGACTAGTTGATGATGAATCAAATGATTCGAAACTATTTTCAATTTTAATAAGTGCTTCTTGTAAATGTTTTGTTTTAATTTATTATAAAAATAAATAAATATTTTTGACATTTATAATTAACTGTACCGTCAATGCACTGTCACTTTTCTGGAAAAAAGAGAAAGAAAGAAGGTGGCTACAGAATGTGTTCTCAAATCTTTTTTCTGTGTTTTTCGTAACGGTTTCTTGAAAATCGTCGATTTACGATTCTCTTACAGATGTTCATGGAGGCTAATAATAATGGCCAGTATCAAAAGAAATTGTCATTTTCGGTAACTTCTCATAGTGCCAAATATGATCCATTTTCCTTGCGGAAGTATTTATCTGTTATTAGGATTCTATAAGGTCCAAGCCATGATACCCTATTGAACCCATGTGTGGTTACCTGAGATACATATTAAAAGTCTATTTCAATAATAACTTTGTTATTTTTTCACAGGATTTGCTCAGCACCAAATGCAGACATTTGTATTGAGATATTTTCTGCACTCACATCGAACAGTATCTTCAAAAATAAATTCATTATTCATTATACCGATTAAGCTCTGAGTTATGATGCTTGTACTATTAGCAAGTAACTGCCCAATGACGTATTGTATCTCACCTTGTTGAAGAAAGTGATTAAAATCACAACAAATAGGTGTTTGCTCGTTAAAGTCATGATTACTTTAATAACATCATTAGTTGAGTAAATTACATTCTTAATATGTACTCCGTTATACAAGGTGTTTGGAAAATAACGGAACAATTCTTCAGAGAATGCAATATTTTGGTCTAAAAAATGGGAAAATTTTAAAATAATGCTAATATAAGTGACAAAAGCTTTTTGCTGTCGTTGAAAAAATAATATATTTCGAACTCAAATATGGGAAGATTCTAAAGTAATGCCGATTTATGCCAACAAATGCTTTCTCTTTACCAGAGATTGGGATATTGGGAGTAAGATTTAGAAAGATTTCAACGAAAACAGATTTAACATTAGAAATTCTTTCTCTTTGCCATGAAGTGGAATATTTCGAACTTAAATTTGGGAAGATTTTAATGTAATGCCGATTTATGTTGACAAATGCTTTCTCATTAATACACATTGGAAAATTTTGTATAAAATTTAAGAACAAATGTTTTCCCTTTGTCCTAGAATAAATATTTCGAACTCAAATTTATACCTATTTATATCGACATATACTTGTTTTACTTTATCGAAAAAATCCATGCATGATTTTTTAAAAGGAAAATAGAGAAATAGATAATACATTGTACAGGGTCTCTCGAAAAAGAGGAACATATTGCCCTTTTTACGTTTAGCCATTTTTGATGTAATCATTAAAACAATTAGAATCGCATATAATTGCAATGCGTCTATGAATAATCCCACACTGCACGGGACAAGCCTAATTAAGAACCTCTAATTCATTTTTCAGAACATAATTTTAATTTATCGAAGGAGACACCCCATACACTAGTTTCTATTTGGAAGTCATTTTAAAAAAGTCCAAGTGAATAATAAAGAGTAGTCCTGAGTATCACTCTACGAGTAGTCATAATGGAACAGATTCAAACATTTTAGGTGTTTTATTAATGGTAGGTAGGTGCTTATGTTTAAATTACTACTTGCGAAGGATTGGTTCACATAGATCATAACTAAATCATGCCACTGTTGTAACTGTGGTTAAAATATATAATATAATTCCATTTGTGAGAGACGAAATCTTATCCCAGGTATTGGTATTGGTAATAACTCAATTTCATTAATGTTAGTTTTATGGAGGAAGAACGAAAAACTATTTCACAATGACAGAAAATTGTAGGTCATATAGCTGTCAACGGATAACGAAAGAGAGGGTTTAGTTATATCGTAACTTGTTTGGTGTCTTTTGCCTCTAATATTACTTAAGGTGTATCCAATGAAGATTGTCACTCTTGTGTCCCCATTTCATCAGCAAATTCTGTTTGGGCTATCTACACAAAGCATTCAGAAAACTTTTCTGAATGCTTTGTGTAGATATAGAAGTTAGTATATATACTAACTTCTATACCTTCCGTGGTAGATAGCAAAGTAAAATGATAATCATTACCCGTTGGGGACTTTGTTACAATTATGTTTGGGTGGGTATCTAACCACAAGGTTTTCAAAGACAAGGATTTGAAAGATGTAGAGGACTTTCTTTATAAGCTCCATCGAACACGATGATTCTATCAATATTAGAGGTTCATTATTTTATTAATAACCATTTCGGAAGAAACTTTTGGTAAGTCATATAATCATGTAGGGAGTTTAAAACTTGACATAGCTTTCTATAAACGCATAGATCCATCCTTCCATCCAGCTTGATCATTATGATTATGTAAGTTCATTATGATGATCCAACAGGAACTTTACAATTGATTTTTCATCTTTCTTCGTATAGTTTGAGGGGGGCAGGTCTCTATTCTACAACCCTTTAAAAGTTTAAACAATTACAAGTACCTACATATTAATGATATACAAAAAGTTACAAAAGGAAAAAATCAAATGTTAAATATTATTGCTAAGGGCAGTCGATCTTCGAACGCGGCCCCATGTTACCACCAGACCAGGTAACTATAAGTCCACGTCACCATGAGCAGTTCCAGCTCCCTGGGGTCCGGAAACGCCAAAATAAAGGAAGACAAGATATTAAAACTCGAATTGTAAAGTTCTTGTTTGATCATGATGAAATTTAAAAGGTATTAATCGCTCCTTTTGTATCTACAAACATATTGTACTTGATCTCAAATCGTGTTAAATTACTAAACGTGACAATGGTGTATCAATGTTACTATAATATTGACATGATGAAGATTGAAACTTCGTTAATTTCCGTTAAAGAAAGAACTGTCCAGGATTAAAAATATAGAGATGAATGGTTTAATGAAAAGATCATTAATGTCAACAAATGAGACCAATGGTTTTCAATAAAGTATAATCGGAAGGAGCGAAATAAAAATACTGTATAGTACGAGTAAACTTTAAAATAAAAATCGTGACAACTTATATTCAAAAAGACATAAGCACGAGTTAGCTTTAAACATCAAATCTGGTATTCTCATGTACAAGGTTTTAAAAAGTCTGAGTAAGAAAATTATTCATTTTCTCTAAACTTTGTATGTTGGTGTTATGAAAATAAATATATTCTATGAAATATATTCTATCCAAAAAAATAAATGGTACGGAAAACCGTACTAGACTTTCTCTTCCTTAATCATTCCATCAGACTACCACCGAATGCAGATGTTGTTCTTCTAAAGTTTTAAGTTTTTTAGTTATATATTTTAGTTATTGTTATATTTCTATTTTCTGTTGATGTTGACCATT
>CM022885.1:12868376-12911436 GCA_012654025.1 Pachypsylla venusta
ACGTGGAACGTCGGAATTTTTTTTTTTTTGGCCCCATGGCTCCAAATTTTTTCAAAATTCAAAAATGACCCGAAATTTTGAAAATATGGCCCAAAAGCAATATGGCCGAATATATTTGATCTTTATTTTGGCCTTTGGCTTCCCGTCAAACAATTTTTTGAGCCAAAATATCTCTAAAATTTCTGCACGAATACAATACTTTATCTTCTAGGAAGAGAAAGTAAAAATTAGCAATCTTCTTGTCGACATAGTAGAAAACCCGGACAGCGCACAGTTGACATTAAATTTCTAGAATTTTAGTTCTGTATGATTCTTGTATTTTTTTAATACTTGTTGAAAATGTTATCAAAAGATTCAACTCTGGCGATTTTTGTTTATGTAGATGAAAATAAAAGAAAATTTATACCTCTAATCAAATCAAAAATCTGACTTGAAATCTTGACTTATTTCACTTGATTTTTTTTTTTTTTTTTTTTTTTTTTTTTTTTTTTCGTTCACAATTTTTTTTTTTTCATATTTGCAGAAAGACAAGAATTTATAAAAACCAAACCATATTTGATGGACATATAAATACCTCGGTTCAGAATATTTATGAATATAGCGGTATTTTTTTTTATATGGAAAAACTCGATTTTTCTAATTTTCTTTTACTTCTTTATTTATGATATCAAAAATAAACCTCCTGTGTAATGAATTCAAAAAGTATAAAGAGTATCAGCCTTCGGTCTCTTATCATATTTCATTTATTATAGTCTGGATGAAGTGAAGTTCAGTTTTATTTCCACGATTAATATTTAAACGTATAAATCTCGTAGCCTTTGACCGATTTGGTATAGACATTTGTTACCTTTTATAGAATTGGTCCACCCTGGGCCCCACGGCGGCTCAGAAAATGCTATTTTTGGCATTATTTGCAGGGAAAATAGATATTTTTATTGTATAGCACATTGCATATTGAAATAAATATCAGGGAGAATGTGATATGACAAATATCGCCAAGTACGGAACCCTATTTGGCGTAACTCTACAGTCTACAGTTTATCCTCATACTAGAGTACCGCGATCAAAAATATAGCTCTTTAAGTACATTAATATAACTATAGAGAGGAGGAAATCAGTCCGTAATAGTAGTTTTAGTCTTTGATAAGTTCAAATGAAAAATCTAGAACTTTTCACAACCAGAAAGAAAAACATCCATAACTAAAGGAACCCTTAGAATAAAACTTACAAACAACATGTTATCGAGAAACAAAATCATTCATTTTTGTATCTAATATATCAGTCCATCCATAGTGGCATCGTCGTTTCTGATGAAATGTGAATGCTCAAAATAAGTTGTGTTTTGTTGCTAAAGTTTTTGTCAGCATTAAACTATTCTTGGAGAATTGACATGGCCCCCAGAACTATGTCAATCAGTGCAATATAATCATATCAATCAAACAAAAAATATAATATTGCAGAATAACTTCATGTGTTATTTTCCACCATCAGCTCTGGTGGACTTAGCCCGTTGTTTTCCTCAAGTAACTTCTCACATTCTCAAATATGATCTATGGAAGTTAGTAAGTCATAAGTGAATAGTAAGAAATTTCTCCTTCGGAGATCTAATGTGAGAACAAAATTGATATTTTCATTACCCTGTATCTATCCTGATGAGTTTATATACAAGAAGCATGATAAATTGATAAATAGGCAATTATAAAAACTATCAAATGATTAATACTTTTTTTCTTCTTTTCTTAAAAAAAGAAATTATATAAAGACTAATTGGGCTTTCAACATAGTTGATATCTTTATTCCTCCATAAAAACATCATGGGAGTAAAAAATATCCTGCCAAGTTTTCAATACTCAAAGTTTGAAAATGTTTTTACTACAGTTTTTAATTTAATTAGGCATTACAGGAGAAATGTGTTCCATATAATGAAGCAACATGATCAATATGCAATGAAATTCCACTATGCAATAGAAGTTCAGTGAGCTAAAGACCTCACTCAGTTCCACTAAAATTATTATTCTTACCGGATATCGAGACTCTGCCTTTGAAAAAAACTTAAAAAAAAACGAAGGTAATCTAGGTAGTATGGTATAAATCTGCTCCTGAAATGTTACATAAAATACATAAAGTAGTACTCAAAGACTGGCTCTAAGCAGGATCTCAAAGGCTCCCAGTAGGTGCGCTCCAAATTCTGCAAACATATCTAATTAAAGTCCATATCGAATTTCATCATTCAGTGTTATAATAGTCAGGTACAAAAAAAATTGTCAGACTTTAAACAAACTAGACTTGACATTGTTCGGCCAGTTGAAAAGTAGATGTCCATGTGAATAACGATCACTCAAAAGTGAATAAATAATTTTAAGTTTATTTACTGTTTGTATGGTGTATTGTGAAATAGTCCATTTATCCTTTTATACTTGGCGGGTGAAGAACTTCCGAAGACTTCTAAATATTCAATAAGAATCAAACTAGATCGTACAAAGAACGATTGTAAAGACTGATTTAATTTGCTATCTACGTCTAGGTATAACACCTATTTTCAGTAGAAAACTAGGCATCCGAAAAATAATTAAACATAAATCTTAAAATCGATCAAATTTTAGAGAAATGTATTACGTTTTTGATCTAATCTATGAATGATAAACATTTACAGCGAAAATCGTCAAAAATTAAATCGTAGAACATTAAACTGTAAGGATCTCTCAATGATAACCAGGACTTACTCCTAATATTAAAAACAAAAAAAAAGTCTGGTACGTTTGAAGATGAAAAGGCAAAACAAAAATCCCAGTACATATCTGAAGAAATAGACAGATGATAAAAAAATATCTGCTTTCGAAAAAGGCTAATACCTAGGGATAAGTTTAGAAGATAGGAAAAACTTTGAAAAAAATCTCTAATATATATATATATATATATATACCTATATGTATATATTTATATATATATACCTTCTGTCTTTTGTAATTCAGAAAAAGAAAGTTTACGATATTGAAAAAGTAAAAATGTGGGTATTCCCTTTTTATTGAAAAAGACGTTATTCTATAAAACAGTATTTGTGCGGACCGAAATTTGTTTTTGTTTCAACTCCACCAATTTTCTACGATGCTTTCAATTGATGCTTGTTTTTACGTAACGCGATAATACTCCACTGACAAAATTTTTAGAGAATATATTCAAACTTTCAAAATCAATATATAAACCTTTCAAAATCAATAAATTATCTTAACTTTCGACATTTGAATGTAACATGTAAATAATTTGTTGAAAAGTATTAAATAAACTTGTCCATTTAGCTACAATTTTAAATTGTTGTCCTCCAAATATGAAGTACATTCGTCATCGAGTCACCATAGTGTCCCCATTACAGTATGATACAACAGAATGTCTTCGACTAACAATAGATGGATCATGACAAGTAAAAAAAATATCTCATGTTATGAATAAGACGGGTACACCGCTCAAATTAACCCCTAGATGACTATATTTTTTTACGAAGAAGAGAAAATATTTTCAGATGAATATTTTTATTCGATTGCTTCTACATATAAATCTGGTATATTTAATTAAATAAAAATATAATATGAAATTAGAGAAAAGTAAACTGATACCAAGGATAATTTTTTCTGTAGATAAAGATTATTTGATTTTATGAATGAAAGCTCTGTGATATAAATTATATAAAAATTATGAGCGTTCAATATCAATCGACTATTAGGTATACATGGTATTTTAACCTCTACAGAGTTCCGCACCTGATTTATCAGTCGACATATTTGATTCACAATGTGAATAATTATAATTAGCATACCATAACTTTTTGTTAGTTTATCTGTCTCCTCCGTCTGTCATATGCAGGGATCTATCTCAGAAACGGTAAAAGTTAGTTGCTGGAAATTTAACAATTTTGTGAATAATGTGTGTTCTTTGGCAATATTTTTAAAATAATGTAACTCGTAAAAATATGATCTCGACAGTACTAAACCCCTTATGTGCGACACTAATTTACACTTTTATGATTTACCTGTATGTATGGTTTACATAAACGGAATTTGCTCATCAGGAAATGTAAGTAAAATATCCTGTTATAGTCGACTCCGCGCTAAGAGCTAAGTCCGCGCTAAGTCTATATCTCAATATTTATCAGATTCGATGGTAGCCAGATGTATTTTCATAGCTTCAAATAAGTTCTCTGCTTAAATTTCATACATCCATTCTTGAAGGCTTTTTAATAATTGTATCGTCAAAATATTAAGTACTTTTAATGAAGACTTTAATCACGTCTTCGTGGTGGCCAGTTCTAAGTATTGGGACGACCTGGAACCAATACCATCATAGTTCCAGAAAAGGGCAATCAAAACCATTTCTGTAAACTCACAAAAAATTGCTTGATTGCAAATGAAAATATTTCAATTTTCTATGAATATGTACGAGTATTACGGGGACAACCTCGCCCAATACCCCCAAAATATCATTTGTTACCATTTGTACATTTCTCTTTTCTCTTTGAATTAAAACAAAATACATTTTGATGTTTATCTTGATAAATTTATAATAATTCACCCTCAAGCGATTGTGCTGACATATTTTAACACTCACTTAAGCAATTTGAACATGAAAGTTAAAAAAGCTTCCCGTTGTTAAAAATAATAATGAACTTTCTACGAATGAAAATATCTTTTCAAATGGGTTAAATGAATTTATGTAAAGCTCATGTTGGTTGAGGTTGGGGAGAATATTTACTCAATTCAAATCCAAGTGATTAAATCAGACAATTTTCCGAGACTGATGCAATTACGTATTCATTTGGAATGGTAAAACGTTACCGCCATCGTGTACACAGCCCAGCAAACACAAAACTCATGTTTAGAATATTTGATTATGTTAGTGGCCTGACATTGTCATGAACAAACCCTTTTCCTTTATGTTTATTTTGACTTTGTATATATTTTCATCTTGTTTTCCTTATATTTTTTCGTCGTAAAATTACTTACAGATAAAAAATACATTTGGAAACACTCCTCCTCATTCTGGAAATGTCTTTATTTTAGGAATATATTAAGTAATTTTACTTATTTATATTCCAAGAATAAATAAACAAAAAGCAATATAAAATTGAGTAATTCGATTATAGTGTTAGTTTAATTTACTGAATTTAACGAAAAATGTTATTTTCTGTGCTTACCTCATTTAAAATATCTTTCTCACGTTCAGTAAGGTCAAATGATACAATATATTTATCATACGGCTGTATGCTGTACATTGTACATCATACAAAAGACAAGGTAAAAATTCTATAAGAACACCATAAATATGGAAGAAAAGTGATTACTACTGTGAACCTGGAAATTAATAAATTTTATGGTGTTCTTTGATTGTCTGGTTGCCTGATGTGGTAGTTCTTTAGAATTACATTAATATTGATTTTTTTATGTATTGACTCATGTATTGCATATTTAATTACCAAGTCCTAACCTTTCATTCAGGTTTTGTGAATATGATCATTAAGTCCTAATCTTTCACTCATGTATTGTTAATATCATCATAAAGTCCTGAACTTTCACTCATGTTTTATTAATATAATCATGAAGTCCTAAACTATCACTCATGTTTTGTGAATATAATCATAAAGTCCTAAACTATCACTCATTTTGTATAATTTATACAAAATGAGTGATAGTTTAGGACTTCATGATTTTATTAAGAAAACCTGAGTGAAAATTGATTATATTCACAAAACATGAGTGAAAGTTTAAAGTCATAAAGTCCTAAACTTTTAATCATGATTTATTAATTTCCTAACTTTCATTGATGAATAATAATACAATCATAAATTCTTAAACTTGTGTCATGTTTTGTGAATATTACCTTGGAACACATGTTCACCCACATCTTGTGGGTATGTATTCTTCTTTCAATATGATTAGTTCCGCCAATAAAATTATCGAATGATTGTATTGTGATCTTTTTTCTATTGTTTTTATTATATTTTCTTTAATCTTTTCCCCCCTGATGTTTTCAAAAAAGAGTCACAAAAGCAGACAATTGTTTCACTTTTTTTTATTTATCAAACAAAGAGAAGTTAATCCCAGCTCTTGTTTTTTCTCAACCGAGTGAAATGTTTTCCTTGAAATTTTCCTTTCCCTTTAGTGATTTTTTTTAATTACAAACCATAGAGTCCTCGCAATTTTAGGCTTACCTTTCTTCTTTTCAGATTTCCTCAAGTTAGATCCGTTTTTTTTTTTTTTTTTTTTTTCTTCTTTTTCAAATAAAGTCNATCCTTTTTTTTTTTTTTTTTGTTCTTCTTCTTTTTCAAATAAAGTCACATTTGTATTTGTGGTATCCTTTATTTAAGATCTTAAATTTTTTGTCACATATATAGGTTCAGAATATTCAGCTTTCTTTGGTAAAGAATTAAACATGATATAGAAACCCACATGGAAATTAGGCTAGTTCGCAATGTTACTAAAACTTGAAAAAAAACATACAAAATCTGAGAAGGTAATAAAGTTTGTCCGAGAATGGTATTCCTTGCCATTTAACCTTAACTGTGATCGTTCATTTTAGCAAGTGTTGTGCGTGTAATCATCATCAATATAATATCAAACATGTTCGAATCCCTGATGAGAGATACTCAACGGCTTACGTCCCGATCTACGGGACTGTTCAACCTCACAATGGTAAAGTGCACCTTCTTTGTTAAAATTCGGTATTCTATTTCATTGAAAAAAATCGATCTCGCGGTGTGAAATAAATTACTCTTTTTATTAAATTAAATAATCAAAATCAGTCCCTTCCTTTTCACTCAGAGCTTTCCATATACGATATACCATTATATGCAAGAGAAACTTTTAGAGTCAGACAAAATAAATAATAATCTTGGACATCCAAAATACCAAAATCATACTTACTATTTGCTATAGTTAAGTGCGTGTTTTCAAATATGTCCATCAATCAATCAGCCCTCTTTAAGGCTCTGGAGTTCATCAACATTGAACTGACTACAGCAGTAAATTTAATTTAATACCAAGGAGCAATGTTCAATACCATCAACTCAAAATGTTCGCCAATAACCTGTCGACATAATATTTAGCGGCCATTCATCAAGCATTACGTGGAGATCAGAAATAATTTTCGTGTTGATCTATTATGTACAGGTTATTTATAATTTGTATTTTGTCATTTTAGAGATGCATTTATCTATCAACAAATATTGAATCCGAAAGATGTAATTAAGAGAAGACAATGAGCAACCAAAATCGGTCTTATCCTCTCTCAAACTGATAGGCCTGCACTGTTTGATGGTAAAAATAATTCGAGATTCAGACCTTCTGAAGTAAATCCGGCACAAAAAATTTTACTCTGTAAAAAAATACGAAGATATAATTTCTTCCAATTCATTTATGACTTATGTTATCTATGACTTATTTATGACTTATGTTTTCATTTATGTTATCTTTCCATGAGGAAAAGTAAATCATACTTGAGATATTAAGAAGTTACTTGAGGATGACATCCTCCGTGTCCACCTGATCTGATGGTATAAAATAACAGAGTAAGCAAATATCCAATATTATTATGTTTGTGCCACTGATATAATTATATTGTAGTTATTGATATGGTGCTGGGGGCCATGTCAATTATCAGCCCCCAAGATTAAATTTATAATGACAAGTAGCAAAAAACAACTTATTTATAGCTGCATCCTCATACTTCTGGCTAAAATCGGACACGATGATGCCACCTTTCATCATCATCATAAAAAAAAAAAAAAAAAATTGATTGCTATCGATGAAGTGTACCCAGTGCCAGTAAGCTCTAGGGTAGTTCGAGACGTTCCTCGAACAGGACGCCAGAACATGGGGGGGGGGCGCTGACAAATGAAGGCGCAGAAAATTAAATGAATGAGTTAAGCGTAAACAAGTAGCACTCGTGCAATCAGAGTCAAATATGAATGGCCAATCACAGAAAGTTACAACTTCGCGGTACCAACTTCACAGTTGGTACCGGTTAAAGGGGTCGCAAAAATTGCACTACATAGAACTTGGGAATTGCGAAACAGATATAACAACTTATGCTAGGGATGTTTCTGCTTCTTTGCACCCTAGGGATGTTTCTGCTTCTTTTATAGTTGTGTTGGCACGCATCGGCGCTGTTAGCAGAAGTGAGCAGCTGACAGCAGCTAGAACGTTTGACAAGATTCATTGATACAGGACAGGCAAGAGTAAAGGTAAGGATATAAAATATAGAAAACTACAGGTAAGGATATAAAATATACAAAAGTACAGGTAAGGATATAAAATATACATAAGTACAGGTAAGGATATAAAATATACATTGTTTATTATTTAAAAATGTCGTTTACCGTTGATCTGTATTTTTTTATTCGTTTAATTTAATCAAATTAATTTTATAAAAATGAAACAGATCGAAGACTTGTACCTATCCAAATGTGTGGGTTGCTTTAAGAATTCTATTGACTACACCAGTTTCTGTGGCTAGCAACGAAATAAGTTTTTCTAAATAAAAATGGATTAAAATATTCTTGCGATCTACTAGCAAGAAAATTTCAACTCGTTAGCGGTTCTTTCGATGGAAAGCTCAAAGCCTGGATTTAGCAGACATATAATAAACATTTTAGCTTCTAAAAAAGCTAGAAGAGTCGTTTTGTTATTCAGGAAAAACAAAAACTTTTAAATCGATATATGTTTCAATTAATGAATAATTAATTGATATGTCTTACTTCATACTTATTCAATATCGATAAAGTAGCTGATATTATTGAAGCCGGCACTGAGTGTACCGATAAATCCCCGTCAGAAAAAATGTAGATACTTTTTCTTTTTACCCTGTATTTTTTGCTTTCTATGGTTCTCTGATAAATTAATTGTTTTGAATATCGGAACGGGTGTCATAATTCTTATATTCACAACAATGAATAATCCACTAAATATTAAATCAACCAAGCTGGTCAGATAATACATATGGGGATCATAATACTCTGTACGAGATGGATTATGTCAAACAGATTGGATTATATCTCACAGATGTAATTTATATTTTCATGTGTTTTTTCTTGTGAATGCGTGGCATCAGGACATATTCATTAATTATTAGTTCCACAGGAACAAATTTAAATTGATATTGTAATTTTTTATTGCGGGTAAAATATTTTTTTATAACTCAAATAACAGTACCCTCTAATAATCTTGCAACCCAGGCAACCCACTCAATGCGATTTTTTTTCAAAAGCATTTACAAAAAGATATATTGATTTGCAAAACACGGAAACATTCCGTAAAGAATGAATTTTTTTCTTCATTTTTTAAGGAACTTTTTTTTTTACTTTTGTTACTTTTGCATTTGGAAATGTTTCTTTTATGTGCACCTATACGAGAAGAACTATTCTCAAAAGAGAAAAAATGCTGAGGGAAAAAACGTAAAAAAGATTTTTGTAATGTCACAATATTTTGGGACAATTTTTCATAAAATTTTCTTGATAGGTAGTATTTTTTTTTATTTATATTCGTAAATCAGTAGCCTGTACCCGCTATTGATTTCAAAAGAGGAGAGCCAATGAGGCGTAAGACCACGCCCTGATATGATATCTACTCAACGCGACGTTTTTCTTCTCTACAGAAGTTAGATAATGAATGTGAGGAGGCATCAAAAATGTCACGCATTACGCAATAATTGTCATTGTAAAACCCCCTCTCATTTGTTTTAAATGACTGAAAATGAGTTGACACTCTTTAGAAAAGAAAATCTTTATTAAAAAGCACAGAGTAAACTAAAGTTGAAAAATATACTTTAGTTTACCTGGCAATGTACGTGGTCAAAATAGAGTTATTATTGATAGTAAGTTTTTTGTGAACAGTAGATCTCACTCAGTTAAATGGACCATATGAATGTCAATTTGGTTACTAAATATAAATGTCAATTTAGTTACAGAAAACATTTACATGAGTAGGTAAATGTTTTCTGAGGAAATGTCAAGTCAAACGAATTACACCTTAGGACTGCGAGTAAAGGCTGAAAGAGGGAACGTGGATACTAAATTTTAGTTAGAGAATATTTTGGTAAAAAATATGCATTTGTGGGTCGGTATATAACCATTATTTAGTGTTTTGAACAGTAGATCCCTTTCTATTGGGGACATAATTACGAATGGACATGGGTGATTTTATAGGGGGGACTGAAGCCCCCCCCAGAATTTCTGGCTATGACCGCCTATGTTCGCCAAAAAACACTCTGAATTTCGTTTTTCATATAAAATTTTAATTGAAAATAAATGTTACCATCAACTTGACCGAAAGTACTTAAAACATTCAGCATGGATTTTAGGAATAAAATGAAAACCGCCAACTTTAATAATGTTAATCGAAAAAGAAAACAACACATACAAATTCCCTTCATAAGATAAAAGTATATTTCTAATGTTTCATTTTTCATGTTATTTCACGTGCATTCGTTCTCACTAGTGTATAAAGCTAATCTATACACATAAAACATAAGTAGCTAAAAAGTACCTAAGCTTATATAAGTATTGTGTTTGAATGCAAACAGTATTATGAACTAAGTAGGTAATGGAAAATATATACCACTCGACAGCAGAGAAGAGAAAAAGTATGGAGGCGTTCGTTAGACGTAAGTACAAGTGTCCTGTCGATGAACCTCAACTTTATAATTGATTTTTGACGTATAGTAAAATATGCACTCTTGTCATTCTCTAGTATAGATAATGTGACAATGTCAGTAAGAATAGATTTAGTTCTCTACGAGTAACAGGACAATCAATTTAGGTGCAAAAGCTTTGGTTAAGAATTATGACAATGATAAAAAAAAATCTAAATAATATTTTATATCTATGCATTTTTTAGTTCAGCTTACGTATACATATAACACCATGCTATTGATATTCCTGGACGAAGACAAACATTCACTTCTATTACTTCTAAACGATAAAATGTGCCATTTTAAGTTCAAATTTTTATTCTATCTATTCGTGCATTTATCATTTACGTGTGCATACCTATTTTTCTAGACAATTTTACATACTTTAATGTAATTCATTGGGTTGTTGTTTTAGGTTTATTCTGGCACTCACCTAATACTAGAAGTTCTGTGAACTGCGAACCTCACTCAATTCCACCAAATGTATAATATCTAATGGAACATATCTCAATCAAGACAGAATCGGACGAGTATACGAGAGTTATAACGGCACAAACAGAGGTGTGATACAAGACCTCACTTCGTTCGGTTGACTATAAGCACTTACAGTACCACAGAGGATTTGCGGTCATTAAATGAGGAGCATTCGAACTTACCATTATCTAAAAGAAATGAGTGTCCTATGGCATTTTGCTAGGGAAATCCGATAAAATGATCAGATTTCAACAAACCCGAACGTTTCCCCATCCAAATCTATTCAAAAGTACTGTAATGAACGAAAACGAATGTGAAAACCTCATTTTATCAAACAAACCCGAACATTTCAAATTCAATCAATCAAAACGATTATCTGAATCACTTGATCACCCATTTTTTACAACAGACATGATCTGATTTCCACCAAATCATGTTTGTTTTTGTTCAGATACCAACATGGCCCAAATTTCTAAATAAAAACAAACATATGCACTTTATTTTCCCATTTTTCTCCAAAACTATAAATTTCTGATTTATATCTAATAGGTATATTGTGTCACAGTGTTTGTTACCATACTCCTCCAAAACGGCTTAACCTATTTTAATGAAAGCTTGTATGTACATTCGGTAGGTCTGCGAATAGGTTTAATTTAATAGAATTGAACACCAAGTTGTTGGGTAGGACGTGTTAGTAGTTTTGGGTTAGGTTCCAAAATAAATAGAATGCGTGTTGAAGTCTGCTGAGTTTAGGCTGGGTCGCAGACCCAGCCTAAACTCAGCAGACTTACAACTCCCAACACGTTCTACACAAATTAACAACCCGTTACTCCCCATGTTCTCTCGTATTCTCGAAACGAAGTTCGGGTACTCAGCTAGTTATCTTAGTTGATAATCCAATCATCTTGGTTAATAATTAAAAACAAAACACAAAACTGAATGCAAAAACCCTTGTGCTTGTCTGGAAATTAGTTTTTCTTGAATACTGAAAAAACTATTCGGTAGACATATTAGTTTTTGTTTGAATGCTCCTCAAATTTCCTCGAAACGCCAGGGCATTTGTTGTCATTAAACTTCAAGTCCCATAAATTGAGATGTTTCAAGTCAGACACGGTTTGAAAAGTTCATTTTCCAATGATGTTGCTAATAATAATAAAATAGAAAATTAATTCCTGTCACAAATGTAATATGTTTAGCCCCATGTACTTTACAAAAGGACCTTCCCCGCTGAGTTGCAATAACAAACTGCGGGAAATCGTAGATAATCACCACTCAACTTTTTACCTTCAGAATATACATCAATATTTTTATTCCTTTCATTTTCTTGCCACTTCGGATCTGTGTTTACGTCGAACAAAATCACATTTTACTGAAGGGAGAGGCAAGTTAATTAATGGTTAGCAATAATAATATTAGACCAGCTTTGTAATTTGAACAATCTAATACCGATGTAAAATCCTTTGTAAAGAAAGAAAGGTGATGTGTTGCGTGTTGAACGTCTGCTTCTTTTGTTATGCTTTTGTTTTATGCACAAATAAGGTTTTCTTCAAATTAGTAGATTATGAACACCATGCCATCTATTTTATCTGAATGCAATACGATTCTCTGGATATCTATAATATGGGATGTATATACAAAACTTGTCAATTTATCTCTGTTATTTAACTATAGAGTCCAGGCCATTAAATTAAACCCGTATGTAGATTTTCCTCTCGGTATGGAAAGGTAAAGGGAACAGTGTAAAAATCTTAAAGCTATTTGGCTCGTGCAGTGCAACACTGTCAATTGAGATTTAGTGAAAGACTGGGCCTTTTCATAATGTAAGTGTTTAGCATAAAATTTACCACGATGCATACATCAAATCTCGTCAGATCAGTGATGTTAATCTACGCATCTTTGGTTTTATCGGAGTACACTCAACGAAGTGAAGACAACTGTGTAGCTGTTGTTGAATACGGCAAATCGGCACGAGAGGCTATACCTTACTTAATATATTGTTGTAAAAAGGTATTACTTCTTTAGATGCTTTCAATTCGTCATCACTGATCAATTTATTACTATACAACATTCGAAAAATTGATAATGTGATTTGGCGTCTCCACTAACAAGCTGGAATGTTAAAATTCTGAACAAGAGAATTCACAATGTGATTTGGCGTCTCCACTAATAAGCTGGAATGTTAAAATGTGATTTGGCGCTCCACTAATAAGCTGGAATGTTAAAATTCCGAACAAGAGAATTCACAATACCATTACCAACAAATAAATATTTGGAAGGAATTGTAAAAATGAATAGGAATGACAAGCCTCTCATTTTATTACTCTTAGAGTCAATCAACATCGGATGATGGTCGGACCGGAATTGAAACCTGACCAAAATATCCAATTTTGAACTATTTACATTTTGTGTCAATTATTTCTCACACCGTTTGAAAAATAAACATGCCCACGACACCTGATAGTTTCTGAAGATCACTTTTGAGAATAGGTTAAATCAGAAGTTGGCAAGATTTTAAACATTACGTACCTATTCTTATTTAATAAATGTAGTGTCAATTGTTTTGCAGAGTGTTTATCGTGTATACATACTTCATAATATAGAAAGAATACCTTATCTTATATAAACGAAATAGGTTTCCAATATTTTAAACCATTCGATAAGTACTGTGATCGGTGAATGATATTATTCTTTTAAATATTTAAGAGAAAGGTAGATGAAAATTCACCCTCATCAAATTTTTTTCTGAGTGAAAAATGATGGTATTTTTTCCTTCATCTTTGTTCATTTTTTGTAATAATTGTTATTTATTTCATTTCAAGAGGAAATAATTTATTATTCTTTCATTCATTCTTATTCTTCTTCTTTTACTTACTTCAGTTACTTCATTACCAAAAAAGTCCAACATTCATACCGTTAGATAAGAAGATTTGTTTTCAGAATTTTAGAGTTTTCCGAAGAAGTATTCGAAAAGTAAGAAACAAAAAATATTAGCGAAACCAAGATATTGTACTGATTTTATTCAGATGTTATTTGCCAGTTGTGAGATGGATGCTGCAGGTAATCAGATTTTTGTATTCAAATGGACATTCAGCCGATGAAAGTGATTGGGATTTGTGCTGATTTATGTGGTAATTAGTGAGGGAAAGTTTTGAAAATGGTGTCGAAATAGGAAGCAGATCCAGTATATAGACCTATGAAATCCTATGTTCGACACAGCGACGGTGCATTTTTTTTTTTAAGATGAAGCACTCAAAATTTAACAATTACAAAGACTCTAGATTATATCAGATAAATGATATGAAAATATAATTTATACATTTTCAAGAAAACTGTTATTTGAGAAGATAGCAACAACTTGCTTGTGGAAATTATTCGCAAGGATTTATGTTCTTCTCAGACAGTCAAGGAAAAAGTTGTAAAATCAATTCTGAGCTCATAAAGATATTCAAGCTCAAGTTTATAATTTACCACAGGTAAATATGATTTTATTAATAAAAATACGCTTACTGTTCCAAATAATGAAAAATATTCATATTAACAAATAATATAGTATTTAGCTTTCTTCTGATATCTTAGTAAGCTGTAATGGTTGTATTTCAAATAAATAACTGGGAGAGGACTTTCTTTTTTAAAAAAAAATCAGTCCCAAACATATAATTAAGTATTTTTATTTAAAACATTATCTTGGTGATAAATATCAGATGGAAAAAGACTGAATAATTTTTGTAACAAAAAAAAAATTAAAGGATTTTTTCTTTCTAATTTCTGTCAATTGATACAAATTATTTTTGGTCGATCTCTTTCTTTTTTTTTAAAAAAAAAAAGTCGGGAGGGTTCTAAATGCAAAATAAAAAGGGAAGGAATAACATTTACATAAATATAGGTACCTACAATATTTTATTTTTTTACAAGATTTTATTTTATTCGAGCTTGCCGTTATGGCATGAATTTGTCTTAGCTTCAGAATGGTAACGAAAAATATTTTAAGAGGACTAATAGTTGCTGGATACACTTGTGGGAAGTTTGATATAATAACACGATCAGTACTAATAAATAAAGAAGAAGGCACTGGCCATGGATTAGTTCGGCACTTACCTTCTTACAAAATATAATAGGTATTTTATAGTGCTGTCGTCACTCATCTCTGGTAGTGTAATTTCATATGTTTATGTTCCTGGTCAGTGGTCATGGTCGAGATAACGTCGTACATTAATTTCCTATGTTAGACTCGGTGTATTTGCTTTACTGATACTTGGAATCAAGTTTTGCTTGGAAGAGGGAGCTAAGCTTCCCTCTAACAAAAAGTTAGTTTTAGGTATATCCTGTAACTCATGCATTCATATTGTTTCAAAAATTTATTAACTGAACAAAGTCTAGTTGTAACTCACGATTTCTCTTTGAATATCTGTTCGTCTGATCGCTCCACGATAACCCTCGAACGTTTGTTCCAATTTTGATGGAACTAGTAATGCACATTCATACTGTTCATGGAATTAGCTGATTACTGTTAAGGTCATATTACCCCAAAATTAATCACTTCTCATTCTTATAGAAAGTTCGATTTCTGATTAGGAATATTCATCACGATAACTTTAAATTATCTACATGCGTGCAGATTACAAGAGAATTTGAACTTTTCGCAAAGAAGATCAAATGAAGAGGCATGATGGAAAAGGGGTGGCTTTAGGATTTTTGTTAATAATATACTTTTGACTACATTACTTTGAAAAGTAAGAAAAACAAGAACTTAAGTCAACGGGGTGAGAGAAGATTTGAAAATCTGATTTTTTTTTTTCGTTTATAATATTATGCTTGAGAGAAAAAAATAAGAAAGAGAGCTTAGGACCCCCTTCAACTTTTCAAGCATGCTAACACTCTTCTTGCTTTCATATTTCATACCACCTCAGCATAAAAGCTGAAAACCGAAGAAGATTCTTTTCTTGCTTATTTCCTAGGATTCATGAAAAATGAAGGGCGGTAAGTGATGATTGAAATAAAATGAAGTGTATAAAAATGGAATCATATCGCAGAAAATATGACTGATGTAAAGGGTGTATTAGTTCACTGCACGAATGTTGTGATTTCTCAAATGAAATCAAGTGTATATAAATGGAATCGTATCGCAGAAAATATGACTGATGTAAAGGGTGTATTAGTTCATTGCACGAATGTTGTGATATCCCAAATGAAATCAAGTGTATGAAAATAGAATCGTATCGCAGAAAATATGACTGATGTAAAAGTTGTATTAGTTCATTGCACGAATATTGTGATATCTCAAATGAAATCAAGTGTATATAAATGGAATCGTATCGCAGAAAATATGACTGATGTAAAGGTTGTATTAGTTCATTGCACGAATGTTGTGATATCTCTCAAATGAAATCAAGTGCATGAAAATAGAATCGTATCGCAGAAAATATGACTATTGTACATGGTGTAATATTTCATTGCACGAATGTTGTGATATCTCTCAAATGAAATCAAGTGTATGAAAATAGAATCATATCGCAGGAAATATGACTGATGTGTAAAGGGTATATTAGTACATTACACGAATGTTGTGATATCTCGAATGAAATCAAGTGTATGAAAATAGAATCGTATCGCAGAAAATATGACTGATGTAAAGGTTGTATTAGTTCATTGCACGAATGTTGTGATATCTCTCATATGAAATCAAGTCTATGAAAATAGAATCGTATCGCAGAAAATATGACTGATGTACAGGGTGTAATATTTCATTGCACGAATGTTGTGATATCTCAAATGAAATCAAGCGTATGAAAATAGAATCATATCGCAGGAAATATGACTGATGTAAAGAGTGTATTAGTTCATTGCACGAATGTAGTGATATCTCGAATGAAATCAAGTGTATGAAAATAGAATCGTATCGCAGAAAATATGACTGATGTACAGGGTATATTAGTACATTACACGAATGTTGTGATATCTCAAATGATTGTGATACTTGTGATATATCAAATGAAATCAAGTGTATGAAAATAGAATCATATAGCAAAAAATAAGACTGATGTACAGGGTATATTAGGACATTACACGAATGTTGTGATATCTCAAATGAAATCAAGTGTATGAAAATAGAATCGTATCGCAGAAAATATGACTAATGTACAGGGTATATTAGTACATTACACGAATGTTGTGATATATCAAATGAAATCAAGTGTATGAAAATAGAATCGTATAGCAAAAAATAAGACTGATGTACAGCGTATATTAGGACATTACACGAATGTTTTGATATCTCGAATGAAATCAAGTGTATGAAAATAGAATCGTATCGCAGAAAATATGACTGATGTACAGGGTATATTAGTACATTACACGAATGTTGTGATATCTCGAATGAAATGAAGTGTATGAAAATAGAATCGTATAGCAAAAAATAAGACTGATGTACAGGGTATATTAGTACATTACACGAATGTTGTGATATCTCGAATGAAATGAAGTGTATGAAAATAGAATCGTATCGTAGAAAATATGACTGATGTACAGGGTATATTAGTACATTACACAAATGTTGTGATATCTCAAATGAAATCAAGTGTATGAAAATAGAATCGTATCGCAGAAAATATGACTGATGTACAGGGTATATTAGTACATTACACGAATTTTGTGATATCTCGAATGAAATCAAGTGTATGAAAATAGAATCGTATCGCAGAAAATATGACTGATGTACAGGGTATATTGGTACATTACACGAATGTAGTGATATCTCGAATGAAATCAAGTGTATGAAAATAGAATCGTATCGCAGAAAATATGACTGATGTACAGGGTATATTAGTACATTACACAAATTTTGTGATATCTTGAATGAAATCAAGTGTATGAAAATAGAATCTTATGGCAGAAAATATGACTGATGTACAGGGTATATTAGTACATTACACGAATGTAGTGATATCTCGAATGAAATCAAGTGTATGGAAATAGAATCTTATCGCAGAAAATATGACTGATGTACAGGGTATATTAGTACGTTACACGAATGTTGTGATATCTCGAATGAAATCAAGTATGTGAAAATAGAATCGTATCGCTGAAAATATATGACTGATGTACAGGGTGTATTAGTTTATTGAACGAATGTTGTGATATTAGTTCAGAAAATATGAATGATGTACAGGGTGTATTGAATAAACACTACTTAGAATCCTGCCACTAATTGCTGTGCATAAAGATAAGAGATTCCAAGAAATACGGGGAGTACGCGATTTTACGGGTATTTTCTATCGCAAGGTTCCAGCAGACAATGCGCCTCATAAATGCATAGATCAAAGATAAAGTCAAAACATGATACACCTTTGTATGTTTTTTCAAAATCTGCTGCCAAGTGCATTGATTTTTTTTTCAATAATTTTTTTTTTATATTTCAGTGGGGTATTCAAATTATTTTACATTTCTGTAACAATCCAATCTCTTGATAGCAACTCAGAACTAGTTATTATCATTAAAGAAAGGGTGGGGGGAAAATAGGAAGATCCCCCCTCTAACCCCAGTCAATTGTATCTAATAAAAAATCTGTTCACCTTCTGCTCGATTCAAAAAATTAAATAATACGCCTTCATATGATTATCAAATTTCTTACAACGCCCTCTCCTTTTTTTATTTTTTGGAGCAAACAAATTATTAAGCTAAAGATTAAATATTTATTTTATTTTTTGTAACGGGCCCCTATATATACGCTTTCAATAATATTATTGATCTACATTTTCAATCTCTTCATTAAATCTTTTGTATTAACTGTCATCACAATCAACTCAATGGAATCATTACTTAAATCAGATAGTACGAGTATTTAGTAATCATTATAAAATATAATTTTCAAAAATTGTTTTGTATCAACTACAAAGAAAAAGAGAACGACGAGCGCTACTGTCTTTTAGTGCATCTACTGGAAGATATCTGATGAAAGCGCTCATGGAAAGGCAAAGGAGATGGACGAGGTAACAATATCTCAAGGTTATGGAGCTCGTTTGGAAATCAGCTGATATTAAATTCCGCGTTGGAGCCAGGTTTCCAGTTTGGAATTTTCAAAACAAAAATATTCTTGCTCTCTTATTGTGCTATATTTGAGAATATTTGTATTTAAACTAAAGAACGTTTTGAAATTTTCTCTATAGCTTCAGTCAAATATCATTGACACAAAAGGCCCTTCTATTATTCCGCCCTTTCGACACTGAATCGAATCTGTAAACTAACTATAAATATCAGAAACGAACTTTTGTGCGTATCGCAGCATTACAAAGGCCAATTAACTATACTATCACACAATTATAATACATATTTGTTGCTCATGTAAGGTCGCCACAGATCGCAAATCACACCTCAAGTAGCACTTCAGTTGCCCTCACGAGGCTGAGTGCACCCCGAACAACCAAGCACAGTTCCTAAATGTATCGGATTCCGCCGGGATTCTAAGCGGGATGTAACGCGTGCAAAGCCAGTATGTTACCTACTAATCAAAGGAGGCTCTGTCAATAAACGGTAAAATGAGTAAACGATCAACCGCCATTGTTTTTATATAAATATATTTGAGTGGGTCTCAGAATTAGAATGAACTTGAAAATAGTAATGCTATAAGATCGTTCCTTCCTTAATCTCTTTATTCATTTCTCTCGTGGCTCAACATTTATTTTGTCGTCAATCAGTAGCGGCCCGTGAATATTTGGCCTGGGGGGCTACAGTACAATTTCAAAAAAATTTGCATGTCTGTGCATACAAAACAATAGAACATTTTTAGCATACCTGTAAAGTATTTTATTTACCTACAATTTTCACACTACTCCAGATTCATACTTATAAATAAAAAGGAATGCAAATTGTCCTCAGGAGGCTGAGAGTTACGCACAAGATAAATCACATCACTAACGGAAAAAAATATTTTTTCAAGAGAAATCTCATTTCGATGTTTATTTTATTGAGAAAACACTTATTTTCTGACAGAATTTAAATCAATAAACAAAGTTAAAAAGAACAATTTTCAAAGTTAAAAAGAAGAAAAAAAAAAACGAAAGTATTTTCTATGTGATAAGATAACTGATAAGAAACCAAGTTTAAGTTTGTTTACCTCAACACATCTCCCCGGTGCAGGACCCTGTTTTTAGGGTCCTGCACCGGGGAGATGTGTTGAGGTAAGTTTAAAAAAAAAATCAAAAAAGAAATTTCAAATCCCTTTTTTATTGGACGTCATGGGTCCATGTTTGACGGTTGTGCATACGCAATAGAGACATGGCCGTAAAAACATTTCCTAATATCTCTAATTGGGTTGAAATTGGTTAAAAATATTTTTAGATTGGTAAAAAACAAAAATCTAAAAAAATTTCTCCCCCGAAGCAAATTTTCATATTTGTAAGAAAAAAAATCCCTCTATAAAGTTGGCACTTGATAGAGAAAGGAGGAAAAAAAAATCGCAAGTCCCATGCAAAATTTTTTACACCCAGGAGACACTTCTAACATTTTGTCAACATGTGGACACTTCTAACATTTTGTCAACATGTGGAGGGCAGGCCCAATTTTTTATATTTTAGACATGATAATGATGCCTGAATATATTCGATATTCGAATAATGATATTCGAATTATAATGTAAATTTTCTAGAGTTTTGGAGCTATAAGCTTAGCGCCCGTTATATTATATACTCACTGTGAGACATGGTGAACATACGATATTTTTTTTGCAAGAGAACAGCAGATATTTTAAGCAACTCGCAAATTAAAGGGATATATTTTTTCAAGTTTTTTCCCTTTTTGGGGGAAGAAGAATACTTTGGTAGGTATAAAATTAAATTACAAACAAAATATTTTTATGCTTTATTTTCTGTAATTTTTGGGGGGGCTGTGCCCTTTTGCCCTTAAGGAGCAGCCGCCCCTGTCGTCAATACAAAGAAATATATTTAAAAGAGCGCCAAAGTTATCAGAAATTATAGTAGTCGTTGAGTATAAATAAGAGAAGAGACGGAACATTATCTTCAAAGGATCGATTGATTCAAGGTTTGTTTGACACAATATCTCGTACATAAAAACCTAAATGTTACATTTGGGGTTTCTTTAAAATAATACGGAAAACTTAATTTGGATCACTTTTAGCGATCCAAATTGAGTTTAACACCACCAAAGATACTGCACTGACTGTGACTTTTTGTTACTTATTTCATTAAATAATTATGTCATAATTAAATTAAAGTGAATGAAAAATTAACTGTAAATTCTTTTAATAAATAGAAACTCATGAAATTTAAGATTCCATAAACGATGAAACTTAATTAACCTTCAGCAAATTTTTTTCTTCCTTTTCTTTTTTTATTATTAAAATTTCTTTCTGGGAAAAGAAGAAATATATTACAATGAACGAGGATCTTGAAGTTATGCAAAATGATTCGACATAGTTTTTGTAATATGAAGATGGCGGCTTTGTTGCCACTTGAAAGTGAGAAATGGTTTTAACTGCACGATTTATTTTAACGTTTGTCTGTCTGTTCGTTCCACGGTTAATTTCAAAACCCGCCTCCCATTTTGATGAAACTTCGTATGAGCATTGATTACATTTCACAATAAGAAATAAATATACATTAATAAAGGACGTTATAGCTCTACAATTCGCAGGACTACAAGTTACTTTAATAAGACATAAATATACATTAATAAAGGACGTTATTTCTACAATTCGCAGGACTACAAGTTACTTTAATAAGACATAAATATACATTAATAAAGGACGTTATAGTTCTACAATTCGCAGGACTACAAGTTACTTTAATAAGACATAAATATACATTAATAAAGGACGTTATAGCTCTACAATTCGCAGGACTACAAGTTACTTTATTAAGCCATAAATATACATTAATGAAGGACGTTATAGTTCTACAATTCGCAGGACTACAAGTTACTTTAATAAGACATAAATATACATTAATAAAGGACGTTATAGTTCTACAATTCGCAGGACTACAAGTTACTTTATTAAGTTATAAATATACATTAATGAAGGACGTTATAGTTCTACAATTCGCAGGACTACAAGTTACTTTATTAAGACATAAATATACATTAATAAAGGACGTTATAGTCGCAACTTCGCAGCATGAATAAGATATATTGTTATTTAATTTCTGGGTATAGTTTCATTGAAACATAATTACGCTGCCTACTTAGCGCATGGGTTCAGCCCCCCCCCACCCACGCGGGGGATTCATATACCAAATATTATTCATAGCGGTCAACGTTAAGTGGCTGCTTGCTGCTTATAGTAGACGAACTTTAATTTCTTGTTCCTAATGCGTAAAGAATGTACCTTGAATTTTTTTTTCAGATTGATTCTAAAGGATAATATTGAAAATTAGGAAATTTTAACTCATGAAGAGTCCATAATATCTTATTGTCCATAATATGATAAACAAAATTAAACTCATGGAGGCTACAGATTCCATGATATTGCTGGTAATACAATATAACAAAAGATAAACTCATGAAGAGAAGAGATGGAAAAGTTATCGCACATTATCTCGAAAGAATGGATTGATGTAAAGTTTCTCCTGGCATAATACTTCGTGAAATACCTAATACAAAAAAAATGTTAACTCATAAAGTCTACAGACTCCATGATATGTGGTTGCTCGTAATATAATAAAACAAATATAAACTCTCCAGAGCCCTGGTAATATGATAAAAGAAATATAAACTCATGAAGGCTATCAGAGTCGATGATATTGCTCGTAATTTAATATAACATTTATGCATAACTCATGAATACCACAGAGTTCATGATATTGCTGGTACTATAATTTAACAAATATAAATTCATGAAGTCCATGATATGTTATTGCTCATATTATAATATGATATGACAAAACTAGCAAATACAATGATTACAAAATGTGACAGGAAATAACAAAATATAAAAATAATACTATTTCGTAAAATGGGTTTCAGTTGTCATGTATTGTGTGACTGGTTGATGATTTAGTCGTTGAGCTGAGAGATGCAAAGTGTAATGATTTGACAGAAATTTGAACAAGAATTGTGTTTTCTCTCTTTCTATATTTTGATATTTTGCTGCTAATAGCGTTAAATCTTTATCGTTTATTCCCAATATCATAGCAATATAGAATTCAATATCCAATTTTATTTGTGTGCTGGAACTGTTGGCTAAACCGAAATTCCAAATATTTTTTTTTTTTTTTTTTAATTTGGCTTAACGTCTCTTTAACATCTATTGGTCATTCAAGACGGGGGTTTTACCCTCCATTCGCTGGAAACTTGCAAACCAGCTACCCACATTGACCTCACCCAGCCTGGGTTGGGCCGGAAAAAGCCAACGATACGTGGTGTTCCCAAGCGGTCACCCATCCAAGTACTGACCACGCCCGGACGTTGCTTAACTTCAGTGATCTGACGGGAACTGGTGTATTCAACGTGGTATGATCGTTGGCTAGTTCCAAATAATTAAAAATACTTTAAGACATTAAGAGTTCTTGAGTAAAATATTTATTTTATAGTTTTGAATTCGTTAGTCCAAGTGACCTAAACATTACACTGTAGAAGACTAAATCATTTAAAACAACATTGTGGGATTTGAACTTGTAACTTCTTACCTGTAGGTGCTGGGAGCCTAAAGGGAGCATCATTGGATCACTGATATGTACATGTTTTCCCTCGGCCAATTCAACCTTTAATTCGTAGTAACCGACTTTCTGACTACTCTTGTATTGCTGTAATGAACACTAAAATGTGTGCATTTAAAAGATAAATAGAAATCCCCCTTATCGCAATGACTAAGAATTGTATATAATATAAACGTTCTAACTTGAGTGATGTATTGAAATGTTCTGAAGCTATGCAAAATACTTTTTCTGTAAGCGGATCAGTGTCCTTTTATTTTTGAAACGATTAGAGTTTCTGTCAGACATATTTTATTATTTTTATGATCCCTGGAATGTCATTGGTCGAGTACATTTGTAATTTATCGTTCTATGAATAAAGACAAAATTAATTATATTTTCAGATGTTATTCAAAAATAAAAGTTCACTATTTTAGAACGACATTGTTGTGGAATTGAAGACCATGCACAGCATCTGGCTAATTTATTTCTCAAAAGAATTCATTGCCAAATTTTAAATAGTTTTTAGATCATGTTCATATCTGAAATGGTCCTCTATATATTTTCTATACAGAATGTCATAATTGCAAGACTACATTTAAAAGAAGAAGAAATATTAATACTTTGATTGGTGCTAAATATTATGAACTGGATGAACCCTTGTACTTCAGATGACACCTAGAGTTATGGCCGTCTGTACGGAAGAAAAAGTAACCTTCGTCACTCTACTGTATAAAAAATAGAGATAGTCTGCTGCAGGTCATACAAACCAAAAACCCAACAATGAAAGAAAACCTTCGTATTTATACTAGTACTAGTTCTGTAAACTATAGAACTCTTTTAAATATATTGTTGGGCCTGGAGTTTTGCCCAGTAAGGCCAATCAGACAATTAGATAAACGTATGTAATGTCGATACCAAGTTTTGTTCCATCAAAACATCTGACAAAGAGTTGGAAAGTTCCACTGAAAGAAACAAGCGTTTGAAAATTAACTTCATTCGATCAATTAGTAGCACTGTGCAACCAATTCCACACAAATGAATTTTCTAACTTGCCAACTCATACATATTTATTTCTCCACATTTTACAGAACACACACGTACAAGAACAGGAAGAACCACTATTTTGTTGAAATCTTAGGAAGAACATGGGGTTTACAATACATACCAAGAATATAGTATTTTTAGGGCTCTTAGTTTAGATCATGATCACTGATAAAATGAGCCAAGGTGTTAAGAGTCGTTCGTAAAAATAACAAAGGTGACACATATTGAAAATCTCACCATCAGAAAATATTTATTAAAAGGGGATTAAAATTTAAGAAGATATCCATTTCTGCCTATTCATTTAAAAATAAAAATTCTTAGAAACACATCTTTTTATAGACTTAGTGGTTATTAAAAGCAATATACATATTTGTACCTTCTGCACATTGGATTTTTTTTTTGCGCTGGATATTCAATCAATTTTATTAGACGACCATTTTTACAATAATAATATGATCGCAGAAGTAGTTTGAAAGACAGAGCTTGAGTGACAAGGTATGATTGTCATGTCACAATTTTTGTGACTGTTCGGAAAAGTCGATTTTTATAATGGTAAATATAATTATTCTTAAATTATGTTGAATAATTCTTTAGCAAGGTTATCCAACATTTCTAACGAATGCTCAATGTCAATGAAAGTCATCATAAATGAACTTCTACAATATAAGCAGTCACAAAGACAAAAACTCGAGGTTGCATTTTATTGCTTAATCTGAAAGATCCTACCAAATTCAATTTAACGTAGATTTTTTTGATAAACTCAAGCGATTGGGAAATATGTGATTAAATTTTGATTTAGTATTTTCAATAATGAACCTTTGTTGAAATTGTAGCACATATTTTTTCTTGTGCTGTCTAACATTATTATAATTTGGAGATGGTAGATGGTTGTAGTCATTATGTATTTTTTAGTGTTATTTTTCTAAGTGATTTTTTGGCTTTCAGATGAATGCTATTCATAATTTTAATCCCACACATTTAATCAAGTTTTTTAAAGTGGGGAATAGTTTGAATTTATCTACATGCATATAACGATAAAATTTAGCATAAAAACTATATTACATGATATTGTAGAAGAAATGTGTTTGTGACTCTAGAATTATAAATCTTTAAACAAAATATTTTACACACAAAAAGAGAAATATGTACCCAAAATAGAAATCTTAAAATTCAAAGCGTAAATGCTGCAAGCATTCAACTATATTTTCTTTTTTGATTGTGTAGACAAATTTCAAATTTCTCACATCTAATAATGCGCTTTTCATAGGTCCAGTAGTAAGACACTCTTAAGATAGTATAATAAGTGAAGAGCTTAGTGGTTATTAGTCTATTTTCAAAGATTTTGTATTCATTTGTCACATTATAATAATATATTATAATCTTCAGGCACGATCTCCTAATTCCATGTCTGTCTGAGATATAAGACTTTAGCAGGAAGATTAATTTCTTGTAACTAGTCTTCAAAATGATACACACGACTTACACAAAATCTGTTCTAATTGTCGGCGAAATGTGATATTTTTCATTTAGTCCTTTTCTCTCTCGACAATACTCGTATATAGGTAGACACTATTAAGTATCATGCTAATATTTGGTTTTTGTTTTTTCTTCAGGAATACTTCACTTTTCGTGATAATTCACGCACGAGAATAGTCTTACGTTTAATGGAATTTAGTTGCTGATTTTAATAAATTATTTTTTGCCTGATTTCAAACATATTCATTATCTGAAAATCTCCTAGATCTTTTGAATCACTAATTCTATCATTGAGGAAAAAATATGCGCCATTTTCCGCATTGTATTTTCACTGATTCTGACGAATTTCTTAGAGTTACGTACCCGAAGGGTGTCAAAAAAACGTATTATATTAGACCTGCATAGCTCAATAATTTATTTGTTTGACAATAGTGCTTGTAGAAAAAATTTCATTTTCAAAAACTAGAGAAAATGAGTATAAAATGACAATTATACTTTCAAATCTTCAGAAAAAATATTTTTGATTTTACACGAACCATAGAAAAGTAGCTTTTGATTAAGTACAATTAAAATTATACTATTCGAACACAACTTTTGATTCATTTCCATCCGTACTATCCCCCTTTTAAATTCTTTTGTACTTTTTTCAAAAACTGAAAAATTTAAGTCCACAATATTGAAAATAAATACTATATTTTCAATATTGTGATTCATTAGACAGTAAAAGCAAACTCTTTGCTTTTACTGTATAATGAAAAGAATGCAAATATGAGTATTTATTTGTTTATCTGAATTGTGCCAATATAAAAATTTCGATGGGAGTGGACCCCTTAAACTTCAAACTAAAAAATTGAAGTTTATTTTTTTCCACTTCAAGTGCAAAATGGGGGAAACGTGAATTCGATACTACCGTACAGTACACAGAAGAAGAAAAAAAATCTATTTCGTGTCGAAGTAATGACTGCATTTTAGGCATCGAAGTTAATTTTTGATACTATCACAAAGAACGATAATGCCTTTGATGTTCTAAGCGAGAGCAACAACGAGTATAGTAGTATAAACTAAAGACAACATAAAACCAGACCTGTTAGCAGTGTGAAATAGACCCTTGTCAAAAGAAAATCATAAAAAGATCATGTTTTGGTAAGTAAAGTAGATAAGGATTTGAACACCTCTGAATATAAAATAGGATATTGTACATACGTACCCATTGTATTTATTCTTAAAATGAACTGTGCAGAATTAATATTCTGTACGTTGTTAATATATAATATAGTACTTAAAATTAATATCATACCATTGAGTTTTTCTTTTATTTTTTTTATCGATACCTGGTGTGGTAAAGAACAATTTCAACAAAGTACGAAATATCAACAGCGAATATCCTAGCCTTACATTTGTAATTCTGTACCATACATTTCTAAACTTCTGCTTAATCAACGGAATTATATTTCTATAGGCGGCCTTTTACTAATCTACAGGGCCGGATTAACAATAGTAGCACTTGTAGCACGTGCTACGGGCCCCGCGCTTTGACAACTTACACTATAGATATTTCGAAATTTCTGGGTTGACAATTGAAAAAACATATCATTCTGACGGGGCCCTCAACTGTTTAAAGTGTGTAGTAAAATCTACTTTAGGAAAGTATAAGTAGGTACCTACTACCTAATAGGAACTTAATAAAGAAACGAGTATTGCAACATAAGCAAATTGTTTTTTTTTTTTTTTTTTATCGATGTTGGTCAAAATTTAATTTCACTTTTCTCTACCAGCGGGAGGTACTAGACCAAAAGGCTAAAAGATAATACATTTTTATACTGGCTCCAAAAATTAGACTACTTAGACGGCGTCTGCGGGGGGTGGAGGGGGCTGCGCTCTGTGAAAGTGCTACGGGCCCAACGGAAGGTTACTCCGGCCCTGCTAATCTACGGACACCTCTGTAGAGTAATGGTTTTAGTCTGTAGAAAAATTTAACACATTAGTTTTTTTAAGTGCTCGTTTTCGAGATAATTGACTTAACGAAGTGAAGATCTTATGGTAACTCCACGCTTTTTCTTTTGATGGTCTGTTTGTCTCTTTTTACCCCGATGAGTCCTCATAAGGGGCCACATGGTGGTGATTTTAGATGAGCGAGGTCAAAAGCTCACGGAACTACGAGTAATTCCGGAAACCCTATAACCTATATTAAACACTTATTATTGTAAATGTGCAAGAAAATGTACTAGAAAGATATTATAATCAACGTATTCGATGGTGGTCAGATGTATGTTGGACAGTGCTTTCCAACATAACTCGTTCTCTTTCTTTCTTTAGCTTAATGTTTTTGGTTCCCTTGATTACTAACACGGCAACATAACTCTCGAATGCCTTGTCAAGTTGATAAAAATTGCTATGAATATTTTATTGAGTTGATAGTGCTCATCACCAAAAACTCAGTTTTCGGGACATCCGGACATGGTGGCTATTTTGACTCAGATCTACAGTTTACAGAACTTCTAGTTACATTATTTCAAGTGAGATCTACAGTTCACAGAACTTCTAGTTACATTATTTCTCATTCAATTTTGTTTATTTCTATAATACCTACAAACTCGCGTGCATATGACCATGGTAGTTAAACGCACCACTATAAAATAATACATTATAAATTAAAAAAAAAAAAAAACTCGTACATACGAGTACCTACCTATCTCGTATATTACTGATGGGAGTTTAGGAGCATTCAATATCGCAAATTATAAACATAAAGTAACGTATATTCCTAAGATAAACATACTTAGCTATTATAATATAATACCTTGATCTGTTATTACGGCTATAGTAAGGTTTACTTTTTGAAAAATCTCAAGTGAAACGTATTTTGAAGGTTTAGATAAATTTAAAAGATTTACTCACCTTTTCTTCAAAGCAGATAAATCCTATGGTGTTAGGCATTGAATTCTCAGTATATGAAAATACAAGAGGATCTTAAAAAGAGAAAATAAAGTGTTTAATAAGGCAAAGTTTTTGTTTGCTTTAGGAAGAGGAAAGCTTGTTATTTTGGATTAGAGGGGCTCATTCCCTTATTGACAGCTGACTGACAATCACATACGGAGAAACCTTGTTGTCACTCTTACACAAAACAAATAATTATTTTCTTTCTCACTTTTTCATTTTTATTTTATAGTCTTTACTACGTAGTGTATTGAACTCGTGAAAATTAAAAGATTTGACATTAGGATTTTATTGACTAGAGTTTAGTTTTCCCTGATCGAGTTACCTAACTAAACGTCACTTAGAACCCGGGTCAAAAATATCGACTCATTGGACTATTTATTCTCCTGCGTAATGGATTTTAGTACTGAGGTAAATCAGGATTGGTAGACTGTTGTTTTTATATGCATGGATAAATTAATTTCGATGAATAAAATGCAAGTCTTGAACTTTGTCTACTGAATCGAATGATCTTACTGGCATCAGGCACTTATTTCCTGATGGCTACCGCTCATTACGGAGATAAAAATTGCGGTCAAATGTGTCGACATCTTTGCACCGGGGTCTTGTAAATGGGTGACATCCTCACGGATAACAGTGTCCGATAGTGTAAATAACACAGAAAGCAAATTACTCTAAAATGTCTTCGTGTTTAAAATTAATTTTCTTGCGTTTCGGATTATGTAATTATACTGTACTAAACATGGTTCTGTGGACTTCCGTCAAATATTAGTCTCCAGCAATATATCTATGATGACAATTACACACTTAAGCAGCAGACAATGTGGTTTCAGATGGGGTCTAATTTTGGACTGCATATTTTCGTTAATCTCGTCGATGCGCAATTAGATCTCAACTGAGTCCACATGCCAAATTTCATCAAAAGTGCCGTTAACGGAATATTTATTCCATTTTTGGATTCTACGTATAAATAATAAATTATGAAAGAGGGTATTTTATCGTGGACGATTCCAAAGCTTCAGTAAAGCTTCAAAGCTTATCAACTTCGAAATCACTAAAAACAGATATTAATTTGTTTTGACCATCACATTAATTTATAATAGTTCTAGAACATGTCTTAAAAACAGTCAACACATTTGATCATCATATTGGTTTAAATTTCCAGCAATAAAAATGACACTGTTATTCTTTAGTTTGGAATAATATGTAAATGCCTATTCATTTTACCAGTACAGAAAATAGTATGTAGGTATGTATAAAAACACCAAAACATAATGTAAAGGTAAAAGAGACACTTTCTTGATGAAAAAAAAAGAGATTTGTGATTTAGATGAAAAAGTCCGTACTTTTTTCCGTTCAATTTATTTTTGATAGAGTTTTATTATTTCCTTTTTGAATTTTCTAAGACGTTACTTTTTAGATTTCAAATTAAATATTGTTTGACTTTTCAAGTAGAACTTTTCAATCGTGTAGTTTATATCCTATAACAAACATTGCTTAACTCTATTGGTTATATTTGAAATATTGTTTTCAATCATTCTGTACATAGGTTTTTAATCAGTGGTCAAGACTGACAACTTTGGACAGCATGGTTTTTGTAACAGAATACGCATACCATACTGGTAAACGCAACTCCGGAGGGTAAAAAATGATCTTTTTAAGCAAGACATGGACATGAAATGCATTCTAACCCTTACAAATTTAAGGTTGGATAACGTTTTTACGTGTCTGCTTTTCCAAATATAAAATTTAATCATTGGTGGCTCACAGGTTTAAAAATTTTTAATTTGTGTTTCAATGTGTTACACGGTGAATTCAGCCTTAAGGATAATTGAGCAACCAAAGAAAACGAAGTCTTTTAGGGTAAATTATTACTGGAGATATCTGAAGTATTTGCGATAAAAATCCCCGTACCGCTTTATTACTTCAAAAAATTGAGACACTGAGAGCGTACAATAATACCACAAAGAAATTCTGTCTACTAGAAGAACCATAGAATTGAAAAATGAGTAAATACCTATGAGGTAAATCAATGAATGAAAATATTTTCATTGAACATTTCGGAGAATGCTTTGTGCCGTACGAGTATTATATAGAAATGTATTATTTTTCAACAGCTCTATTATTACCAATGACCTCACTGTTCCTCATATTTATAATCCCATTGACAACTTCACGTATTTTGTCACAAAAATATCTGAAAATAATGGTTGAATTTTTACCAAATTAGAGATTAATGTCAAATGTACTTTTGAAAAATTATTATTATTGTAATGATATACAAGATCGTTCCAAAAAAACGTTTCTTGTGTGAGTATAATGTGAAACGCCATTCACAATTGAAAAAGAAATTTATTATTGTGGACTAGTGGTATCTTTTGTGATATAGGGCTTTTGTACTGGAAACGACATGACGGTCGTTGGCAGGTGAAATTTAAACACATGTAATCCTATGAGGATGAAATATGTTCATCCCTTTAACGGTTGTCCTTTGGAAGCGACTACGAGCCTTTGGAAGCGACTACGCTCTACTACAACCTCGCTTATACGTTGGTACGAGCAACATTAAGCGACAAATTCAACTCCAGGAGAATTTGAAGCTTGTAATGTGCTGTAGTCACTTGAAGTCACTCATAGTTGTGTGGGCTTGTAGTTAGGCGTAGTTGCTTTTGAATTGTCCATTGAAAAAAACGGGTTTTTCCAATGTACAATATTAGAATCGTCGATAGTCGTAATGATTTGATACTAATGGGATTTTTACAGTTTTTACACATCGTCAGTTACACAGAGCCTTGTGTTATATGTTTCAAAATTTAAAAACAAAATTAAGGAATAGGTAAATAAATATATAAAAAAAAATCTTCTAGTCATAATTTTTAATTTCGATATCTTCTATTCTGATTGATCCGCATCGCCAGAAACAGAAGAAAAAAACTTGACGGTGGGACGAGTATAAAAATAACAATGCCATTTCTCTTTACTTGGTGTTGCAAAACCATTCTATTAACTAACTGGTTTCGGTTGACCATAAAAAGTAAACAATCGTACAACATATCATTGTTCAATAGAAAATCAAAAGAATGAAGAATTCCTTATGAAAACACAATTCATTCATTCTAGCTACTATTTGGATTATGGTTTAAAAATAACAAAAAAATGTCTAAAGCAGACTAACGGTACTGCATAAGACAATTAAATAATGGCTTTTGAAATTTCTTCCTCCTTTCTTTTTCTACTGGATTAAATTTGCATATTGATATTGCAATAGGAAGAAAAAAAATATAATTGGCAAACCTTAATAGCTTCAAGCTCCGAAGGTTTGTCTGGTCAAAAGAATACTTCTAAGAAAATATACCAGGAAGATTTTATTTCTACATATAAGTATGCATATTTCTTGATTTATATTTTCTTAGGGTGCCGTTCCAGAATAGTGAAAACATAGCTTACAATGTCCTTTGTGTATCTCTCTATCGAAGCACCAAGCATAGGATACATATCGGTAAGCTAGGTCCAATGTTCGGTACTTTAATGTAGACTTCGTCTTGTATCCCTGTGGTATATATATATANGTGGTATATATATATATATACATATACGAAGTAACCAATTGAAATTCCCATAGATTGTACACTGTTGAAAACTTAATCTTGTGCATTAATCCTGACAACATGCGAATCGCTTTATAGTATGCAATACTAACAAACTAGCATACTAATAACCATAAAGATATCACACTTTATTGTTAGCCAAAAGCCAAGAAGCAAGGCAGTCTTCTTGGATATGACATTAGAATTGTATTCGAGAGACCCGAGTTCTATTTAAGGACCTGGTTAGGTCGGAAAATGTTCGACTTAGTTGATATTACCTATTGAAGGCGATTGAGTTTAATGTTATTAGCATAACCAGAGTTAAAAGATTTGGATTGGTAGAAAATTTAAGAGACCATTATTACTGGAATTCTACAGCCTCGGGAAAAGATGAACTTGTGGGCATCACCTAGTAATAAAATTATCATATAATATTTCAAACTTCTCTCGTATTACTTTAAATGTGATGCTCCATTTACAGTACTAAAATTCCGACATCGTTATCTGTGGTTATACTTTTCCTATCTATTGAAAGAGAACACTTTTTAATCCTATTGCTTACTAAAATATTTATCAAACCCATTGGATTACAAAATCTAATGTTTTTGTTTATGAGGGATCTGTTTTAAAACGATTTTTCTGATCACTAAGCACAGAGAAGGGTCTAATATGGACATTTATCTTTGTTTTGCACATATGGTCGGTTACAGAATTAAATCTGAACTACCCATATTTTAGTCCCCTTCATGTTTATAATGTTGTCTATTTTAATGGTGTCATTTTAAAAGAAATGAGATTGATATGGCACCTATGTTGTACAGAATTCTATTTGAACAATGAACAATACTCCCTTCAATAATGTGTAATGTGGCACTAAATATTCTGCCCTCAAAATAATAATGAACTTCGGGCATAGTAATGAAAACAATACTCGTACATCATCTTTGTCGAGCAGCAATATGAGATGAGATTCGGAAAAACTTTCATTATTTCCACATTTATGATGCACATTTTTCCATAAAGGTCAGTACGATCATATTGAAGAGTACCTATTGTTAAATCTTATATGACAATCAGAAGGTTTTAAATTTTTAGGAAGGCCTAAGGCATTATGCGATGTCGTAATTTCTTGCAATCCATTTATAACTGATTAAATTTCCACGAGATGGAGTATTAAACTTGTTGCAAATCTCTATTGAGACTGCAATTATCACTGCGACCTTTATTTAGATGTATTGTGACCAGTAGGCGGGGATGGAGTTAGATTCGAACCAACAGGCTTCTGGTTACGAATCTACCGCCTCAACCAACTGAGCTACTGAGGAGTAAGTCATACTTGAGGTTGTGAGAAGTTACTTTTAGTTGACATCCTCACGGGCCGCGTCTAAGTGAGATGATGGTGTAAAATAACACAGAAACGAACTCTGCAATGTCATTATGTTTTGTAAATCATTTTCTAGTGTTACTAACGTAACTATACTCCAATATTAGATTTATGACGACAGTTAAAAACTTTAGCAGTAGACAATCACTCATTTGCAGCTGTAGTCTCAAACATCTGACTACCATCGGACTCTCGATGATAGAAATAAGTAAAGGTTTAACGCATAAGGCCCGGCATAAACAGTTGATAAATCTATACGCATATGCGACGAGTGTCGCCGTAACATTCATTACCGTCTTTACGCTGTTATCTATCTCCTCCAGCTTTCAGATCAGATTTTTTTCTGAATACCGTTGTTCTTTGGGTACATCCGTTTGAATTGCTCAATGCCTATTTACATCAGGGCACCAGCCAAGATACAACACCATTTTCCTCGGATAAACATTAATTTGGAAGTCACTATGTGGTTTCAACTAATACAGATCATCCATGATGTAGTGACATTAATAATTTGTCTTTTTCTCCCTTTTATAATACATTTCACACAAATTTTAATCGCATTATACCTAGCAAAAGAGTTTATATCAAAATAAGAATGAAAAAATACTATCAAATTGAGACCATTTTCCCGTGGCTCTTAACCCTATTATATGATTTTATAGCTCCTCCTTTTTCAAAATTTACTCTTAAATCTAGACTATCAGAGTTATCCCAGTGGCGTATATGTATAATTTATTAAAGTTCAGTTCTTCTCATTGTTTATGATGATTTTGAAATGGTAATGAATAAAAGAGTATAGCACTTAAAAACTTCCAGAATAAAATAATCTTCATTCCTATTCAGGCAGTATGAATAAGGTCATGGATTTTGACTGAAATTTGTAAATCTGTGCTCTAAGCCGCTAAGTGACAACAAAATCCTCTCATTATTCACATTTTTGCAATCAAAAACGTCGGATCATATATACCAAAGAACGTTGGCTTTAATTTTCAATTAATAACTTCTATAAATTCACTTAAATAATAATATGTCTTCGTGCCAGGTTCCAAAAGTACAAAATTCTAAATGAATTAGACTTCTGCAAATCCTAAAGTTTTTAATACCTCGTGGGAAAATAAACGCAGCCTCGATGGAAAATATACCCAGCCATGTAGGCAAATAGTTAGTTTATTAAAAGAAAAAAATAATCATAGCTGGAAATAAAATCGCTGAAATAATTTGCAATAGCATCGTCTCGATGTAATTAAAATCTGACAAAAAATTATCATTGAAAAAAGGCCAAGTTCCACTTATTCAACCAAACACTTATTCAACCGGGAGTAAAAGAGTTCAAATATAAATTATTTCTTGATTAATTGTATGTAAATATCTAACTATATGCAAGATTTCAGCGTTCTACCAGTTTAAACTGTTTTCGACCATCTCCTTCCCCAAAGCGGAACCGTTTTGGAGCAACGGGAATGAAAGAGTTCAAATATAAATTATTTCCGGATTAATCGTATGTAAATATCTAACTTTATGCAAGATTCAAATATAAATTATTTCCGGATTAATCGTATGTAAATATCTAACTTTATGCAAGATTTCAGCGTTCTACCAGTTTAAACTGTTTTCGACCATCTCCTACCCTAAAGCGGAACCGTTTTGGAGCACCGGGAGTGTAAATGTTCAAATATAAATTATTTCCTGCTTAATTTCATGCAAATATCTAACTTTGTGCAAGATTTCTGTGTTTTATCAGTTAAAACTACATTACAATACGTTATATTGTCTTCCCTAAAGCGACACCGTTTTGGAGCACTTAGAGTTAAAAAGTTCAAATTTTCGGATTTTTCTCTTTACGTGGATGTCAATTTCTAACCTCATGCAAAATTTCAGCGCTCTAGGTATACGGGAAGTGCCTGAAACTTTTGATGATGAGTGAATCAGTCAATATGTCAGTCAGTCAGTGAGTATCCAAAAGTGCAAACTTTGAAATTACGTATCTCCCGCCCGGGTTAGAATTAACTTTTGAAGTTTATTCTGTAGTATTGTACTATACTACGGAATGTATGTTCAAAATTTCAAAGATCTATCCCTTGTAGAACCGGATATCTGACGGTGTGAAAAACCTGGTGAATTGCTTCGTGTAAAGATACACTGGTGCTTTCTGGAACTTGGCCTGGCGCACTGCCGTGCGCTCAGATCACATATGATAAAGTGTCGACCATTTTCCGATTTTTTTCTTCTTCTGAACTCTCAAACACTCTTTGGCCTTCCTTACCTCTGGTAGCTATATTTTCAATTTTTTATGAGTACCCCATGCACTTTTACAGAATCTATTAAATTAATTTTACCTTTGATTAAGTTTGCCCCTTTTTCCTCAAACTCTTTTATATATTCTTTGGTTTAGTCTGTGTACCAAAGTAATTTTCATGTTTCCCAACCTCACGATTTTCTTTAACATGGTTAAAAATATTAATTTTCAATAATATTTTAATATGCGTAGAGTAATTTAGGTATTATGTCTTTCAAAAACTTTATTCTCAAAAATGCACGTAATAATGGGTGACCCAAAATAAGATGTAGTGTTTTACTTTAAAAAATAAAATATCGGAGTATAAGCCTCGTGATTATAGAGAAAGTTCTTCTCAGATTTCAATGGCTTTATTCCGACTTGTAGGGCCATATCAAATTTTTATTCGTGGGAAAAAGTGTCCAAAAGTCAAACGAATAACTTGACTTCGGCATATTTCTGAGAAATAAAATGTAAAAATTAATTGCAAGAACAAATGACTAATTGGTGAATCAATCTATCTCCATCAAATATATAAAATTCTTGTGTCACGGTGTGTGTTACCATACTCCTCCAAAACGGCTAAATCGATTATAATGAAATTTTGTATGTACATTCGGTAGGTCTGCGAATAGGTTTTTATCTATTATTTAATAGAATTGAACACCAAGTTTGTTGGGTAAGATGTGTTGGGAGTAGTATTGGGTTAGGCTCAAAAAAAAAAAATGCGTGTTGAAGTCTGCCCCTAACAACCTAAACTCAGCAGACATCAACACGCATTTTTTTGGAACCTAACCCAATACTACTCTCAACACGTTCTACGCAGCTTAACAACCCGTTACTACTCCCCATGTTGGCTCATCTTCTCTAAACGAAGATTGTATTAAAAACGACCATATCTATAAGGCGAGAAGCGAAGCAGGAGAAACGTGTTAGTATTCGATATTATATTACAAGGTGTAAAAATATAAAAAATGGAAATGTTTAATTATTCATAAAGAAACCTTTAGGATTATAAAACCTTTATAAAATAAAAGCAGCTTTTAATAATTAAAATAAACAATATTAAAACAAAAAGTTAGGTCCCTGGAATGTGTAATAATTTTGCCAACAGCAAACTGGAATTGTGGTTGTGCTAAAATAAGATTATACTCTAAGAAAAGGAATGGTTGGTTGTCGGGAACGATGATTAAAAATCAATATTTAAACATTAAAATTGAACTGGTTGCTTTGAAATTCGAGTACAAGCAATTAAAAACATAACGGATAATAGGTAATATTTTGAGAATAAATAGATTGAATTATATACGAGCATACATAATGCATGTTGTGCGAAAGGACTCCACACATCAAACAAAATCTGAAAAAAAAAAATCTTTCAACGTTGCATGATCCGATGTTACTCACTACTCAGGAATCAAATGAGATCGAATCTCCACTGAGCGCAACATTACATTACCCGATGTTTCTTCAAATAGATCCCAAGCCACTGACAGAAACAATGCTTCGTTGCAAAGCAAATGGCGATCTAACAAAATGTCGGTACTATGTGCTGGGAAATACAATATTGCTCCCAGTGGGATCGTATAGTTCAATGAATATATCGAGTATTGGTGTATTCAAAATTTAGTGAAATATCCAGTTCCAGTTGACGAGAGCCCGTATTAGAACAAAAATCCTAAACTGCTTTTGCTATAAACCTTTGTCCGAAATTGTGCGTGAACCAATCTGAATTAGTTGACCATACAAGTTCAGTATATTGAGTACTCGTGTATTCAATATTGATTGAAATTTCCAGTTCCAGTTGACGCGAGCCCTTATGTTATCATGACGCCCATATTAGAACAAAAATTCTAAACAGCTTTTGCGTTAAACCTTTGTCCGAATTTGTGTGAGAGACAAACTGAATTAGTTGACCATACAAGAATACACCTGGGGTATCCCTAGCTCGATCATTCACTTTATGCATAATTATTATCAAGTGTGGTTTAAAAATAAACAATTTCAATAAAGAATCATTCCGTTTCATTAATTTTGTGGTTTTTCTTTCCATTTCACCGCTGAACATCTGTGGCAAAAATACTTTGCACAAAGGTTAATTCCGAGAGTCCATAACAATATTTTTATTTATCTTCTCTTAATTTTAATTAGAACCAGAAGAATACAGAGGTTTTAATTACTTTTGAGGTTTTTTAAAAATTAAAAATAAATTGATATTGTATTACTTGAAAATAAAATTTACTGTATTTCTTGATATTGTATATCTACTGTATTTTTATATATATATATATAACCTTTATTTATTTATTAATATAATTAATTTTCAAATATTTATAATACAATCATAAATATTTCAAATGCATTTTCTTGAAGGACTGTTAGGTACTTCTATCCAATTTTTTTTAAAGTCTTATGGTGAGACAACCCTATGGAAGCTATTATGTGGTAGATAATGCTTCTGTGTTGGGTTGCAAATACATATATATGTTTTATATACTTACTAATTCTGTCAGTCCCCTGCACATCTGCACAAGTTAAGTAAACTCATGCAAAGGCCGTGACATAGTAGGTATTTTAATTAATATACACAACCTAATAATAAAAAAAAAATGTGTGTGTTTTCTCTTTCGACTTATTGTGGAGCAACTCTATCGATTTTTTTTTTTTTTTTTTTTTTTTTTTTTTTTTTTCATTGTTCAACTTTATGTTTAGTCACATTAATAATCAATAAATCTCACTAATTAAGAAGTCCGCTGAAATTTATCCTATGTGGGGGAGACTGGCAGTTTAATGTTCATGACAAACAGTCGCATTATCAAGGATTGTGTTAATCTAAATATTGGTTGATACTGTTGAGGTGGTCATTAGTGATGAGGTCCTTGATGTATTGTTTTTGAGCAGAAGGAGACATTAGGGTTCCCCTTAGATCATCAGGTAGCATGTTGAGTAAGATAAGAGCCAGATAAATGAAGTGTCGTTCAGTGTTTTTTTTTTTTTTTTTTTTTTTNTTTTTTTTTTTTTTTTTTTTTTTTTTTTTTTTTTTTTTGTCGCCTTCATTGTTTTGACAATGGGTGATAACTTGTATGGTGTTAGAGTGTAGTAGGTTCCCAAATAGATTTATATTTAATATCAAATACAATTAGGTGGTATATGTATAATTGTCTCATATTCATAATATCGAATTGTTTGTATAGAGGAAAACTATTGTAGCGCCTTTTCTTGCCTGCCATATTCCTTAAGATAATATTTTGCTTTATGGGACCAAAAAACAACGTAGATTTACTGTATTACTTTATATCATATATTTACTGTATCACTTGATGTATTAGAATTAGTATATTACTTGATATCGTATATTTACTGTATTACTTAATTTTGCATTCTTCTGTATTACAAGTACTTAATATGTATAGAATATTATAAAGTTCCTTTTTGCGTCTGTCTGTCTGTCCGCGATAAACTCAAAAACCAGCGAACGGATTTTAATGAGGTTTTCACCAATCGATTGAGGAAGGTTTTAGTGTAAAAATATGTCACATATTTCTGGCCGTTTTTTAGTTACGGCCGGTTTTCCAGTAGATTTTCCAAATTTTCCGAACTTTGGCCAATATCTTTGGCCAAAGTTCGGTTTTTGTCGCGACAACATATCAAGTCAAAGGTATGTGTTCGGGTGACATCTTAATCTTTCATTGAGAGCATAGTTTGAAAATTTGTGACTAGTTATTCCAGAGTTACAAGTTCCAATCCGGGATCGGCCAAAATAAAATTTTAGACAATATTTTTGTTTAGCCAAAACAGTAAGAGATATAGAAACATTGATGAGAATGGAGCCCAAAAAATTATCATATCTATAATTAAAAAATCTACAATCGTTTTCGAGTTACGGCCAATTTTCCGATTTTTGTTTGAAAAATCATAGAATGCTATTGTAAACGGTAAGAGATATAGAAATATTGATGGGAATAGACCCCCCCCNGTCGATTATTTCCCCCCCCCCCCAAAAAAAAAACATAGACTAATAAAAACCCAGAAAGATTCGATTTTCCAAAAAGTTTCGATTTTCCAAAAAGTCAAATGTCCGATTTAAATAAAAAAAAAATTGTAGAAAATCCCAAACTCTAAGAGATATGGAAAAATGGATGGAAATGGACCCCCCCCCCTCCTAAAAACCATAGGCTGGAACCCCAGAAAAGTTATCAGAATTCAAAAATGTAGAACCTTTTTCGAGTTACGGCCGATTTATCGATTTTTGAACAAATTCAGCCCGTCACGGTCCGATATCTTAAAATTTGTCGCGACAACATATTAACTTAAAAAAATAAGGGTTTAGGTGACCTGTTAAACATTAATTTTGGACATGGCCTGCAAAAAACTATCCAACTGTTTTTGAGTTATAACCGATGCCTCCAAAGCGCCAGGTGAAGCGAGCCGAGCGAGCGTATCCTGCTAGTTTTATATTTAATGTATTATTCTATATTTAATGTATTACTTACTTAATATTGTAGATTTACTGTATTACTTGACTTCGTATATTTACTGTATAACTTGATATATTAGAATTAGTGGATTACTTGATATCGTATATTTACTTGATGTCTTAGATTTAGTGTATTACTTGAAACCGTGTATTTACTGTATTACATTTTACTTTATATTGTATTTTTCTGAATTACTTAATATTCTATATAGTAAATATATTACTTGATTTTGTAGATTTACTATATTACTTGATATTGTTTACGTATCTAGTATAATCTGACAATGACCCATCACTTTGAAAGAAAACATTGACTGCTTTGATTGGATACTATTAATACAGCTGTGAGTCAATAATTTTATAGTCCTTAGTAAAAGTAAAGAGCCACGTTCTAACTATTTTCCTAGTTTTTGGACCCGGTCCCAGGGATTTAATCAAAAAGATGGGTTCGGTTTCCCAAATCCTAGATATCTTGCGTGAACTTTGGTTACACCATAAATACGGAACAGTCTTAACCACATGATGAAAACAAATGTCCACCAAATGTAAAATTCTAACCATAATCAAAATCAATAATTTTATAGTATTTTCAAACCCCGAAATTCGCCTCTGACGCCCTTTCAATACCTAATTTCATAAACCCTTTTATCGATGTTATGCGATGAACTGCAGAAGTTTCATATTCCCCTTAGTAATTGTAATGATGAAATAATGATTTCACCCAAATTTAGTGTTTGATATTTTTCCGAGATAAAACTAAAAAACTTATCTATCAGCAAGTGACAATCAAGAAATAATAACAATAATTAAATGACACAAAATTTTAGCTCATTCTTGACTTTTTTGACAAGTACCCAACAATCAGTGGTGGACTCAAAAAACATAACAATTTTTTAGAAACTGTGAGAGGTTCCACACATACCCACTTGTTTGGACTCAGGTATCTAGTCAGTTGTATCTATAAGTATAGGTGCTCTTATCTTCTCTCTCGACACGTTTTTCCTTAAATTCAGTGATATACCTATTCAACGTGGCAAACTGGATGATTAAAAAGTTTTTTTTAAAAAAAATGACAACTTAGCACTCGGGTATCTAATATATTACTTTTCTGTTTTTCAACTATATTTTATGACAGTAAATTCGCGGACAGATGATCAGATCAGAGGTCATTGATCATTATTAAAATTTACACTCTATAAATGGTATGTTTTCTGTAAAAGTATTGTGAATAAGTGAATTGCAATTTACATCCATGATCCATTGCCACCCGATTAGGGACGCAGACCAAATATTATTCACGTTAGCAGGAACTGGAGCTAAACATGCGGATTAATCTGGAACTAACTCAAATCGTGAAGTTTTTGCATGAAAAATATTCTATGTTCACATAGAACATTTTTTTTAAAAAATGGGCAGAATCTCGTTTGCCCGGGGCGGCAAAACTCTGTGGACCAAGCCTCTTTTTTCGTCCTATATTGGCTTTTGTATCTCTTAACCTCTGACGGGACGGGAAAAGAAGACACTGATATTCTGGGGAAATGAATATTTGTCCAAAGTGATATGAGGTTTTCTACGATTTTTCTTAAAAGATAGAAGATGCTGATTTGTTCAGCATGCGCGGATATAGGGGAGGGCACGTGCCCCCCCCCCAGTTTTTTAAGCGGGCGGAGTTTCTCAAATTTCATTATACCTAATCACGTATTTTTTTTTAAAAAAAAAATCAAATGAATGGTGATCCGCTGTGCCTTTTATCCTATTGAGAGGCGGGTACGGGCCTCTAAATTATTCCCAATCCTGTTACTAAATAGAAATAGGTAGGTAAATAAAAAATTATCAAAAATTCTGTCATCCGTCATCGCACTTTTTTTTCGTCATCATGCTTATAAAATCGCTTATGAAAGATATTTGTGGTAAGCTCTACAGTTTTTAACAAATTAGGTATCGTACCTCGATAAACATTGCATTAAAAAGTACTGCCCAGGACTCGAACCCCCAGTCCCTGGGTTACGAGTCCCTACCCCTACCCCCTCCAAATTTTGTATTAAGTATATTGTGCGATTGTGCCTCCCCCCCCCCCCAAACAAGAGG
>CM022885.1:12944206-12962820 GCA_012654025.1 Pachypsylla venusta
AGGAAGAGAAAGTCTAGTACGGTTTTCCGTACCATTTATTTTATATTGGAAAATAACTGTCTTTAAATAATGTAACGTTTTGAAGTTTTCTCTATAGTTTCAATCAATCACCATGAATATTCTCAGCCTCCTTCATATAGTCGGTTCGACACTGAATTGGAACTCAAATATTAACAAAATATGTGTAGATACAAGAAAATGACTGACGTTCCAAATCAAGTCCAACCATGACAATGGTAATGCTATAGGATAGCTCTATCCATACTCCCTTTTGGGGGCTCCAGAAATACAAGTAGAGTTTAATTACACAATAAATTTTTTCATTATTTCAAACAAATTACAAGACTGGAAAATGAAACCTCATAAAATGTTTATTATAAGATTTTTCCACCCTGTATGTTGCCGACAAGATTCAAAGTTTAATCGAAACGATTGCATTTTACATCACAAATATTGTACATAATAAGTAGAGGTATGAGAAAAAACGCGTAACGCGTTTCCAATCAGCATTCAATTCCGCTGGATACGCCCCCATTTTTTTTTTCTTTCTTTGATCTCACATAAAATTATAGTCCCCAAATCTGTATCCCCGTAAAAAATCTAAATTTTCAACTTTATACATACATACATATATACGTCTGCTTATCTACATGTATTATTTTTAATAATACGTGTAGATAAACAGACGTTTTCGTGTTACATGTAAATCTCAATCAGTTAAAATTCATGACTTTTGTTTGGGGATAATTATTTACACAGCTACTAGATAGTTGTTGTGTTACATGTAAATCTCAATCAGTTAAAATTCATGACTTTTTTGGGGGATAATTATTTACACAGCTACTAGATATAGTTGTTGTGTTACATGTAAATCTCAATCAGTTAAAATGGCCAGCAAGAGGTGCCGAATGGCCATAGGACAAAAATCAGTATTCCGCAAATTCTATGAATTTAATAATGTCCAGGTTTCATCAAAATCTGAGAAGGCGTTCGAAAGTGGTGTAAAAACCAGATCTCTCATCAGTCGATCAAAAATGAGATCTTTTATGGATTTTTTTCTGGAATCTTTTGGTATAGTTTCCCAAAAACTATTTTCATTTTATTTTTTAATTATCTCTGTTGATAAAACATGAGGGTTTAATGCTGAGAGTCAGAGGTTCGAGTCTGAGTATTGGCCCAATTGAAAATTAACTATTTCAATGTAACAACGTTTCTTACGTTAACACAAATAAAATTCTTTATTAGTTTTCCAAGAAATATTAATTTTTTTTTTTTTTTATTTGAGTTTTTCAGTTGGCGAACAATGAGGGAGCCCTCAACTTCCTCAAGGCTGTGCAATGGTCTTAACTAGTGGACCTGCGTACTTGGAATTCCGAAAGGGAAGGCCGCCACAATTAATAATAATAATTAATTCCTCAACATTTACTGGCGATTTTTAATATAACGATTTATCGGTTTGATTTACTCGTAGTTCATTACATCAAATTACCTTATCTTTTCTGTTTTGAACAAGGGAGAAAATTTCTTTCTTCTTCAGTTAAAAATCACCTCAATAAATCACTCTGAAAATTTCTACGTAGCTTAAGCTAGTAATACAATCTCCATATTTATATTGATTCTGTTCTAATTTTTCTTTATTTACTTTAATGTTAACGCGGGATAAATAACTTCCCCCGCTGAGCAAGATCTTTACTAACTTTTTTTTTATTTATTTACTTCAAAGGAAATATTTAACATTTGAACTTGTGATTATTTTTTTACAATCAATTGCATTAGAAGAGTTTTCTTTTTACACAATTTTCTTCAAGGAAGAAAACCATTAGTAAACAAATGTACAGCACAACGCGTATATTTTTTTCTGACATTGAAATAATACTGCGTTCATTACAATATATGTGACGTACATTTTGCTAAAGTAAAACATTTAGTCACAGAAAATATGTCTGTCCAGGTTTCATCAAAATCTGAGAAGGCGTTCGAAAGTGGTGTAAAAACCAGATCTCTCATCAGTTCAATGCAAAGTAAAACATCTTTTTAACTGTAGACCCATTCTATCATTCCAATATCACTACGATTATAGAAACATGTATGAGATGACAGCTCTAAAGAGTTGTTATCTGTTAATTTTTTTTAATAATCATTAAGTATATATCTAATCTTGGAGGCTAATAATAGTCATGTAATTATCAAAAACAATAGGGTATCATAGCATTAAAAGGTATTTTACAAATATTCACTTATTACTTTGCTATAATCTAAATAACATTTACATTATAATGCTACCAATTGCCGATATTAACATTGCTAGTCAATTGTCTTAGGTAGGTTTAATCACCACCAAACCTAATCAAAAAAATCGATAAAACCTTTCTGGCATGTTCGACTTTATTAGGATTTGAACATGATACCTCCGTGATGCACTCTTTGCAAATAACCTACTTAATTGGTGAATTTTAGCATTATTTTGTTTCTTTTCAAATAAATTAATCCTCAATGATCCAAAACATAATTAACATCATATTTTTTATAAATCCTTTTCCAAATTAAAAATTTAATGCTTTATCAATGAAAATCTCAATGACTGAATATGAATAGAAAGATCCATAGCCTACATGAGATGTCTTGCACCAGGAAACAACTGAGTTCGAATTTGAGAAAGTTTTTTTTCGAATATTCCACTTAGTCTGGATGTAGCAGGGTGATAATAGAATTATTGTAAAATTACTTGTAATGATCCGGTGCCAATAAATATTGTGAAATGTTACAATATCTAATAATTAATTTAAAAAAAAAATCATTAGCGCATATGAAAATGTTTATACCCCGGATTGTTCAGCATTTTCCCCCTCGTAAAATTCTATGACAAGTCTTCGAGTTCGTTTCACTAAAATGAGGGAGTAATAACAATCATCCCTCCCTTTCCTGATAAAGAGTTTGGCACGCTTGTTTTAATCCATTTTGTTTTGGGTGACAACAACAAAAGGGTCACATTTTGATTGCTCTTGTTGATAAACATCACTTCAGCAAATACTATTATCTCTTCTGAAGTTTCCTTTCTTCGATCTAAAGAGGGAAGCTGAAGTCAAGTAAATTGTTTTTATTGAGTACAATGGGATTCTATCTTAATAGAAAAAAAGAACAAAATATTAAATTTCGTTATTCGTCAACATACAGGGTGTTCAAATAATATGGTTTATTTATTCATAAATATGCGATATGCGTTTCATTACGCATGCAGAAAGCAAGGAGAAGCTACAGCATTATCCGTAAGGCTTCTGTAGTACCGATAACTTATGGCGAGTTGTTGCAGACCAGCCCCACGGCTGTTATTAACCTATGATGATGAGATATGCGTTTAAATTCCTAAAATTGAAACAAACCAATTCTATTGAATGTGAGCTTTTTCCCCCTGAGCCCCGCTGTGATCATCGATAAAAATGGCATATTCAAGTAACTTTATTTATCGGAGATTCAAATAGCAAAAAATAAAGATTTAGGAGTTTTAATCAATCTATCATACCATTCAATTATTCAATTTTATTCAATCTATCATACCACTCTTCAACAAAGACTATTTCGAAAGGATTTCAATAACAAGATTGCACGCAAGATGCAGTGAAATTAATAGGTATAAATAGAAAAGAATTCAAAATTATTTCGATATAGGTAATCGCCCCCAAAATTTTCAATATTATTTTTACAATGTTGAATTTCCCATCATCGCATAACAAATGTTTGGAACTTTCCAAATGGCATTATCTGGTTGAGTACTGATTTTACAATACAAAACACATTTTTATGGATTTTATTCACGTAAATTAGGACATCACTCGTATATTCTTCGATTAATATTCTATTTAAAAAAGTGTTAGACATAGACTGTAAATATTTTGACGGTACTTCGCGTCACAATCTTGTTATTGAAATCCTTTCGAAATAGTCTTTGTTGAAGAGTGGTATGATAGATTGAATAAAATTGAATAATTGAATGGTATGATAGATTGATTAAAACTCCTAAATCTTTATTTTTTGCTATTTGAATCTCCGATAAATAAAGTTACTTGAATATGCCATTTTTATCGATGATCACAGCGCGGCTCAGGGGGAAAATTTTCCGCATACGTTCGCAATGTTTTAAAATGATCATGTTTATATGCTCGAGGAATAATATAGTCTTTCATCGCTTCGATCTTTTTGAATTTCGAACTCTATTGCTGTTTTTTCTAATTAATAAAATTGAAATTGACTAGTAAGAACCGAAAAAACATTTTTCAAGTTGCCGCCTTGCTAAAAACTTGGCTGTCATTGATATCCACGATCCAACATGAACTCCTATCTATACTTATAAAACGCAAATAAACAATGTTGGTATGATGCTATTTTGAAAACTTATTTTCATCATTTTTTTTAAAAAAAACGGTCATTGACAATGACAAATTTAGTTGTTGTTTTACAATGATTTCACAATGGCAAATTCAGTTGTTGGTTATTTTTTTCTGAGTAAATAATACAGTTTCACATGATAAGTAAATAATACAGTTTCTGAGTAAATAATACAGTTTCACATGATGAGATAGAAGCTTGGCTCTCTGGCAAGCTTGCGAAAGGACTGGCAAGAAACTGATAAAAACCGCTGCTTCAGCAACTTTGGAAATTATTGTGAACCTCAATAGCTACAGAATATGATAAAAACTTTCTGGAAAAAATCCAAGACACCGTTTTATTTTTAATAATGGCTACAGATTCTAAATTAAAGCTAAAAACATTTAGCAGAATATTTTCCATCTCATCTCACAAAAAAACTCTGGTTGTATTCGACAATGCAACATAATGAAGACAGCTGTGGGATGGGTAGTATGTATACCTACAGCATCCCGATTCAACCATAAGGTTCACCCTATTAGAAATTAATATTTTGTATCAAAGTGTCAAATTACAATGTTCAAATGCATAAAAACCGTATTTTTATTTCTTTTACCCTTATGTATGTATAAGATAGACATAACGTGAAGCATTGAAATTGTATCTTCAAAAAGTGAATTTTCACATTTTAAGAATCAAAATTACTCAATAACTTTCTCAAAAAATATGAATATTTCATTGAGATTGGTTTGATAACTATCTCTCAAACTAAACAAAAATTGCAACAAATATGTTCAAAGTTCAAAGTAGTAAGTGCTATCTATATGGATATCTATCAAGTATCGAACGTTTTGTATGATGATTAAGGCTATGTTCAGATGACCGCGCGGTAACCGCGCGGGATCAAATGAACAAATCGATACAAGTTTGTAGAACTAGTACCGCGCGGTCATGTAAACAATATGCACTCTTTAGATAGATCTTGTGCCTCGCGGTTCGTCGTACCGCGCGTTCATATGAATATTCGTAAGATCCATGGAACCAAAAATGGCATTGATCGTTACTTCTTTTCTTTGTATTTCATCTCTCTATAAAAGAGAAATGTGTGATGTTTGCACCATTTTTTTTAAAAAATATGAAATTGAGACATTGTTAGAACAAGAAACAATCATAATACTGTTTTTGGAGATGAAACCGTTTCTATTCAAATAAAATATATTCCTAGGTAAATACCTATTGAGAATATATCTCCTTAGCGAGGTATACCAAATTTCTGTTGTGAAAACAATCTTAACTTCAAGATATTATTCGAGTATTATACAATTTTCCGTCGAGAGAACTAACTTAATTTCGTAAGATTTGAATACCAAAATGTCTCTCCACCTTTCCCATATTGAAAACATTTTCCTATATACAATTTCAACACGGATTATTTCTCGAACTCTGTGAACAATGTCTTGAAAAATTGAAATATATATTGCCTCATGTTCCTGGACTATATTTTGAATTTTTGATAATAAAATTGTGTGATGATAATAATATAGGAGATTGTCCAGCATATAAAAAATATTTTCCTGGGATTACCTCGTATCTCAGTTTTATTCAAATAATAATTTCATTTAGTCCCCCTCGGGAAATTTACTGTAAAAAAAAGAACGAAGGATTCAGTCACTAGAAAATAAAAGATTTCTTTTTTTAAAAAAAAACATCTCTCAAAGAATGTTTTTGTTCTTTTCTAAACGAGATATACTATATATGCGCTATGCGTAATTATGATTGATAATGATAGCCAGGGCTAATACTCATAAATAGTTTTTCGCTAATTTTCAAAAAATGGGTGCTTTGACCTAAATTAATTGCAGATATTCCGAGCACTAGAATTATGGTCCATATTAATATATTTAATTCAAATTCTATTTTAAAAATTATTTTATTTGATTTTAAACTCTGGTAACATAACAGTTTGAAAAACTCAAGAGCTTTGTAAACAGGGAGACCATAATTATTTCTTCCTCTTTAAAGTTTTCTATCATGATGGCAAGTGTGTTTGATTGTTTCTTGTTTACAAACTTCATGTTACCCTCTCGAGAAATAAAACACAATATAGACTAGTGTTTTGTTTGTATGCTACAACAGTGTTTACTCAGACTATCTTTTACACCTACAAGAAAATAGATATGTATTAATAAAAGTGATTCTTCAAACCTGGTTTACAGGACCTACCAAATTATAGTTCATTTTATTGAATACTTTTGGTCGGAGATCTCACCAAAATCATTCATTTCTTGATTGAATTTAAAATCACCGAGGCAGTCTTCCTGGTCTGGTGGATAGCACTTGGGAGACAAGGGTCCAATCCCGGGGTCGGAAAATTTTCAAATTAGTGCTAGTTATTTTGGGTTGCACTCAGCCTCGTGAAGAGGATCTGCGATCGGCAGTTCCCGAGCAAAATTATTTTATTTGATAAAAGATTGAACAGATTATTAGTACATGAATGGCTCTTAGAGATGCTCTGATTTCCACAGTTGTGAAGAGGCCTTACCACAAGAAAATCTACTATTACAATCACCGAATTGTCTTGATATAGCTTGTCTAAAAATCCTTAATCTGAATGTCCATGCCAATATTTTATGCAGGACATAGATTCCTGTACTAATTTTTCATGTAGGAAAATAACCATTTTTATTAAATTGTCTTTTTCATCATATAGCCTAAAGTTATTTTCCCCTCCACACAAAGTATCGAGCAATTTCCCCTTGTCTTTGTTCAAGAGTCTGTGTAACATTTCCTTATTATTTTTCATTCATGAAAATTTAGGTCTCGTTTTAATTTTTATTGTTGTTTTTTAAGCCTCACCAATAACATATTTATATACATATTTATTTTTCATAATCCTGTTATCAAACTTTGATATTTTTTTTTAATATGACAGATAAAAGGGTCAGATTTGGTATTATCAATTTGAAACCTTTTGTCATTTTATGTATGGGTTTATAAGAATAAACAGCTCAACAATAATGAGTATTTCATTTTGGTGCTATCCCTCTATCATCTCCTCGTCAATCCATCTCTAGCCTCGAGGGGTTAACGGCTTCGACCAGAAGGCCTCATTATTTCAAAAACCACTAAAAATATATAAAAATGCAAAGATTTATAGACTTATTTTAAAAGGAGCATTAATTATCATCCAAGAATAGTTTGGTTCCTTTTCCACTTGGGGGACGTAACAGGACCCAAATTGATAATCTTTAATAGAAAGGTGTATCTTTCCACCTTTTCAAAAAACTATTGCAAGATATTTATTATTTATACATACATCAAGATTTTCATTTGGGGGCTGCAGGAGACAATTTTTCGGGGAATGAAACTTCTCATTCATTAATGACATCGCATCTCCGTGTCCAATCATAGCCAAATGAGACTACAGCTCAGGTGGATTACGCGTAAGAAGTATTATTTACCATTCCCTATGGAACATTAGTAAGGCATAAATGGATTGCAAGAAATTACGCCTTCACAAACCTTTCTGCTCTTCAAAATACGGTAATATGTGTCCTTGAACTTTTCTGCATTTTGAGCGGTTTTTGAAATCCGGGGGCCTGGGTGACTTTATACTCACGCTGTATATTTTTTTCTCCCCTAAAACAAAAGAATCTACATTGTATCTACAATTTTTTACTTAACATTTACTAGTAAGCCTGCCCACTTAGCTAAACCCCATGGCTCTGTTAACCCGTTATTACTAGTATATTTCTATTGTTTTAATATTGCTGAAAAATAGGTAGATATAGGTACTATAGAACCACGCAATGTCAATGGGTGGAAATGGTTAGAAAAGTAGGTACCACACAGACAACTCAATTACACATTTTGACACTTTCGATCATGATAAAGGTAATTTATTATTAATAAAGAATGCAGGTGTTAGAGCTACTGGCCTTATACAACAGCATGTCTCAGGGCTTGCTCAATCTTGCGTCTATTGTTTTATTGTTATTTACAAGAGTGAAATAATTTAAAAGCCTGTTAAAAAATTGTAAATTAAAAGTTTCACATCTACTGCTCCGGACAAAGACTAAGATTTTTTTTCATATTCTCAAACAATTTTCTAAGACATTTTCAAAATCAATGACTTTACCCTCACTTAAATGAATACTCCAGTCAAGCAAACTTGGTTGTGTACGAAACTCAGAACAAGTGTAGTTGGCTGTTCTGAGGTGTAATTAGCCTCATGAGGACAAGTGAGTAGCTGTTATCAGTTGTACTCAAACGGCAGATGAGCCTGTACTTTGGTTTATCTTCTTAGTTGGCTTCCACAGCGGCCTAAATAATCAGAATTTCTGATATTTATTTTACAAGGTCCTCAGGTTTAATCTTATCACTCAGAAATCATTTATCATATTAAACTACACCTCCAAAACCAAATTTCAGCTTCCGAGTTTGTTTCCAAACCACCGAGAAGGCAAGATAACTTTGTATTTAAACAGAAAATTTGAAGAAAAAAATCATAATTTTCATCGTTCATTTTGTATAATTACCACTTTGGGTAACGAATATTGTGCCGGAAGAAAAAGTCATGAATTTTTTTTTTTTGTTAAACCTAGGACATAGTTTCAAGCAGAAATACAGAAGATATACAAAATCTTTCGCAATAAAATAAAATGTATTGAATTATTTAACTTAGCTCAAATAGTTTTTTATATTTTGAAGAAGGAAGCAAGAGAAACTTTGCAATACTTTGTTTTACGAAGTAGTGAGTAAAACAAAAAGTCTGAAGTAATAAAAAGGTGAATTGCTGTAGGGATAATTACAAGTCCCAACTTCATCATTAATAAGAGAAGGCGAGGCAGTATAATAGATATTAGAACTGAAGTGATATAGAGCTCTTTTGCAATGGGGTTGGCGTAGTCTATGAAAAAAAAAATTCAGTAAACAGACGAATGTGAACGATTTGTGTGATATAGGCGAGAAAAAGTCGGTAAAATTCATCTATACTTCCGACCCATATTAGTTGTTAAAACACCAATGATCAAAAAGAGCAAAAGATCTTAACCATCACAAAAGCTCAAAATCCTATCATAGGCTGACCATGTTGCCAGGACTCAGACCGACTCTAGCATGGAAAAATCACCACCTCTCCTCTTCAGTGGTCTTATAAGAGGTTGGTAAGACGCTCTGACTGGTAATCAGTAGGACGTGGGTTCAAACCCAGCCAACCCATGGTATTTTATCCTCATGAATTTAAGATATTTACCACATAATAATAGCGCCCAAAAACTGCCAGTGTCAAGAGACTCTTTAGTCCTATTCGGGCAGTATAAATAAGGACTATTATTATTATACCTTTTAGAAGACCAAAGAGATATGAGAATATGTAGGTAGTAAATGAATTTCGGACGTTGAAACCACTGTGAGCCAGAAGAACATTGCCGAAGACTGAGTAGAGTGGAGCAGGCAGTGTATGAAGCTAAGAACCTCCACGATAAGTTATAGTTGCAGAGTAAGTAAGTCGGCTCAATTAGGTTAGTAAACAGATAATGAAAACATTTCCTAGTCTCATTGTCTGTCTGTTTGTCTTTTTTTTACAGCCATACTCCCGAACATTTGTCCGACTCTGATGAAACTTGAATTTGCTGATCTTTGGGACCTATTGGATGACGGGGGCCTTTAAATGGTAACTAATGTATTTACCCAGAATAATATAGCTGGAAGTTTAGAGAGAAGAAAACATTTATTACTGCAACACTCTCAGCTTCCTTAATTACCTATACAACTATATTTTATGTCATATCAATAGCATCAGTAATATTCTCAGCAATCTCGAAAAGTCATGCGACGATCAGATTCAAATCAAGCATAGAAAGGCGAAGTTAAAAGATTAACCGGTTGGAGAGAAGGAAAATTATAACATTGTATAAACAAAAGACAATTTTCTAACGAGAAAATTAAGATCACATAAAGTGATGTCAACTTATTCTGTCTCCGGGCGGTATTCGAACCAAAAGCCTCCAGACGAAGAGATAATTATCTTAAACAACTCGCCACGGGATAAAAATATGAAGATGAAACTCTGATATCCGATATCTAGCATTCTAACAGCTGTCCTACGAATCTTATTATTCGAAACCCATAATAGAATCAAAATTTTCTTCCTGAACTTCAGACTATCTATATACTCTAGATTTTTCTGTGTATGCATGGCCTCGGGTTATAAATATGAAGTGAATGTATTATATATGTTTTTATTGCGAATGTAAAAGTATAACTTTATTATTACGCAACGAGTATTTCTAGGGATATAATTTTATTTTAACTCTCTCAAACTCAATATCTCTCTCATTTACATAGGGTCTTCTTTTTCTTTCCTCAGGCGATCCCGCAATGCGATTTGTAGACGTAACTAAATTTTACCTATTGTATAAAATAAACGAGATTTATATATGCTACAATGAACTAATTCTGAGTGACCTAAAATGAAGGTAATCTAAATCAATATTATAAAAACAATAGATAGATGCACACTGTATATCCTAAATTATATCCACATTGAATGATATCAAACACAGCAGCTCTTCGGGTTACTTTGTAAAAGTATATTTTTTTCTGTTATTTTCTCACAACTTTTTATCATTCCAATATCAATTTTGTCATTAACATGTACCTATCCTACATATTACCGAAGATACTCGAGAAGTCTGGAGTTACCCCCGAACACAGCAATAGAAAATTCGAAAAAAATTGATGTTTTTTTTTCAATTTCCCTATCTAAGTGAGATACATTATGCAGGGACGTTACTAGGCTAGTCAGCACCCAGGGCAACCACCAAGTTTGGCGCCCGTTCTGGCGCTCCAAAACCTCGCGCCCGGGGCAGCCGCCCCGTTTGCCCCAGCCATCTAAGTTACGTTCCTATGTGGTCACTTTAATAAGTTCAACAGAGGCTAGCTAAGCTCTTCCCGGTCGGACTCTATTTATTATATATATATATATATANCCATGTATATATATTTTGAGCATATAGGTGCGCAGATGACTACCATAGCTTCTCAGTACTGATAAATTATTTATTTTTCCTAATCAATTAATGACGATATAAATGGTATACAATTCCATACTATTAATAAAAAGAATAATTCATAATGGCCACAACCATCAGGAATACCATATCTAAATTTAAAAAAAAATTCTATATACCTATATAAAGAAAATTTCATCAATTTTTGTAGGCGGGTACAAATCAATCAATAGGTATTTCTCCCTATTTTATCAAAAATTATATCTAATCTTTTTTAAACGACAAATTTGATTTCTAACTTGTGAATTTGAACTTTGAATGCTAGTTTGTGTTTCCAACATATTCGACAAACAGTTCCCTCTGGCATTTGATGAGTATATTTTCCTTTTGAGTACGAGTAACAATCCCCTCAAGGCAAGCATTTTCAGTTAATTTTATAGAGATTGTACCACATAATACATTTATCTATGCATTAGTTTTTACTGCACTGTTACGTTTACCGATAGGAAATGCGGCCTTTTTTTGCCAGAAAGGTATCTTCCTAACCCACGTGAAGGTATAATTAAGTAGGTTACGATAATACGATTGGATATTAAAGATTAGTTTAATTACGATGATATGTCAAGTAAAAACATAATTATTATGTAGGTACTATATCTCCACTTGACGAAAAAATTGTTTAAGAATCTAATCCTTGAATTGTGAATAAATGTCCTGTGTGATTAAATTAATTTTTGAAACATATAAATAACAATTAAAAAGACGAGTAAATACCTATCGGATAAAACAATGATGTGAACAATTTGCGATGCTAATCGCGACATAAAACTGGCTTTATTCTTTATTGAATCAATCGGTGGCCAACATTCTGTAATTCGTATCTGCAGAATTTTAAAATAATTAATTTTTATCACCTACAAAATTCAATTTCTATCAATTCAATAATTAGGGTTGAGGTATATATGTCCGGATCCCTGTGAACCAATCGGAAGTCCCAAAAATTTGAATTTTTAAAGTCCCCCACCGAAGGCGTAATGAATTCCATGTATGATTTATTAACATTCCAAGGGGAATTAATGATATACATGAGATTGTAGAAAATGTACTTGAAGGTGACATCTATCGAGGTCAACCTCAGCTGATAGTGCAAGAGAACATAGAAAGCAACTCGGCAATATCATTATGTTTTGTAAGAGATGTCAAAATATTGATAGGAATGAATTCCTCACAAAATTATAAGCCAAGAAAATTATTAGACCTAAAAAAATACCAATTCAATTTTTTAATTTTATTGACAAATTTTATCTCAAAATCGGTCACGACTCACGACAACATTATCAATTAAATGTTTTAGATATCCGTTTTACCAATTCAATTTTTTAATTTTATTGACAAATTTTATGTCAAAATCGGTCACGACTCACGACAACATTATCAATTAAATGTTTTAAATATCCGTTTAGTCTTTGATTTAAAAAATACTTTGCAAAATTCTGATTGGCCATTACTGAGTTACGAGTTCAAAAGCGGTATCGGTTCCATCCGATAGGTACCGATCCGATAAATATGTCCAAACTATATAACCGATTTTTATAAAATTTAACATAGAAATTGTTGGAACCCTAGATGAAGTCATGTCCCTAGGGTACTTAAGCGAAGCCTGATAGTGGATTTATAAATATAATACCTTTGAGCACACATTTATAGCTGCAGTGATGAGGCTCGAAAATAATCTCAGACGAATGTAAATAAGTGCTCTTCGTACAAATCTTTCCGAAGGATTACTTAGCGATATACCCGCCAACAAAATCATCATATTTTAAAATTGAGAATTATTTAGAAAATTTATATCGCAACAATATTTCACACATTTCAAACATAATAAAATTAAGACAGATAATAAAATTAAGACAAATTATACACATGTAGGTACATAAAATCATTTTATGTTAGCAATAGATGGTGAAGGTCTATGCAGTGTATGTGTAAGCGAAATACTTAAAATATTTATTCTGATTTTCAAATATTTTCAGCTCAGATTTTTTTTTTCTCTGTCAAATGTTTTTATAATACGAGTAGAAAATAATGGTTACATTATTTAATAGAAAATATCGGTTCAGATAAATGATAAGGTGATCATCATCATGTTCAACATAAACCTATGTTGAATGATACTCTGAACACCAAAGCATTGGTCTGATGATGCTTGTCTGAATGCTATTGAAAGGTCATCGTCTAAAATATTGAAATGTATTTTGATTATTAAAATAATTTATTTTTTAGTTATTTGTTTGTTATATAAAAAACTCATCAAGTCACAAGTACCAAATTATTATATGCATAGAAAAAACACTTAAATTCAAAAATAGTTTTCTGTTATTTCAAGGCGAAATTAAAAAACTGTTGCATGCCTATTGTTAAATTAAATTTTATATCTTCAATTAAATTAACATAATTTTATAAATGATTAATTTAAAACTTTTAGCAATTTTCCACTAACCTGTTTTTTGCAGCCGCTGCTCTATCTCGCTGTCGTCTGTTTTTAAACCAATTTCCAACTTGGGTGGGTGTAAGTCCTGTGGCCTGAGCAAGCTCTCTCTTCTTTGTGGGATTTGGGTAGGGATCTTGCAGGTACCACTCCCTGAGTAAGCTTCTTGTTCGTTCTTTAAAGCAATGAGTCTTTTGTTCCCCATCCCAAATAGTCCTTGGCAAGGGAAATTTCTTTCGAACTCTGTATTTATCTACAGGTCCTAAAGGTCTGCCCCGTAATTTCTCTGCTTCTTGGTAATGAGCTTCCAACCACATTGCTTGTAACTTCCCGTGCGAGTCTTTTGTAAACTTATGATGTTCTAATATTGAATACATTTCACGATAATTTCCACTATGAAAAGATACGATTGCTCTCGCTCGAAGAACGGCTTCGTTTTTATTTAACTCCCCGATATTTGGATGTGCTACTGGTAATGACCATAAAAATCGAGCTAATCTTTCAATATCACCACTTTCTTCTAAAGTTTCACACACGGTAGCAACCTGACTAACAGTAAAATTTAATGTCGGTAAAGCGAACATGGGGCATGGGATAACTGGCGCGAGGCGCGAGATATTATTCTCTCCGAGACCGAGAGCCATTCCTCTACGAGAACATGGCTCGACCCGTGTTAAGATTCGTGATACACTATAAACTGACTCAATAATATTTCAAGAGTGACGGGAACAATCTCTAACTCCTCCCTAATTAGATATGTTACCATGACAACAGCCAATGAAATCGTTATGCGTATAGGTTACAACCCTGCCGCAGAAGATACTGAGATTGCAACACTATCTGCCTTCTGCTTTTGTGCGATTTGCTTATTTATCACATTATACAAGTAGGAGCTAGGCGAGAAGAGGTAGTTTTGATGTGACAGTAATCACCTAATAAAAGAAATGAGGCAAAATTATCATAAATCAAATAATAGGTACATATTCCCCTAGAAAACATATTTGTGATCCAAACATTTCCGCCAAATCTAATATAGGTTTCAACCTCAGAAATAACTATCGTAATAGGATATTATATATTTACTATCTCCTGGTAATATATTTATGAACACTTCCTCCCAACTCACAAGATGGAAAACTTTACCTCATCAGGAAAAAGAATTAAATTGTTTTAAACCAATGCTTATCAAAATAATGCACCTATATAGGTACTTTCCCATACATGATGCTAAAATTGCATTCGACCAACAGCCTTGAGGTCAAGAATCCGTGAGTACTGAGTGCGTCTATACATACGCGCTGAGCTACTGAAGCTGAAGAAAATCAGAAAAAATATTTTTAATAGATACTTTTAATTTTAAATATGTATACAAATTCTTCACAATAATTTTACGTGATTAATTTATTATTATTCCATCAATTATAGGGATTTTGTACAAAGGGTCGACAGTTCGTGCTTACAGTAATGACGGATTTCTGAAATGAAAATTTATTATTTATATCATTATGTCAACGTTTTTATTATTCTAATAAATGTCCTACAGCCATTAGTTAAAACATAGAATAGCCCAAAATGGCTGTATTTTTTAATTAACATCAGAGCCTTTAATTGCTTAGTTTAAAAGATTTCCAATGTAGAATTAGTACCTACTGAAATGTTAACGTGGGGATCACTAAGGATAACTTTTGAATCTCTGAATTTAAGTGGGGGACCAGAAATCAAGAGTATGGAAAATCTGAACCGATCATTTTCAATCTCGTTCAAAACAAATTCTGACCAGATTTTTGTTCAGTTCTGTATTTTTTTCCCCCTCGTTCAGGTTTTTGTTTTATTTATAGGTATTTGCCATTTGTTTCGTTAGCTTAACAACGCAGTTATCTGAAATTTTACGAGAACGAAGCCAAGCTAGTTTAGCGTTCATAAAAAAGTAGCCTCTTGTTATCAATTTTTTTTAATTCGAAATTATTTGAATCATAAGAAGATAAATAAATATAATGCGGTTTCTAACATCGTCATCTCAAAAACTCGTCAAAATTAAAGAATAAATTGACCCGTCAAATTGACCATGCACCCTAAGAAGATAAAGACATTGAAAACATTTGGGAAATCAACATCGATAACGCAAATGTTTCCCGTTTGCCCCAGGGAGGGGCCCCAGGGAGGGGCAAACGCGATTTGTGGGGCGCCAAAAATAAATTAAATCCGACAGTTCACGAGACAGACGAGTTCCGCGAGTGACGTGCGCTGGCGGAGGAGGATGAGTTACTAGAAAGTTCCCCTCCTCCTGTGCCCCTTTCGCTAGGTACTGTAGACAAAAGTTTATACGCATCATTGTCGCCCAGAATAGAGATGGATAGACATTTTTTTAGCCAGGTGGGATGGGACGCCAAAATGGGTGCTTTCCACGGGTGCTGACCAGCCTATTTACGTCCCTGGTTGCATCAATTTTTGCATTATTAGAAGTTCGAGATCTGAACCAAGCACTGCAACAGTAATGCTATGAGGATCGCTCATTTCTTTCTCTTTTATTTCGTTGCTTGTATACCAACAGCAGTAAACCAGTAACAAAGATACCGCCAGTCATTTTTTTTCTTTTTAAAAAATCTTATAAACCTGGATGTTTTTTTAATTAGAATTATTTTTTATTTTTTTTAATTGAAAGTTATATGTATTAAACAATCTTTGGAAGCGGCCACTAATATACGTAAGCGTAATGTCCGTATTATTAGGTCCCCGCAAAAGTTCGACTATTGTACAATCACATAAGTTAATACTTTTATAATACGATGTTTTATTATAATTTTTTGGGTTGCTTCCATTTATTAAAAAAAAATATCTCGGAATATTGCAGAGATTTAAGCTTTCCGAGAAAAAACAAACAAAAAATATTTGAACCCTGTCAGAGTTCACATTTGGTTGTAAAGCGTGCATTTTTTTTTTCTTTTTTTTTGTGAAATATTCACATGGAGTTATTGGGTAAATGATACTTCTTTTTATTATTTCAGTTATTCTTAATTTTTGATCGAACAATAGTTTTAATACTACCAAAGTACCAATTTTATTTAATATATGCCTGTTTGTCTGTCTGTTCGTTCCACGATAACTCTCGAACGCCTTGTCCGATTTTGATGAAAGTTAATGACATAATACGTACATAGTATTAGCTAATTGTTTTCCGAATTCTGTTGGGAATAATGGCTGTGAGGTCTACAGTTCACATTACCTCTAGTATTCTCAACTTTAGGTATTTATATTGAACAAATATAAGTTTATTGTACCTTGTAGTAAAGTTTTTTTTTTTTTTTTTTTTTTTTTTTTTTTTTTTTTNTTTTTTTTTTTTTTTTGTAAATATTGTATTTTTACTTTATCTTTCCTTATACGAAGTGTAGGTAAGTTAAAGTATTGTACTGGTGAAAACTTTCGATGTCGTTTTTTTTGCTTTTCAGGACGGATTATGACGCTTAAATACCAAAATATGGGTCTAGAAAAAAATGTGTGACCGTCCGTCCGCAAATAGTATTCGAGCATCTACAGACTTTATTATTAAGACTGGAGATAGCACCTTCTGGGGTACATTTATGGGTGAAAAGGGGTTATTTTGGGGTGACCCTCTAGAACCTAAACGGCACGCCCGACAACAACTGAAGGCTCCCAAATCTAATTATGACAACATTTTCAGTGGAGAGCTGTGACAACAGCCGAATGCTGATAATTAATATAATATTTTCATCAAATATCTGGGACATTCGGAGGCTGAGATAGTCCTAGAATAAAGGAAGATAAAGTTTAGTACAGTTTTCCTTATCATTTATTTTTACAATGCTGTCACGGAATTATAGATTTCAACTCACAATTCTTTGCTCTGTTCGATTTCACTTATATTTAGCATTTCATCAATACAGGGACGTGACTAGGGGGGAAAACGGGGCGTCTGCCCCGGGCGCGAGGTTTTTGGGGCTCTAAAATGGGTGGCTGCCCCAGGTGCTGACTAGACTAGTTACGTCCCTGCATCAATGTCCCATAAATTCTCTGATCAACACATCAAATCCCATAAAAACTGCTGGACCGTTTTTCATAAAATTTGGAGGATAGCTTTCATTTTAGCGTATAAGAAGAAGGTATTTTTCAAAATTTCACATATACGAATCTATATAAAAATAAAGTATCTAATTACAATGCCGACTGTACGCAAGAAATATACAAATAGGCATATTATTCGTAGGAAGAAGAAATTTATTGATTCAGATTTTGAAAGTGGGTGAAAAAGATCAAGGTCGATTCTAACGGTTCATTATTAAAAATTAGGTAAAAATGTATCAATCGAAATAAAAATTAATTGTGGCATCATCGTTTCCCATGGTACCTGTATGAGAAAACAACTCTTAATATTTTTTTTTCCCACTGAAGTTTTTAATTGTCACCATAGGTCTATTCTTGGATGACTGGAATTGACATGGCCCCCAAGAACTATATCATTAACTGTAATAAAATCAATAGTGGCATCATCGTTTCCCATGGTACCTGTATGAGAAAACAACTCTTAATATTTTTTTCCCACTGAAGTTTTTAATTGTCACCATAGGTCTATTCTTGGATGACTGGAATTGACATGGCCCCCAAGAACTATATCATTAACTGTAATAAAATCAATAGTGGCATCATCGTTTCCCATGGTACCTGTATGAGAAAACAACTCTTAATATTTTTTTCCCACTGAAGTTTTTAATTGTCACCATAGGTCTATTCTTGGA
>CM022885.1:12974908-12990824 GCA_012654025.1 Pachypsylla venusta
TATATATTTTTTTTTTAAATATGGGAAGAGAAAATCTTTGTGAAACTCTCAGAGCGTACTACAGAGAAATTAACATTAAATTACTTTGTTTCCAGACAAAGATGTTATTCTGATGGGATATTATAGGTTATATTCGATGTGCTCACTGCCTTGTCACTCAAATTCAAAGTATTGATCTCATATGACTCTCGTCTGTTGAGTAAGTTGTGTATAGTATTCAATCGTAATTAGGTACTTAATTGCTGATATCAGATTTCCTGAATATCTGATATCAGAATCGTTTTAACAAATAAGTGTGTCATTGGAAAATAAGGATTAATCTCTAATTCTCCTTGGCTGTTGAGTTTTAGTATATTATTTTTACGAGTACGCTTACCTAGATCAATTTTAGATACGCAAGCAATTAAGACCGCCATTTGAAATGTCAAAACGTTCAGTAGGAACTATTTTCTTTATTATTCCTTTCCTGCAGACCCAAGGCGTAAATCGGAAGCCTATTTTAAATCTTGCTTTGAGTATCGTGTTTTCAACCAAAAAGCCATCAGCACAATTGTTAGGAGTACAATAGAATTGTGAATAATTCAAAATCACATCAAAACCATTATTCCATTTTCGAAGTAAAATTACCTATATTATTTTTTATTTTTTTTAGATAATGGACTGTGAAACAAAAACAGGGAACGCACAAGAAGAAATCGTCGTTGAGAAATCTCCGTCAGGTCATACTGCTATCGTTGAGGGAAATCATGATAGACAATCGGATGATGATTTAATCACTGATTCAAAAAATTCAGAACAAGAATCGGTGCATGTTAATGAATCGTTAGTTACAGAAGAGACATCATTAAATTCTTCCCTAAAAATAATAAAGCAAATTGACGTACCTAATGAAACATCCAACAATATTACAGAGTCGAAATGTTTAGGCACAGAGGAAGTGCCTGTAATTGTGGATATTCCCGACACAAATATTGAAGATGAGTCTAGGGAAAAAGATAATCAAGTAGTAAGTAATGTTGACGTAAACAATGAATCTACGCAATCCCAAGAGCCAACTACAGAACCCAATTTTGTGGGTGAAGATGAACACACGCATATTAAAATTTTGAAACCGAGTGTTCAAGATGATGTACATCATGACGAAAAAAACACTTTAGAGGAAAATAATATTGATGGTGCTGTTGAAATTTCTAATCATGCACAAGAATCCTTAAACAGGGAATTCTCTGTTGAATCAAAAGCTTTACCTGAAGATATCAGTGCTACAAATACTCATCCTACGGATCATGAAGAACAAAATTCACAATCTGATCCCAAATCTGATGAAACTATTATACCGAATCTGTCCGATAAATATAATGTAAATACTAATACGAGTAAATTTTCTTCTAAACTTCCTATACTTGAAAATACTACTAAAAATTTACCAACGAATTATGATAATGATAGGTTACCTCAACAAACCACGCCTTCATATGAGAAAAATATACCGGAGTGTACAGGGGAAGACAATGTAGAAGATACCAACTGTGGCAATGAAGAATATAAAAACAATACTGAATCTTCTGATAGTCCAAGCATTAGCAATAGCCAAAGTAAAGAATTGGATGACACATCTCTGAGTAAATCAGAAGAGAAGAACCTTAATGTAGAGACTAACGTTGATAACAATATCTCCAGTTCGGATAAATCAATACCGATAATGAATACAACTGAGTCTGAAATTTTAAATGAGAATGAAAGTAATTTGAATGAAACAAAAACTGATGATGTAGTCGAGCCGATGGATGTGGATGATATTGAAGTTAACAATAAGGCCCATAAACCAATGAATGTTGATTCCGAAATTGAAGGTAGCACTGAATGTGGTCAAAATGCTTTAACCGGAGATGCAATTAAAGGTAGCACTGAATGTGCTCAAAATGTTTTAACCGAAGACGCAATCGAAGGGAGTATTGATATCGAAACTAAAAGTGTCAATATTGATTCTGTAAATTCTAGCTCGTCCGAAAATTTTGAAAACAAAGGTGAAAAAAATTCTAATGAAGAGACTTTTCTTTTTGAAAATTTTAAGACTGATAGTGAAACTATTTTAGAAGAAACTTCTAATGATGAAAGAAAAGATTTTCCTGATCCAGGTGTTAATAATATAAGCAATAAACCTTTAGAAAAAGAGACTATAGAAGACGTAGCTACAACCCGACAAAGTTTGAATGAAAATGAAACTGAAGAAATTATAAAGGCTACAGAAGAAAAAATAATAGAAAATTCCGATACTGCGGGAGAGAGTTCTGAAGAAATGAAACGCGAAAGTCTTGTGGAAAAAGACGGTGAAGAAATTAAGGAGAAAATTTCAGCTTCTGAGAATCAAGTCTCAGCTGAAGAAAAATTACAGGAAGAGAAAACCGAAAATTTGGCGGAAGAGAAGTTAAAAATTAATGACCTAAATCAAATTGAGGCTACCGAGGAAAAATACCTTGAAAACTCCAAGATAGATATTTCAGAGTCTAAAAAGGATATAGATCCTCCAAATGATGAAGAAATACTGTCAAAAACTGATATGAAGATAGAAAAATTTGATAAAAACGTAATCTTTGAAAAGTTTGACTGTAAACCTCTAACTATTAGAGCTGACATTAACATAGAAGAACTGCAAAAACTGAAATCAGCACCTATTGAGCTAACTGGTGATGTAAATGAATCCGATTCAGTGGTAGATAGTGAAGTAGATAAAGACAATCGGGATAAAAAAAATGCACAAGAGAAAGAAAACTCTGTGGACAAAACAAGAGAAAGGTTAAAAGAAAAAGAAAAGAGTAAAGCAAAAGAAGATGCTCTAAAGAGGGCAAAAGAAGAGGCTCAGAAAAAAGCAAAAGAAGATGCTCTAAAGAGGGCAAAAGAAGAGGCTCAGAAAAAAGCAAAAGAAGATGCCCTGAAAAAAGCTAAAGAGGAAGCTCAGAAGAAAGCTAAGGAGGATGCCCTGAAAAAAGCTAAGGAAGAGGCTCAGAAGAGAGCCAAAGAGGACGCTCTGAAAAAAGCTAAAGAGGAGGCGCAGAAGAAAGCTAAAGAAGATGCCCTGAAAAAGGCTAAGGAAGAGGCTCAAAAGAAAGCCAAAGAAGACGCTCTGAAAAAAGCCAAGGAAGAGGCTCAAAAGAAAGCTAAAGAGGACGCCCTGAGGAAAGCGAAAGAGGAAGCTCAGAAAAAAGCGAAGGAAGAAGCTCAAAAAAAGTCAAAGGAAAGGATTAAAGCTCAGGATAAAAATAAAGAGAAGACAAAGGAACCTGATAATCCTAAAATCAAATGTAAAAAAATGGATATAGAGGAACAACAAGATGTTGTACCCTTAAGGAAACCTTCTACAAGACGCATCGTCAAAAACTATTACCCAAACGAAAATGAAGGAGACTCTATGTCTTTACGAGTGTATGAAGTTTTCAAGGATTTGAAGAAAATTTTACGCAGTAAACAACAAGAAATAAAAGATCAAGATGCCATGAAAGAAAAGAGAGTTGCCGCTCTGAAAGCTCAATATCAATTAGAGGTAAGCTTTCATTTTAATTTCGTTTACGAGTAGGTGTCTCTTTTACCAGACTTATAGGGTCAGTCTGTCTGAAAGATTTCTCTGAATGAAATAAAATAATCAACTTGAAATCTAGAGACTTTCGAGTTATTTTAATGGATACTCTTTAATAATTAATGTTCGGTACTCGCGTGTGTACACCTTCGTACCTACCTGTGCTCCGGTCCTGATTAGTGTATTGATTCTCACCACCCAACAAGTTATGCTAATGAGGGGACCGAATTCAGATCATCTCAAACCTTTGTGAAGTGAGTGTGCGTCTCTCTTATTTTTATTGTTAATATTTTTATGTGTAATTTTAGTGTCAATAATTTCGAACTTAACTTTCCAGCAAAACTATTTCTTATATAATTTAAAAATCAGTCCACTTCTCTCCAATTGTTAAATTCCAATTATTTTTACTCCATATCGAATTTACCTTTCTGACTGCTCAAAGATCCTATCAGATTTGATACTCAAAGTTCACAAATAGGTAAACTATTTTTTACTGACTTAATTTTTCTTATTTCAGGAAATGTTACCCAATGCTAAATCTGTCAAGAATTGTCATTCATGTAAAAAGGTAAGTAAATCAACTCGGAATTATTATATTAACCTCAGTTGTTGTTTTGCAGACGAAAGTTGCGGGGTAAGGAATCTTTAAGCGTGTTTTTTATTGAACTTTTATAACCCGTAATTTTTCCACTTTTTTCTCGTCTCCCTTTGTTTGTTCTCAAGACAAAGGGAAACAAGACCCCCACCACTTTTTTCTTCTTTTTATAAATAACCCACCAAAAACTAATATAAAATAAGTTAAATCTCGGAGAAGAGAGAAATTTTCTGCTCTTATAGAATTCGATTTGATCTTGAAAATGTTCAAATGTTTTAAGTGAATTTCCTCTTTCTCTTGATTTTTCCATTTTTGGAGTAAGTTAAAAGAACAGGCCTTTTTATCCCAAAAATATTTTACCTGAACATAATAATTGCCGTGTTTATGTCATATGGGCTAAGAACAAAAACTTATATCGTGGGTGCACACCAACTAGTTGTTGTTTTTTGCTGTAGCGGTGTTCCTCTTAAAAATTAACTGTTCTCCTCATTTCTAGATTCGGGTCTGGGAAATGGTAGAAGCAGGATGATATGGGGTTACCAAAAAGGTTTTGATGACCATCGCTGGAACTGTAATGGTACGCGTTCCAGGTCGTCCTGGTGCGTAGACCCGGCCATCATGAGGACGTATATGTGAATCGGATGATTCACTAAATAATATTTTTAAAAGCTTGGGAAAAGTACATTTGTAAATTCAATTAAATAAAAATAATTGATTAATATTAAAAAACAAAGAAGAAATAATCATTTGTTTGGTGTCCCATGTTGGTATATTGTTCTTAGGACTTTATTAGAATTTCTGTAGAGCAAGGTGGTAAAATGGAACATTAATCTAATGTTCCATTTTACCATATTGCATTGTGGTTATGTGTATTCCTTCCAAAAATGTCACCGAAATATACTCTCCTGTTATATACTCTTTTTAACTAATTTTGCTTATGTTGCTCGTGGTTACGTGTAATCCAGTTAGATTACAGTGATTGACTTGGTTCTGGGTGTTTTGTCCTTTAAAAATGTCAGGATTTGTTCTTTACAAATGTCAGAATTTGTTCTTTACTAATGGTCAAACATTTATCGCTTGCTTCCCAATCAATAAATAGTGGCATCAGCGTTACCTATGGTAGCTGGATGTAGATAGATCCGTGAAACGTTAATTGATCGTGTGTCTTTTTAGAAAAATTGTTAATTTTAAAATTGTAAATCCCACGTGAGTTCGTTTATTTATGTTTTCAGCTTAAACGAAATGTTTATAAATGTAGTGATGAATCCGGAATCCGTCAATTTTGTTCTTTATTATGTGGCCTTAAATACGCATTAAGAAAATTTGACCTTCAAACGGAAGAAATGAAAGTTCGTCTTTGCAATCACTGTCATAGACTTGCTTTCCCTTCCGATAAAACTCTAATGTGGAAAAGTGATTTTTACTGTGACGAAATATGTTTAGGTAAGAAATATGAATTGACAAAAGATTATCTTTTTTGTGTTTAATAGATGATAAATGTAAATGCATTGCACTTTTTACTTTCTTTATTCTATAAAAAGGAAATTATTGTAATCGGCTGAAGTTTTCAATTCCAAAACGTTTTTGAGATGCCCAGTTTACTATTTTTTAATGTATAGGTAGGTTTATGCAATGAACTTTTGCGTTTCAAAAAAAAAAAAAAAAAAAAAAAAAAAAANAAAAAAAATGGTACGGAAAACCGTACTAGACCTTCTCTTTAATCATTCCATCAGACTACTATCGAATGTAGATGTTGCTCTCCTAAAGTTTTAAGTCTTTTAGTGATAATATTGTCATATTTGTATTTTCTGTTGATGTTGACCATTATTTTAAAAAGATTTTGCAGCCTTCGGCTTCGGACTTTGCTCTTTAGTGATGGTATTATTTTTAAAATATTTGGCAGCCTTCGGCAGTGGACATTGTTCTTTAGTGACAGTATTATTTTGAAAGATTTTTCAGCCTTAGCAGCCTTCGGCTGCGGACTTTATTCTTTAGTGATGGTATTATTTTGAAAGATTTTTCAGCCTTCGGCATGGACTTTGCTCTTTAGTGATAGTATTATTTTAACAAGATTTTGCAGCCTTCGGCTGCGGACTTTACTCTTTAGTGATGGTATTATTTTTAAAATTTTTGGCAGCCTTCGGCAGTGGACATTGTTCTTTAGTGACAGTATTACTTTGAACGATTTTGCAGCCTACGGCTGCGGACTTCGCTCTTTAGTGACAGTATTATTTTGAAAGATTTTGCAGCCTTCGGCTGTGAACTTTCCTCTTTAGTGACAGTATCATTTTCAAAGATTTTGCAGCCTTCGGCTGTGGACTTTTCTCCTTAGTGATAGTATTATTTTAAAAATATTTGGCAGCCTTGGGCAGTGTATATTGTTCTTTAGTGACAGTATTATTTTCAAAGATTTTGCAGCCTTCGGCTGTGGACTTTGCTCTTTAGTGATAGTATTATTTTATTTTAAAGTAGGAAAATTTTTCCTAGCATCTTTTGTAGATGCTAGGAAAAATGCCATTTTTGAGGCAAAGATTGAATATATGTGCAAGTGGTTTTGATATATAACCAATTGTAGATTTTATGGTTTTCATGCTAATACCATCATGGCATTGGGCTGAACAGCCTTTTAACTGTTTTACAATATCTTCTATTTCTTTGACTTTAATTGTTTTAAGATAGAACGATGTTTCTGTATTAATTTGCGACTCATCGCATATTACAGACGGTCTATTCGTTGTAGGTATCGATGCAGCTGTATTTGTTCCTACTTTAGAATAATATGAGTTAAAATGATTTGCTACTTCTTTCGAATTTATATTTGCACTGACTTTTCGTCCATCTACTTCTATTTGTACTGGATCGGGGACTTTTGATTGTTTGAATTTTGTGACGTCATTCGAAATTCCCCAAATTTTCTTTTTATTTCCATGTGCTTTCTCAATTTGTTCTTTCAAATAATTATTCTTTCCCTTGTATATTATTGTTTTTAATTTATTACGATATTTTTTATAATGTTCTTGAATTGATAAATTCATCGGTTGTCTTTTGCACAATATATGAAGCTTATCACGCGTTTTAATCGACGTGATCATCCCTGATGTTATCCAAGGTGAGAGTTTTTTTGGAACTTTTTTTAATTTTGTTTCCGTATTTTTTTCTAAAATGTTTTTGAATTTTTTTGAGAAAAATGCTGAACATTCTTCAGCGTCCTCCTTACTGTAAACATCATCCCATTTCTCGGATTCCAGGTCAACAATTAGGCTTTCAATTTCGATTTGCTTTGTTTCATAATAATTGGTCAATTTTGCTGATGTAAAAGTATTACTGGAAGTTCGTTCTATTTTAAGTACAGTAGCATAATGATCAGACGTGGCGGTTTGCAAAACAAAACCTCCACATCTATCATTTGTACCAGGAGCCACAAATATATGGTCAATGCATGTTATAGATGTATCTTTTACTCTTGTAGGGTTATTTATTATGGACATGAAAATAATATTTATGTTTATGTCCCCAAGAACAATACTGGTAACATTGTCACTTAATTTTTCTCGTGTTAAAATGGTTTCGAGATCACATAAAAATGTATCAACTTTTCCATTCGGTGACCTGTAGAAAGCGTAATATTGATATTTTTTAAATTGTATTTGAAAGTCAAATATAAGACAACTAGCTGTTTTACCCGTGCTTCGCTACGGGCTACAATAGCTCATATCAGCCAATACCTGCTTAATGTAAATAAGGAGGCCATCCGTCCTCCTGATGTTGTTTTCAGAAGCATGGACTATAAAGTCGTCCAAATGAAATGAATGTGCATTTAGATCACTATTTAAATGAGCCTCAGATAGAACGATACAGTCAAACTGTTCAAGCTCTCTCATTAATACACAAATTTCATTGTACTTTGAGCGAATACCACAAACATTCAAGTGAAAGATTCTTAGTTTAGAACGAAGTTCTTGTAAGAATACTTTACAATCGTCCACACTCCCCTCAAGTGTCTCGTACTCCTCGAAATTCATTTCAAAAACTGGACTATTTAGTTCCATTATAATTTAAATTAAAGTATTCGTTAAGGAATAACTTTTGGATCGCTCAAGAAAATGACTAAAATTGATACATTTTTTTTCTTTAACATGGCATGATTTCAGATTTATAAAATTATATTGTATCAGTATAAAAGATTGAATGTGATAAATTTTGGTATTGTTGTTTAAAGTATTCGTTAAGGAACAGATAATACCGAACAAAAGTTCGATTCTTTACGATTTCGAGAAGTATTGCGAGACACGAGATGGACTGCAAACAGTGTGATTTGATGTTCTTATAAAACGGTATGCTTTTGGATCGCTCAAGAAAATGACTAAAATTAATACATTTTTTTTCTTTAACATGGCATGATTTCAGATTTATAAAATTATAATGTATCAGTATAAAAGATTGAATGTGATAAATTTTGGTATTGTTGTAAAGTGTATTGAAAGTTATATAAAAACGTATTATTTTTCTATAGTCAAATGATTGGTTAGGGTGATTTGTACTTGGGTTATTTGTAACGTTAGCATTGTTGATGCACAGCATAAAATATACACAATATTTGGGTATTTTAAACTTGTTAGGTATCTTGTTGTATAGAATGGGAAGATTACAATGAATGAATTGTGTTTCCTCTGTTTTAATTTTTTGGGATAGCTTTGATTTTTGGTTTTGTATGATTTTACTTTTTATGTAATAATTGTGTTTTTGTTTTATTGTGATTTTACTTTTTATTCTTGGAAATTTGTGATTTTTATTTTGTATTCCTCGAGTTCCTTCCTTGTGCTGATTTTTTGCACATGCCTGTCATTTTCGTTTTTTTTAATCAAGATAAAGCCATCTTTCACCCAAACAAATTTTATATTACTTTCCCTTGCGAATGATTTGGCTTCATTCAGTAATATCTTCTTTTTAGCAGTAATGTGTTCATTCAAATAGATAGGAACATTTGGTAAGTTGATATTGATTAAATCTGTAGTGAGAGCTCTTGATTGTTCCCCATTTTTAACTGTTTTAAAATTTCTGAATTTTTGAAGCCATTTATTTCTGAGATATCTTGAGCCCATGTGAGCTATAATGGGCCGCTTGCCTCTTTCCTTGTTCATCGTGTCTACTCTGTGTGCCACTTGTATATCTCCTTCGTTTATATTTTCAATACCTATAGATTTTCCAATAAGTTGTATAATATGAACCACATCTTCCCCTTTGGTCTCCGGAACGTTTCTGATTTCGATATTAGCTATTCGTGATCTATTTTCTAATGCGTCTATTTTTTCCTCATACATCTCTTTCAGATCTTCTGTAACTTTCTTCAGCTCTTTGTTTTCTTTCACCAATTCCTCCTGCCTTGCAAGGACTGACTCATAGTTCCTCTGCATTTCCCCGAATTTTCTCAACATTTCATCTAATTTCCTGTCCATGCACTCTGAGTTCCTTTTTAAATTCTTTTCCATATCCGAAACAGTTTTTTTGATTTCATGAGTGAAATCATTAATTTGTTGGACCAAATTTGGGTTGTCACCACCAGGTGTGACGAAAGCAAGTTCATCTCTTTTGATTTTACAGTTTGCACACTTCCATGCATCTTTTCTTACCCATTTTACGGTAATTGAGTTCCAACACTCCTACACATGCAAAATGTGCATTTATATTGCACAGAGAGCAAACTAACAAATCTTCGGTTATGATTTCCTCTTGACATTTTGAGCACTTACTCATGATTAGGTCGAGAAAAAAAAAAAATTCTTCAGAATCAAGTTTTAAGTTTACAAAATATCTAAGTGATCTTTTGAGTAAGCGTTGAGGTTGATCTCAATTGTATCACAAAAAAGTTGTATTCACAAATTATAAAATTTGAAATTAATTATTATTATTTCTTATTAAAATAAAAACACAATATAATCTACGATGTTATCTCTAGGACTCTAGAAACCATAATAAGACCGATCTACAAAAAAGGCTCAAAAAAGACCATAGTCAACTACAGACCCATTTCCCTCCTGACATCATTTACAAAAATATTTGAAAGATGTATTAAAAGCAGATTAGTAAACTTTTTGGATGAAAATGAAATTTTTCACCCTAGACAATTTGGTTTCAGGAGGGGAATGAGTACAAACGATGCCATTGTTGACTTGGTAGAGGAAATCTATGTGTCTATGGACAAAGGAGAAAAAGTGGGTGTGGTGTTCATGGACCTATCTAAGGCATTTGACACCGTCGATCATGAGAAATTGGGGTCCATATTGTACAGAATCGGAATTCGAGGAACAGCCTTAAATCTATTCAAAAATTATTTGAAGGAAAGAACTCAACAAGTTTTACTAAGTACTCAATGTGAAGATATTCTAAATAAAAAAAATATAATTAATAAAACAGAATTGAGTGACGTCATCACATGCGAATCTTACTCAGTTCCTCAAGGAACAGTCCTTTCGCCGATTCTGTATAATGTGTATGCCAGTGGATTAATGAAATTACCAATTTTTGGAAAACAGTATTCACAAATTATAAAATTTGAAATTCATTATTATTATTTCTTATTCAAATAAAAACACAATATAATCTACGATGTTATCTCTAGGACTCTATAAACCGGACTGGACCCCCGCGATATGTATCAACTATAATTAATTTGATGAGTCACGAGCGCTTTCATCTGTTACGACATTCTCAAGTAAATATGTTCACTTGAGAACAATATATCATCTTTCTTTTAAATATTAAATTGAAAAAAAAAAAAAAAAAAAAAAAAAAAAAAAAAAAAAAAAANAAAAAAAAAAAAAAAAAATGTATCAACTACAATTATTTTGATGAGCCACGAGCATTTCCTCTGTTACGACATTCTCAAGTGAACATCTTCACTTGGAAATATCCTAACAGACGAAAACGCTCGTAGCTCATCAAATTAATTGTAGTTGATACATAATTATATTTTTTATTTTTCATTTAATATTCGAAAGAAAAATGATATATATTGTTCTTTTAGACATCCCATCACATACACCCTTAAATGGAATCATACATGGAATGACCTATTAAGTGATAGATCAGGCAAAAAATAAACGAGGAAGATCAAGACATAACTGTATGAGACAACAAAAAAGTAAGAATGAAAAAATGAAATTAGACAAAAGAGGATATTCTCAACAACAGGCAAGAAGTAAAAGAGGAAGATCAAGACATAATTGTATGAGACATAAAAAAAGTAAGAATGGAAAAATGAAAATGGACAGAATAGTATATTCTTAACAGAACAAGCAAGAAGTAAATGAGGAAGATCAAGGCATAATTGTATGAAACAACAAAAAATAAGAATGGAAAAATGAAAATGGACAGAAGAGGATATTCTGAACAGAACAAGCAAGAAGTAAATGAGGAAGATCAAGACATAATTGTATGAGACAACAAAAAAGTAAGAATGATAAAATGCAATTAGACAGAAGAGGATATTCTCAACAGAACAAACAGGAAGTAAATGAGGAAGATCAAGACATAATTGTATGAGACATCAAAAAAATAAGAATGATAAAATGCAATTAGACAGAAGAGGATATTCTCAATAGAACAAGCAAGAAGTAAATGAGGAAGATCAAGACATAATTGTATGAGACAACAAAAAAATGAGAATGATAAAATGCAATTAGACAGAAGAGGATATTCTCAATAGAACAAGCAAGAAGTAAATGGGGAAGATCAATATATTACACATACCGTTGTGTCATGCATTATTTTCCTTAAAGCACGTGCATGTATTTCTCTTGCCGTTCGGAGTTCATATGAATTCTCCACGTATCTTTCTAATTTCCACAATTGAGGTGGACTTGTGTCATTTTTTATTGTTAAACCTATGGCCGCTCTTGGATACCCGTTTTCGTTCCGGCGGACCTTCACCCGGTGTGGATCTAACAATGTTTGTTTCCAGGTTTTCATAATAAAACCACAAAATGGTTTCTTTACAAAATAGAGATGTTGATAGTTGGTGACGATGTCTGTTGCCAATATATATCGTCCAGTTGAGTTTGATAAGATAACATACTCCAAAGAATGTGCTGACCCGGCGATCACAGCTGGAACAAAACATATAATTAATTGTGAACTCAAGACCTCACTTAAATATTAGCTGTCGGTGGGTTCCAGAATGGACAAAAAATAAATTAATGAGGTAGGTATTAATCTCACAAAAAATTATCATTGAAAAAAGGCCAAGTTCCTCCCACTCTTCCAAAAAATGCCATCTATGAAAGTAGTGAAATTATTGTGGCCAAGTTTATTGTTCCTGCTGCACTTAAATTTATTATTGCACTTTCTTCTGTCTCAATTCTATTAAAGTAGTACCGACTTTACATTTGGTCAGTTTTTTCTAAGGGGATTCGTAAAATACTACTTTTATACAAACTGGCCAAGTGTAAAGTCGGTATTACTTTAAGAGATTTGAGACAGAAGAAAGTGCAATAATAAATATAAGTGCGGGATATACAGCAGCAACAATAAACTTGGCTCCAATAATAGAAATCACTACTTTCATAGGTGGAATTTTTTGGAAGAGTGAGTGGAACGTAACCTTTTTTCAATGATAATTTTTTTGTGAGATATCAATATTCTTGTGAAGATTACTATATGTAACTGATAATTTGGCCGTTTTTTCTTTATATCCTCTTCTTCTTTTTGATTACACAACATGTCGGAAACCAGGAAATTTCTGTGTAAACAGAACCCAAATGTCCAATAAGATCTAACACCAAAGTATTAATAAAGTAATATGCAAGTAAAAACAGAAATATTTATAGTGTATCTCCTTCCCTGAAGTTATAGCACTGAGAGTTAACGGATTTCAATTTTGACATTTGCGGGTTTAATTGAATTTAAGTCTCTCTAACTTCATGCAAGATTTCAGAGTCTTAGCAGTAATAATAATAATTTGNAAAAAAAAAAAAAAAAAAAAAAAAAAAAAAAAAAAAAAAAAAAAAAATCGATTGAAACAGGGAACTATAGATGAAATATCGGTTCACACAATAATAAAAAAATGAAAAAAAATGTTAAGTAGATGGGTATACAATAAATAAAAAGATACGATAATATATAAGAAGGTAGCTAAAAAAAAAATGGAAAACGTATAAAAAAAATGACTAAAATAAATTAATAATTAAAAATCAAAATCAAACTCCAAATTATTGGCAGTTCTCATCAGTCTGTACATTGGAGAGGAAAATGAGTAATTTTTGGTGCAAAATTTTACGTAAAATAAATTATTTTTCCTTAGACTCCGGTGACAGTCCAAAGAGACGAGTCCCAGCAGAGCGGCACAATCCACATCACCCACCAACAACTTTCGCAAAAATTTGACATCAAACAAAATACGTCTTTCCCTTAGGGATTGAATATCAATTTGAGCCAAAGGAAAACGATAACGGAAATAGGACAAAAATCGTCTTTGGACTCTGTCCAACATATTCGAATGAACCTCATAATGAGGAGACCACACAATACAAGCATACTCCAACAAGGAACGAACCAATGATTTGTAAAGAAGACAAAAAGAATTTGAGGAGAGGCCTTTGGAGGTTCTATTAATATAACCCAACAGTCGATGACACCGCATTGAAACATTTGCGATGTGGGGAGAGAAGGAAAGTTTTCGATCAAAGATCACCCCCAAATCTTTGGCCTGGTCGACGTAATTGAGTGGCTCAGAATTTATTTGATATCTGAAATTAAACAAAGAATTTCCTCTAGAGAATGTCATAACAGAGCATTTGTTCAACGATAATTGCATCCCATTAGAAGTGAGCCACGTATAAAAACTATCAAGATCCCGCTGAAGAAGAATACAATCCTGGGCACTGCTGATGGGCCCAAAGAGTTTGACATCATCAGCAAACATCAGTAAAGAAGAATGGTGAATTACATGAGGAAGGTCGTTGAAAAACAAACTGAACAATAGAGGACCAATGTAGCTACCCTGTCCAACACCAGAGAGAACATTGATTGGAAGTGACAAAATTACTCATGAATATTATTTTTGTACTGCGGAACACATTTGGTTCAGAGTGAAAATGGCTCCTATTTACTTAGAAAATAAATATTTTAGACAAGGATGATATTTTTGTACTGCGGAACATCTTTTTTTCAAATTTCATCTTTCTACCTTATCCGAAGTGTACTTCTCAATTTTTAACTCTTGTTCGTACTATTCACTTAGAAATTCGATTTATTCAAGGAGGTTATTTTTCAACTGCCGAACATCTTTGTTTCCAATTTTAGCTTCCTAGCTGATCCCGATGTGCTATTTCTCAATTATGGATTTTTATCGGTTTCTACCTCTAGGTTGAACACGGCTGCTATCGAGAAAAGATTATGTATTACTCAGGGGTATTATTTGACCACACATCAGTACTCTCAGTAATATAATTATACACTTAGAATTAACTTAATTGATTCCTCATTTTTGTAAAATTTCCTCCTTCCGCATGCATCCAAATCCCTCCATTTTTTTTTTTTTTTTTTTTTNCCACCAAATCCCTCCATTTTTTTTTTTCTTCTATAACTTTTTGAACAATAATGAAACATAGCAAGCATTGTTTATCTCATTCTATCTTTTAAACGAGATTCTATACAATTCAAAAATTTTAGACGCTTATTAAAAACCGGTTTCTGAGCAAATAGTGGTAGCAGGGAGTACTTTTTTAAAACTAAATGAGACATCTCCGATCAAAATCGGTTAGTAGATTTGGCTGTAGCCTCGTCAGAGTTCAAGAAGAAGATCATGATGATGATGAAAGAGACGAAGACAGTTTTAAAATGACACTTTTCAAATGTTTTTTTCTCCGTGTTCTCGTAACTTTTTTTGCCAATATTCTACAAAAGTCACTCCACATACTTTTCCTGGGGCTCCAGAGAGACCTTAAAAGGGCACTTTGTGACGTCAAGAAATATATCACCTGTGCAACTCTTATTGTCTTTAACTTGGCGTTCTGAGGGCTGCCGCGCTCCTCAATAATATGTGTACGAAGGTAGGTATCTCAGATAATAATTTAAGACCCTACTTCGAAGTTTCTTAACTTTGAGGTAGGTATCTCAGATAATAATTTAAGACCCTACTTCGAAGATTCTTAACTTTGGTGGAGAATTTTTCATTCATCAACACATATACATATTTGGTCATTTTTACTTTACTGGACCTAAAATGTTATCTTGTTTACTTCTATTCAAATGTAACATCTGTAGAAAAAACTGGGTGTGTGTACTTATGAACGCGCGTGAGAAGTTATACTTCTTTTTTTTTAAAAAAAAATAAATAGTGTTAAGTTCACTAAACCACTAGTAGCACATAAGGCTGTTGGCCATATAAATGAATGGGGTCTATAGGTCACTGATCCACTGGCAGTACATAAAGCTATTGGCCCTTAAATTAGTGAAGTCTATAGTTCACAAAACCACAATAGAACATAAAGCTGTTGGCAATTTAAATGAATGAGGTCTATAGTTCACTGAACCGCTGGTAGTATATAAAGCTGTTGGCCATTTAAATTTAATGTATGAGCTCTATAGTTCACTAAACCACTAGTAAGTAGTACATAAAGCTGTTGGCCATTTAAATTAATGAGGTCTATAGTTCACAAAGCCACTAGTAGTACATAAAGCTGTTGTCCATTTAAATGAATGAGGTCTATAGTTCACTGAACCACTAGTAGTATATAAAGCAGTTGGCC
>CM022885.1:13010849-13021598 GCA_012654025.1 Pachypsylla venusta
ACTTTAAATGAATGAGGTCCATAGTTCACTGAACCACGACTAGTACATAAAGCTGTTGGCCATTTAAATAAATGACGTCTATAGTTCACTAAGCTAATAATAGTACATAAAGCTATTGGCCATTTAAATGAATGACGTCTATAGTTCACTAAACCAACAATAGTACATAACGCTGTTGGCCATTTAAGTGAATGACGTCTATAGTTCACTAAACCAATAATAGTACATAAATCTGTTGGCCATTTAAATGAATGACGTCTATAGTTCACTAAACCACTAGTAGTACATAAAGCTGTTGACTCTTTAAATGAATAAGGTCTATAGTTCACTGAACCACGACTAGTACATAAAGTTGTTGGCCATTTAAATTAATGAGGTCTATAGTTCACTAAACCACGACTAGTACATAAAGCTGTTGGCTATTTAAATGAATGTGGCCTATAGTTCGAGGGGTCTATGTTAATTTTGTGTTACACGTTTTTCTTTATTTACGTGAATTTTGTCAGCTTTTGTTTATTAAATTTGGTCTTTCAGTTGAGAACCTCTTTACAATTTCAAGTAGGTCTCAAAAACAATTTTTATAGAGAATGGTGTGTTATGGGGGGTGGGTTGTAATTAACGTATTACAAATCCATTGGACAATATTTAACAAAATGAGACACGCCATTTTTACCAATTTTTGCACCGAATCAATAATTTTGAAAAAAAAAAAATGGTACAAACCCCCACCTTCCTTTCTCTTGCCATCCCTTTTTTTATCGAATCCATCTTTCTTAGGAGTATCCGTCTTCCTTGGCATTCCCCACTTTTTTTTTTTTTAATTTTAATTTGGCTTAACATATTGGGAAGCTTTCTGGGAATTGTTTTTGCGGTTTTTCAATATTTTTTGTTTTTTAATTTGACTTAACGTCTCTTTAACATTTGTTGGTCATTCAAGACGGGGTTTTACCATCCATTCGCTGGGAACTTGCAAACCAGCTACCCACATTGACCTCACCCAGCCTGGGTTGGGCCGGAAGAATGAGCCAACGATACGTTGTGTTCCCAATCGGTCACCCATCCAAGTACTGACCACGTCCGACTTTGTTTAACTTCAGTGATCTGACGGGAACTAGTGTATTTAATGTGGTATGATCGTTGGCTCTCATCACTCTCTTACAATACATTTTTTAAAAAAAATTTACACGATCTAAAATTTTTTGACAAAATTTGGTTTTCGCTTCCCCCATTCCCCAAGCTGACTCCATAAGCAAATAAGTCTTCTTTACCTAGACTAGGTATAGATTGAGTTTCTGATCTCTCAACACTAGTGTTTACACTTATACAGTTTGTATAAACTACATTGATTCCCTATTTCTTTTTTATTTACCCCTCCCAAATACCTCCTATCCCCCTCCATATTCAAACATTTCTGCCTTATTTTGGGTAATAATGACATAGCAAGCTTTTTTCATCAAAATTCGTCCTTTAGATGAAAACCTATTCTATTTTTAAATTTTAAATATGTACTCAAAACCAGCTTTTTGAAAAATGGGGGTAGTGGGGGGTATTTTTTTACCATAAAAATATCAAAAGGCACACCCTTNGTTCACGCTCTTTTTTCGAAGTTTTAATTTGACAGTTGTGTCCGGGACATTAATTGGAACTTATTTCTAAAATTTTATCGTAATTGGACCATTTTCGTGGTTCCCTCTTAACATGGGAATTGAATTTTTTGTTGGTTTTTTAAATTTTTTTTTACACAAAATGTCTTAGAAAGAGACACTCTTTTCTTAAGTCAAGTCACATTTGAGAACAGACAAAAAATTTGATCACTTTTCAGGTTTTCCTCCATTTCGCTTTTGTTTTTTAAAATTTTGATAGCATATTTGAAATCACCGCCATCAATAACTAGGATTTAGTGTCCATCTTCCTTTTGTTCGGTCACACAGAACGCACTAAGCGACGTCGAAAGTTGTCCAAAAATGACCTTCTCCACCCTGTAACTCGGCTATGCTTCGTCTGGCTCACTAACGAATTTCGTAATAAATGTTCCAGTTGATCTCAGCTATCCACCATATTCAGGGGTCCAAGTTATAGCCAAACACCCTGTAGATAGATAATGTTTGAAAGGAAATTTTTTGTCTCGGAGGTGTTCTCCTATTTGGGTTTGTCTTTACTTACGTGACATGCTATATTCATATACAATAAGCGGATTGACCAGGCCCAGTATAGGATCCATTACAACATATGCTGGTTCTCCGTTATGTTGAATTTTTAAGATCGCTGTAAAATAAACAAATTCTTAGCTTTATTTAAGGGACCCCTTAATGGGAAACATCCACCATTATCTTATGATGAAGTTGTTGATAGTGCAGCTATAGCTGTTGTTGATAGTGCAGCTATTGCTGAGGTTGCTGTTGTTGATGGTGCAGCTATTGCTGGGGTTGCTGTTGTTGATAGTGCAGCTATTGCTGTGGTTGCTGTTGTTGATTGTGCAGCTATTGCTGGGGTTGCTGATGTTGATAGTGCAGCTATTGCTGTGGTTGCTGTTATTGATCATGCAGCTATTGCTATGGTTGCTGTTGTTGATAGTGCAGCTATTGCTGTGGTTGCTGTTGTTGATTGTGCAGCTATTGCTGTGGTTGCTGTTCTTGATCGTGCAGCTATTGCTGATGTGGTTGCTGTTGCTGATAGTGCAGCTATTGCTGTGGTTGCTGTCGTTGATAGTGCAGCTATTGCTGTGGTTGCTGTTGTTGATTGTGCAGCTATTGCTGGGGTTGCTGTTGTTGATAGTGCAGCTATTGCTGTGGTTGCTGTTGTTGATTGTGCAGTTATTGCTGGGGTTGCTGATGTTGATAGTGCAGCTATTACTGTGGTTCCTGTTATTGATGGTGCAGCTATTGCTGTGGTTGCTGTTGTGGATAGTGCAGTGTCTTTACTTACGTGAAATGTTATATTCATATACAATAAGCGGATTGACAAGGCCCAGTATAGGATCCATTACAATTTATGGGAGGCCTATTTGGGTTTGTCTTTACTTACGTGATATGTTATATTCATATACAATAAGCGGATTGACAAGGCCCAGTATAGGATCCATTACAATTTATGGGAGGCCTATTTGGGTTTCTCTTTACTTACGTGACATGCTATACCCATATACAGTAATAGGATTGACAAGACCCAGTATAGGATCCATTACAATTTATGGGAGGCCTATTTGGGTTTGCTTTACTTACGTGACATGCTATACTCATATACAGTAATAGGATTGACCAGGCCCAGTATAGGATCCATTACAATTTATGGGAGGCCTATTTGGGTTTGTCTTTACTTACGTGACATGCTATATTCATATACAATAAGCGGATGGGCAGGCCCAGTATAGGATCCATTACAATGTATGGGAGGCCTATTTGGGTTTGTCTTTACTTACGTTGCATGCTATATTCATATACAATAAGCGGATTGACCAGGCCCAGTATAGGATCCATTACAACATATGCTGGTTCTCCGTTATGTTCAATTTTTAAGATCGCTGTAAAAGAAACAAATTCTTAGCTTTATTTAAGGGACCCTTAATGGGAAACATCTGTTTCTTTTGCGAGAAACATCCACCATTATCTTATGATGAAGTTGTTGATAGTGCAGCTATTGCTGTGGTTGATAGTGCAGCTATAGCTGTGGTTGCTGTTGTTGATAGTGCAGCTATAGCTGTGGTTGCTTTTGTTGATAGTGCAGCTATTGCTGAGGTTGCTGTTGTTGATAGTGCAGCTATAGCTGTGGTTGCTGTCGTTGATAGTACATTGTTGAAGGTGCAGCTATTGCTGTGGTTGCTGTTGTTGATAGTGCAACTATTGCTGTGGTTGCTGTTGTTGATAGTGCAGCTATTGCTGTGGTTGCTGTTGTTGATGGTGCAGCTATTGCTGTGGTTGCTGTTGTTGATAGTGCAGCTATTGCTGTGGTTGCTGTTGTTGATAGTGCAACTATTGCTGTGGTTGCTGTTGTTGATAGTGCAGCTATCAACAACAGCAACTCAACAACACAATCTCAGTAAAGTATTGAATCTTTTGGGTTCAATGAAATATACCGCTGGCGGTTTTTACCGCTTTTTTGCGGTTTTCATTAATCCTGTCTAAAAAGAGAATCGTAAGAGTCAGAGACTTGAGATTTGGTATGGATGTCAAATTTAGGATCTAATTATACCCCAGAACTTTTGGGAGGGGGGCGTATCTTTTTAGCCAGTAACATAATAAACGTATTTGTCACATTAACAGAAAGCTTTTTGTGTTAACTCTAGGTTTGCCAACCTCCATTCAATTACGTACATGGGGGGGACAAAAAGTTCCCGCCAACAAAATAAAGGAAACAATGATTTTATTACAATAAAGCTTTATTTCTTTTATTTTAAAAACTAAAAAAATATAAACTAAATCAATTAATATCTTATTATCTTACATAAAAATAAAATTAAATCCCAGGAATGAAATAATGTAAATGAAAATAAAAAAAAAATCGCTAGACCCTAGGAAATCTATTCTGAACCAGAACTTTGTCCTTCCTGACATCCCACACAGACAAATGTCTTTTGACAGTGTTTACACACACTTATTTCTTGTAGGTGGTACAGATAATGGTAGCTTTAGACAATTAATGTATTGGTACATGCATTGCCAGGGGGGGGGGGGCATAAAGTACCCGCCCAAAGTATGGCTTAAAAATCATCCCTTAGAAGGATTAGAACATACATATTTTTATATACTACTAGCTGTTTCACCCGTGCTTTGCTACGGCTTATAGCTTGGCCCCTTAGAGGCATGGCCGTTCCCGTGCTAATAGTATTCTATGATTTCCCTTTCAAAAATCGGAAGCTAATTGTATTCTATGATTCCCCTTTCAAAAATCGGAAAAACAGCCATAACTCGAAATCGGTTGGACCGTTTTTTGCAAACTATGTTCCAAATTAAGGATTAAAAGGCCACCTAAAACTTTTTCGCTTTAAGTTGATATGTTGTCGCGACAAAATTTAAGATATCGGACCACGTCCGTCTAAATTCGGTCCATAGCTTGAAAACGGTTCGACATTTTTAACTTCTGATATTTTTCCTGGGGTTTCAGCCTATGATTTTTTTTTGGGGGGTGGGGGTCCATTCTCACCAATTTTTCGATATCTCTTACCGTTTTGGCTAAACAATTAGTGATACATACACACATACATACAGAAAATATTGTTTGTGACAACTATTGAAGGTCTCATTAAAATAAGTATCATAATTTGATTGCTTCAAGCTTTTTGCCTAAACGCGGGTACTTTGTGCCCCCCCCCCCTTGACAATCCTAGAGTTAAACTATAATCGATTTTTTTTTCTTGGAACAACTGTGACCCAAGTATTTCTTGGTTCCCAAATCCGCCATTTTGGTCTTTACTTTTGTTCCCATTCTGATTGGCTGTTCCGATTCATGTTTGTTGTTTTGAATTTTTCACTCTGTTTAGTTTTGTAGAGTCTAACCTCATTTCTGACACATTGAGGGTTCAGAAAACCGGGGAGGAGTGTCTAGCCAATTTATGTTACCAATTTTAACCCAATTAGAGGGGTTAGGAAAAATTTTTACTACCACGCCTGTNTATTCGTAGAAACTGAAATTGAAGAGAAATTGGAGTGAAATCAAGGAAATGTTGATGAAACTCACAAAGATTCCTCCCAAAGCTGAAGTACTCGTAGGAACTGAAATAGAAGTAAAATCAAGGAAATGCTGATGAAACTCAGGGAAATTCCATCCAAAGCTGAAGTATTCGTAGAAACTGAAATTGAAGAGAAATTGGAGTAAAATCAAGGAAATGTTGATGAAACCCAGGAAAATTCCACCCAAAGCTGAAGTATTCGCAGAAACTGAAATTGAAGAGAAATTGGAGTGAAATAAAGGAAATTTTGATGAAACTCAGGGGAATTCCTCCCAAAGCTGAAGTATTCGTAGAAACTGAAATTGAAGAGAAATTGGAGTAAAATCAAGGAAATGTTGATGAAACTCACAAAGAATATATTTATCCGAACATTGGAGAGAGGGCATTAGTGGCGCGATTTTTTTAATATATTTATCCGAACATTAGAGAGAGGGCATTAGTGGCGCGATTTTTTTAATATATTTATCCGAACATTAGAGAGAGGGCATTAGTGGCGCGATTTTTTTAATGTAATTATCCACACATTAGAGAGAGGGCATTAGTGGCGCGATTTTTTTAATGTAATTATCCACACATTAGGGAGAGGGCACTAGTGTCGAGATTTTTTTAATATATTTATCCGAACATTAGAGAGAGGGCATTAGTGGCGCTATTTTTTTAATGTAATTATCCACACATTAGGGAGAGGGCATTAGTGACGCGATTTTTTTAATGTAATTATCCACACATTAGGGAGAGGGTATTAGTGGCGCGATTTTTTTAATATATTTATCCGAACATTAGAGAGAGGGCATTAGTGGCGCGATTTTTTTAATGTATTTATCCGAACATTAGAGAGAGGGCATTAGTGGCGCGATTTTTTTAATGTAATTATCCATACATTAGAGAGGGGGCATTAGTGGCGCGATTTTTTTAATGTAATTATCCACACGTTGGAGGGAGTGCATTAGTGGGGCGATTGTTTTAATGTAATTCTCCACACATTAGAGAGAAGGCATTAGTGGCGCGAATTTTTTAATGTAATTCTCCACACATTAGAGAGAAGGCATTAGTGGCGCGAATTTTTTTAATGTAATTATCCATACATTAGAGAGACGGCATTAGTGGAGCATTTTTTTTAATGTAATTATCCACATATTAGAGAGAGGGCATTAGTGGCGCGATTTTTTTAATCTAATTATCCATACATTAGAGAGACGGCATTAGTGGCGCGATTTTTTTAATGTAATTATCCACACATTAGAGAGGGCATTAGTGGCGCGATTTTTTTAATGTAATTATCCATACATTAGAGGGAGGGCATCAGTGGCGCGATTTTTTTAATATAATTATCCATACATTAGAGGGAGGGCATTAGTGGCGCTATTTTCTTAATGTAATTCTCCACACATTAGGGAGAGGGCATTAGTGGCGCGATTTTTTTTAATGTAATTATCCACATATTAGGGAGAGGGCATTAGTGGCCCAATATTTTTAATATTATAATTATCTGCGCCGAATAGTTANTGAAGTATTCGTAGAAACTGAAATTGGAGTAAAATCAAGGAAATGTTGATGAATATCAGGAAAATTCTCCCCAAAGTTGAAGAATTCGTAGAAACAGAAATTGAAGAGAAATTGGAGTAAAATTAAGGAAATGTTGATGAAACTCAGGAAAATTGCTCCTAAAGTTGAAGTATTCGTAGAAACTGAAATTGGAGTAAAATCAAGGAAATGTTGATGAAACTCACGGATTTTCCTACCAAAGTTGAAGTATTCGTAGAAACTGAAATTGGAGTAAAATCAAGGAAATGTTGATGAAACTCACGGATTTTCCGACCAAAGTTGAAGTACTCGTAGGAACTGAAATTGGAGTAAAATCAAGGAAATGTTGATGAATATCAGGAAAATTACTCCCAAAGTTGAAGTATTCGTAGAAACTTGAATTGAAGAGAAATTGGAGTAAAATCAAGGAAATGTTGATGAAACTCACGGATTTTCCTACCAAAGTTGAAGTATTCCACACATTAGAGAGAGGGCATTAGTGGCGCGATTTTTTTATTGTAGTTATCCAAACATTAGGGAGAGGGCATTAGTGGCGCGATTTTTTTATTGTAGTTATCCACACATTAGAGAGAGGGCATTAGTGGCGCGATTTTTTTATTGTAGTTATCCAAACATTAGAGAGAGGGCATTAGTGGCGCGATTTTTTTATTGTAGTTATCCAAACATTAGAGAGAGGGCATTAGTGGCGCGATTTTTTTATTGTAGTTATCCAAACATTACAGAGAGGGCATTAGTGGCGCGATTTTTTTAATGTTATTATCCACACATTACAGAGAGGGCATTAGTGGCGCGATTTTTTTAATGTTATTATCCACACATTAGAGAGAGGGCATTAGTGGCGCGATTTTTTTATTGTAGTTATCCAAACATTACAGAGAGGGCTTTAGTGGCGCGATTTTTTTATTGTAGTTATCCAAACATTACAGAGAGGGCATTAGCGGCGCGATTTTTTTAATGTAATTATCCACACATTAGAGAGAGGGCATTAGTGGCGCGATTTTTTTATTTTAGTGGCGCGATTTTTTTAATGTAATTATCCATACATTAGAGAGGGGGCATTAGTGGCGCGATTTTTTTAATGTAATTATCCATACATTAGAGAGAGGGTATTAGTGGCGCGATTTTTTTAATGTAATTATCCACACATTATAGGGAGGGCATTAGTGGCGCGATTTTTTTAATGTAAGTATCCACACATTAGAGAGAGGGCATTAATGGCGCGAATTTTTTGATGTAATTCTCCATACATTAGAGAGAGGGCATTAGTGGCGCGACTTTTTTAATGTAATTATCCATATATTAGAGAGAGGGCATTAGTGGCGCGACTTTTTTAATGTAATTATCCATATATTAGAGACAGGGCATTAGTGGCGCGACTTTTTTAATGTAATTATCCATACATTAGAAAGAGGGCATTAGTGGCGCGACTTTTTTAATGTAATTATCCATACATTAGAAAGAGGGCAATAGTGGCCCCATATTTTTAATGTTATAATTATCTGCGCCGAATAGTTATTTTATATTTAGAAAAGTATCTTTCCCCAGAAACAGGCTCCCGTCATTGTCCTCTTGTTTCAAAGCGTTCTTTTTTATGTGATTGGATTTGTCGCCCCCGCCCCCAAATAGACGTTGGTCATTGTCCTTTTGTTTCTTGTCCCCAATCGTTTTAGGACTCCTTTTTTCCTTCCTCCGTCTATATAGACTGGAGATTGATAGTGATTTTTTTCCCCATCAATTCAATTAATCCTTCAACCATAATTAAGGATTCACTTATACACAGTATCGGAATTTACCGAGCCTTTTGGCCCTTATTTGATATTTTTGGGAGTCCTATTGACCGTTATTTGGTATTCTACGGTGTCCTATTGACCGTTATTTGATATTTTACGAATCCCTATTGACCATTTTTTGGTATTTTACGAATCCCCATTGACAGTTATTTGGTATTTTACGGATCCCTTTTGACCGCTATTTAGTATTTTACTGGTCCCCATTGACATTTATTTGCTATATTGACCGTTATTTGGTATTGTACGGAGCCCTATTTACCGTTATTTGATATTTTACGGATCCCTACTGACCGTTATTTGGTATTTTACGTAGTCGTATTGACCGTTATTTGATATATTACGAATCCCTATTTACCGTTATTTGGTATTTTACGGATCCCTTTTGACCGTTATTTGATATTTTACCAATCCCTATTGACCGTTATTTGGTATTTTACGGATCCCTATTGACCGTTATTTGGTACTTTAAGGAGTCGCATTGACCGTTATTTGTATATTACGAATCCCTATTTACCGTTATTTGGTATATTACGGATCCCTTTTGACCGTTATTTGATATTTTACCAATCCCTATTGACCGTTATTTGGTATTTTACCGATCCCTATTGACCGTTATTTGGTATTTTAAGGATCTCCATTGACCGTTATTTCGTAGTTTACGGATCCCTGTTGACCGTTATTTGGTATTTTAAGGATCTCCATTGACCGTTATTTTGTATTTTACGGATTCCTCTTGACCCTTATTTCGTAATTTACGGTTTCCAATTGACCGTTATTTGGTATTTTAAGGATCTCCATTGACCGTTATTTCGTAGTTTACGGATCCCTGTTGACCGTTATTTGGTATTTTAAGGATCTCCATTGACCGTTATTTGGTATTTTAAGGATCTCCATTGACCGTTATTTGGTATTTTAAGGATCTCCATTGACCGTTATTTCGTAGTTTACGGATCCCTGTTGACCGTTATTTGGAATTTTACGGATCCCTATTGACCGTTATTTTTTATCTTACGCATCCCTAACATTGACCGTTATTTGGTATTTTACGGATTCCTCTTGACCCTTATTTCGTAATTTACGGTTTCCAATTGGCCGTTATTTGGTATTTTACGAATCCCTATGACTATTATTTAGTATTTTGCGGAATCCTCTTGACACGGATCCCCATTGAGCTATTGACCATTATTTGCTATTTAACGGATACCAATTGACCGTTATTTGCTATTTTACGGATCCCTATTGACTGTAATTTGGTACTTTACGGAGGCCTATTGACCGTTATTTGGTATTTTAAGGACCCCTATTGAGCGTTATTTGGTATTTTACAGAGCCCTGTTGGCGTTTATATGGTATTTTACGGATCCCCATTGACCGTTATTTGGTATTTTACGGAGCTGTATTGACCGTTATTTGGTATTTTACGGATCCCCATTGACCGTTATTTGGTATTTTACGGAGCTGTATTGACCGTTATTTGGTACTTTACGGAGTCGTATTGACCGTTATTTGATATTTTACCAATTCCTATTTACCGTTTTTTTGTATTTTACGGATCCCTATTGACCGTTATTTGGTACTTTGCGGAGTCGTATTGACCGTTATTTGATATTTTACCAATTCCTATTTACCGTTATTTTGTATTTTACGGAGTCCTATTGACCGTTATTTGGTTTTACATATCCCTTTTGACCTTTATTTGGTACTTTACGGAGCCCTATTGACCGTTATTTGATATTTTACGGAGTCGTA
>CM022885.1:13021698-13042724 GCA_012654025.1 Pachypsylla venusta
TGTATCTCATACAAATCTCTAAGAGAACTGTTTTGGCTCAAATCTTTTTAAAATTGTCGACATTATTGATACGGAAAGTCTCTTCAGTTGCCTGGTATACAACGTCCCATCCAGTAGAACGAGGAATGTGGGCTTCAGGACTTTTAAAACCTCACGTATTATCTCTCTATCTCCTCTACACAATGCTGCCGAATTATACAACATTCACCAAGAACGCCTCGATTTGACTCTTCCACTCAAAAGCTTTGTCTCAGCACTACTTTCCATCTTACTATAATATTTCTCCTATTTCTCTTGGGAGTTCAGTTAAGTCGATTGTAATATGTATTGGTCTTAAAATGAACCGAACATACCAGAAAGAATAAACTAAGTTTATCACAAGTCTCAGAAACAGTAACTAATTTGAGGTTTCAGGGCAAGGTAAGGAGTCGATTGTAATATGTATTGTTGGTCTTAAAATGAACCGAACATACCAGACAAGAATAAACTAAGTTTATCACAAGTCTCAGAAACAGTAACTAATTTGAGGTTTCAGGGCAAGGTAAGAAGGAGTCGATTGTAATATGTATTGGTCTTAAAATGAACCGAACATACCAGACAAGAATAAACTAAGTTTATCACAAGTCTCAGAAACAGTAACTAATTTGAGGTTTCAGGGCAAGGTAAGAAGGAGTCGATTGTAATATGTATTGGTCTTAAAATGAACCGAACATACCAGACAAGAATAAACTAAGTTTATCACAAGTCTCAGAAACAGTAACTAATTTGAGGTTTCAGGGCAAGGTAAGAAGGAGTCGATTGTAATATGTATTGGTCTTAAAATGAACCGAACATACCAGACAAGAATAAACTAAGTTTATCACAAGTCTCAGAAACAGTAACTAATTTGAGGTTTCAGGGCAAGGTAAGAAGGAGTCGATTGTAATATGTATTGGTCTTAAAATGAACCGAACATACCAGACAAGAATAAACTAAGTTTATCACAAGTCTCAGAAACAGTAACTAATTTGAGGTTTCAGGGCAAGGTAAGAAGGAGTCGATTGTAATATGTATTGGTCTTAAAATGAACCGAACATACCAGACAAGAATAAACTAAGTTTATCACAAGTCTCAGAAACAGTAACTAATTTGAGGTTTCAGGGCAAGGTAAGAAGGAGTCGATTGTAATATGTATTGGTCTTAAAATGAACCGAACATACCAGACAAGAATAAACTAAGTTTATCACAAGTCTCAGAAACAGTAACTAATTTGAGGTTTCAGGGCAAGGTAAGAAGGAGTCGATTGTAATATGTATTGGTCTTAAAATGAACCGAACATACCAGACAAGAATAAACTAAGTTTGTCACAAGTCTCAGAAACAGTAACTAATTTGAGGTTTCAGGGCAAGGTAAGAAGGAGTTGATTGTAATATGTATTTGTCTTAAAATGAACCGAACATACCAGACAAGAATAAACTAAGTTTGTCACAAGTCTCAGAAACAGTAACTATTTTGAGGTTTCAGGGCAAGGTAAGAAGGAGTCGATTGTAATATGTATTGGTCTTAAAATGAACCGAATATACCAGACAAGAATAAACTAAGTTTGTCACAAGTCTCAGAAACAGTAACTAATTTGAGGTTTCAGGGCTGGTTTTCCAGGGAAATTATTTTGATTATTTTCTGTTCATGAATTCACGACGTAGTTACAAAAATGTTGTGATGTTTTTTTGCAGCCCTGAAAGACCGGATAATTACCTACCACCCACCACAATAATTATCATAAAAGCAAGGTAATTATAGTAAAAAATTCATTAGGTTCATATATGTAGATCCCGACATGTGTTTATAATAGATTGAACTATTCTTAAATTTGTCCCAGGAATACACTGTAGATTTCTAGGTTTCCTATGTTTACGTGAATGTTAGGTAGTATGCTGCCGATACAGATTCATTAGGTTCATACGTATTTCCGGACATGTGTTTATAATAGATTGAACTATTCTTAAATTTGTCCCAGGAATACTCTGTATATTTCTAGGAATCCTATGTTTACGTGAATGTTAGGTAGTATGCTGCCGATAAAGATTCTGAAAATTCTGATAAACATGAAATAATTTTAAAATATGTTTTATATTTATGTATTTATCGACACACGAATTCTAAATTTACTCAAAACGGGTCGTGAAATTTTAGTAATACAACAGTATGCCGCTAGTAGCGCACAATATCCTAGTAACTTTGCATAATCAGAGGCGGACTTTCAAATTATTCTGATCAACCGAACTTTTTAAGCAAAGGACCATACTATTCAAGGGGACTGCAATATTTAATAAAATGAAGGTAATCATTTAAAAGGAAAGCTCTATTCTCTATTTCGGGTGTCGATACATGTATACTAAATAAAGATGTATTTTTTACAATAGATTAACTCTTAAAAATACAATTTTACGAAAATGTAATATTTTCAGAAATCTCATTATAAAAAATTATTATGAGAAAATTTACACAAAGGTTAACTTCTAGGGAATACAAAATATTAAAAATGGAAAATGTTTCCAAGGCAGAAACTGTCCGAAGTGTGAAAAGGCTCATTCTTTCCAAAGAGTTTATGTAAAAGTAATTTCTAAAAGAAAGAAAAAAAAATCTTCTTTTACAATAAATCATTATGTTAAATAGCTGTCCAAATAAAAGTGTAGGCACAAATTAGGTTACACCATATCTCAACCACTTTACTAAATAACGAACTACTTTACCAACAATCATCTATTGTGCCTGGGATTCATTTTGCTTCTGTGGTTCTATATACCTTTCTCTTTCCGTTTCTGGTGTTTGTTAAGTACGAGAGTATAAACCATGTAGTGAAATCAATATATGACATTATCACGGAGATGGCGCACTGGACGGTAGCGTCGCTCCGTGATATTAATTTAGAATTCTGAAATATTATATCTCAAAAAAAAAAAAAAAAAAAAAAAAAAAAAAAAAAACTGCGACTTCTGTTGCGAAGTATTATCAATAATAAAATACCCAAAGTGCCAAACGCAGCTCCTTGAATTTTGAAAACAAAAAAAATCGAAAGAAAAAAAAATATGTTCCTTAGGTAGCTATTTATTCATTTTAATTTGCTAAAGTGTGATTGATAAATTTATAAATAAACACGACATATTAGCTCATAGGTACATAAAAACATATCCGTGCTTAATCAAATACACTTAGTAAAAAAATATATAGATTGACCCACATTTAATAAACTAATGAACAATGCACTGAACACAAAAAATAAAAGTAACATCGTTTATTATGTAAAATACATTTGCATCTAAAAAAAATATGCAAAATGTACTAATTACTAAAAGTAAGAGTCATTTGAACATCGTCTATTATGTAAAATAATGCACCCGACACAAAAAGTAAGAGTTTGAATTGAACATCACGTGATATGTAAATAAACATCTGCGTCCAATAATATATAATGCACAAAGATTTAGACACAAAAATTAAAGTTTGAACATTTTCTGTTATGTAAAAAACATTTGCGTCTAATAAAATAATGCAATGGACACAAAAAGTAAAAGTTTGAACGTCACGTGTTATGTAAAAAAAAAACATCTGCATCCAATAATAATATATAAATGCACAATGCATTGGACACAAAAATTAAGAGTTTGAACATTTTCTGTTATGTAAAAAACATCTGCGTCTAATAAAGTAATGCACTAGACACAAAAAGTAAAATTTTGACATCAAGTGTTATGTAAAAAAAAAAAAACATCTGCGTCCAATAATAATATATAATGCACAATGCATTGGACACAAAAATTAAGAGTTTGAACATTTTCTGTTATGTAAAAAAATATCTGCGTCTAATAAAGTAATACACTGGACAAAAAGTAATTTTAAAAGTTTTAAAATAATCAGTTAGTTTAGTGAATCTTCAAGTAGATTTGCATAAATTAGACATTTTTATCTTCCCCACACGGAGCACAGAAAAGTAATGAAACGATGAAATATATATATATATATATAGTTTTATTTTTTGTGCTTTATGAAAATAATGTACAAGTTTCTAGTATAACAGGTATCCTTAAATAGAGCCAATTTTTTTACCTTAGAATTGCAAACATTTGTGTAAATCCTTGAAAAGAAAAGAATGTGCGTATGGGTCTATAATTATAATTCCAAAGTAGACTTAATCTTTTGAAAAAAAAAAGGTAATTCTTCTTTCAATATCAATTTAGCAGTCATTTTTTATCTCACACTTTAAGTACAATTTTCTTTTGACTAAAATTAAGAGTTTTCATACTTAGTCTTGGACAATGGACAGTCTCTGAATATATTTAATAAAATTATCACTTAAATCTTAGACTAAATACAAAAATTTACAAAACAAAAATAATTATAATGGTTAACTACCTACTAGAAAATATAAAATGATAATTCAAAGGTAAAAGATTTTTTCCCACAATTCTCAAGTTTAATTGAGTTATACAGGGTGAAACGGGCCTAACACATGGTTTATTATTATAACTCAAAAGTGAGGAAGTACCGTTTTATGACAATTAGGCGGTAGTGGGTGGGGACAGTAACGTCATCAAATGAAGACCATTTTGGAAAATGCGTTTTTTAAAATTCTTGTTTACTCTAGTTAGCATAGATCGATCAATCTGACAAATTTCGTGTTGGAATTACCCGCCACAGATCGTTAAATGTGCGAGGCAAAACCTCTTAAACGAGAGATAAGATTTCTAACTTTCTTCCATGTGTGCACAACTAAGCAGTCTTAAACGTTCTCCCTAAATATTGCAAAACATAACTGAGTTATATTAATTTAACGTGTGTTTCCTTCTGTCACTCTGTATTATAAATTTTAATTTGTAATTTGAGTTCGGGTAAGTAATAATAAAGACACCAGTAAATTATGGATGCCCGTTATAAGCGCCCCCACAGTTATTGCTAACATCGTGTATTTTGCGTGTGTACAATGGTTGGGTTGCGTACATAAAGAATACACGCAGTAAGCGATATGGTCTCGAATATTGTTCGGGTTGCCTATCGCATCACTTGTTACATACGTCCAGAAGTAACTTTGCCTTATTGTAATACGCATCACCTTCAAATTAGATGGAATATATGAATATGAAATGGTATTTTAATTTGTTTTTGATACATTGTATGGCGACATTTTTTTTTTTTTTTTTTTAAATAGGCATCATGAAAGGAGAACGAAAGATAAATTGTTGTCTTTAGATTCAATACTACTCCCAGAGACTGTGTGTGTCATATCAGCAATTTTGAACAAGTTAAGATTTAGGTGACTTTTTCGTGTTTGAGGATTAGGGTAAAAAATCAGCTAATTACAATGTTTGATAGCGTTAAATGTTAAACATAAATTTCTTTATAAAAATATGATATATTTTTCTTAGCTCAGACCACAAAGCAATTTAATGACACTGAGTGAAAAGATAATACTCAATCGTCACAACTCAGTTCTTGCTAATAATAACACTGACTTGATAAGCTTTAAAATCAATCTCGCGCCGCCTGCGCATAAAGTTAACCTTTATTGAGAACCAAATAGATTCCTTTTATCAAATGAAAACTGAACGGGTTGTGTTTTCCGAGGGCAATAGTTGACCATATGAAAGAAAAAAGAAAAGCAAGAAAGATATGGCATCACTCTCGTAGTCCTGCGAATAGTAAACAAGGGACAGGTTAGCTCAAGGCTGAAGTTCAGGAATTCAAGAAGAAGAAAAAATGTCAATAATAATCATCTTGTTGACGCACATACTGATTATAGTTTGTGGAAAACCATTTCATCGATTAAAGACCAATATTACCTCTTTTCTCATGTCCGTATTCTAAAACAAAGGTCAGTATAAAATAATGTTTTTGAAAAGTAATTTATTAAAAACTATAAGATATTTTTTTATTTCATTCCTAAATTTCATTTTAAAAATAGTATGAAAATAATTTTATACTAGAATATGAAATTCATATTTATTTTAAAAATCCTTATGTGAACACTAATATTAGATTCTTTTTTATTACAAATGAACATAACTGGTCAAATAACCTGGTACATGAGAGATTAATATTTGAACTTTGCTAGAATAATTTTTAAGTAAGAGAATAATTATCCACAAGAATTTACACGAATTAAACTCTTTCGTAAATAAAAGATTGGTTAATCTCTTTAACCATTTTAATTCGATGTAACATTCTCATGAGTGCTTCTTTATTTAATGGGGAAGTGGAATACCACACAGGACTGTCCGGCACACAAGATCTTTCAGGTTGGAGATAAAATACATCATTTCGTGTTTTAACACTTTCTGGGCTGAAAAGAGAAAGAACAAGTTTAGCAGAAAATCAAATCAGAAGTCTAATAATTTATCTAGCTAATGATATAACACTTTCACTCACGATATTTTAAAAGTAAAAAACAACTTTTTTATTGAAAACAGTATAAATACTGCAATCGAAGAAAATATATTTTCTGATTTAAAGTCCTTTACATGGTGCAAACGATGTAGTTTCACACGATTGACGACACTTTCAGAACAGGAAGTTAGTCTGTTTTTCACAAACAAAAATATAAAATTTCCATAAAGAAAGAGAATTGAATTCTCCGTCAACATTTCAAAAAAGTAAAATCAAAGCAAGAATATATATTTTTGAATTACTTACAGGGTGCATCACGGTTAACACATTTCCTAAATAAAAGTTCAAAGTTTCTTTTGTTAGGTGCGCCAGAGGCATGTATTTTATCATCGTCTCTTATATGGGATGCTATGAGTGAAATGTTGAAAAATGTGCTAGGCACAATCACCTTGTTGCTTAAAATGAATAATAAAACCAATAAGGGTAAAAGCCACACGAAAAAGATGTTGTCATAGGCTCTATAAAGGCTGAAGTATAAACCCAGCTTGAAGATAAGTAAAGGTAGATTCCTATTTTTTAAAAAAATTCCATATAACTTACCATTTTGACAAGTAAAATTCGTACAAACGCACAGGGCATCTCAAGGGATTGTCTTCATTTTCTTGTTGCTCATACACTTTTTTCTTCTTGGAGCCAGGAGCGTCTGCAAACATTTTTTTTTTAAATGGATATGAGTTGTCCGAAAGAAGTGAGGTCTAGTTGTAATACTTCCTGTTCGTTTCACGATAACTCTCAAACCACTTGTCCTATTTTGATGAAACGGTATGAACATGTATTACGTTCATAGAATTATGGTACCCGGGCCCTATGAGGTCCCGTCTAGTTGATAGAATTGTACACTTCACACAACTACTAGTTACAGAACAGAAATGTGTGGTGCACTCAATATTCCGTTTTTTTTTTTCAACATAATCTCAACTGGTGGGGCCAAAAATTCCCTTAAAACGTATCTATGTGTATTTCAGTATTTTTAGTAGTTTTTAAAAAACCCGTCCCTGGTCCAGACTTTATGCTCACCATGTAAGAAATTGAGAATTTCGTCTGATAAGAATATTAAGCCTATTCTTTTAAAGATGGAGGGGGTGGGGGACTTCCACACTCACATAAAACTCACCAATGGCAGATTGAGGAGGATAAAATCTTAGCAAAACATTTCGAGAACCAGGAGGGGCTTTTGTACAATTGGCAGCTACACTAGCTCCCATGCTAGGATTCCTTTTCCAATGTTTCATGATATGAGAGAAAGAAAGTTGCATGTGCTCTTCAACTGTCTGTAATGAATAAAATTGAGGATTCAAATTTTAAAAGCAACTAATTATCTTTGTATTATCTTAGCAAAACAAGATATTTCATAAATATCTTCAATTTATTTATTTACAATACCTACCTACAGATTTTTTTTTAATAATCTGTGGATGAACGAAATCAAAAAACGGAGCCTTAGGGGGTAAGGCTCTATTTCCATGAGAACGTTCATCAGGAGTTCATTATGCTAAGCTCAATTTCGCTAGTTAATGGTACCACTTGTTAGTATATTTTGGAAATCAAATAATGTTAGGTAAGTGTTATTTTGATGATTAGTACCTTTGGGGAAAAATTCTGTCATTTGGAGGGGAAGAATTTACGGACCCCTTGCCAAATTTTTAAGCGTTATTTTGGGCTCAGGGATATGTGATATTCTTTAGGTTTATTTCTTTAACTTACCATCAAGTTGAAATGTTTGGTGTTGAAAAACATCAGGGTGTTAAGAAGTACGTGCGGAGAGTGAGCTCCTAGTTGTTTACTTTCCCACAAATGTTCTTCTTCTACGCGAGTTACAATTAATTCTGAAAAAAAGAAAGTTTAATCTCAAAACATTTCTCAACTTAAAATTTTTATTTACAAATTTAACACGATGAGAAGCCAAAAACATTTTTTTTTACTCAAATCTCAATAAATACCAAACTTGACAATATGCCCCAAACTGAATTTCGTCATTTTTCCTGATAGTGGCCAGATGTATGAGACAGCGGCTTAAGAAATACGAGTGGATGGTTTTTAATTATAATTATCATACATCAAATATTGGAGGCTAATAATTAACACAGGCCACAAGAAACATGTCAATCAGTGCATTATAATTGCATTAGTAACGCAAACATAATAATATTACAGAGTTGCTTTCAGTGTTATTTTACACCATCATCTCGGGTGTACTCAGTGTGTGAAGATTTCACCCTCAAATAACTTCTCTCAGTTTCAAGTTAAATTGAATGTTTTTTTTTTTAAATCATGTGATTTTAAAACCTTGAGATATTGTTACTTTCTCCATCTTTTTATTCAAATGTTTAACCTATAGGCAACAGAAAACAAGTTGATATTAGTACTTACGTGAATCATCATAAACATTAGAAAAATTACAACAGATGCTATCCAAAGTTTCTGTGAATTTTTCATAGTACGAGTCGGTGAATATATTGTCAATTCTTCCACTCTCAAACAAATATTGCTGAATTCCCAAAGTTAGGTAATAGATAGTGTCAGGAGCGTATTGCGAGCCATTAGGTTTTTTAACTTCTTTAACAAACAAACAGAGTGAATAATTTAACTCATCCGCGGTGAGTTGAAGAATTTCTTCTTTAAATAACTTCATCGGTGGAATTTTTCGACTTCCGCCATTGGCAGCAACAGCAGCATTCGCTTTTTCAATTGTGTCATTTTTACTTATGACCCAACGTCTCCAAGCGTTAACACCAAACGTATACTGAAAAAAAAAAAAAAAAAAAAAAAAAAAAAAAAAAAAAAAANAAAAAAAAAAAAAATGATACATTGATACAAACAACATGTCTACGAGTAACGAGTAGTGAGGAGCACGTTTTTTAATCTAAATTGTGAGTTATGAGAAATGTTTCGGTGGTGGTATGGTATATAGTTCGAATAACGAGAGTTGAGACACGGAGACATACGTTTTGTCAACATATATGTGTATGCGGAGAGTACTTTTTAATAAATGGCAGGTTATATTGCTATCATCATCTACAAACGATGCTTTATTCAAAAACCACTCCGTCTCAACTCTCGACGTTATAACTATAAAATATCTGGAGTACAGTTGGTTAAGAGTGTTTCACAATTTCCAAGAGTTAATCACAGTTTTAGAGGGATTTTTTAATCTCCTATGCTTCAAAGATATAATGGAGTAATTCTAATCTGTAACGTGACCACTTATTATCGCCCCTTTTTTTAGCTACTTTTTTGACTTCACGGAAGATTCCGACCTCATAGGGAATCAAATATAGGTTTTCTGTGTATAATTCTAGCGTGATGACTACTAAACCAAGGAGCTGTTACGTGAAGTGTTTCAAAATAGTAATGTCTTTATATTTATTCTTGGGGGGGGGGGGGGGGGANGGGGGGGGGGGGGGGGAGGGAAGGAGATCCTATTTACCAAAAAATAGGGGGACACAAACTTTAAAAAAAAAAAACTCGATTTCCTGGAGAGTACTTATTTTGTCGAGGTGTATAAATCTACATTAAACGCAAACCTTCAAACAAAAATTTGCATCGGGCTTAACAATTTCTATTGGCGGTTGTGGCGGCGGTGCAGCTGGAGTTGGTGTTGGGATGAGATCAGAAGTACGCCTTTGTCGTTTTACTGGATTCGCTCTACTAGCTGGAGCTTTATTAGTTGAACCACGCTTTCGACCACGATTCGATCTAAATATAGCATCTTGAGCATCGATATCTTCAGAATTATCTGTGAATTTGGAACAAAATTTAATTAATATTAATATAACTATACTTATTAATATTAATATAACTATACTTATTTAATATGTGCATACCAAATAACAAATGTGATTTAAACTTCGGAGAAAAATCTCGTCACCACATACATGATATTATACAATATACATCCGTCGGGAATTGTAAAAATGATAAAATCGAAAAATATGGCATTTTTTAATCGAACAAGGGACTTCAGGGGGAAAATGAGACATTTCGTAGATGTTTCAGAATTCTAAAACGTTTGATCGACTTACTTTCAGGTCTCGCGGCTGTGCTAAGAGTAATAGTGGCTGGTTGAAGGGCATCATCTAAATCTACTTCTTGTAATCCTTCACTGGGAGTTTCCAAATCATTGCAAGCCATTTTAATGGCCATTTGAAGAACATCTTCACCAAAAGCAGTATTGCTTGTTTCAATCCCACCTTCATTGTCAAAATCATCCTCTGGAGAAATAATAAACACAACATCAAATAAAGTTAATGATAGGTACATATTATAGCCATAATACAATATATGAATGTAATATTAATAATTAAAAGAAATGAATATCTTCGGATTCTTCGGTGACTTGGTCGTCGGAGTAAAGTGACTTTGGTGAAGTTTTTTCTTTGAAAAAATAATTTAAATATTTAATTTTCGTCGGATTGACTTTTCAAATTAGATAGAAATGATTGAATCTATCATTTCTATCTAATTTGAAATAATTTCTAACTAATTTGAAAAAGTCGTTCCTACGAAAATTAAATATTAACAATATATGAATGTAGTAATTGTAGTATTGATGCTGACTTAAAACTTTGCACCTGTACAACATAATTTGAACATACCTCCATTGTTACTGTCATCGTCAGTTGTTCCATCTTCTTTCTTGTCAGTTGCCACCATCTCAGCCATCATTAATATTTCTGCTTCAAATGGATCAGCAGGGATCTTCTCTTGAATTCTCTGAAAAAAGTAATATCGTTAAGCATATATTTTTTTTAGTCTATTGAAAGAACAAATTTCCCCTCAGAGCTCGAGATCATCCATATCTTATCGATTGTACCTATGGGTAATACAATTTCTAACCTAGTCTATATTCTTTAGAACAGAGGTTCTCAAACTGGGGGCGCGCCTCCCTTGGGGGCGTGAAGGAAAGCCAAGGGGCGCGCGAGACCAGTTGAAAAATGACAAGATCAATTATTGTCATTTAGTTAAAATTTACGTACACAATTCTTTTACAAAGGTAATTTTATTCAACATGATGTTTAGAAAATTTGAATGAGATAGCATTCAGCAACACATTAGCGTTTTGAATGAGATAGCATTCAGCAACACCCATACCCATTCATAATTTATAATGCAAAGGGGAGGGGGGCGTAGGAGGCTTTCATTTCAAGAAAAGGGGGCGCGGTACCAAAAAGATTGGGAACCTCTGCTTTAGAAGATATTATACTCTAAACTACATTTTAAATGCTCACTTAAAAAATGTGTTTATTTGTTAACGTTTTTGAAAAATTGAAACTACAAATGATTGCACTAGAAACGATTTGGCGTTCTAAGTATAGAAATAAATTGATATGAGGTTTGTCAAAAAAGGGATTTCTGACCCTTGTCTGACTGTGAAGGTATGTGTTTAGGTCGTCCTGATGTGTAACCGGCCATCGTGAGGACGACAAATTTTACCTACCGATAATAAGTACACGATAGACAACAAGGATCTTTGTTGATGACGATAGACGAAATAAATTCAAATGACGAAATGATGACCGAGAGCAACGTGATATTATACAAATTGATCAAAGCAATGGTGCCTAGTTCAACGCTTAAAGGGGTTTCAGGTTTCACAAGACTCAAATTTTATTTAATAGAACAGTTTTTACCTTGATTTCTTTAAAAATTCCTGCAGCTGAATTTCTTGTAGTTGGAATAAATATAGGAATAGGCATAGGTATTGGAATAGGTACGGGGACAGGGAATGGCATGGAATACATTGCAGTAGGGGCCGGTACATAAATTGGAACTGGTACGGGAATTAGTAATGGCCTTCCTAAGTCATCCCCTGAAAAATGTTAAATACATATAATTATTTACCATTGATGCTACAGATAAAATTACGAGATTTAGAACAGAATAATTGCCAATAACAATTTGTGAAGCAACAGCAACAACGTAGCCTCTCCTCCTGCCTATATTTGTAAACAAAGCGTTTCTCTTGTGTATCAGCTCTCGTAATTCAAACAAGTTACTGTAGTTGCGTATGCATAAATTGTACCTTTTACTTTAAAACATGTATAACTTTTACTTGTACGAGTACATGGAGAAGATTACCACTGGGCGAGGTTAATGCCTGAGGCATTTTCTACCACCTAACCCTTAGAGCTCTAATTTATGTGGTCAAATACTCAAATTAATGAGGAAAAAATACAGCCTCTGCTTGGGATTGAACCCACGCCCTCCTGTTTATCAGGCGACCGCTTAACCACTGAGCCACCAAGGCAGAAAGTCGTGATACTAAAAAGGCAAAGTATGTTCTTGCGAAAAAAATGTTGAGAGCACCGGAACCGCGTTTTTCATAATAACCTAAGAATTCCGTTCTTTACCCTTCTGAGTACTAGAATGTAAATAAAAACGAAAGTTTAGGGTTATTGTTGATGTATACAAAAAAAGAAATAAGAATTGAACGGCACATATGAATTCGTAATGCGTCATGCGCAGAGCTTGACGAATTTCGTAGAGCGGAGTATTTTAGCTAGTCTTTTTAGTACCATACTCGAAAGTTTGTATTTGGTAATCATTATGAATATGGAAAAAAGGAAATGTCGCTACAAATTAAGCTGATTTGAAGATCGTGGAAAATAAATACTTTCTCTTCGGAATTTTCATGTTTTGCATGCTTGGCCAGCACACATTTGAATTAAACTCACCAGTCTGACTCTGAGTACTTGTACTTTGAGTTTTACAAGAAACCCTTTTGGTAGAAGTGGTTGGTTTAACTTGAGTTGCAACGTTTTTCATTTCTTTTTGTTCAGGCGGTGCGACTAACATTTGCCTAATTATTTTGGGCAACACTTTTGTAACTTCATATTTAGGTTTTATTATTTTAGTTGGCTGGACTTTCACCTGAAAACAGAAAATTTGTTTTAAATAAATATCGGCCATTTTCTTCAACTCTCAGAGTTCAACTTTATTCTACATCAAAATAACTACTCACGTCCGAGGTGTAAAATTATTCCAAGAAATAAACAATACATAATCAAAAAAAAAATTATAGAGAACAATATTATAAAAATCCCCATTAGCTCAGATAGTAAAGGCTATGCCTTGTTGTGTTGGGCCATGTCTTGTTCGGTTGTTTGGAGAGTTATGGAAGTGTACACAGGTTTGCAAATTATCTTCGTTGTACAAAGGTCTTTAAAAATGATTTTCTGAAACTAAAGATCGTCGGAGTAGTGACGTATTTGTAATTTGGAGAGTGGTCAGTTTGAATTAAGCATGGAGGTCGTCCGAGTAGAGTGACGTATTTTTAATTTGGAGATTTATGAGTTTGAATTAAGCATGGAGCTCGTTCGAGTAGAGTGACGTATTTGTAATTTGGAGAGTGATGAGTTTGAATTAAACATGGAGGTCGTCGGAGTAGAGGTACGTATTTGTAATTTGGAGAGTGATCTGTTTGATTTAAGCATGGAGGTCGTCAGAGCAGAGTTTGGAGAGTGATGAGTTTGAATTAAGCATGGAGAAAAGCATTAATTCAGCATTAACACAACGTGATAAGTATTGTTTAACACAATTGAATTCCTTTTTTTCTTAAAAATTAGATACTTCTTTATCGATATTTTGTTGTCTGAGCTTCAAACATGGTGATTGCAGCACTGTTATTAATTTTATCTACTGTGTTGATTATGTAAATGTATATTTCATTATATAAATGTATACTAAGCTTAAGCTACACTTCAACAATTTTCATGCTACCACTAGTCGCTATTACCACAACTACTCAATTCTCCTCAGGAGGCTGAGTTGATTATATTATATTACATTTATTTTTATCGTTTTATCAATCTGGTTAGTTAATATCCTACAATATTTTTTTAAAAATAATAACTTACCACTCTGGGAGGAAGTACAATTGGTTTGGGAATAATTTGTTGCACTTTCTGTGTTGGAGGGGTGAATGGAACAGCAGGACTTAAAGACCTCACATCCGAGATAACTAAAAATAAGAAAAAAAAGTTTGAATGAATTTTAAAAGAATTCATTTTAATACTTCTTCCTCTTCATGTGTCTCCTTTTAAAAAAATGAAAACGTTGTATTAAGGCCACACAGCAACCCTATTCTGACCAAAACGTCACGATTTCTAGGAGGACATATTATATGATTTTGGTAGAATGTCAAGGATGTCGTTCAAGGTTAAATTCCATTTTTCAAACAAGACGACCTACTTTTTTTTTAACATAATCGAATTCAAATTCTATATTAAATCGAATATTTATTGTATTTTTTTTCCTTCACTGTCGGGATTTTTTCCTATCCAAATATGCTTGTTTTGTCAGACATATCAAACGAAACTAACAATGAAAAATAGAAATTAATTATTTTCCCATTTTCAGATCATGAATGGCGTGACACATTCGGATTATGCTTTATTATAGAATAATGCGCTGAAATTCGGAATTAATATTAATCAGTTGTACAAAAAAAAAAAAATCAGGTCGTCTTAATTTTAGAATTAAAGTTGACCTTGAGATAACCATGACAGATCTACCAAAGTCATCACAATTTATCCTCCTTGATATAGTGACTTTTTGGTCAGAATAAATTTTTTGTATTCCAAAGTTTCAAAAATATTTAAATTGCGTAAATTAAAATAGAACATCTTGTATAAAGAAATGAGATTGAAATCTCGTAAAAAGTGTATTGCCACCCATTTCAGACACGTCCCTTTCATTATGCCAGCAATTCTTGCTATCAATGATACAAATAATATTTCAGTCTTCGGATAATTCCAAGGATATGTCAAGAAGAAAACTTACCAACGTTTTTCATTCCATCCTGAGAATTGTCAAGCTCCAATTGATTGGGGTTAACATCTAACAGAACGTAAAACATTTAACTGGAGTTAGATCCGAGAATAAGATGAACGGTTTTGTCTAATTTGAAGACGTACGAGAAAAACACGAGGGTCCATATTTTTTTAAAAAAAAAAAAANTTTTAAAAAAAAAAAAAAAAAAAAACATAGAGTTAACAGAGTATTTAGGTATTATTATACCAAAAGAATACAGTGGTGAAGTCAAAATGTAAAATAGAATGAGGATTCCGAGCTATGACAATGAGAAGAAAAAAAAATCACTGCAAGTTATATAAAAAAAAAACAGACTATTGAGTGGAAGGTTACCACTGGGAAAGGTTAATGCCCGAGGCTTTTTCTACCACCTAACCCTTAGAGCTCTATTTTTACGTGGTCAAATACTCAAATTAATGAGGAAAATATCCTGCTTCTGGTGGAGATTGAACCCACGCCCTCCTCTTTTCCAGACGAGCGCTTAACCACTGATAAAGTTCATTTTTCTCATCTTGCAAGCTATACACAGTTTGAAAATGAAGAAGTGATTCTCTCAAAATAATATATTAAATTGGACCCTCATTTTTCCCCCGTGGAATCTTCTTAGAATAATACTCGAAAGACTAAAACTACAATAGTTATAATAATATCTACGCTTTTCCTTAACACTAGACGTCGAACTTACTTTCCGATCTTGGTTGAGTTAGATTTTGCCAAAATAATTAAATCGATGGAAAAAAAATCTATAACGACAATTTCTATTCCATTGAAATGGGATACAAAGATATTAAAAAGTGGTACCCTCACCTTTTTTGATGATTAATTTTCTTTATTTTCCAGAACTTTGAATTCTGTCGATTTATCTACTAAAATGTATTTATTCAAAATAAGTTTTTTTTTTTATCTTACTATTTTATACCTTTGTAGATATAAATGAACTTTCATTTTAATATTTTAATAGTAGTGAGATGTTACTTACATGGAATATTACTGTGATAATTGTAGACACATTTGTATGTACAGAATGCTTTGTTTGTTGGATAAAAGTGAATGTAATAATATTCGGTGGAGTATGTCTTACAATGGTCACATTGTTTCCTAAAATGAAGAATGTTAAATTTGATGAGTAAGAAAGAAATATAAAGTTCTAAAATAATTTTGTATCGACCACAAATTATATTGTTGAGCGCTTTCGTCTTGTTAAAAGATCTCAAAACCACATACGTAAATATGAAATCCAAATTCAGAAGCTTCTTAGAGATCGTTCCAATCAACTAATACGTGACCTAGAAAACCCCGTCAGTTTTTCTTTAAAAGGTAAATAAAAACTACCCCACTCATCTTTCCGTGCCATTTTAATTATACATACTTCACCTGGTCAGCTCAGATCCCATGTGTGTGTGGAGGGGAGAATGAATGTGGCCGGGTGGCACATCTCTATTCTGCTGAGGCCATCTCTATGCGCATTTCCTTTATGGAGCTAAAAAGCGCGACACCAGTGTCCGTCGCAGGTTTTGGAAAGGAGTGTTATCACTATTTCTCCTCCACGTCATTAAGAGACTCTTCAGATTTACTTATAAGACAATTAGGACTTAGGTAGATAAAATACCACGCTCGTTTTGTTTTTCTTGGCGATGCAAAACTAGCGTTTTTCTTGATTATTGTACATTGTATCAATAAAAAAAAAAAGCATTTCGTTTGAAAATTCTTTCAAGAGTGATTTTCACACAGAAAATGTTTCAATACAAAGTGTGAGGATGTTTTTTAAGTTTTAGTGAATACAAGGAGAATGACTTACGATTTAGCATTCACAGCTTTTTGAAAGGTCAATGATTGCAAACAAGGAAGTGTGCAGTAAAAGTATTCCTGATCTTCGACCACTCGACGAATCATACTTGTTTCATTTTTCTCATCCTGTAAAAACGAAATAAATATATTCAATGTACCGAACTAAAAATACGATTTTTCGTCAAATGTCTGTTTGTCTGTCTGTTCCTTCCACGATAACTTTCGAACGCCTTTCGATGTTGATGAAACTTGGTATGGATATTAATTATATTAATTCTAGACTTGAATTTCATGAGCTGCCAGAAGTTTCGGGTATGTTCGCATTAGTCGCTAAGGGGACGTGAATTGATCACGAAGATCGTGCGATTGTGCCCTATACTTATTCTTATGGGGTTTTCTGATGTCGGAGGCCCATAGCAATAAGCTTCAAACGACCGATGACTATCGCCCAAATTCAGCAGGATCTATGCGACAGTCTCATTGAAAATTGGATCACTTAGATCCGAATATCCATCGTAGCAATAATAAAGTATGACTTTTGTTGGTGCTTGACCATTTGCAGGTAAAAATAAATTAAAAAAAACTCATATTAAAAAAAATCATCACTTACTTTACACCAAGAACATGGTACTTTGAGTTTAAAGCCTGTAATGTATTCACGGTAGCATAGATTGCTGCAAAAGTTAACTGGAATATCATCAAAATAACAGACCCGACAGTAATCATCTTGTCGTTTCCTATCAAAATGTCGATCACAAAGCTTGCATTGAACTGTAAAAACAATCATTTTAAACGATGAGTCATTTAAAAAAAAAAAAAAAATCATTCTTACATCCTAGAAACATACTCCAAAGTTCATCTATCTCCTTCAGCTGTTTCAAAGATTTTTGGACGTTATCGGACTTCATCAATACTTTACAACTTCGAATTTCAAACGAAATTATGTAATTTCCCATAAACACACCCAAAATTTCAGCCCTCTATCTATCACCGTTTACAAGATATTCGGAAAATCTAGAAGGACCATCAAAGTTCGAAAATATGACATGACGTGATCTAAATACACTTACCCATTACTAATTTATTCACAAAATTATATGCCTTGAAACATTTCTCACTGCATAAATGATTGACCATATCGGCTTGAAGAACGGTGTATTTGGCCGTTTTGTTCATATGGCAAACAATACATATTAAATTTTTAGATGGTTTGATGAATAGCTCAAGCTGAGAAAGACATTTTTCAGAGCAAAACTGAAAAAAAGAAACCTGTTATTTTATTGAAAAGATTACAATAAGGAGTTGTTTTATTTAACCGGAAGGAAGAAATTTTCACCCTTGTCAATAACAAAAAGCGAACTCGAAAGAATATGTTTTTATTTCATTTGAATCATTCAACTTGATCTTGATAGACGGAGATTGTAAAAAAAAATAAAAAAAAAAATAAAAAAAAAAATCTCAAGATCAGAGCAGCTGTAGAAGGTCACCTCTTTTTGTTATTACGTTAACTAAGATATAGTCCCTGTCATTTCGCAGTAATGAACAATAGCTAATTTGAGTCCGTCCAGATAATAATCTAGGTTCGAATTTTGATGATTCTTTTTACATAAAGGATGGTGTCACACGAATATGTCGACTAACTCAGATTAGGTCTATCTACTAATATCTGCAATTGCACCAATATCTGAAAGATCATTTTCAAAATTAAATTGAGGACCCTACTAACAAAGTAGGCCAAGTCCATTTTCTAAAACTTTTGAAAAAGGTGAAAAACTATATCCAATTCCAGGATACCTTCATTTATCGTCTTTAAAGTTTTATCGTGATCTATGTCATCATCTAACTTTTCCAACATTGTCTCAGCGTAGAGAGATGTCTGATGTGAGATTCTTTCAGAAATTGGTTAACGGAACCGTTGACTGTGCTAAGCTTCTTGGACTGATTGGGCTGGACTGCCGCAGGCGGCTAAGGGGCGGGTGACTTAAATAATTAATATTTATTTTTAATTTTATAGGATAACTTTTGCGCTATATAATATTATCATTATTTTTTATTTTTAAAATTTTCCTGTTTTTAAAAATGTATTTAAATGTATAAAGGGTTCTTCCCGTAAAATAAAAGTACCACTAGGTACCATTATTTTTTAATTTTTAAAGGCAACATTCTGATATCAGATAAGGATGTCCGTAAATGAAATGATACCTAACTCATTTTCGAAAAAAAACTTGGCCGACTTAGTAATTTGTTGGGACTATTTCTTACACATGAAATGAACTTACGTTGTGATCTCCAAAAACTTGAACGCTATCTAGTTCGGGCACCTTACTACAGATTATGCAAAATCGTTTCTCTAATTTAAACTGGGCACGACATTGTGAGCTGCAAAACACTACTAGTAATGATCCTCTCTTTAGACCAAACTTGTGACGAAATTTTGACTGAATTTGTGTCCGGCAACTATAACAATTCTCTCCTAAACTGTAAAAAGTTTTTCCTGAAAAAAATAATTTAAAAATATATATATCTTACTCTTAAAAATACAGAATATGGTATTTTTATATTTAATATTGAAAAAGGTATACAGGGTGTCCATAAAGTCTCACCCCACCCCCCGTATCTCGAGAATGGCTGAAAATATAAGAAAACGCAAAAACACGTATCCCTTAGATTTTAGGGGGATTAATTTTAGACTAAAAAATTTTTGGCCTCGGCCAGCCGTTTAGGCTGGGCAACGACTGGCTCCAAAATCTTAAATGAGAGGGTATATCAAGTGACACCTTGTTTTAAAGGTATCCTTAATACGAATCATTACAGAAAACCAGAGCTCTCTAGGATCTACCGTTCACGAATTACGGGGTGGAACATGTGACCCATTCCCTTTGCGGCCACACCGAAATGGTAATTAAAAATGTCTAGAAATATTTTTTTATGATCCCAAATAAGTAAATTCGTAAAAAATAGTGTTCCAACAAGATGGTTGTCCCGCCCACTTCGACCGCAGAGTTCGAGCTTTCTTAGGCCAAAATTTTCAAAACAGCTGAATAGGTTTGGTCTAAGCAGGCTCGATTTCTGCGGTCAAAGTGGGCGGGAAAACCATCTTTTTTACTAAATTACTTATTTGGGATCATATAAACTTATTTCTAGGCATTTTTACCTAAGACTTCCGTTCGGCCGCAAAGGGAATTGGTCACATGTTCCACCCTGTAATTCGTGAACGGTAGATCCCACAGGGCTGTGGTTTTCTCTACTGAACTCGTATTAACGAGACCTTTAAAACAAGGTGTCACTTGATATACCCTCTCATTTAAGATTTTGAAGTCAGTCGGTGTCCAGCCTAAACGGCTGGCCGAGGTCTAAAATTAATCCCCCTAAAATCTAAGGGATACGTGTTTTTGCGTTTTCTTATATTTTCAGCCATTCTCGAGATACGGGGGGTGGGGTGAGACTTTATGGACACCCTGTATATACTCTATGACGACAAATACAAATCTGGTACAGAAAAACAAAAACCGAAAATATAAATTGACGTCAGTAAAATAAAGAAGGTTAAACGAATGAAGTCAAAGATGAGAGAAATAAGCAAATGACATCAGTGAGATAAAGGGGGATAATGTATGACGTCAAAAATAAATCTGGTTTCGAGAAATAATCAAATGACGTCGTCTGTTTTCTAGGAAAAAATTACGTCAAGGGCAGCTGATTTCACAACATGCTCCCTCACAAAAAAATACTATTCTTTCAATACTTTCTTCAACCTATTTTTACTTTCTCTTCCTCTAGAAGATAAAGTATTGTATTCGTGCAGCAAATTTTGACTTTTTTTGGCCCAAAAAATCGTCACGGGAACCCAACATATCATTTCCTACTACTTTTGGGCCATATTTTCACTATTCCGTGTCATTTTTGAAGTTTGGAAATATTTGGAGCCATGAGGTCTGAAAAAACCGATATTTCCGACGTACTACGTGCTACGTACACCGTACGTACGGAATCGTGTTCAGAGCTCT
>CM022885.1:13059669-13089795 GCA_012654025.1 Pachypsylla venusta
AATAAAATAATCTTTTTATCCCCCCCCCCCCTTGGCAATGCACGTAATTGAATAGAGCTTGGCAATCATAGGGTTAAGGAGCCGTATGAATATTCCAGTTTGAGATAATTTATTGAAAAGCTCTGGTTAGAAGATTGGTCTCAGGTGACATTAAGCACCTGAGACGCAGTATACACTAAACAAGATATGATAGTGATAGAGTCCCGGCGCTTTTACGAGATTCGGCCATTTAATACATTTAAATCCCCATAACTATTCTCTATGTCCCTTGTTTATTATCGCTTCCGTCTAACTGAGCGCACGGATTGCGCTAGGTCCAGTTCCAGAAAGCAATTCACCGGGTTTTGCACACCTTCAAATATCCGGTTCTACAAGGGATAGGTACCTAACTGAAATTCTGAACATACATTCCGTAGTATAGTGCAATAGTACACGATAAACTTCAAAAGTTTATATTAACCCGGGCAGGAGATAGATAATTTCAAAGTTTGCACTTTTCGATACTCAATGACTGATTCATTCACTGATCATCAAAAGTTTTAGACACTTCCCGTATATCTAGAGCGCGGAAATTTTGCATGAAGTTAGCAAATGCCATCGAAGTAAAGGGAAAAATCCGAAAGTTTGGTCTTTTTAATTCTAAGTGCTCCAAAACGGTGCCATTTTAGGGATGACAATACAACGTACTGTAATTTTTTAACTCAAAAAATACTAAAATCTTGCGTAAAGGTAGATATTTACACACGATTAGATAGGAAAATATTTATATTCCAACTCTTTCACACCCAGTGCTCCAAAACGGTTTCGCTTTAGGGCAGGAGGTGCACGAAAACTTGTTTAAACTGCTAGGACGCTGAAATTTTCGTAGAGTTTGGCAATGCTCCCCAGAAAAAACTGACAAGTGTAAATTCGGTATTACTTTAAGAGAATAGAGACCGAAAAAAGTGCAATAATGAATTTAAGTGTGGGATGAACAACAGTAAGAATAAACTTGGCCCCAATAAGAGATATCACTGCTTTCATGAACGATTTTTTTTGTAAGAGTGGTGGAACTTGGCCTTTTTTCAATGATATTTCTTTGGAGATTAACCTTTATAGCAATGGATATAGTCCAGTCAACGAATGGTTTGTAGAGTGCGTTGGCTGGAGGAAACTAAGGAATTTTTTCAGATGTTTGTTTGGTGTGATCAGGAGATAAACATACTAAAAGTCCTGGGACCTGGGGGGTGAGCCAAATGCAGGGGGGCGTGGGGAAGGTCACTTTTTTTAAGTTTTCCCCTATATCTCTAAAACGGTTACTTGTAGGGTGCAAAGTATTCTCAGTAAAATTGGAGCCATCTAAATTTCCTACAAGTTTGCCTCTATTCATTTTTTTCTACCCCTCATAGTTTTCGAGATATCTTCCCACCTCCCACCGCATATTTTTGGGAAAATGAAAATTTACCCTATTTTTCGTTAAATTTTGGTCTGTAGCACATCAATGCTTCGTTTTACAGCAATAACCCGGGAAAAGAAGTTATGGAGGATCAAATTGCCTTTTAAAAAATATTAAATAAAGACCTCACTTATCCTGCCTGGTCATTTAATTGCATATTAAACTATCATAAACCTTATTCTCAACATTTCAGAGTATATACACATAGTAACTGGTTATATAAATGGTGACAGCTGTGGAAGACTGAAAAGAACAGTTTTTTGGCAAAATCTATATTATTGCCAAATGCCATAAAAGGGGCTGTATTTTTTGAAGGGCTAATAATAAAATGTAAAAAGGAATATTTTCACGAGCCAGCGCCCGGGACTCAAAGGCGCGAACAAAGCGTACATCAGGTATCTAGAATTATCAAGAAATAATTGGGTTCAGGATTCAGGAGATTATGCTTATCAGTAAATTACGGGAATATGATTGATAAAGCACTACATATCTCCTCTCTTGGGCCCGATTCGTCTCTTTTTGGTCAACTTTGTTCGGTGATTTTGTCCTATCTATTAGCAGAAATTAAGCTAAATAATCTGAGCTCAACTAAAACCACGAAGTTTACGAATGAGACCCGGGATTTGTTAAGCTCGTTTCCTAGAAGAGCCAGATAACTTTCTGCACGAAGTTTGCGAATGAGACCCGGGATTTGTCAAGCTCGTTTCCTAGAAGAGCCAAATAACTTTCTGCACGAAGTTTGCTAATGAGACCCGGGATTTGTTAAGCTCGTTTCCTACAAGAGAGAAATAACCTTTTGCACGAAGTTTACGAATGAGACCCGGGATTTGTTAAGCTCGTTTCCTAGAAGAGCCAGATAACTTTCTGCACGAAGTTTGCGAATGAGACCCGGGATTTGTCAAGCTCGTTTCCTAGAAGAGCCAAATAACTTTCTGCACGAAGTTTGCTAATGAGACCCGGGATTTGTTAAGCTCGTTTCCTACAAGAGAGAAATAACCTTTTGCACGAAGTTTACGAATGAGACCCGGGATTTGTTAAGCTCGTTTCTACAAGAGACAAATGACCTTTTGCACGAAGTTTACGAATGAGACCCGGGATTTGTTAAGCTCGTTTCTACAAGAGACAAATGATCTTTTGCACGAAGTTTACGAATGAAACCCGGGATTTGTTAATCTCGTTTCCTACAAGTGACAAATAACCTTCTGCACAAAGTTTACGAATGAGACCCAGGATTTGTTAAGCTCGTTTCCTACAAAAGATAAAAAAAAACCTTCTGCACTAAGTTTGCGAATGAGACCCGGGATTTGTTAAGCTCGTTTCCTACAAGAGACAAATGACCTTTTGCACGAAGTTTACGAATGAGACCCGGGATTTGTTAAGCTCGTTTCTACAAGAGACAAATGATCTTTTGCACGAAGTTTACGAATGAGACCCGGGATTTGTTAATCTCGTTTCCTACAAGAGACAAATAACCTTCTGCACAAAGTTTACGAATGAGACCCAGGATTTGTTAAGCTCGTTTCCTACAAAAGATAAAAAAACCTTCTGCACTAAGTTTGCGAATGAGACCCGGGATTTGTTAAGCTCGTTTCCTACAAGAGACAAATAACCTTCTACATGAGAAATGCTCTTTCTCTTCGTGAGAACAAAAAGGAACTTACTCATAGATTGCCGGCGCTGCAACGGCGCTTTTCCGAGTTGAGCAGGAGTTGGTGCAAGAATGAACGTCTGGTTTTGTTCCAGATCTTCTATTCTATTTCCATTATCATCTGTGGTTGGCAGATCATTCTGAAAACATTAAAATAAAAAGTAATTCTGTGAACTGTACACCTCACTTTAAATGGCCACCCAATAGGACCAAAAAACTAATAAGCAAATCCTGTGTACATAATAAATGCCCATACCATGCTCATCAAACTCGGTGATGGCGCGCGAGTTATCGTGGAACGAACAAACAATGCGACGTTGTACAAAAATCATGGAGTTAGAGAGCTCACTACGATCAGATCAAGACATGCTGCTCTTCTGTTTTTGGATAAAATAATTGCACTCAGAATAATCGACAGTGAAACATATTTGTATTTGAATTATTTTAATTGAATTAAGTTAACATTTCTAATTATTATCATTATCTGACACCAAGGATTTTTTTAATTTAAGTAGACCCAGGGCCGTACCGAACATGCTTTGAAGGCCCTTTGCTAGAACTGTGATGGGATGCATTCCAGGTTGACCTGGTGCAATACCTAGTGCCGTGAGGACGTAATTACATATAAAGTAAAGTACCTGTTGTCTAATGGTTAAAAAATTTTGAAAATAGTCAAGGGTCATCAAAGCGAAAAGGATTTGATGACCCTCAGCTGGGACTGTGATGGTATGTGTTCCAGGTCGTCCTGGTGTCATCCATCGTGCGGACGTAATTAGTAAAGTACCTGTTGTTTGAAACTAAACAAAAACGACTTTAGTGAGTCGCCATCGTTCTCTTTTGAACTTTCACTATCCACAAAAGATGAACTTTGGTTCTGAGTCACATTTTCATATCCTTCTTGAGAAGCTGGATTTTGAATAAATCTTTCATATTGACCATTAGATTGAAAATTAGTTTCTCTTTGTCGACGCACATTTTGTTGTTCTGATTGTTGGTTTCCATGACCCATGTTCAGCTCTTTTTCTTCGTTTGTATCTTGACCCCCATAAGATGATTGAGTTAAGTCTTTAAATGTCAGGAAAAAATATAAATAAATGTATTATGTTTGTAGACATTTAGCGTTCAAAGATATTATATTTTTTTTTTTTTGTAAAATTACCATTTTGTACGAAAAAGGAGAAGAAGATTGTGACAGAACGGTACAACTTACCCAGAAAAATTAAGAACCGGTTTTTTTCTTGATTCAATCAAATAATAGTGGCATCGATGGTAGCCAGATGTATGACGCTGCAGCTCTAAATAAGTTGTTGTTTGCTGCTAATTATTCATGTTTTTAACTGACATCAAACATACAATCTTGGAGGCTAATAGTTGACCTGGGCCACCATAATCTTAAATATCACTGCAATATAATAACATCAGTAGCACAAACATAATAGTATTGCAGAATTACTTTTTGTATTATTTTACACCATCAGTTCCGGTGATCTCGGCTCCTGAAGATACCTTTTACCCTCAAGTAATCTTTTACAATCTCAAGTATGATTTATTTTTCAGTATAGAAGTAAGTTAGTAAGTCATAATTGGATTGGAAGAAATTTTGGCTTCAGAAATTGAATGAAATACTCTGGGTCTGATTCCGGAGAGGAACTTTTTCCCCCCTAGAAAATATTTTTTCACATTTTCAGAGAAATTTATAATCTAAATCTGCTCATTTTAAGCAATGTTGGATCAGTGATCTTGCAATCAAGGCATGACCAAATAAACGTTTCTTAAACTCTCTGGTTGGGGTAAATAGTGCAAAAGTAAGGAATATTCAAATGCCATTACCCAACCAGAGACCAGGAATCGTTTTTACGGCCATCCCTCTGCAGTGGATGTACGAGCATCAAACATGAGATGGGATTTCCTCCACGCATAAAGGGAACAATATATAAGAGAGAAAAAAACAAGTATAGGGAAAAAAATTTGCCTTCCCCCGGCGTCAGACCCGAAATACTATCTGTATAATTTCTTCAAAATACCTTTTGTTTTGTCCTCGTTGGTGCGATTTTCCAGGGCGGCTCCTGGCATAATGTTTGAACTCTGAACTTCAATCTTAGATGGTTTGGAAACTATCACAGTGGGGGTTGATGGCTGAACATTGTTCGCAGTCGAAACGATAGAGGACTCTGAAGAGATAGGAATTTGGAATCCAGTTGAATAGATATTTGACAGTCTTGGAGAAGAATGAAGTAAATATTGCACAGCATTTTCACTTGAACACGTAACTTGGGATTGTAGATTTGTTGTGGTAACTGGTTTCAGGAGAAGATTCAAAGAAGCTCCAGTGTCAGTTACTGGGAGAAGGGTTAAGGTGACATGTTGGGTCTGGTAGTTTATGGTTTGTTTTTCATTGGAACCTGGAGTTTCGTCTTTTTTCTTGTTAAGTTGATGATCGTTCTGTTTTGATTGAGAAAATCGTACAGTGGGCGTTTCTGTTGTTCGTATCGCCACAGTTGGTACTGTTTGATTGGTAAATTTTACAGTGGTTATCGGACGAGTTGAGGGAACGTATCGAAATGATGTGACGGCGTGACTAGAATATTTTTGAGATGGCGCAACCGCGGTAGATACAGAGCTTGCTATAGAAACAGAACTTGACGTCACTATTGTTGTTGCGTTCCACACTGTGGCGGCAGGCTGATCAAAATTTTGAATTTGAATATGACTCGGGAGGGACATGGAATTTGTACTACAAGTGGCAGAAGAAGGGCTCCAACTGATAGTGGATGGTGTTAGTTCGCCACTACTTTTAACAATCTGAAAAAAAGTTAAACACCTTTGTACTGAACAAGTGAGTCTAGTTTTCAAGATTTGAAGTGGAAAAAAAAATATTTTTAATTAGGGATTTCAGTGAGCCAGTAGAAAGTTATTACATTAGTAGTTCCGTGAGCGGTAGGTAGACTTCATTCAGTTAAACGGACTAACATGTGTCCCAATTCCATGAACCTCGATACCAAGCTTTCTCAAAATCGGACAAGGCGTTCGAGAGTTATCGTGGAACGAACAGTCAAACAGATGTGTAAAGAAAAATAAGTGGAATTTGAACTAGACTTCACTTCTTTCTGTCAATAAATAAAAATTTACCTTCGGTGAGGCTGGCATTGTTTTAAATGCTCCACCAGTAGGTTGAAAAGCCGAAAGACCAACGGGATTCACAGGAGAATGGTAAGGATAAGAGAGGGCAGCAGGATCCTTGCTTGGAGATATGCTGAGCTCTCGTTCAGAACCACCCGATGAAGGTAATCTAGAAATACAAAAAAAAATATATTTAAAACATGGTTGCAAAAAAAAATATTGAGATCTCAAATGGAATTGTGGAGAATGATTCATTCGGACTCAACGAATAAAAAGTTATTTAAACATTTTTTTAACCATTACAAAAAAACTGCAATTTAGTACATGGGTTTATTACTTTATTTCTGTATAGGAAATACATAAAAAATAAATTTTTATATTGTTTTTTCTTGTACGGAAGCTTTGTGTATGACTGAGCGTAATGAAAACTTTCGAAGGTCATTGAGACCCCAAATGAGACATACAGAATAAAAAATAATGAAAATCGGTCAACGCTTCGTGGTAAAAGTGTCACTTACGGCGAATGGTTCTCGTATACAAAAGTGTCACTTACGGCGAATGGTTCTTGTATACAAAAGTGTCACTTACGGCGAATGGTTCTTGTATACAAAAGTGTCACTTTCGGCGAATAGTTCTTGTATACAGAAGTGTCTCTTACGGCAAATGGTTCTTGTATACAAAGGTGTCACTTACGGCGAATGGTTCTTGTATACAACAAACAAGTTATAATAAATCCGGCCCAATTAGCTCAGTTGTGGGGTTTCCAGCCCACAATAATGACGATTAAATTAATAATTGAATATTTCTATCATTGTGACGTTTCTCACGTTAACACAAATACGATTCGTTTGTCAGATTATGCGTAGATACCTAAAAACGTAAAATATCAAATTTTGAGGGGGTAGTTGATTTCTTTGTCGATTCCAAAGGCTCAGAATTGACAATATAAACCAGAACAGCTGACCCTTGTTGTTGCGGTAGCGGTGTTCCTCTTAAAATCAACTATTTTCTCCATTTTTACATCCAGGCTTGGAATAAGGGTAGAAAAAGTTAAATATGAGGTAATCGAAAAGGGTTTGATGGCACTTGGCTGGAACTATGATGGTGTGCATTCCAGGTTGTCCTAGTGCGTAGAACGTGAGGACGCAGCTAAACCTTAATTACCTGGGCTTAATTGGTTTTGGACGACAAGTAACATCCAATGGTGATTTATTGCTGTTACTACTGGTTGAATTACCAGTAAGTACATTACTTGGGGTGGTTCTGTTATTGTTCAATACAGGTGCTGGACTGAATCTTTGTTGGGGAAATATTTTGTTTTCAACATCACTATGAGACTCGGAATCTGAATCTGTAACTCTTTCTTTACATTTCAAATCTATTTCACTATCTTCTATACATATAATCTGAAGACAAGAATAATGTTTTGAATAATTCCTTGTGTTATTGTGAATTAATAAATAATATGTTTATTAAGTTCCCTCAAATAATATTCAAATCAAAATGGAGGTAGTTTTATTAATCTTTTTTTTTTTTTTTTTTTTNTTTTTTTTTTTTTTTTTTTTTTTTTTTTTTTTTTTTTTTTTTTTTTTTTTGGTAGAAATTATTTTTTTTAAACAAAAAAAAGTTATGCCCTGGAACCGCTTTGCATTACTTCAGAGATAGTAGATAATATTCTAAAACTAGGTAATTGTTTTTTTATCATAGAAAATTGAAGGTAAGCTAATAAATAGAAAGTTCATAACTTTCCGATTTTTAGAAGGGCCTCAAACATCTGATATCTAATAATAACTTAACTATGTCGAATTATCAATTTTTTAAAAATTTTAGTGCCCCATCATGTATTTAATAGAATAATTGAATGTAGATATATGAAATGAGTTTCTTGATTAATTTGGAAAATGGAAAGAAAAAATAATCAAACCACATCGTGTGGCCAATTTTTTTCAACTGCTTTCTGGGAGTGTTTTAGATATTAATGATGTTAGTCAGCGTCTATGGCACGTTGAATACACCAGTTCCCTTTCGATCACTGAAGTTAAGCAACGTCCAGCGAGGTTGTTCCATGTGGGTGTTCACGTGGGTTCGCGACCTTGTGATGCTGGCTATTTTTCCGACCCAATTCGGGCTGGGTGAGGTTATTGCGGGTAGCTGGTTGGCAAGTTTCCAGCAAATGGAGGGTAAAACTCGTGTTTCGAATGATCAATATGTTAAAGAGACGTTAACAAAATATATATACAGGGTGTCCATAAAGTCTCACCCCACCCCCCGTATCTCGAGAATGGCTGAAAATATAAGAAAACGCAAAAACACGTGTCCCTAAGATTTTAGGGGGATTAATTTTGGACTAAAAATGTTTTTCCTTGGCCAGCCGTTTAGGCTGGGCACCGACTGGCTTCAAAATCTTAAATGAGAAGTATATCAAGTGACACCTTGCTTTAAAGGTCTTGTTAATACGAGTTCATTACAGAAAACCAGAGCTCTCTAGGATCTACCGTTCACGAAATACAGGGTGGAACATGGGACAATGGATCTTTGCGGTCGCACCGAAATGGTAGGTAAAAATGCCCAGAAATAAGTTTTCATGATCCCAAATAAGTAATTTAGTAAAAAATAGTGTTCCAACAAGATGGCTGTCCCGCCCACTTCGACCGCAGAGTTCGAGTTTTCTTAGACCAACATTTTCAAAAAAGCTGGATAGGTTTGGTCTAAAAAGACTTGATCTCTGCGGTCAAAGTGGGCGGGACAACCATCTTTTTTACTGAATTACTTATTTGGAATCATAAAAACTTATTTCTAGGCATTTTTACCTACCATTTGGTGCGGCCGCAAAGGGTCCATTTTCACATGTTCCACCCTGTAATTCGTGAACGGTAGATCCTAGACACCTCCGGTCTTCTGAAATGAACTCGTATTAACGAGACCTTTAAAACAAGGTGTCTTTGGATATACCTTCTCATTTAAGATTTTGAAGCCAGTCGGTGCCCAGCCTGTTTAGGCTGGCCGAGGCCAAAAAATTTTTAGTCTAAAATTAATCCCCCTAAAATCTAAGGGATACGTATTTTTGAGTTTCTTATATTTTCAGCCATTCTCGAAATACGGGGGTTGGGGTGAGACTTTATGGACACCCTGTATATATATATTAATGAGTGAATATACGAGTGTAGTAGAATGAAAATACATGGGTACCTATTTTCCTTTTATTTGTACAGAATGAGGCTTAGGTCATTCAACTGAAGCACGGCTGTCCTACATAACATACTAGTTTCAACTCATCCTCGAGGGCTACTTATAGCATACTAGTTTCACCTCAACCTCAAGGTCGGCTATTGAGCAGTTATAATCTTATATTTATAAATTTTGCCACATTTAGTACGGATACGTACCATTTGATCATCATCTGAAAATTCAGTCTCCATATTAATCTTCTCGGTCGTGTCGACTATTGTTTCTTCAGTTTTCTGAAAAAAGTAATGCATACTTCAAGGGTAATTTTACGTTCTAAAATTCTGAAAACTTTGATTTTTTGGATTTTTTTAAAACTAATAGTTCACAAAGGTATATAACAAAGACTTCTCTGCCGTTTCGCTACAATAAAATATAATTACGAGGCTCAGTGCACTCCGAAATATTCAACAACACGGGGTGCCCCAATAGACTTTCACCCGAGTAATAAACACGTTCGACGTTCCTTAAATTCAGTGATCTGCAATATTTAGCGTGATAAGATAGTTGCCGAAAAATGATTTCTCAAGTTCATATTTCGAATAAAGTCCAAGCTCTAGCTCTTACCGGTCTCTCTTTAGGAAAGATTTGTGAAAACCGTTAAAAAGCAGAAATAACTAACAACGGTAGATTTGATTTCAGCAAAAGATTCGTGAAGAAAAACAAAATAGGCTCTGGGGACCAAAAGGTGTTGTCATTGAAAAAAACAATACAATAATAAAAAAAAACTCCATTACAATACTTTCCTTTTTATCGGATGAGGAAAACAAAAATGAAAGAAATTGAACAGATATACCTACCATTTCAGGGTGATGTTCAAAATGTTCATGGGAATCGCCATGAAAACCTTCTCCTATTCCTTCATCCATAGAGCCAAGTTTTCCCCTTCCAGATCCACTTGAGCTTTTCCTCTTGTCTTTGCTACACCATTTCCACTCAGGATGTGCTTTGAAATGAGCTTCCTTCACCTTAAAAGAGAAACAAAAGAAAAATGTATTTGCTGAATATAAAAATCGGTCATATTTTTGGATTTATAAAAGTTTTCTTTATTTATGTTAAAAATTATTCTTCAGAATTTAATCCACATAATTTCAGATACAACTGACTTCACAAAATAGTCGGGTAACTTAATTCTAAACTGCATTTTTTATATATTATAAACATAATATATAAAAAATGGTGTCCATAGTCTCACCCCCCCCGTATCTCGAGAATGGCTGAAAATATAAGAAAACGCAAAAACCCGTATTCCTTAGATTTTAGGGAGATAAATTTTAGACTAAATATTGTTTGGCCTCGGTCAGCCGTTTAGGCTGGCTTCGAAATCTTAAATGAGAAGGTATATCAAGTGGCACCTTGTCATAAAAGTCTCTATGGAAAGGTTTTCTGAAATGAAAAGAGTTCATTTCAGAAAACCGCAGCTCTCTAGGATCTACCGTTCACGAATAAATACAGGGTGGAACATATGAAAATGGAAGGTAAAAATGCCTAGAAATAAGTTTTTATGATCCCAAATAAGTGATTTAGTAAAAAAACAACTGGAGTGTTTTCACGAGAATTTTGATTAATTAATCAATCAGGGCGAAATTAAACCAACCTTTGGGGCGATTTTCATTGCAGACTAGTTCAGCGATGGACACTAGTTCATCAATTGAAACTATGACTCGGTACCTAATGTAATTCCCCTCTTCAAAACTTAGATATTACTCATCGCCCCAAAGGTTGGTTTAATGTCGCCCTGATTTATTATTTAATCAAAATTCTCGTGAAAACACACCAGTTGTTTTTTTTTTTTTTTTACTAAATCACTTATTTGGTATTATAAAAACTTATTTCTATGCATTTTTACCTACCATTTGGTGCGGCCGCAAAGGGTCCATTTTCACATGTTCTACCCTGTAATTCGTGAACGGTAGATCCTAGACAGCTCCGGTCTTCTGAAATGAACTCGTATTAACGAGACCTTTAAAACAAGGTGTCACTAGATATACCTTCTCATTGAAGATTTTGAAGCCAGCCGATGCCCAGCCTTTTTTAGCCTAAAATTAATCCCCCTAAAATCTAAGGGATACGGGTCTTTACGTTTTCTTATATTTTCAGCCATTCTCGAGATACGGGGGTGGGTTGAGACTTTATGGACACCCGGTATACATATATATACAGTGTATTTGGCTATAAATGGTACCCCTGAATATGGTGGATAGCTGAGATCAAATGGAACATTTTTTACGAAATTCATTAGTGAGCCAGACGAAGAATAGCCGAGTTACAGGGTAGAGAAGATCATTTTTGTACAACTTTCAACGGTGGGTTCTGTGTGACCGAACAAAAAGAAGATGGACTTTAAATCCAAGTTTTTGATAGCGGTGATTTGAAATATGCCATCAAAGTTTAAAAAACAAAAGCAAAATAGGGGAAAACCTGAAAAGTAATCAAATTTTTTTGTCCGTTCTCAAATGTGATTCTGCATAAGAGAGAACCACAAAAATGGTCCGATTACGATAAAATTTGAGAAAAAAGCTCCATTAAATTTATAGTTCTGGACACAACTGTCAAATTAGAATTTCGAAAAAAGAACGTGAACCAAAAAGATTACATTTGCCACATGCTCAGGTACTGTTAAAATACAATTTGACGATGTTTTCAAAACGGGAAGAAAGAAAAAGAAATGTACTGAATCAAAAAAAATTTGGACTTTGAAAGCTGCCAATTTGGTTCACGCTCTTTTTTCGAAATTTTAATTTGACTGTTGTGTCTAGGACTAATTTGACTCTATAATTGGAGTTTTTTTTTTCTAAAAGTTTTCGACCATTTTCGTGGTTCTTTCTTAGCATGGGAATAAAATTTTATGTTCGATTTTGTTTTTTGTTTTTTTTACAGAAAAAATCTTAGAAAGAATCGTTCTTTTCTGGCTCACTAACGAATTTCGTAAAAAAAAATCCATTTGTTCTCCGCTACCCACCATATTCAGGGGTCCCATTTACAGCCAACACCCTGTATATATATATATATATATAATTTATTATTTTATAATATGTAATTGTATTTTGTAATATTTTGTAGTTGTGCGTTTAATTGCTACGGTGCTACTCAATATTTTTCAAAACAACTATTTACCTATATTTTTTAGGCTTAGATTAGATGTTTGACGTTTTAATATAATTTGAAAATAAATGTAATCAATTAGTGTAGATTTTATTTAAATAAATAAGAGTACTCCCTCCAATGATCGTCCCAAAGGCAGTGTACCAACAAAGGACACAACGATACCTCGCTGATTTGCCAAATAAATAAGATTAGCCATGCAATAATTATTTGAAAAATGAAACTGTGTTGCACCGGATGATTTAGAAATAGAGATTTCTACATCATCAAAATGATCTCAATCTTCTCTGAGACACAAATGTCATCGTAAACTAGGAAATACTATTATTACCTCAGAAGCCAACTCGTGATATTTTTGTTTTTCATTAGGGTTAAGAGAGTACCACCACTCTCCCAGTATTTTAGATACAGTTCGATTATCTTGGTTTGGATTAATTTGATGTACTTTAGCTCTGTGTCTTTTACTAAATATCATAAATGCATTCATAGGGCGTCGTATTCGATCTTTAGACTGAAAACAAATATAAGAAAAAGGAAAATATCAGACTAAATGTGCTGAAAACTGTAATTTTTAAAATAATATGCTGTAATGAGATAAAACTTGATTCTTTGTGTAAGGCTTTGTAGATACTATGATTTGAAAATTAACAGCTATAACGTTAATGTTCCTCTCCTCCTGCGCCTCAACATTCGTAATTCCAATTAAAAGAAAAAATAGGTTCAAATTAAAAATGTCATTACCTTCAAAGGACTCTGTGGTTCTTTACACTGCAACGCACTCAGTGACTGAGTCCGACGCTTCGTTGGAGCCGCTGTGTCCAAACTGTTAGGTACACTAGTATCCATCTCAAATACATCATCATCTTCTTCGTCGTTATTTGTAATATCGTCCAAAACCGGAGAAAGAATAGGCGGTGCAGACAATGGAGGTGGGCTTGCCAGCAAAGGCAATAAAGTTTCCCAAGAGTAAACAGCCATGGAAGCATTTGAATTTTTTACTGAAAAAAATAATAATATAGACAATAATTTATAAGTGATAGACATTATTAAACGAACTATTCGAGTTTCAATTGGTCGCTTTATCAATTGGTTGGTTTTGTCTGAGTTAGTCCGAAACATCTATTAAAACAAACAAAATCGTACTGTAAATCAACAATTTCATTGTAACTTTGTAAACAACTAGGGAGTCTGGAGCAAGTTGCAACACGGGGCGCAGGACACCACTCGAAGTATTTTATGTATCTCTCATTATTTCTGAGTTTCGATAATTTATTGTATTAGCTACATAAAACAACTAGCTTTACACGAGCCCATAAGCGCGTGTCATTTTTATTGCGAGTTGAATCCAGGGTGCACGTAAAATGGCCACAAAATGTGTCTCGTCGATTTTTGAAACAAAGTCCGCTATTTTTTTGTGTTTATGATCTCGATACTCAATCGTAAGTACCCCAGATAATTGTGCTACTGTGTAAATATATCGTATTAATAAAATTTTTACTGTTTTGTGAGATTTTTAAACAAATGACCTGTGATGCAAGCCGTTCCACATATGGGGCACCTTGCGCCAAAAGCAACATTTAAAATATGAACAATCTCTTACCAACAACTCCGGTTGACATGCTGATATTTTGTTGTTCTTTGTTATTGTTGTTTTTGTTATTATTGATGATGAACGTATTTTGTGTGATGGTACTGTTGGCGTTTACATCATTATTGGTTCCACTATTTTCATTTTGAGTGATTAGTGGAGAAGGTAACACTGGCAACAGTTCAGTCGGATGAACTAAAACTTGTTGAACAATATTGTTGGTGGGTTGAATAATTTGTGTGGTATTAATATGATGTTGATGAGGATAATGAGTTCCTTTTACAACAGAGTTGAATTGCATCTGAAATAAGAATAATGTATTTTGTAACATACAAATTAAAATTTTAAAAAATCTATTTAAATATACTCGTACAGCTTATTAATGATGATGATACTCAAAAAGATACTAAAATAAAAAAAAGGTTCGAGCTGCATCCATTAAAACTCGGACCTGAAAAGTCTTTTCAATTTCTCAAACAAATCAACATCCCTGATCAACAAATAGTTCTGATGGCGCTATTATGAAGGCTTATTTCAATCTAATTTCTTTCAGAACTTCTTTTATGAGAGTATCTAAAAAAAATCATTCTGGGGGTCCATTCCTATCCGATATCCCTTAACTTCTTGGCCAAACAATTAGTGATACATACAAATGTATACTATTTTTGATTTTTATTAAAAAAGTTAACAAACCTTTTGTTGAGGTATTAGGTGATTACTTGTATTGATTTCAACTTGTTTATTTTTTTCTATTACAAAACCACTGGATTCCTTTTTGATTACAGACTCGTGGTAAATATTTCTGGTAGTTGGTGCGTTATAACTGATAGAATCACTAGATGTTATCTATAACAAAAACAAATTGACATAGAAGAAAAAAATAGGACTCGTAAACTTTTCAAAGTAAATTTATTCTGTCATGCCACCAAAAAGTTTTCAAACATAATCCAACCTTATAAAATAGAAGAATTAGAGTCTGACATGGTTCGTGAAATACCGAACGCACACGATAAATATATCGAGAATAAGAGAAAAAATATTAGAAATATATTGATCATGTTCGGATAAAAAAGATCACAAAAATATTAAGATAAATTGAAATATTTATATTAGCAATATATTGATCGTGTGCGGTAGGTCTGAACCATTTGTGTAAAGGACCGATGCACTAACGTGTGCCTAGTTATTAATGAATCCCTGTAGATACTGATATTTATTTTCATAGTACTTACTTCTGCATTGGTCAGCGCCTGTTGTAAAATCAAGCTCTTTGTAGATATATTATTGCACGGTGGGGAAGGAGATGAACTAAGTTTCCATTGAACAGGCAGAGGACTAGGGCCATTCTTAATGTTATGACCAGTTGTCATTATTTGGTGGTTGTGTTGTTTCAATAGAGGATTTGGTGAAATGCGAATAACACTGGTCTGGACGGGCGGTGGTGGGGGTAGTGAAGGTGGTTTATGAATTGGTCCTACAGGTCGCACTAGTTCTGGTCGAATCACATGTTGCTGTAGAATAAAACGAGGCTGTACAGGTGAAGGATGTGACACAGGAGTATGTTGCCGATTTGTACTGATAGGTAAAAACACATTGTTTCTTGTGCCTATAGTCACTGTGTCAGGAGACTGTAAACTGGTGCCAGGAGACCTTTCCATTAAACCAGGAGGAGAACAATAGGCGCCCGCTGGTGTTGCAGAACGAGAACTTCCCAATGACACTGGAAATACAGAAAAGAATGCAAAATTATTCTCAATAACGCGCATTTTAAGGGGATACGTCAACTTGTTTAAAGTTAAGATCAAACACAATCTCCATTGAAAACTGTCAAAGTTCAAACTCATCATATTTCTATTTTTACAAACCTGTATCTAGAAATTGATAAACAGTTAAGATTAAACGCTATGTAACTGTCATATAATGTATAATTCCATCTTCAAATCACACATGTTATCAAAACTCTTTGAACACGAATGAAGAAACTTGAGCCTGTTACAGTCCTCACGATGGGACGCAACGGGATGACCTAAAATAAATACTATCAAAGTTCAAGCTCGTGATATTTCTATTTTTCCAAACCTGAATCTAGAAATTGATAAACATCGCTACAACGTCTTTCTTTGTTATCACTTACCCAACATATTTGCAGCTTCTGTTTCTTCAGGATCGAATCTTCCTGTAACTCGAGTTCGATCTGTAGAATAATTCGGCGAAGTTTCAGACTCTCTCGATGTTTCTTCACCATCAAGAGTTCCTGTACTACGATTTCCACTAGAAATAAAAAACGACAAACAAGATTAATATATTATGTTATAAGTTGGTAGGATCTGCATTTCGAACAATAGTTTTATATTGTTTGACTGATCCTAAGAAGTAACATATGGAGTAAAACAGTTGAAATCAGCAGATCAATAGTCGACCAAATATTCCGTTTGTAGATTTAAACGATGTTGAAGTGTTAAAAATAAGAAAAACACTCACCGTGACATGCTAGTGTGAGAAACACGCATCCCAGTGCTTCCTTTTAAGCTCAATGTCTTGAGCAGTATCTTCGGCGTTGAGACTCTTTACTACATCCATCTTTACTCTTTACAAACTCACCGTGACATGCTAGTGTGAGAAACACGCATCCCAGTGCTTCCTTTTAAGCTCAATGTCTTGAGCAGTATCCTCGGCGTTGAGACTCTTTACTACATCCATCTTTACTCTTTACAAACTCACCGTGACATGCTAGTGTGAGAAACACGCATCCCAGTGCTTCCTTTTAAGCTCAAATGTCTTGAGCAGTATCCTCGGCGTTGAGACTCTTTACTACAGCCATCTTTAGAACATAATCTTCGCCATTGTTTTCCGTTGAATTTTTTTCTAATGCCACTAGGAGTTGAGACGACATCTCCTTTTTTGTACTTGTGAGGGGTTGCTGCTTGAGATCTGAGAATATGAAAATTTAAAAACCGACTGGATCTATCATGTGTTTATTTTATACTACGATTATTCTCGCAACGTCTGAGAGTTCGCTATTCAAGATGGTTGAAACTGTTAATATTTACAGAATTTACTACCTTGCGTTCAAAAAATATGTATGTGGAGAATGCATCTGTAAAAATAAGTGTACTTCTTGTATAGGTACCTACTGTTTTCAAATCATTTGTATTTTTCTTTTCCTTTTTGTATTATTTATTTGAGACTCTTTACTACACATTTATTTGAGACTCTTTACTATATTAATTTAATACAAAGTTTTTTGTCATTTGTCTAAGGTAGAAAATTTCGAGAAAGAAAAAGTTTTACAATATTCGTTGCACATTAAAACATATATGTTTACCTAGGAGTAACGGGAGTAGACCTTGGGGTCATACTGCCATGGTCCATTAGAGATGATGTACTACCACGGCTTTGCATGCTGCTTCTCTTACTGCTCCCAGAAAACTTGCCATCTAAAAAAAAGATGAGGGTGAAAAAGAACTTTGTTAAAAATTGGAAATTTGATTAATTCCTTTATTTAAGAAAGGTAATTAATTGTTTGATACTGAACTGTAGACATTTATAAATTGAAATTTATTCTCAGAATTCACATCTCATTATTGCTGACAAGAATTTTCGATACTCATTGAAAACTCGCATAGTAGGTAATCATTTTTTATGATTATTACTTTTATGATTATCTACTTTCTAAATAGTTTTTATGAATAAATTTCTCTTACTTCCCACTAATTTTATCTGGAAACAAAGATATACGATTTTCAATTTCTTCAAACGCTATCTATATTTACGATCAGTGTAAGAAAAAAATTAGAATAAAAACCAATGTTGCTATTTAGATCTGATTTGAAAAGAGTGAATAGACGTAAAGGTCATAATATCTTTTGTAGTAACGCTGTAAAAAATCAATCAATCAACAAGGACGACCTGGAACGCAAATCATCACAGTTCCGCTCTTGAACCATCAAAACCTTTTCGGTAACATCATATCAAATTATTATGTCTAACATTTTTCCAAAAATGAATTTAGACATGAGAAGGATAGTTGATTTTAAAAGCAACACCGCTACTACAAAAAAAGGATCAAATGAGTCCAAAAAAGCCAGGATGTCTAGTTGCCCGATGTCTTCCTTCTTATTTTTTTCTTTGAGTAAAAATACTGAGACTAGTGGCGCACACAAGGGGGTCCGCCTCGCCCTCCCCCCTCGAAAATAAAAATAAGTTTTATGCGCATACAGTGATCGAACCCAATATTACCTTTCACACGTTAGAATAGCTTCCTCACAGTTTTACCTCTGTAGAACAAGCTACTGAAAACAATTTTGTGGAATTCATAGTTAGATATTGGTTGGAGGGTCTTAACTTCTCCCCCCTCCCCATGTTTTGACAGGACCAGACTAGCATTTTAGAGATAATCTAACTGTACTAAAAAAACGCGTTTGCCATGCACAAACATACCCTCAAAATCCCGGGGATTTCAAACCTCCCCCCCCCCATATTTTGACCGGACCAGACAGGCAATTTTAGGGATAGGTATGTATCAAAGAAAGACACTTTTGCCTTGCAAAAACATACCCTCAAAATCCTGAAGATTTCAAACCTTCCCCCCATGTATTGAACGGACCAGACTGGCAATTTTTGGGATAAAAGAAATCAAAAAAGACCCCCCCCCTCGAAATTCAATCCAAGCAATAGCCCCCCAAATGAAAATCCTTGGTGCGCCATTAACTGAGACTATATATTTTCTGAGATATTAGTTAGTTACCTGCTTCATTTGGAAACAAGATGTCTTCTCTCCGTAGTTCATCATCACTCTCACCAAAATCATCAAAATGTCTTCTAGGAAGATCATCAGTACTTTCATTGGAGAGTACAGAAGAGCGCAGGCTTAATGGTGTTACGTGAGTCTGAAGAGGGGATGTAGCTGCTGAACGATAGAAGGTTTCTGAATTAATAGTTGGAACGACTTGATGCATTTGAACAGGAGGATAGCCATTTGATATTTCATCATCTTCTAATTCATCCCACCATGGAGGTAACAATAGTCTCAGATCAGCCCTCTTGACTGTATAACCTTTATTTGTTGCATCAAGAGTGCGAACTACAAATCGAACTGGACCACTAAGAATTTTTTCCACTACCCCTGTAATGAATACACGTGGTCCGTTCTGTTCCATGTCTTCAGCTCCTATCGAGGTTCTCAAACAGACACGTGCACCAACTGTTACCTGGCCAATTGATGGACTTGCATCACTAATGATATCATATTTTCCTGAAAAGAAATATAATGAGTATTTTATTATTCACATTAAAGATCATTATTCTATGTTGGCTAATTTTTTCTTGTAAAAGGTGGTAATGTTGCTCTTTTTTTTTTTCTCTCTCTCTCTCTCTCTCTTTCTTTCTCTTAAGCATCTAGACTCTATTTTCAATTTGTTGATCCTATTATTTTAATTTGAATTTTATTATAAGTTACTTAATGACTATTGTTGATTTACAGATCCGTGTTCACTTTGACATCTCCTTGACGACTTTCTTCCATAGTTGTCTATCTCTTGCCATAGACTGCCATTCTGGACCAACATTCTTCCTCATCTCATCACACCATCTAATCCTTTGTCTACCTCTTGATCTCTTGTTTGCTCTTGGTATCCATTCGGTCAACTTTTTTGCCCATCTTCCACTGTTTATCCGTGTAACGTGTCCAGCCCAATTCCATTTCATCTTTGTTGCTTCCTTGCTCAGGTTTTCCATTTGCATTACATCATTTATTTTCTTATTACTGATTTTGTCACTTTTCCTTATTCCCAATATACTTCTGAACATTTGGTATTGTGTCACATCTAATCTTTTCTGTTGTTTTTTCGTTAGTGCCCATGTTTGCCAACCATATAGAATTGTAGGATAAATGCACATTTTTAATGCTTTGGTTTTTGTTTTCTCATTCAATTTCATGCTTTTAAATATTTTTTTCATGGACCAATATTTGTTCCATCCAATTTTTATCCTTCTTTCAACTTCTTTTTCAATGACATTTTCGCAGGAAATCGTTTGACCGAGATAAATGCAGTCTTTTGTTTTGTTGATTGTCTCACCTTCTATTTCTATCTCCATTTCTTCGGATCTTGTCAGAAATTTTGTTTTGTTCATATTTATTTTTAGTCCATGTTTCTTGCTTTCATCTCTGAGTTCTTTGATCATTTCTCTTAGTTCATTTGTATTTTTTCCTATTATTATGACATCGTCAGCAAATCTTAGGTTACTGATGTTTTCACCGTTGATTGGAATTCCATATTGTTCCCAATTTATATTCCTGAATATCAATTCGAGGACAGTGGTGAATAATTCTGCTGATAGAGGGCATCCTTGTTTTGTACCACGTTTCAAATTGAATTTCCTTCCTTCTTTATCCAGTGAGATATATGCTTGGCTTTTGTATAGTTTCTTCAAAACATGTATGTATATATCTTCTATTTCTATTGATTTTAGTGCTTCCCATATGCTCTTTTGATAAATACTTTCGCATAGTCAATTACAGCCAACGAAAAAAATATGTTGTATTCTCTGATTTTCTCTAGGAGTTGGTTCATTGTTTGTAAATTGTCCATTGTTGAGAAACCACTCCTGAATCCAGCTTGTTCTTGTGGCTGATTCTCGTCAATTTTCTTCCTCATTCTCTTTTGTATACCATAACGTAATTATAAATAATATAAATCGGTATCCTTTTTAATTCTAAGAGTTCAAATAGGACTGCTTTTTCCGCAGGTCAATATGGAAGATTTGTCAGCTTTATATTGAACCCGTACATTATGTGGGCCGGTTATTATGGTGCAATTTCAATGTGATCATCACTTGGCCATTTAAAATCTAACATTATATTCACGAGGCATTAATAACGTGACACACAATCAACATGACGTTATTAATTATATTGATGCAGTGGTTTATTATTCTATAGGTTTTTTCAAAAGGAAGGTCTCGAAATCCTAAAGCCAGATAATATGTTTGTTTTATTGTTGTAGAAGCGATGTTACTCTCGAAATCACCCGTTCTTCCCATTTAAATGAATGTTTTTTGAAAATGGTAGAAACAAGTTGATATCAAGTAAACGTAACTGAAAAAATTTAATAGAACTATGCGTTCCACGTCGTCTCAGTAAGTACAACCGGCCGGTCCTAATATGTTTATATTCGGCGGAACCGAGTGAGAAGTTCTACCGTATTATTTATTACTCATTTAAAATGAGATTGTCATCATTTTTTTTTTTCAATGGAGGTACACAAGGAAAGTAATTTTACCCACTTGAAAATTGCTTTTTATTTTAAAAAGAAAGAGCCACTTACCTAGGTTGAGAACGTCCGGAAAGGGTACTAGTGCACCTTCATAATAATCGAATTCGACCCATATGACACCTCCAGTATCAGCTTTCCTTATGATTCCTGGCAAGTAGACCAAGTCATGTTTGGCGAGAACCCGATGGTCAATCCACTCGTGCAAATCTATCATTCCGCTTGTAGAAGACTGGTTCGCGTCGGGGTACTTCTTCATTGCCCACTGATTTCCATCGAGAGAATTTTGGCTTGGACTGACAGACTGATATACGTAATTTGACTGATGATGCATGACATCAGTATAACTCTCTCTTTTGACTGTCAAGGTATTAACTTTGGAAAAAGCATTGTGAATTTTACCCTCAGCGTCAACATAGGTAGGAAGCATTGCTGTTGTACTTGCGATTTGTCTTTCCAGTCCATGAGAGAAACAAGAGTAATCTACTGCAGTCGACTGAGGCGGTACAACAACTGACTGATTTGATTGTGTATCAAACCTGTGATAATTCTTATTTACTTGTTCGGAAAAATCTGGTTGAATTTTGTCAGTCTCTTTTGGTTTTATGTTTTCTGAAACATCTCCCTCCGTATCTTCTAAGACAGATGGATCAAATTTTCTTTTTTTAGGTAATTTTCTTACACTAACAATGCTAGGTTCAGAAAGTTTTCCTTGGATTGAACTTTCCATTTTTAATGGAGTAATTGTTTTCTTTTAAAGAAAAAAAATCTGGGAATATTTCGTCTAGAACAGCATGTGTGTAAACCATCTTATACGATGCAGACAGACAGCCATGATGAGATCAATTAGCTTATCTCTAAGAAGAGGAAAAATCTTTAAAAAGAAACCCACAATGCCGTAATGAGGAGTGCGGGTTGATGTTGCTTAAGATTTTTTTATTGTAGTTAAGAATTGCATAGCTTTGAATTTGTAAACGTTACTATGTAAAATTATTACATAAGAATATTTTCTGTCAGAATATAAACTTGTTAATGTAAAATCTAAAATTTTACAGGTGAATGTAAGTGTTAGGCTTGCAAGAAATTGATTCTTATTTACATAATTGAATGTGATATTGGATCCTGACATTTCTGTAACACAAAAAAATCTTAGAATGAAATATTTTCAAATTGATTTTTAGCACGAATGTTTTATATTGCGACAAGACGAGGCATATAGTAGGAAATAGGATAGATGTAGCCATCGAGGGGAGCAAGTCAGCTTCATTAGGTGACGGTCCTAAGCCCGTGTAAATACAGAAGGTTTGGTGTTAGGAAGAGCATGGAACCTTCAACAAAATCTGTTTCAAACCCAAAGATCGAAAGTCATCAGCAAATTGTAGTTACTACGCATTGGTATCATGAGAAAAAAGCGATGGTTACCGTGCCAAGAAAGGGTACAGCTAAAGAGAAAAGGCACTGAAAAGAAGGTTGTGGCATGGTAGAATTAAGTACGGCAACGCCGACCCCAAATCGAATTGAGAAAAAGTGAAGTTAAAGAAAAAGAAGAGTAGAAAATAGGATAATTTGATACATTATACTCCTATGGCCCGGTTTCTCTCATACTTGGTGAACTCATTATTTTGCAAACCAGTGGTGTTGTCATGATTCGTTAGCAGAAATTAACCAAGGAAGTAACACTAAATTTGAGAATAATCTGAAACTGGGGACTTTTTGCAAATGAGAGAACCCCGACCTTAATAAATTGCTCAATCTCTCAAAATAATACCTTAGAATAGAACCATTTGGCCCGTGGCCATTTAATCCGCTAATCTATAAATATAATGAATGTGCATACCAAATTTCATTCGAGAGTTATCTTGGTACAAACAGAAAAAACAAAATCGTGGTGTTAAAGCTAGATTTCACGATCGATCAATAATGAAGGGAATTTTACGCAGAGCTGATAACACAATCAGTTCAAAACAGCTGGACAATGTAGTTGCCACAGATGTTTGATACTGTTACTTATAACCTATAAGAACACTACCTAAAGACCTTGATTTGGTGATCAGCTCACAGCCCATATTCACTAGAAGGAAGAAATTTGAAAACGAAGCAAATGTTTTACTAACATCCGCTATAGTAAAAGCATTTGCTTATTTTTATGTATACTGCTCAATGTATTTGAAAATGCTAAACTAATGTTTAAACGCCCTGGTAGGTACGAAATAATTTCAGCTTTATAAAAAATATATAAAATGTGGGGATATCACACTGCTGGAATTGACGTAATTATCTATTTAAGTGATGAATATAAATGTCTATGTTTGTCCGAGTTGTTCTGTCAAAACTGTAACAGTTATTGAAAAGTTAATAACTAGTCTCCCACAACCAAGAACACAATAAGGCTCAGACCTCAGAAAAATTGTAGAGTATAAAAATTTCAAACCATTTTCGAGTTAATTTTCCCATATCCAGTTTTTTTTAAAAAAAAATTGTAGCGAAACCTTATCAATTTACGATGAAAGAAAATAGTTATGACAGAATAGTTTCTGTAACAGTGGTCTGCATAACTACCCATAAAATTATCTCTATTAAAACACTGGTAGGTTTTTTAGACACTACGAAACTCGGGGGGGTTTCCCAAGTAGAGTTCATGAATACCTACTTACTGTTGGTAGGTACAAAAAGATAAGCAACTTATCATCTGCTTGAGAAAAATGTATAGATTAAAAGAAAATAACCATAAATGAGATAATACATATTTTCAGAATAGCTGGAAACATAAAAAAATATATCTATATTATAATAGAAATAGAATGGCCGATGAATTCAAAATATTAATTTTAATACTTACATTAATTCCTAATGCTTTTGAGTAATATTAGGAGCAAAATTTAATCAATTTATTTTTCTTTTACTACAATATGAATGAACTTCTTAAATATTATTAATTTTTCTAAAACTTATTTGTACAAGCTAGTATTGAATGGAGAAGAAACTGATGGCTGATGGAAACTTAGAGTACCAGTTCCACCTGACAGGGGATACAGAAACAATAATTGTACATGGTAATTAAAAAAATTAAGACAATTGAAGAATTATTTCTTTTTGCATTTACCATTTTATTTTTCAGTATTCAGTTCGATGTTCGATTGTGTTTTTCTAAAAGAAAAAAAATCCTTTAAAATTTTGATCATGCGCATTGCTATATGTTTATAGAGTGTTCCTAAATATTCATATATTATTCAATCCGCAATGATATGATCAATTTTTATGATAAAGGTGTTTTTGTTTATTCTCAGATCAAAATTTCTTTAGTATGTATGTTTACAAAGCTCACTTTTAGTTTTGAAGATTATTATTAATTTCAGTTAAAAGTAGTAAACCAAAATCGCCTAGACAAGACTCGCAAATTATTTCAAGTTCTGCGCATGGCGTCACAAGTGACCTTTTTATATTCATTTTCATTTAAGTGTGCTAGTAGATACATACATATAATTTTTTTTCTTACCTATAAACTCTGAAATTATTTAAATATAATAAAAATAAATGGTACGGNTGGCTCCAAATATTTTCAAAATTCAAAAATGACCCAAAATTTTGAAAATATGGCCCAAAAGCAATATGGCCGAATATATTTGATCTTTATTTTGGCCTTTGGCTTCCCGTCAAACAATTTTTTGAGCCAAATTATGTCTAAAATTTCTGCACGAATACAATACTTTATATTCTATGGAAGAGAAAGTAAAAATAGGGTGATTAACTAAATTCACCTTATTTTAAAATATTTCAAATTACAAATATGTCTCTCCTGGTAGAAATATCGATGGCCTAAATGAACAAGTATTATTCGGTCCACAAAGAGAAGTTTATTTTCAAAAAATACATTCCGATCCCAATGAAACAATCAGAAACTCTTTGGCTACCAAGCTCTGAATGGTAATCATTCTCCACAGACCAAGCTAATATCTGATTTTTTATTCTCTACTTTTTATTATGGTTTGAATCGTTTCAAATCAGCTGTTGTACCCATTTGTAAGTTCTCCGGTACTGGCACTCTCAAGGGTCATTATCCATTGTCTGTGCACGAGTGAGGTCGCCGGTGACCTGATAATAATCAAAGTGTTAAGTGTTGACAATCAACAATCCCTATGAATGAAATTTAGTCACCTTCTAATTGGATTCCTTTTTGGCGGTACACTTACACAGCCCAAACGATAAGAGATATGAAAATGACTGGGAATGAATGCCGCCTCCCTTCTAAAACATCTACCTATAACCTTACCTTTAGGAAAAAAGTGTCAAATCCTCCATCTTTGCTACGAATGGCTGCCATACTTACCTTACTTAATACTCCTCTGCCCTAGCCCCTGATACTTATTTCTCTTCCATGCCAGTGTAAAATATAGAAGATAACCTTATCAAAACAGTATTTATAATTATTTATGAGGAAACTAGTTTCGAATCATTCAATTCATCATCAGTCTAGTCGAGTCGAAGGATGGAATTTGACCGAGTTTTCCTCATCTGGGACCGGGTCAAATTCCATTCTTCGACTCGACTAGACTGATGATGAATCGAATGATTCGAATCTAGTTTCTTCATAATTATAAATAGTGTTTTTGGTGTTTTGTTTTAATTTATTTAAAGAAGTTAATATTTTTTAACACTTATTAAGGAGCGCAGTAGCGCTCCACCCCGCCAAGTAAAAAAAATGCGGTAGCTACCAAGAGTATATTATACGCCACAGCTTAAATTGCCGATTTCAGCTACTTCCAGAGGAAAAACTGCACACCTCAGGATAAAAATGATTATTTCCTACGTATGGGGCGAACTCAGAGAAGAAGTATATGATATTTCAACAAAATCGGTTAAGTCAAATCGGAGATATAGGCTTCTGAAAAGTACACTTCTTTTATGTTGACGCACCTACAGCCAAACTCAGAGACGAAGTATATGATATTTCAACAAAATCGGTTAAGTCAAATCGGAGATATAGGCTTCTGAAAAGTACACTTCTTTGATGTTGACGCACCTACAGCCAAAACTACTGGACCGATTTTGATGAACGATATCTCGTTTTTTTTCTCGTGAGTGGCAGATGTGCCTTTTGTTATTTATATTGTCCCTCAATGGGTCTTTCAGCCCCAAATTCCCAAAAACCCTCAAAATTGGGGATATTTTTTTGATAGACATGTAATATATTTTCCGAACCAATGAACCGATATGGACGTATGAGGTATCATTTTAATCACCAAATCAAGCAGAGTTACATGGTTAGTACCGAAAATATACAGGGTGTTATATAAGACAAATAAATTGTTAACAAGTTCATATTTTTCTTTAGTAAGGATTTCTCCACATGATACATAATGAAATATTATTTTAACATTCAATTATTTATACCGGGTGTAACACATTGATTAATGATAGTCGATGATAGATTGATTTTCATCAATTTTGTAAAAAAAAAATTCTTTAGTGAATTTGAAAGGTCAGACCAGAAAATGCTTAGCGCTCTCAAGGAAATAATTTTGTAGAACTTGGTTCCGTCGTTAGGCGCCGCAATAGGTATCTGGAGTACATTTTAGAATTTACTGATAACTTGATGTGTATTATTGAAAAATGTGCATTTATGGTATTATTTGGAGTGTCAACACTGTTCTTAGGGATACTTAGATTTTTTTCTCCAAATTTTGACTGAAAAATTTCTTTTAAAAATCTGAAAGTACAGATCGAAAAACGTCCAGCGCCCTCAAGGAAATGACCGGTCGGACCTTGGTTTCTTCACCGGACGTTGTCATACTCAGATTTTTTTCTCCAAATTTTGACTGAAAATTTTCTTTTAAAAATCTGAAAGTACACACCGAAATACGTCTAGCCCCCTCAAGGAAATGACCGGTTGGACCTTGGTTTCTGTGTATAGTTTGTAGATAGATGATAATAATTCAGATATGATACTTTTGTAAGATCTCTGCCCTTTTTTTTGACAGTGTCAAATTCACTTTAAATGAATTTGACAAATTATATTTCTTGTCAGGGTTGAGGAAGTGGCAGAAACATAATCTCTTACGGGGGATTATGTTAATTTGCTGCCGATAATTATTTGCGTCATCAAAATGGTAGATGATACGACCAGGGAAAAATTTGTAGTCATGAAAAAAAAAAAAAATGTTCCCCGGAACAGCTATCCTATTACTTCAGTGTGATCCTAAATTCGAAATTACAGCCATGCCATGATGGAAACGAGATTTCTTTTACTATGTGACGGGATTCGAACCCGAAACTTTCGGATTAAAAGACTTAAGAACTCAGTGACGGATCGGAGATGACAAATTAATGCGATATAAGCAAGTACATATTCTGCGTCTTCATTTCCGTGTTGGGAATTGATCTGTCCTCGTACAGTCAGTGATGCAATAATAATGAAAAAAAAATCATGACACAGATGTCATAAAATTATTACATATTCCAATTCCTGCAAGATCCGTTCTGGAATACGGATCCATAATTAGGACCCAGCAAACAAAAGTTGCCACAATATCCCTAGAGAAACTGCAAGCCCGTTTTGTAAGGTATCTCTTTAAAAAAAATAATTACTTTTATCCTTTATTCCCGCACTATATTTAATACGAATTATAGACTGAGTAACACCAATTCGATACATTAGCGAAAAGAACAGTGGAAACACAGGTAAAACTCCTCTAAAAAATCTGTACTAATTTGGTTAATCATTCCTACATTGTTAAACTTGTGCCTCTGCGGATCCCTGATCCGAGATTAAGATCCTCAAATGACGTACTATTTGATATTCCGGGCAGGAAGGAGATCTACAGGTATCTCTGTCCGCCTAAACTAATACCATGGTTAACAAACCCAATATATTTTAGATGGGTTTGTCATCGCGTCAGTAGGTAATTGCTTCAGTTGAGATTGAAACTCACCATCACAATTAAAGTTCACACACTTAAATTAATATATATATATATATATATATATATTCGTCTATTTTATCAATTGATAAAGGGTGTCGGTGTCCACAATAAGATCTCAAAATTTGAATTTTCAATTCAACACGATTTTTAATATCAATCTGGGAACTAAGTGTGGAACAACACATCTGGAAAATGAGCATCACAGTTTTACTGACATGTGCCTATTTTTTTTTATCAAAATTTTAAATACTAGTTTTCAATCAATTTGGTGGCATTTCGTTGATACAGTGTATCCGTTTGTCATACACTTGGAATTTCAGATGACTCCGGCAGAAAATAATTCAAAAGTGTTAGAGAACACTATCGCGGTCATAATTATGAACGACATCAAAATGGTATCAATGAAAAACAGGCGGCGTGTGACAACTGTAGCATATTTGGGTATTTGAAAAATAAAGTTCCATTTGTTTATAAGAAATAAAAATATTCGTTATGAAATATTATTAAAAAAAATTGTATCGATTACAATAAAATATGTGAGTCACGAGCATTTTTGTCTGTTACGACATCTGGAAGATGTTATTTCACTAGAAAAAGTCGTAACAGATGAAAAATATCGTATTGTACTTTTTCTCTGACCATGTCAGCTAGCTAATTCAAATCTTGCGTTCTCATTGAGACTTTATATTTTATAATACTGTACAACAAAAAATTGTAAGATAACATCAAAGTTACACGAAAATATGTTGCAAGGTTCTCAGAAATATCTACAATATACATATTTTATATGATCCTAAATAATAATAATAATAACTAATATACATACAAAGCTAATATCATATCACAGGTTACACAAAAAAAATCACAGTCTTATATTTATTTTGTAACTAGCAGACTCAGTCTGCTTTACAGGACACCTTATAGGTATATTTTTCAGTTTGAGGAATAAAAAGCTAAAATTGGTACCTTCTATATCAGGATAAAGGTGGGTTACACTATATCCTGGCCGAACTGATTTGATAACGTCCGGTGCGGTGAGGTCAATGTGGGATGGGTATCCGCGTAAGATTTTTACACAGACTACACACAATACAAGAAAAGGACAAGGAAAGAGCGATCCTATGTTATTACTATTGTCAAAGCAATGAGGTCAATGTGGGATGGGTATCCGCGTAAGATTTTTACACAGACTACACACAATACAAGAAAAGGACAAGGAAAGAGCGATCCTATGTTATTACTATTGTCAAAGCAAATATTCCAATGCAACAAAAAATATTAAATTCGTCCAACATGTCTAGTCGAGATAATCACGAAGGCTCCGGCTGATCGTTTTTTAAACGAATGAAAATTTATCGATTGGACATTCTATGATTAACGTTAAAAATGAAATAATAAAAAAATTGATTTAAGATGAGAACTCATTTCATTCATAATGTTCGGAACCCTTTGAACCAATCAGAAGGGTAGAATTCCTAAAAACCAATATTGGGCGTTTCGATTAACTCACATTAATTCGTACATTATTAAAAGTGAATTATCAAGTAAATGAACCAAGTCATATTTAGATATAGAGATAACTCTTTTTGATATACAAGATACCTGACTTTAAACTAAATAAATGGTACGGAAAACCGTACTAGACTTTCTCTTCCTTAATCATTCCATCAGACTACCACCGAATGCAAATGCTGTTCTTCTAAAGTTTTAAGTCTTTTAGTGACATTATTGTTATATTTCTATTTTGTGTTAATGTTGACCATTATTTTAAAAAGATTTTGCAGCCTTCGGCTGCGGGCTTTGCTCTTTAGTGA
>CM022885.1:13091832-13128676 GCA_012654025.1 Pachypsylla venusta
GGACCCAAAAAACCTGTTCGGGGGGCTAGGACCGCCCCTGGGGGTGATATCGAAAAAAAGAAAAATATGGGTCGGGATTTTTGCCCAAAGATGACCTATACCAAATTTCATCAAAATCGGACGAGCGGTTTGGCTCCCAGAGCTCTGCGCACGATTCAGTACGTACGTCATACGTGGAACGTCGGATTGTTTTTTTTCTTGGCCCCATGGCTCCAAATATATTCGAACATCAAAAATGACCTGAAATATGGAAAATATGGCCCAATAGCAATAAGAAATGACATATTTGGTATTTATTTTGGCCTTTGGGTTCCCGTCAGACGATTTTTTGGGCCAAAATATGTCTAAAATTTCTGCACGAATACAATACTTTATACAATACTCTAGAGGAAGAGAAAGTAAAAATAATGATTTTATTATTGATTTTGTCTAATAAAAATAATTTAAAACGAGACGGTTCTCAAAAATGTGGTATTTCAGTACTGATTTCGGTCAATAACAGTTATTTAAAATGGGATATATTTAAAGTCTTTAAAAGTTTACTTTAGGATTGTTAACTAAAATGCTGCGGCACAAAATCTGATTAACAAGATTTGGTTAAAAACAATGACGGAACATATTTTAGATATCGGTACATGTCGGCTACAAGACATGAAATTTACAATAAAAATGATTTGTTGAAATATACCTAGAGAACACCATTTTTTTCGAAATTCAAAGAAAATTCTTGACGATCCTGTTTGGGTAAAGGGACACCAAATCCCATGACGGGTAATGTTTCTGTTATTTCAATTACTTGAATGTCATTCGGATCATGCATCAAATCTTTATCGTTTTTTCTATCTTTTTCGATTGTTTTAGTTTCTTCATTTTGTTTTCTTTTTAGATGGTTAAAACGTCGTATCTCACGCAGTCTTTGTAAATCCCACCTGGAACAAGAAAAAAAGATAAGTTACTCTACTTGAAATAGCACAGTTCATCTAATAATGTGTTTCACCAAAATATGGTTAAATTAAACTCATCTTCTTACGACTAGGTAAACTGCAGTTAGCGTTGCATTTTCTAACAATTGTATTAACGTTCACTCTCTTCTTCTCTTCTCTCCATCTCCTCCATATGCCTATCTATAATTTCCTCAAATAATTCCAATTCTTTTTTTTCTCTAAATTCCACAAAAATACTCTCATATGTTCTTTTCATTACTAATGTCTGTATGTAGGTTTGTACATTTTCTTTTATTTCCAATTGTCTTATTTATGATTTAAAATGCTTTGTTACCAATCCGTGCCATGATATTACTATCGGTACCAGTGTCACTTTTCTTAAATTGTACATTGATGTTAGCTCTTTCCCCAGTAGTTCGTATTTTCGTGCTTTTAGTAGTTCTGTATTTGGTAATATATTCTTATTTGTAATTCTCACTTGATGATACTGACTAATAGAGAGCAAATTATTTAAAGAATAAAAGAGTTTTACCAAGAGCTTTATGAAGATATAGGATGGGAAAAGATAAGATCATCTGAGAAAGTGGAAGAAATAACGGAAAATGAAGTAGCAGTAGCAATCAAAGAATTGAAAAATGGAAAATCAGCTGGAACAGATGGAATAACTGTGGAAATGATAAAATACGGGGGAAATATAATTATAGATATTATTACTGCACTGTTCAATCTATGCATAGCAGCAAAAAAATATCCAAAAGGTTGGAAAAGTGCAAAAGTATGTCTTCTCCATAAGAAAGGAGATACAAAGGATTTGAACAATTACAGGCCTATAAGCCTCTTAAGTGTGATATATAAAATATTCATTAAAGTCATACTAACCAGAATATCACATACATTAGATCAAAACCAGCCCTCGGAACAAGTTGGATTTAGAACCGGTTATTCTACATTGGATCATATACTAGTTGTAAAGGAAGTGATAAGAAGAGCAAAGGAGCGGGGAATACCAGTTTGCATGCTTTGCTTGGACTACCGAAAAGCCTTCGACTCAGTGAAGATTGGTGCAGTTCTGCAGGCCCTCATTAATCAGGGAGTGGAGGCCCAATATATAGAGTTGCTGCAAATGGTATACGAGTATAGCACCATGAACATTGAAGGAGCGGAAATAGAATTGAAGAAGGGAGTCAGGCAAGGAGATCCGGCGTCCCCCAAATTGTTCAATGCATTGTTGGAAGGAGTTTTTAGGCAACTGAAATGGGGAAATAGAGGATTAAAAATAAATGAAAAGAAATTGAACAATTTGAGGTTTGCTGACGATATTGTTGTGTTTGGAAATACAGTGCAGGAAGTACAAAGTATGATTATGGAATTGGCAGAGGAAGGAGAAAAAGTAGAACTACAAATAAACATAGATAAAACGAATTTAATGAAGGTAAATATGGACGACAACGAAACAATACATTTTGCAGGACAAGAGATAGAAGAGTTTGTATATTTAGGAAGTGTGATTAACAAAGAGGACGACTGGGAGGATATAAAGCGAAGAATAGGACTTGGATGGAATGCTTTCTCAAAATACAAAAAAATTATGAAATGGAAGAACATGAAGCTGAATTTCAAGATAAAAATATTAAAAACATGCATCCTCCCAACTATTTTATATAGAGGAGAAACATGGGTACTAAGAAAGAAATACATAGACAAACTTAGAATAACTGTAAGAAGGATGGAAAGAGCTCTACTGGGAATAAACTTGAGACACAAGAAGAAAAGTTCGTGGGTGAGGGACGAAAATGATAGATGTAGGAGAGAGGATTTGGAGCTTAAAGTGTAACTGGATAGGACATGTGTTGAGAAGAGAAGACAAAAGATGGACGGAGAGGATAATCAAATGGAGAGCAGAGGAATAGGAAGACCAAGAAAAGCGTGGGAAGAAGAATTTAAAAAAATTGATGGAGTGAATTGGATGGAGGTGGCAAAAGACAGAGAGAGGTGGAATTGCCTATGAGTTGGAGCGAAAAAGAAGAAGTTTTTATTGATTATCAGATCATTACCCGAGGGTCTGTGCTTCTTTCGAATGTCAGGAGAGATCACAGGCCCTCGGAGGCCTCAGTTCAGAAAAACGTGCAGAGGTAAAAAGAAATAAAGGAGAAAAAAGGGCTGAAGGAAATAGAAGTTTTTTTTTTTTTTTTTTTANGTTTTTTTTTTTTTAAAAAAAAAAAATGAATTGTTATATTTATACTTATTTCCAATAAAGGCTATTTTATATTTTATTTTTATTTTATTTTATTTTTAATCTATGCTATCCTAGTTTTAGATTTTCTTGAAGGTAAGTCATATCTTAAAAATTTCAAATGGCCGCCATTTTGAAACCAAATACGATAGCCGTGTAATATTTTTTTGCAAAATACTTCCAATTCTATTGTCTTTCTGGAATTTCATCCCAAGATGGGGATTCGTATTTAAAAAACAAAAGTTGGACCCGCCCTTGAAAAATTGGTCTCAACATCAGGTGATTTAATTTGTGATATAATACCATGCAAAATTTCAAATCTCCACATAAAGCCGTTCAAAATATATTCAAGTGGTTTCGTACTTTTGGGACACCCTGTATAATATATAAATACATATATTTATCGTTACATTGCGATTTATTATAAGATTTGATAAAATATTACAATTTCACAATAAAACTTGGAAAAAGGCAATGTTTCTTTCTTTGAATATATTTGAGCCAAATATAATTGAAAATAAAGTAGAAAAAAATTATAAAATTTTATAAAATACTAAATTCTGTATGAAAATGTCTCAAAAACTGAAAAATAAAAGTAAAATTGATGTAATTGAAGATAAAAATGATAAAATAGAGACGAACTCCAATAAAAATAAGAAACAAGAGGAAACCGATTATGTTGGTGAAAAATTGTTACAAATGTCGGACAGAAATTTAATGGAAGAAATTTATAAAAAAATTTACAAGCTTGAACTTTCCAACAAATATTTTGAAGAGAAATTCTTCGAACTAGAAAAAAAAAACTGCGAGAACAAAATAAATTGATGGATGAGTATGAAAAAAGAATAAGTTCAATGGAAATTCGAAACAAAGAATTAAAATACAAACAGAAGAAAAAAATGTCGCAATTTCTGAACTCCAACAAAGATCAAGACTCAGTAATATTATAATCCGAGCTATCCCCGAGGAAAAGGGTAAAGAAGATGTCAACAAAATTGCTGCCAATATTGGTAACAAAATTGGCATCCTATTACCAGCTGATGACATTTTAGTTGCCCATCGCGTTCCGAGTCAATTAAAATATAAAACTCGTCCTATAGTTGTCAGATTGACCAATTCTAAGTGTCGAGATAAATGGACATCTGCCGCTCGTACTAAATTATTGTGGAAGGAAAAGATTCATTTGACTGAGCATCTTACAAAACAAAACCAAGATCTTTTGATGAGTACAAAAAAGTGGGCAAAAGACCAACAATACAAATTCGTATGGACGAAAGATTGTACGATTCTCTTGAGAAAAAATGACACATCAAGAATACGAGTCATCAAAAATTTGGCCGTCCTGAACATTCAAGTAACTGCAGTTTCTGACCAGTTACTGTCAAATTCTTTCTTGGAATAGCAATTATCACTTCCAATTTTTTTTTTTAAGTTTTCCCTTTTTCTTTTTTCTTCATTTTTTCACGCAGATTCTTCGAGAATATTCTCATTTTTTCTATTTTATAAAGCTATTTCTATCACTAATTCAAAAAAAATAAATGGTACGGAAAACCGTACTAGACTTTCTCTTCCTTAATCATTCCATCAGACTACCACCGAATGCAGATGTTGTTCTTCTAAAGTTTTAAGTTTTTTAGTTATATATTTTAGTTATTGTTATATTTCTATTTTCTGTTGATGTTGACGATTATTTTAAAAAGATTTTGCAGCCTTNCGTAGGAGTTTATATAATGACGGATTGATTTTGGCAGCTTGGGGCTGCCTTGTTGTCACGGAATTTCGCAATTGAAAAGACGACATCGAATTTACAATAATTTTCTTTTTTTATAGGTGGGAAGAAGAATTTAAAAAAATTGGTGGAGTGAATTGGATGGAGGTGGCAAAAGACAGAGAGAGGTGGAAAGGATTAAGAGAAGAGGGGAAAAAATTGCCTGCCATAAAGTTGGCACTATGAGTTGGAGCGAAAAAGAAGAAGTTTTTATTGATTATCAGATCATTACCCGAGGGTCTGTGCTTCTTTCGAATGTCAGGAGAGATCACAGGCCCTCGGAGGCCTCAGTTCAGAAAAACGTGCAGAGGTAAAAAGAAATAAAGGAGAAAAAAGGGCTGAAGGAAATAGAAGTTTTTTTTTTTTTTTTTTAAATGAATTGTTATATTTATTTCCAATAAAGGCTATTTTATTTTATTTTTATTTATTTATTTATGTTCTTTTCATTACTAATGTCTGTATGTAGGTTTGTACATTTTCTTTTATTTCCAATTGTCTTATATATGATTTAGAATGCTTTGTTAACAATCCGTGCCATGATATTACTATCGGTACCAGTGTCACTTTTCTTTAATTGTACATTGATGTTAGCTCTTTCCCCAGTAGTTCGTATTTTCGTGCTTTTAGTAGTTCTGTATTTGGTAATATATTCTTATTTGTAATTCCCACTTCTATAATTATAATTTCATTTTTCTTTAAATGATGTATCATCATTTAAAAAATTTCCTCATTTTTACATCCAGGTTGGAATAATGGTAGAAATAGGTTAATATGAGGTAACCGATGTTTATATTTCATCAGAATTTCTTAGATATACTCTCCAGTTATATTGTGACATATTTTTCCGAGGTTGGTAATGGTGTGAGGGGTATAATTTTTTGTGCCATATTCTCAGGAACGTTTCACAAATATTAAGTGTCTGTGATGATCACTGAAAATTACACGGACTTTGTTTCATCTTCTATACTTCAAATATTTCAGTGCTAACTTTACTGTACAAGACTGTCATTTCTTGTCGCCTTTACCCTGGTTACTATATTTTCTCCACGAGGCTGAGTGCACCCCGTGACACATATAATAATGTAATATATTTATTTATTTCAATCATAATATAATTAACAAGTAAATTTTCCCTAAGCTAATATAAAATTAAAACTTAAGCTTCTAAGGAAACGCAATATCAAAAATTTGATATTGCGTTTAGGAAACCTCAAAAATTCTGACTTCGCCAGGAATTGCACCCGATCTTCCGCCGTACCCGATCAGCAATTCAAGTGTGATAACCACGAATGTCAGTTCTTATCAATATAAAGACAATGAATATTGGCCCATTGGTTTCAACAGGGCCCGATTTACAGAATGAAGACTACAGATGACATAAAAATTTCTGTACCTCTTTTGCCGTCTTTCTTCTAATTCTAATTTTCGATGTCTTTTCAGAAACACGTCATCTGATAAGTCTTCTATAGGTCCAACATTGTTTTCATCATCAATGGATGGCAGTTCTTTTATTCTCCACCGAGGAACCTGTCAACAATAAACCAATGAATTCCATATTAATTATTTCATCACTAACATAGCCTAAAATCTGTATTAACTAACTCGTCGCGATATTCCGAGAACCGAGACCTAAAATTTACCATACCTAATTAAATTTACAAAATATCTTAATACAGCGTTTAATTATTCTCAGTACATACCATTGTCATTGCACATCTCGATCTATATGTGAACGTAATAAATATGTTTAACAACAGAAAAGTCTTTTGTATTGTATTCAGGAGTTTAAGCCCACAAAAGAAATGTAAAATAAAACCTATATAAAGACTTAATTATAATAATAAAAAAGGAATTTAATTGTGTTAAGAGAATCCTTCCCCTAAGCGGTGTTGTTGTTGTTGTAGTAGCGGCGTCATCCTCTGTCACACGTCAGCTTCTTCTGTCTCCTCGAGTGGTAGTTGCAGGAATTGGGCCACAAGTTTTGGGTGACACCACAGATCCCTTGGAGTCAACTGGGTGGGGTTTGCTGGACAGTTGAATATGTGAGGCACATCATGTGGTCCCTGACCACAACTGGGACAAATGTCATCTACATGGCTGTTGATTTTATTCTGGTACGAGTTTAGGAGTTTACACCATCCAGAGCGGAGCTGAACCAGGGTGGATCGTGTGAGTCGTGGAAGTGTTGACTCTTCCTTCGCTATCTCTGGTGGTGATTCTCCAAGCACTCGATTGGGATGGAAGCTTGCAACTGCCTCATCTACAGCATTGGCATGGATGATTTTCAAACTGGTTTTATATTCTTCTTGATTAAGATTGAAGCCAGGTACTGTTCCGTTAATAAGGGTCTCATCCTCGCTAAGTGTCTTGCGTATTGATCTGGGTGGTTTTTGTCTCTGAATTATTGTGTTGCAAGGATGTTCTAAATCTAAGCAGATATTGTTGCATTAAAAGATTGTTGTGTTTGCGTATTGGTAGAACCTTACATTCATTATCTTCACTGGTTATAAGGTAGATGATCTTCAGTGGTTACAGTATACAGTAAATGATCTTCACTGGTTATAAGGTGGCAACGAGTTGCGGTCTTGAGAGCTGCATTCTGTACTGTTTGCAATCTTTTCCAGTGCGTATTAGACAATTGGGGGGTCCAGATGGGGCGGCATAGTTTAAGATGGATCTGCTGATGGTTTTGTATGCCGTGACAATTGTTTCTTTGTCTTTCCCCCATCCGGTGCCACCAAGGACTTTCATTGCGTTGTTCCTATTTTAACTTTTGCGATCATTGTTTTTGCATGTGCATTGAAAGTTAATAGGTTGTCTAGGGTCACTCCAAGGATCTTTGGGGTTTTGATTGTAGGGAGTTTCTGGTTGTTGATCTTAATATTGAGTTGTTTATTTATTCTTTTGTCTAGGATGTGAAAATGGTGGCTGTTGATTTTTCCGCTGATAGTGAAAGTTTTCTTTGGTTGAGCCAATTGTTCAATGTTGCCAAGTAGCTGTTTATTTTGGTGCACATTGTTTCAATGTTGATACCTGAGGCAAGGACGGTGCAGTCATCCGCATAAGTGATCAAATTGAGATCCTCAGGAGGTTTGTGCATCTTGCTCATATACAGATTAAACAGTGTCGGTGAAAGTACGCCACCTTGAGACACACCCTGTTTAATTCTACGGTATTGTGATTTTGTATTTCTAAATTCTACATATGTGAGTCTATCGCTCAGGTATCCCGCCAACCATCTTTTGACTCTTGGTAGTATGTTCGATTCATGAATGTCTTGTAAGAGGATTTCTGTGGAGACTGTGTCAAAAGCTTTTGTAAGGTCCAAGGCTACCAGTATTGAGCGATTACATGGTCTATCTTGATTGAGTCCATTGCTAATGTGGTCGTACATGATGTGAAGCGCTGTGGTGGTACTTCGGTTTCTGCGAAAACCGTGTTGATGATCTTCAAGATTTATGCCTTCATTTATATGTAGCAGCAATATGAGTTCAAGTAGCTTTGCAATGGGTGAGAGCAGTGATATTGGCCTATAAGATTTAGAATGATTTAGGTCTTTGCCAGGTTTGGGTAATGGTATAATCCTGGCCACTCTCCATATATCTGGTATATTGATGCTGGACATTGATAAGTTAAAGATCTTAGTCCGATAACTTATTGAAACAGGACCTAGATGTTTAAGCATGATGATTGACACTCCATCTGGACCCATTGCTTTGGAGTTCTTGATCTTTTTGATAGCTGAGGTGGTTTCGCTGGAGGCAATCTCCAATTTATTATGGGGGTCTTTTAATACTGTGCTAAGTTTAGAGTAGTTATTAAATTGCCTCATGATTGTGCGTTTGATATTATTGTTTTCTTCTGGGTGCATGGTGAACTGCTTGTTAAACTTTTTTGCACACTTCTTATTATCACTTTCAGGGATATTATCAAAGAGTATTGGATTATTATCTATTCTTGTTTTTCCTTTAGTGAGCTTTTTCAATGTTGTCCAAAGATTCTTAGGTCCTCTGTGAAGAGATGCCTTTTTCAGATATTCAATCCATTTATGCTTCTTATTCTGGGATCGGACGGGTTGTTTCTTCTGATTTGGTCTCTTTGATTTGCAAGGTTTGCCGCTTCAGTTGGGAAGTTTGGACGTATGAATGGAATGCGCCCTGCAGGTATGAAGAGTTTGCTAGCATGGTTCAACAATTTCCTAAAATTTTGCTCGCCTTTGATAACATTTGTTGGGTTGGCCATGTTTGCAACCCTATCCTCCATGATGGCAGTAAAATCATCCCATTTTGCTTTCTTAAAATTAGTGTATATTTTCTTTTGACTAGGTATGAGACTAGAGACCGTGTGCTCCAATGTTATAACGATGCTTAAAGTCTGAGCTTAAGGTGCAGTCTGTTCTCCATTCAGAAAATGGTAAGAGAGACGCACTAACTAGAGTTATGCCCGCCGATGATTCACTGTCTGCTGCAAGTCTGGTCGGCTGGTTTTCATTTATAATCCCAAACTCTGCAGGAATGCGCGAGAACCATACCTCATGATGCGCATTAAAATCTCCCATAATCAGGGCATCTTCAATCTGAAGTAGATGACTGATGTCTGCTCTGTACCCTGCTTCACAGCTGGAGCGTGGTGGAATATATACATTTACCAGAGTTACATATTAATGACTAGATTCAATCTTGATGGCTTGCTGTTCTATGTAGTTATCTCCTTGTGGTGGATTTGGTAGATCTGCTACTTGGTAGGCTAGTGAACTGTGCACTATGAATGCAAGTCCTCCACCTTCATCAAGTTCTCTGTCACAGCGCACAAAGTTGTAGCCATCTTTAGTGATTAGATTAGATCTGGCAGTAAGTTTGGTCTCCTGTATTGCTGCTACCTTGATGTTGTTGTTATGCATATAGTTCAGGATTTCATCGCACTTGTTTGAGATGCCAATACAGTTGAGTTGAGGTATACTGAAGGCATAATTTTGTTAGTCCAAAACATTGTTGATGGTTAGATGTATTGTCTGTAGGTTTAACATTATTTTGAGTTCGAATAAGACTGCGACATGAGGCCTTGAACCTGGTGCTCCAATCTCTGTGACTTGTAGGTTGGTGCATTTAATATGACACCAGTCTTTAGAGTTATTGCATTGTACTGATACTGAGTTGTGGTGAATTGGTCGCCCACAAACCGAACAGTACCAGACTGGTCCCGGATTGGTTTCGATTCCGGCCATGACTAGTAGTAATTGGAGCAACCAGGCCGGAAGTAGTTGCTCCACCGATGAAAAGGCATCGAGTGACAGTGACAGGGGCTGCCGAGTGGGTTTGATGGTCCTTGGCTGGATGTTCTTGTAGAGATCCAGGTCGTCCCGGTGCGTAGAACCGACCATCGTGAGGACGTCCCCTAAGCGTACCCGTTCATGCTTAGATTGGAACCATCATCATCCATGTTACGAATACGTCACTCTACAATTTGAGCAACAAAACATCTTACATTTAAGCCTTTAACAACCTGAGAGCGGAAACGTTTCGTCGACCGCAGTTTTGTGTTATGCAGATTTATATGCAGGGTGTCTAAAAAAAAAGGAGCAGCGCTCAATATCTTAGGACGGATTTGAAAAAAAGGAGCAGAGCTCAATATCTTAGGACGGATTTGAATTTCGAAAAAGTTTCCCCTTTTGTAATTGCAAAAATGTATTTTAAACCGTTCTCAAGATATTGAGCTTCGCTCCTTTTTTTGAGACACCCTGTAGAACTCGTCACACTTGATGCCACATTTCTAATTATTTTATGTTATATTGACCGCGCGTTAGGACGCAGCGATAAAAAACACCCTCAGTCTCTCAGTTTGTAGTGCTTCTTGTATTCCTTCTAGTGCTTCTTGAAACTTCGTGCCAAATGATAAAAAACTCTGCCAATGTGACATATGGGTTTATTATTTTTTTGGCAAAAAAATATCCCCCCCCAAAAAAAAATTGAGGGGGGGTCTCGTGACGATTCCAAATCTGGTCTGACCCTAAATTTGACATACCTACCAAATTTGAAGTCTCTGGCTCTTACCATTCTCTTTTTAGACAGGATTAATGAAAACCGATTTAAAGCGGTAAAAACCACCAGCGGTATATTTGATTGAACCCAAAAGTTTCGGAGCTAGCTGAGACCCCAAATATGACATACATACACAATTTCAAATCTCTAGCTCTTACCATTCTCCTTTTAGACAGCAATACTGAAAAGCTAAAAAAGCGACATAAATTGCCAAGGGTGTATTCGATTGCACCCAAAAGTTTCGGGGTACAATTAGAGCCCAGATGGGACCTATATACCAAATCCAAATCGGTCAACGCTAAGTGGCAAAAGTGCCCATCGTGGCCGACGGCGGACAAACGGATTTTTTTTTTATTCGATTTTTGGATTCTACGTACCTTGAAACGTATAATATTGAAATGATCAACCTGTATATGTGGTATACATCCTGTATTCTATTTTTGATTTCTCCTTCTGTGAGATTCCACATCGTTTTATTTTGTTACAATGAACAGTCTTGTAGGAGAGGGGTCGGGGTGAAGGGGGAATGAAACAATGTTTAAGTATGCCATTCAGGTTGACAGGGAGGATGGTCGGGGTGAAGGGGGGAAATATGACATATTTTATTGCTCTCTCATTTTTAAGCTTTGCTTTGTGTACATTGTAAGATAGGTATTACGTTTTATTTTTTTTGTTTTATTATAGTACGCGTAGTTTGATTGCGTACTAGAAAAATCCTTTTCGCGATTCTTCTAGAACGTTTTGAGTGAAGGTATAAATAGAAGGGCACGCGTAAAAACGGGGTCAGTATTGTTTGAGCGATAAACGGAGCGTGTTTAATTTTGGAAGCGATATCATAAGTGAACGGTTAATTCGTGTGTATTTTCGGGCGTTCTAAATTCGGTGTTGGCGAAAAGTAATTGAACTTTTGTGTTACGTTCTTTTTTTTTAAATTTACTGTGATTTCTATTTTTCTTAATAAATTATTTTAAGTTTTATTTTAATTATTTTTAAAGTTAGTTAACGCGTTTTAAATTCACGATAACTTAATCCTCGAATCCTAAGTCTACAACAATATCAAATTTTGAGGGGGGTATTTTTTTTTTTTTTTTCGTGACAATTCCAAAGGTTCATTATTGAAAATAATAAACCAAAATTTAAAAATATGATTCTTGTCGTAAAAATTACCTCAACTTTTGGTGACGAAATAGTCGACTCTTTATTGTGATTGGAAGTAGAATCTTCGCATGCTAAATGAACAGTATCCGTCCAATTTTTATTGTCAGATACCAAATGATATTCTTCACCAGTTACCATTATGTCTGTCGTCGGGAACCCATCAGATGTTGTATTTATTCGAACTCCCCTTTTACTTCGAGTAGATCTTCTTTTGATATTGGTGTGATCCTTCCCTGAACTTTCCACAGAATTAATTAATATTTCATTATCCGGTTTAGGCTGGATTTTAAACCTTGGTCTTGATATTTTTTTAGGGGCTATCACTTTAGGTTGTGATTCTGGACTATTTTGTGTTTCTTCAATTTTAATTGCAGTATCACATGGTATATTTGTCTTCGGTAATCGTTTGATATTGACTTTTTTCCTTTTTCTTTTATCAAGACCCATAGTTTTGATTGATGAAGATAACTTATCTTTTGGTAGAGAAATTTCAACATCTTTTAGCAATCCTTCACTTGGACTTATCTCTAAAATAACAAAAAAATATTTATATAAAATACAGGGTGGCGCAAAAGTAATAAACCTATTTGTTTTCTCTTTTTTTTTGATTATCGGTTTTAAATTTATGATTCACACACTTTTGTACAGATTAGAACATATTCCTCAGAAACGGGGAATAATTCTGATAAAGCTTTTGTTAAATATTAATTTATTATGTTTTTTGAGAGAAAATCATCGCGTACGAGGTTAAAGAGAACAGTAAACTAGATTAGGCGCCGATATGTAGACAATAGCTGATGTGATATTGCATTTTTTACAGAAACATTATTCATGTCTTTTAAAAAATTAGTTATAAGGACCGTCTTATTAGGATCAGTAGTTTTTTTTTAACTCGCCTGCGATGAGGATGATTTCTCTCAATAATCAACATGATTTTTTTATTTGTCAAAAGCATTGTCAAGTGCAGTGTTTCGGAAAATGTTCGACTTTGTGATTGTGTGCACTCAGTCTCGTAAGGACGAATGAGTAGCCATTTTATTGCGAGTAGCTATCAGTTTACGTTACCGGAGTAAAAAGATTTGTTTTGGTAGAAGATTCAAGAGATTATTACTTACTAATTGGAGATATGACGTCTGGTTTAACATTATCGTCTATCACGTTGTTTAGGTGTTCTTCTGACAGCTCAGGAATGGAATTGTCAGTCTGTGTTTTAATTCCTTTTGAACATAAAGTTTTTAGCGATCTATTTTTAAGGAACTGAAATCGAAGTAAGATTATAAGTTCTTTTCTATGAATTAGCTCCAATAATTATTATCTCAGTTGATAAATAACAGGACTTTCTCTAGCGCAGTCGAGGGTTCCGTATTGTGCTCAAAGTATGTAACAAATATTGTCCTATGAGAATAAAAATCTACAACTGGGGAAGTGCGGCAACAGTAAGAAAAAAAGAACGCAATTTAGTATTTTGGTTTAGAGAAAAATGAAAGCCGATCTCAGTAGTAGAGTTGTTAAAACCATTAAATCTTGGTCCGGACATTGTATTTTCAAATCCTGCCCGGAGATAAATTTTTCTGATTTAATTTTCTCGTTTCTTGAATGGCATGTCTGTATAAAGGAGTGTTCTGAAGTGACGCGAAAGGGATTTTGCAGCACATTCTTTTTAGAAAAATAGATTTTTTTTTATGTAGGTACATAAAGTTATTCATTTGAAATGATTAGCATTACAGTTCCAGCCAGGGGCCATCAATTTTTTTTTCTCGGGAATAATCAACCTATTACTATCATTTTTGTAAACCTGAATCTATAGTGGAACAGTTATGGGAGGAACATAGCCACAACAACAATCAAATAAGAGACGTGTAGAAAATAAATATAAAAGACAATATGAAGAAGAAACAGCTGGCGGAGGAATTGGCCAAACAAGGAGCGACATGGATAAGACTGACTAAAAATGTCAACCCCGCCCGATTGAAAAAAGTTTTTTTATTGAATATAAAACTACGAGCAAACTTACAGAATCTCTCTCTTTTCGTAAATCTACTATTAATTTGTCTTTGCTATTAATTTTCTTTTCTTGTTCACATATTAATTTAGTTTGTGACTTTATCAATGCTTTTAATTTATGTACTTCTCGCTTCAACAGTGTTAAATTAGTTTTGTCTGTTCTACTGCTCGCATACGCATGATCAAATCCAGTTGAATGAAATGATTGTCTATCAACTTCACTAGGGTTAGGCGCTCGTTGTCCGATCCTAGTTTTTGGTCTGATGGTGGTATGCGGAATTCTTGATGCATATGGAATAACAAATAATTTTGAGACAGGCTGTGCTGCTGATAGTCTAGCAACAGGTGGTTTAGATGACATTTGAATGATAGTTCCAGATTGTAAAGAAGACTGCTGTTGATCTGATAACCTTGAAAAATGTAAAGGAAAGTAGACAGTGGCAAACAATCTTAAAAAACGAAAATAAAATGCAATGTTGCTATTTTGATTTGCTAAGAGAAGAGTAAACAAAAAAATGGGTGTGTGTACTTATGTACGCTCGTGAGAAATTATACTTCTTTTTAAAAATAAATTTAATATTATTTTTAAAAAAAAACGTTCTACCCCACCCGAGAGTGAAGTCAGAACCTACCACCCATGAAACAGAGGTCTTACCACTGAGCCACAATGTTCTCTGGATATAGAATAAGATAATACAATATTTCAATTTAACTCTCATCATTTCTTTATAACTAACTCCATCTTCATATTTTTTTCATATTCATAACTAGCTGAGTACCCGAACTTCGTTTCGAGAAGATGAGAGAGAGAGAAAATAATAAAACTGACTTTTACATTAGAAATCATATTACTGAGGTACAACCTTTAAAACGCGATCAGAGCATAACACACATAGATTATGTGGAACATGGGGAGTTGTAACGGGTTGTTAAGCTGCGCAGAACGTGTTGGGAGTAGTATTGGATTAGGTTCCGAAAAAAGAAAAAAAAATGCGTGTTAAAGGCTGCGCAAGGTTAGGCCTTCAACGCGCATTTTAATTTTTTTGGAACCTAACCCAATACTACTCCCAACACGTTCTACCCAACAAACTGGGTGGTTTTTAGGTCAGTTCTAAGATTTTGAGTTGAAAACAGCCACTTCAATGCTATTATTTCAGCGAAGCATATTAAATCGGTCGTACCTCGGCCGGTTGTAGAGTTCTGGTCTTGGTTTTATTTGGATGGGGGTATATTACCATCATTTTTTCTGTATCTCTTACTTTTTCCAATAGTATTCTATGATTTCCCATGCAAAAAAAGTCATTCAAGTCGAAAAACCTGCACTTTTTTGCTGTCACCCATCCATTGTTTGTCCCTATTCGGTGTAGCTTATCATTGGAGTTGCAAAATATGTCCTAAATGAAGGAGTAAGATGTCACCTAAAACTTTCTTGCTTTGAGTTGATATGTAGACAAAAATCTTCCTAGGAATGCACCCATCAACTGTACCAAATTCATTGCAATCGGATAAGTAGTTTCGGAGTGAAAAAAACGTTACAGTTTTGCGTTGCAGAAAAATAAAATTTCACCCTCATTATTTTTTCATAACGCAGAAGTATAACTTCAAAAAAAGTAAAGTGCAAAATATGTTTTACAGTAACACTGTATTAAACGAAATCAAATTTGTCTAATTAGGACTTTGTCCTTATTTTTTCTTACAGTGGAAATTGTATGGTGATTATTAGACATCTATGCTTCCTCTAACATCAAAGGCAGAAAAAAAAAATAGATGTGACCCACCTTCATTTTCATTTAACTCTAGGACTTTTCTTTAAACGCCTGTTTGTTCATTTGTTCTATGATAATTTTAGAACGTCTTGTCCGATTATGATAAAACTTGGTATAGACATTCATTATGTTAATAGATGTTGTTGATCTTGGGCTCTATCGGGTCAATTGGTTGATTAGCTTTTAAATCTTATTGGTCCAATTGGCCCAAATAATGGGTTTCATGTTGCGCATTATTTGAGTGAGATCTACAGTTCATATATATGCTAATATTATAGCTTACCTTGATATTATAGCTGGGTCTCATGTTGCGCATTATTTGAGTGAGATCTACAGTTCATATATATGCTAATATTATAGCTTACCTTGATATTGACGCAGAAGGTTGAGGCTCTGCCAATACTATTATTGGTTGAGAGGCTTGTTTTGTAATATGATTTGAATATGCTGAACAATACATAGTATTTTTTGAGGCATTTTGCGTTGAAGAAATACTATACGATGTGGCATTTCCCGTAGATAGTGTAGAAGGTACAATGTAATTGGTAGAGCTCAGCCTATCACAATATGGATTATAAGTGGTCATTAATTTTGTAGCGTTAGATTGAGTAGAAAAGCCATTATATGCTATAAACTGTTTGGTAAGGATAGGTTGTTTAGATGATGAACTATACGGAATCGTTTGTTTGGGTAGAATAGTTTTCATAGATTCTCCCGAAGACAAAGTATGAATTGTGATTTCTCCAGTAGACTGTGAAGATATTGATGAGGCAGGAGTTTGTCTCTGTGTGTAAATATCAAGTGGCCTCGTTGAGCCACCAGCATCATTGCTTACTTCAGGTTTGAAATATAACGACATCCTGGGTCCAGTTTGCTGAAAAAATCAAAATGCGTTTTGGAATTGGAGAGGAAAAAGAAGAAAAAAAAATCGTCACCATTTTACCTCTGTGAACGCAAATTCCAAAGTGGAAATTTTCAGTTCTGATGTGTTAGATTTAGAAGAAGAACTATAATATGAAATCGTTTGTTAGAACAAAGCTTTTCTATGATCAATAGTTCGGAAACCCAAATAATAATTGTACGAAGAAACCGGGCCAAAAATAATTGTACAAAGAACCTCTAACATGCCAGGGTTACCACCATTGTTTTAATTCACCAAACGGAGTCAAGCTCTAGTTTTTACTCCACGATTTTTCTTTTGTTTGTCTTTTTGTACCACGATAATTCTCGAACGCTCTTATCCGAGTTTGATGAAATTTGGTATGAACATTCATCATATTCATGGGATTATTTTTTGGGCCTTAGTAGCCTACGACGTCAGGGGCTAAATGATGGCCATTTTAAGTGAGTGGGGAATACTTCTTAAGACACTTACATATTTTTCGTTTCCAGGATCAACTTAACGTTGAGTGAACGGAACAGAACTCATATGAGCATTAAATCCGAAATTTGGTGCACACCAACACATGAAGAGTTGAACTAATCTCCTCACGGGTGTTTTCGTGGTTGTCAAAGCTTGTATCCAAATACGAGTGAATGTAAATTCGGCCAACCGGTTCCAGAGTTACGTGGGGTTATAATAAAAAAAAATATTAAATAAGAATATCTGGAACTCAAGAGGAACACATCACAAATGCCAGAGCATTATTTAAAAAGGCTCCTGTTGACACGATAATTGGTGCTATCTTGTTTTCAGCTTTGTATTTTACGATGACCACCATCTCCGTAACTCTGGCACTGGTTGACCTAAGGATGTTATTTCTCTGGTTGTGATCAATATTTATTTGAACAAACACATTCAGGTAATCTCCATTCAACTGAAAAAAACACACATTTACGAGTTAAAATTAAAATTTGATGTTGTTGAGGTAACGTTTAATAAATTGATTTATTTAGCACTAAAAACTAAAGGCGTGTGTAATGATAGGGATTTACTAGAAACAAGTGTGTTATTTTAGCTTTCCAACATCTTCGAGAAGCTATATCCAGGATAAGTAGTGCCAGATTATATTTAAGCCCCCACATTAATTACCCTTCAGGAGATTTATGATCTACATCCCCTCCAAACGAGATTAATGATACATATTTAGTATAAAAGCGCCATTTGGGGTCTAAATTATTTTCGAAGCTCGCCGTTACTGTCAGTCGCGAAAAACAAAACGAGATTAAAAAATGCTACTTGTACAAGGGATTGTTTTATAAAAGTAGATTTGATAAGATATTATCTTTTTTCGAATGAATGAAATTTGTTTCTCAACTTCTTAACATGTCCTTTTCAGAAATTTTATTCAAAAACTAGCTGTCATCACTTGTTTCGTCACACGCCTCAGAGGCATATTTCTGTGTGGTTATTATTTTTAAATGAAAATATTTTTAACAATGTCATTAAAAACCCAACGGCCATAATACATTTTGAGATATCTAGCAAAGTATAGGAGACTTGGCTGTAAGTCGAAAACGATTTGTCCTTTTCGAGTTCTGATAAAAAGTATAACGATCCAAATTTTATTTAAAACAAAATTTTCGTTCTGAAACGGTTACAAAAAATTGTAACTCGGACCATTACTGTTTGCATATTTTTTTTATTAAAACATATACCCCCTTTACTTTTATGCATAGAAGAAAAAGAACTCTTAAGTGGAAGTCCAGGGAACTTTCTTTCACTTAAAGTAGAAGAAAGTGATTACAAGCTCATGAAATAATAAGACAAGGAATCTTGTATAGATACACATGACTTCCAGTGACAAGGGATTGAGCTCGTAATCGCTAGCAATGGGGCGACCGCAATAACCCGTAGAACTCTAATTTTATTTGATAAAATAAACAATTTAATGAGGAAATCCTCAGGTGGGGATTAAACTCCTGTTTAACAGGCGAGTGATTGACCTCCATACTACCGAGACATTGAACATATAATTTCAAAGAACGCACTTTTGTTGTTACACCCTGTATTAATTTTAGAGTGATATTTTTTTTGTGTTTTTGATACAAACTTCTAGAATGAAATAATACCGAATTAATTAAAAGTAGTTGAAGTTAATATCTATTTATTACGTTAAGTTTACAGTGGTCCCAATGATGTGTAGTAATACCACATTTTAATAAAAAGTCAAAATAGAGCGGCTCAATGAAATTAGCTAAATAGAATCTAATGTCTTTTTAATGATTAAGTAACATGGGAAATTGGGAGAGGAAATTTCACCCAACACCGCCATCAGTTAGTAGGTACTTTAATACAAGTTAAAAAGCCCCGGTACATTATAATAAAATAGTAAAAATAGAAACAAATGCAAAGTTTATGAACATAGCAATGAACAGCTACACTATATCGCTAAGAGTTATATACTTTTATAAGGTCACTGAAAAATGACACGATCCCTATTAACCAAACAGAAGGGTAAATCCCTGTGTACCATCTACAAACCAGATTTTAGGGTGTTCTCATTTCAGAAATTTTCAGTGACTTCTCATAATAAATAGACCATAAATTAATTTTTTTCCTTACTTTTTCAATTGAAGATATTCCTTGAATTTGAATGTTGATTCCGTAATATGTTTGTATGATTGGCTGCTCTTTATGTATTTGATCGAATAAACAAAAAATGGTTCAATCCCTAATTTCAACTTTTTGGCTGAACTGCTGAACAGTATAAACAATTTCTAACGCTACCGCATAGTTACGGGTTACAGAAATCCATCACCATCGCCACTATCGCGATACAATGAACTATCGATATTGATCCTTTCTTTGAAATTATTTTATTTTATCGTACGGTACAACGTACAAGTCGAAAAGTCTATGAATTAGGGATGTGCTAGTCATCTACGAGTCGAACATTTTTTGTGGCTTATTATTATTTTTTTTTTTTTTTGGCTCAAGTCTCTAATATCTATTGGTCTTTCGTGACGGAGGTTTTACCATCCATTAGCTAGAAACTTGCAAAAACCAGCTGCCCACATTGGCCTCACCCAGCCTTGGTTGGGCCAGAAAAATAGCCAGCATCACGAGGCGCGAACCCTGGACGGACACCCATATGGTACAATTTCGCTGGACGTTGTTTGACTTCAGTGATCTAAGAATGTATTCAGCGTGACATAGACGCCAGCTAATAGTACCATTTCTTTCCTTTTGGTGTTTAAAGGTTTACTTTCCATTGGTTTGTGAATCCGCAGAGTTCGCGAATGAGAGAAACCCGGCCTAAATTAATAATTTACAAGTGATTTTACAGCTCATGTAAGAAAATCTATATTATTATTAGCTGTTTGCTACGAACTCTAGCCTGGCACTTTAGAGGCATGGCCGTTCCCGTTTAGGAGTATAAAAAATAGATAAAAACCTATTCGCAGACCTACCTACAAAATTTCATTAAAATCGGTTAAGCCGTTTCGGGGGAGTATGGTAACAAACACTGAGACACGAGAATTTTATTAGGTGTAGAGTTTATTTTTACGGCCCGTCATTACATGGCACGTAAAAGATAAAAGTTTACGTTTACGGATGAGCGGGATGGTTGGTCCATAAGATTTTATGCGTGCGTGTGGATGTTGCAAGAATTTTTTTTAAAAAAAATGTCCGACCAACTCGTCCGTCCTTTTGTTCGTCCATTATTGGCAACGTTGATTTCTTTATCACCCTCACCCCTTCCCATTGGTAAACAAAGCCAATTTTTAAACTTTTCTGTAATTTCTGTAGAATAGGTACTATCGCTGAAAATCTTTAGAATCTAGATCTAGAATCGTAGACATCCGTGAATCACTATTATACTTTAAATTCAAGTAGCCATTGAGTCATAGGTCATAGTAGAAGTTTACTCCATTTACGAGATGGAAATTTTACCATTATTTTTCATAACTAATAATTGAAATTTAGAAGGAAATAAAGTTTATTCAACTTTAATTTTTGTCATTTGTTAGCATTATCGTATTTACATTCCTTTTGTAGCTGATTAACATTCATATTTACTGAGGTGTACTTCAAACGAATTACCTGAGACAATGGCTTTAGTGGATTCTAAAATCCTTATGGATTTATTGTGGGCTGTCAAAAATGGAGACTTGGAAAAAGTTCAAGAAATGATTGAGAGTCAGCATGATAAGGTAGGTATATTTGAATTATTAGCCGATATCAATTGTAGATTATGCCAGATATATTTTAGTATTATGGGTATTAATTTATAATTGAACGCACCTATATTTGGAATCTTAGCCGATATCAGTTGTAGATTATGCCAGATATATTTTAGTATTATGAGTATTAATTTATAATTGAACGCACCTATATTTGGAAACTTAGCCGATATCAATTGTAGATTATGCCAGATATATTTTAGTATTATGGGTATTAATTTATAATTGAACGCACCTATATTTGGAATCTTAGCCATATCAGTTGTAGATTATGCCAGATATATTTTAGTATTATGGGTATTCATTTATAATTGAACGCCTATATTTGGAATCTTAGTCGATATCAATTGTACATTATGCCAGATATATTTTAGTATTATGGGTATTCATTAATAATTGAACGCACCTATATTTGGAATCTAAGCCGATATCAGTTGTAGATTATGGCAGATATATTTTAGTATTATGGGTATTAATTTATAATTGAACGCACCTATATTTGGAAGCTTAGCCGATATCAATTGTAGATTATGCCAGATATATTTTAGTATTATGGGTATTCATTTATAATTGAACGCACTTATATTTGGAATCTTAGCCGATATCAGTTGTAGATTATGCCAGATATATTTTAGTATTATGGGTATTCATTTATAATTGAACGCACTTATATTTGGAATCTTAGCCGATATCAATTGTAGATTATGCCAGATATATTTTGGTATTATTGGTATTAATTTATAATTGAACGCACCTATATTTGGAAACTTAGCCGATATAAATTGTAGATTATGCCAGATATATTTTAGTATTATGGGTATTTATTTATAATTGAACGCACCGACAGACTTGTCTGCGCAGATAAGTCTGTACAGACAAGTCTGCACAGATTTATAGGTGCGTGTATGGCCGACCTTAGGCTATTAGGCATCAACATTCGGTTACTTTTGGTATGCATATGGTGTTGGTATGCTTAATAAAAAAAATAAAAAAAATTATTAAGAATCAGTTTGTGTTAAGTGGGGTTAGGTTGAAATCAACAACTGGTAAAAATCCTACCAGTTATAATAAAAGAGCTTTTTTACTAGCTCAGCACTATCTCGACCATGGTTGGTCCATTGTTTCGACAATTTATCACCTACAGATGTTCTTGTCTGGCCAATCTCCTTCCTGCAAGCACAGACTGTTCTTGATTTCGATGACTAAGCCAATTCTTCTTATTCCGGGTTTCTTACCTTGTATATCACACACCAAGACTTCTCTTGGCATACTATTTTTTAGAATGTCCGTGTTGTTGTCATACTTTGCCTAAGTTCAGACTGTCTAGTTTGACTTCCAAGTATTTAAGCCTATCAACTTTCTCATATCTGTTTACAGTTATCACATGTGTTAAGTGCATGTATTTGATCTTTTTCCTCCAAAGTTCTTGCCAATACTTTTATCTCTTCCACTGAATCCGGCATTCTGTCCGCATTATTTCATCCGCGTAGGTTAGGATGGCTTCAAAATTCATTTTCAAAACTTTCGCTACCAATCTGATTGAACACATATGAAACAAAACCATCTTTACTGTTATTATGTTGTTTTCTAATAGTAATAAGTGGGTTTTCAATAGGTAATGTGTAATGAATTTATATTTATTTCTCTTGTATTACAGTTTTACATAATCAACAAAGAAGTTGAAGGTAGAAAATATGTTCATTACGCTTGTGACTATGGACAGTTGGATGTTCTCAAATATTTGATTGCAAACGGCGCCAATGAAGATGTAAGTTCCGAAGATATCAGCCCGTTCACACTTATTATTATTATTTTTTTGATCAGAATTTTATCACTATTATCACGGTCGTTAAAAAAAATACGAGACGTTTCAATCACAAGACACAATGAAATTTTCGAAAGGGGATTTTTTACTCTCACCAAAAAATCTGGTAATTTGGAATGCTGTTTTCAAAATTCAAAAATTACGAAAAAATAAATTGGGACAAAACACCTCTCTGCAACGTGACCTATCAGCTAAAACTAAATTGATTTAAAATATGTTACACCAATATCTTTGATCAAATTTTTAATTTGCGCAGACTCGAAAAATAATTGATTTTACATGACATTCAGCCGGGTCACCCTGTATATTTTAATGAAAATATGGGTATATTTTATGGCTCAACAGACTTGAAATGTTCTTTCGAGGTATTGTTTACAGAAAATTACTAGTATAAAGTAATAGAAAGTTAAATGGTGTTGGTAGATACACAACAGATTATTTTAAACGTAAACATTAATGATCATTCGGGACGGAGGTTTTACTCTCCATTAGCTGGAAACATACAAAAGAACTACCCAGACTTTGTAGGACCGGGAATAACCAGCATCACAAATGCTCAAACAAAGTAAAACCTCTCTTGACTGTGCTTATCTTATGTGATCTAACGGGAACTAGTGGATTCAAAGTGTCATTGACGCTGACTTGAACAAGGTAAAACCTCTCTTGACTGCTTATCTTAAGTTACCTACCGGGACCTGGTGGATTCAGTGTCATTGACACCGGCTGAAAATCTTTTTAATATTCGTTAAGCCGTTTTTCTAATTATTTCATCATTTTTATTAGGTTGAAGATCAATATGGAATCCGTCCAATCCAAGCTGCCATTTGGGAAGATAATGTACACATTGTTGAATATCTTCTGAGTCTGGTAAGAAAATCGCTTAAAAACACTCCCAAGAGACATTCTGTATTACCTAGGAGTAGAGGAGCTTTTTATCATTGAAAAAATATTATTGAAATCGGTCCAATCTAACAAGGAATAGTTAATGAAAATTTGAGTACCAGATTCGGGAAGACAAGCTGAATCAAATGGTAGAATTGTATGTTGAAATCATTTAAAAAATATTACATTCTCATGTTAATTTAATAACATTGGCAATATGAAAATTATCCAATTTTCAAATCGGTTGTTTGTCCTGTAAAATTTGCTTTAATAAAAACTTCTGCACAAACTTCATCAAAGCTCAAGTGTGAGGATGACAGAATCTTGGTCCTCAGCAACATAGGAAAAGTTCAGAACTACTAGGTCTTGTGGAATGGACCCCTTTTTGAATATCTATTTACTGGAGCATAACAACGTTGTGACAAAATCCAGGGGAAACAACAAATCCTTCCTTATTACGAGTTTTCATTGTAGCGAGTGTTCGTTACATTAGTAAAATTGATACTCTTTCGTTATATCAAGGTTTAATGCGGAAATACACTTAGTAATTGAAGTTTGAATATTTTTACTGTTAATGTCGCAAACCATGTCAGAGTGTACCAAAATTCGTTATAAAGGGTGGGCCATCTAGTGGTTTCTTTTTGAATCATAGCCTATTTTTTTTTCCACTGATCTACCACGATCATTTTTTTTTTTTTGATCGGTTACGGTAGACCTCACTAAGTTAACTTATTAATTACATTAAAAATTCCACCTTATTTTTAAATTCTTCATAAGAAAGAGCTAGGTCGAGGTGTTTCGACAGAGAGTTATATAGAGATTTTATTTTAATCACTGGAGTCTTGGTGGTAAGACTATATTTTGAACGGGGAATGTCGAAGTATCTACTGTTCCCTCGCACACGGAAGGCCGGGATATGGAGACCAAACTGTGAGAGAAGGAAAGGGCTATCTACCCTTCTATTTATTAATTTATGTAAGAACAGCAGGTACTGCAGTCCCCGTCTTTTTTCCAGTGTCTCTATTTGTAGGCTATCACACAGGTCTCTATATGAAATTCCGTGAGGGTAGAACCAGTTTTCCCTAAAGAAAAGTGACCTCACGAATTTCGCCTGTACATCTTCTATTTTTTTTATTAGATTTTTTTCCTCTGGTGACCAGATCACAGCGGCATAATCTAGTTTGGATCACACATAGGTATTATAGAGAAGTAATATTGTCTCTGTCTCTTTAAAAAATTTTGCTTGTCTCATGACAAAGCCTAGGCTGATCTTGCAGGCCCCATCAATCATTTTAGAGATGTGGTAATTGAATTTGAGGTCCTGTCGGAAGGTGACTCCTAAGTCCTTCTTCGATGTGACCCGTGATAGGATTTTGGACTTAATATTGTAATCATAGTCCAGAATAGATTTTTTATTTGTTATAGTAAGGACCTCACATTTATCAGGGTTGAACTCTAGTTTGCGATTTGTGAGCCACTCAGTGCTGGATGTTAGGTCCTGCTGCAAAAGATGACAATAGTCCTCATTTTTAATACATTTCATTATTTTGAAGTCGTCCACAAAGAGTTCGTAGTTGGAATGAATGATTCGACTTCCCATTCCGTTAATGACCACAGAGAATGCTGGACAGCTTAGTTTGGATCCCTGAGGTACACCCGAGGTGGCTATGTAGGGGTCAGACAAATGTCCGTTGTAGGCAACGTATTGTTGTCTTCCCTGTAGGTAGGATGCAAAAAAGGAGATCAGTTTTTCTGATATTCCGATTTTTGCAAATTCCATAAGAAGAACATCATGATGGACTCTATCATATGCCTTCTTTATGTCCGTATATATTATGTCCACCTGGTGTGCTCCCTTCTCAAAGTATTGGGCGCACCAAAAACTCGTCTCCATCAAGTTTGTGATTGTTGACTTCTTCGCCATGAAACCATGTTGATTTTCAACCACTTTTGACGAGATATAAGGTGATATTTTGTTAAAAAGACATGTTTCGAATATTTTTGCAAAGAAGATCAACTGGGAAATAGGTCTAAATTCCGATATACTTGATGTGTTTTTAATTTTGGGGATAGGTGTCACCTTTGCGTATTTGAAAAAATCAGGGAATATGTTTTCCTTAAGGGAAATATTAAATAGGTGAAGTAGGGGAACCTTCAGGTGTTTATACCATGATTTAATTAGTATAGGTGGGATCCCATCAATACCCGGGCCCTTGTTGGTAGGCACCTCCTTTATGGCTTTATCCAAATCGCTCTCCGATAAGAAATCGAAGTGCAGATGGTCCGAGCTAATATCCGTATATTGAAGGGGAGTACTGTATGATGATTGTTCGTCACCATACACTGATCCAAAATGGCGAACAAATGCCTCCAAAATATCTTTGTCCTCCGTTAGTCGGGAGCCCCCATACTTCAATGTTCGTGGTAAGTTGTCACCCCTCTTCATTTTATTAAAATGCCAAAATTTAGTGCTATCCATTTTTATTTCTCGTTCCATTGAAGTGAGATAGTTTTTGAAATCTTTTTGGATGCACTTATGAGAAAGGTCTCTCATATAGATATAGGAATTTGCGAACTGTTCACTTTTATCTTTCCTCTTGTGGAACCAGTTTTTGGTTTTATAAGTTTTGATGGTCTCCTTACTCCACCATTGGGGAAAGATAGCGTGGTTTTTATTTCGATTGTATTGAGGAATGAATTTTGTAAAGATGTTTCTTAGTATTGAATAGAAAATGTCTACTCCCTCGTTAACCCCATCGCACTTCAATACTTCGGACCAGTTTTCTTGTGAGAAGTGTGATACGATCGAGTTTGTGTCCGCCTTGTGGAAGTTAAAATTCAGAAACATTTTATTATCGGGAGGGTTGTGACACCGTTTTCTCGGAGTCGGTTTATGTTTCATCCTATGGACTTTAGATGTTCTGGTCCAATTTATTGAAAAAGATAAGGCAGGATGGTAAGTATCTTCACTGACCAGGCATTCTCCATGGTCAACGGAACTGATGGATACACATTTCCTAGCAACATGATCATTTTTCTTGGTTTTATATTTGACAAACACCAAGTCCAAAATTCTATCTTGGAGTTCCTAATTTCGTTTATTGCTATTAGTTCAGAGAAGTGAACCATGTTCGTGAGGCCCGCACATCTCTTCACTTGCTCTCTGACCCATATCAACTGAATGGAACTCATATATGTTAAAATCCCCTAACAGGATAACATTATTTGAGACGAGTTTATCATTGATCCTCTCCATGAACTCACTCATTTGGTCAACCGTAGTTATAGTAACGGGGGGAGGTAAGTACACCAGCCCAATGTAGAAAGTACCTAAAAAATGTGGAAGACACACTTTAATCCATAACATTTCAATGTGGGTTGATTGGATTCTCCACTCTTCGATAACGTATGAGGTCATTGTGGTTTTGACAGCTATAATCAAACCTCCTCCTACCGATTTTTCCGTTAAAATAGGGTCCCGGTACTGTCTAAAAACGCTATACCTTGTATCAAAGAGTTCCGAGTTCGAGACTCCGCCATTAAGCCACGTTTCTGTTAAACATATTATGTCATTTTCTTGGTTTAAAATATTCAAGTAGAAATCCTTAGTTTTACTTTTTAATCCCCTGACGTTCTGATAACAGAGGGACACTTTTTTCTCAGGGCAACGATTCGTGTTGGATTCTGTTTTAACTACTTGACATATTTTTGGAGAAATCAATTTTCCTGAAAGTTTTGGTGTTATAAGGTTATCTTTATAACACTCAGAGTTATGAGTTTCCCCGTCGGAGTCGGTGCACCTACCATCTCCATATGACATAAGACATTACATTAGAAGAGAATACATTAAATTTAAAACTAACTTTGTTACTACTAATACTATTATTATCTTTAGCTACTGAAACAGTATTGTCGTCTATTTGAGAAAATACGGATCCTGATGATATTGCACAGGATTATTATTCATGTAAAACTGGGGTAGATGACAAACATTTTGATTTGGAAGATTTCTGAGTCCATTGTAAGGAATAGGTGTTAAGTTCCAGGGATAGAAGTACCCATTGTTCCACCAATAGTGTGGGTTGATGTTAGGTAGTGGGAATCTCACATCCGGAAGGGGAAATCTTGTATTTTTGTACTTTGAATTAATTTGTAAGTTCATAGATTTGTTGTGTTCCTGTCCGATCATAATTTGAGGATGGGGAATTGTTATTTTTTCACCATAAGATGTTTTTTCACTTGATTTATTCACTTTTGGGATACCATTCGTTTTATTACTTTTGATGCTTTTTTGTTTGTTTTGAAACATGTTTTTCCTCTTAAATCGATTTTCTGTAGGCTGTGGTTTATTTGTTTGCCGATTATTTTGGAATGTGTTTTTTCTCGATCGATTTTTCCGTTTTGTCAAATTATTTCGACACAGACAGTTCTGTCTTGCTCGCCATATTACCAAAAAATCAGTATCATACCTCCGTGAAAAGAAATGAATCGTTTTACGCTTGAACAACGTTGGGAAATGTTGAAAGTTTATTTCCAAAGTTAGTGCAGTGTAGGTCAAACAGTGCGAATTTTGAAAAGAAATTTTGGCCGAAATGATGCACCCAGAACGCCCTGTACGCAAATTTATGCAAAAAGTTCGTGAGACGGGCATGCTTGTGGACTGTCGACAATGTGAATGCTGTAGCCGAAAGTGTGCGACTTAATCCCAGAACATAACTTGCCGTCGATCACCAACTCGCCGTCAGTGGAAAGCGCTACCGAGGCATGATTACCGACTTTTTATGGCCAGAAATTGGTAACATGGGCAGAGACGACATTTGTTTTCAACAAGATCCACATACACACAGCCAATCAAACGATCGATCTTTTGTACACCAAATTTGGTAACCGCATATTCAGCCGTCGTGGCGATGTGGCCACGCTTCGAAGCTATAACTTAACGCCGTTGGATTTTTTTTTTTTGTGGGGCACCGTAAAAGATCAATCTTATGTGGACAACCCAGAAACGATTCAGGTCCTTAAGTTAAATATTCAACGAGCCATTCGTCAGATACAGCCCAAAACTGTCAACGTCTTCAAAAATTGGCTCGACAGGATTTGCTACTTCAAAGCTAGTGAATCGTGTTCCATAAATAATGGGAATGTATAAAATCTATATAATTGAAAAAAAAAAAAGAAATCTTCATTTTACTGCATTATAAAAAAAACTTCTATTTGGCCCATCCCTTACAACAGACGTAAACTGAACAAGACCTAAGCCTCATAACCTTCGTTACGATTACTTTTTTCGTCATAAAAGGGTTTTCTATTCTCAAGGGAAGGGAAGTGAAGATTCTTTGCAATATTAAGGCATTATTAATAGTATAAATTTTAATATTCCAGGGTGTATCTCGAAAAGGTTTATTCAAATTAGCAGACTCTGAAGTGATGAGAAATATACTGAAACCTAAGAACAAACAAGAGGAAGAAGACGATAGGTTAGATGCGGAGGAAGATAAGAAAAAGAAGGAGCAGTGTGCTAAGTAGTCAGAGTACACTACTTGTTTAATGTGAAGTGTTGAAATGGGTGCGCTTATCAAGTACCTAGGCACAGAGTGCAGATCCTTGCTAAAAATAAGTATCTAGGTACAGATTCTCGATAAAAATAAGTACCTAGGCACAGATCCTTGATAAAAAGATGCATCCAGACGGGCACTGGATGTTTCAATTGTACCGAAATTTCCAAATTAAAAAATATGTGTGTGGTTAACGTTTTTGAAAACATTTACGATGTTTATGTGAACCACATTTTGAACAAATGTCTTATCATTGTAGAAATCAGTAAATGTGTGTTGTTAATGTTTTCAAAAACATTCACGATGTTTATGTGAATCACATTTTGGACAAATGTTTTATCAGTGTAGAAATCAAAATATGCGTGTCGGTAATGTTTTCGAAAACATTCATGTGAACTACATTTTGGACAAATGTCTTAACAGTGTAAGAAATCAAAATATGTGTGTCGTTAATGTTTTCGAAAACATTCACGATGTTTATGTGAACCACATTTTGGACAAATATCTTATCAGTGTAGGAAATCAAAATATGCGTGTCGTTAATGTTTTCGTAAAAATTCACCATGTTTATGTGAACTACATTTTGGACAAATGTCTTATCAGTGTAGAAATCAGTATATGCTTGTTGTTCATGTTTTCAAAAACATTCACGATGTTTATGTGAACCACATTTTGGACAAATGTCTTATCAGTGTAGAAATCAAAATATGCTTGTTCATGTTTTCAAAAACATTCACGATGTTTATGTGAACTACATTTTGGACAAATGTCTTATCAGTGTAGAAATCAAAATATGCGTGTCGTTAATGTTTTCGAAAACATTCACGATGTTTATGTGAACTACATTTTGGGCAATAATGTCTTATCAGTGTAAGAAATCAAAATATGCGTGTAGTTAATGTTTTCGAAAAAATTAACTACACACATATTCGACGACAGGACATCACAGGTGATTGGTTATGCAACTCAAATTCACGCAGGTTTTTTTTCTAACAAAAACTCATGTAACCGAAAAATTCTTGAAATCAACTATTCTACCATTTGTAGGATTGAATAGGATTTTATAGCCTTTGGCTGGAACTGTAATGACGTCCTGGTCGGCAGTAGCCGACATCGTGAGGACGAATTATGTAAAGTGTTTATTGACGCTTATTCTGGCCGGACGAGGAATCAATTTTGTTTTTGTCGGAATTCCTGCTTTACCAAGATGACTTAAAACAGTCTTGTTTAATTTCATATCTGTGTGATGTGTCACGAAATGTATTTTTTCATTTACTTCTTAATTTTAAAACAAAAAAGTGCTCAGAAGTACTTATTTTCAAGTACAGCATAACGAGTACCTAGGTATATTAAAAGTATCTTGAACAAATATACTGAGGTACATGTTAAAGGTGCAATACCTATCATCCTTATCATTTGTGGCATCATTGTATTCGATTGTCGACAGATGTATAAGAATGCAGGTTTTATCTGCCACTATTTTAATTGATTTCATATATCTATTCTTATAGATTTCAAAAATTATTTTTGTATCAAACTACAAAATAATATATGAGTCACGAGCGCTTTCGTCTGTCACGACATCATACTTAACAAAGAGTTAAAAATAAATACCCCCTCTACCACCTACCTATGTACATAAAAATCATACCATACACTGCAGGCTTGATTTTTCTTTAGTTCACCAGATGATGTCGTAACAGACGAAAGCGCTCGTGACTCATACATTATTTTGTAGTTTGATACAAAAATAATTTTTGAAATCTATATTTCACAATGACTACAAACATCCTTAATAATTTATCTAAATTATATCTATTCTTGACAGCGAACATATGACATGGGCACCCGGAGCCATGTCAATATCCTATACCCTGGTTCATTACATTATTGTAAAGATGTTACCGTGGAAATTATTCTCAGCTTTAGGGGCTCTTATACACTAGAATCGTCCATGAAACTAAAAGACATAATCTCATGAATCATCGACACTGAAAGTTATTTGGAACCGATATGGTGACGCATTTCTGACTCATGGATGCTTCCAGTGGACTAGAGCCCTTGTATTTTTGAGAAACACTTGGGCTTTCTCTGATCTATTTTATAATAAGGTTTCCTCTAATATTGAATTAATCTAGGAGAATAAAATAACCTCAATAAAAGTCTGGCATTTTTAAACGTTGTTTTATCTCCATAAAAGTTCAAAATAGTTTTTAAAATCATGTGAGACGATGTTGCCGAAAGTCGATCTACAATAAGAACTCAACACAATAGGAAACATATTCTGTGTGTTCCGTAAGAAGTCATGAAAACGTATGACGTCATAAGCAGAAATATGCGGATTCGGGAGGGCGGAGTATTTTACCTTGTCTTATTTGTATCATGGTTCCATTGCATTTATCTTTGCTGAAGTCCATCAATTATCATCTATGAATAACACAAACCGGATATTCTATAAAATTTTAAAACTTTTTATGTTTCTTATATTTTTTTTTTATATATATTATATATAATATATATATATTTAAGCATCATCGAAATATAGATTTCTGATATTTTTTAATAGTTTGTTCATTTTTTAAATAATTTGTTTTTGTTTTTTAATCCATTGCTAATAAGCATTGAAATAATATGCACTTTGAATACTTCTTTAATAAAAGCAATATGGCCAATTTTTTTCGTATGATTTACCTACCGCATTGTTCTGTTACGGTAGAAGTAGATGCTAAGAAAATAGCATAAATTGATGAGAGTAAGAAAATCTTTAAAAACTTGGCAGAATTATCAAAAATAGGAAATGAAAATGACGAAAACACTAGACTTAATATTCTACAATTTAAAACTAAATTATTCAATACGGGTATTTCCGGTTTTACTCTTATCAAGAATGACAAATTTAATTATATTGAAAAAGGCCTTAATAAAATTATATCCCACTATCCTCCCCTGAAGTTTTTTTATATCCCCTCAAAGATTTTTTTACGGCTTTTGGGGTATTAGAATTTTGTCATTCTTGATGATTGAGTAAAATCCATAATACGCTCATGGAATAATATATTTTTAAACGGATGAAATAAAGTCGATTGTTTTTGTTTTCTTCATTTCTTTATGGAAATTGATGATAAAACAATATTTATCATATTTGGTAGTATCATAATAATAACAAACCAAATTGCGAATAACATATATTTATATTTAACGATATATGTGTACCCTGAAGAAGGTGCAACGTAAATTGAAATTATTTTTTTAAAATCGGAGATCTGTATGCGATTTGTTGTGTTCTTATTATCAGACTACTAATTATTCTTCAGGTCTTATGCAATATAGTTTACGGATTATAGTCTAATAAGTCATTGTAACGTTCAATTTTTTACGACCTCTGCGATATAAGGCGAGTTTTGTTTATGTAAATACCCTTGTCAATAAAACAAAATTTTTGGATAGGAAAATTGCGTGTATTATTAAACTTTAAAAAAATCTGTTATTTCATAATACTCGTACAAAAATCTGTTATTTCATAATACTCGTACATATCATCTATAAATAAAAATAAACTGATACTTACAAAACACAATAAAGATAAAATATGTTTTGTTGTAATCTGCGAAAATAAAAATCCGAGGACGTAACAAATAGATTCCGGTACCAAACACTACAATAGTAATGTTATCGGAGTTATCCTTCTTTTTATTCAAATACTGTAATACTCCAAAAATAATTTATATATACCTATAGGTATATATTTTTTTAAAGAAAACTCATGAAAATATTAGTAATGGTCTTTTCAACTTTGGGTTTTGAGTCTTTCAATACTCGAGGAAAAAATTGGTAAAAAGATTGCTCTCTCCAAATTTTTTGTAAATATTTTTGCAGTTCCGTCAATCGTTTGGAAACATTTATATTTCTTTTTTAAAATACAACAACAAAAAGAACAAACAATTTCAACAGAACATTTTTTTTGGTGAAAGTGGTGTTTTGAAAAATGGCCTTTGAGCGCGAGCGTGATCATAATTTTCGAGTTCAAAAGGGTGAACCTATTGTGGCACTAAACCGATTATAAAGTCTCAAATCGTTCATTTGATTGTCGCGAAAATAGATTAATTTGATTCCATGATAAGAAAAAATTATGGAAAACTTTGAAAGATAAAACACTATACGTAGGTTTACCAACTGCCACATTATTTTAGATTTAGTGTTATTTTAATTCAAATCAACCAAATTAATTTTAAATTTGAATTTCAAGATATGCAGAGTATTTCAAACTCATTTTTACATATTTTTTTACAAGAAAAATGGGGTGTTTATAACGAGTTTCTATGAGAACACAATAAAGTATGGACAGTAATGATACCATTTTCCATATGACGAGATTCTATGAGAACACATCCATACTGTATGAAAAATAAAGATAAAATATTTAAAAAGGAATCGTAAATAACTAATAAATTATTTATAAAGACAATATCGATTCAAAAAAATTTAATTGATGGCGAGCTTTATTGAAAGCTCGCCATCAATTAATTTTTTTTGAATCGATATTGTCTTAATTGATATTGTCTTCATAAATAATTTATTAAAAATAAAGATACAATTTTCGATAGGACAAGTTTTTACGAGAACACATCCAGAAGTATGAATAGTAAAGGTAATATTTTCGATATGACGAGTTTCTACGGGAAAATATCCGTAAAGTAGGAATAGTAAAGGTAATATTTTCGATATGACGAGTTTCTACGAGAACACATCCATAAAGTATGAATAGTAAAGATAATATTTTCGATATGACGAGTTTCTACGAGAACACATCCATAAAGTATGAAAAATAAAGATACAATTTTCGATTGGACGAGTTTCTACGAGAACACATCCATAAAGTATGAATAGTAAAGATAATATTTTCGATATGACGAGTTTCTACGAGAACACATCCATAAAGTGTGAATAGTAAAGATAATATTTTCGATATGACGAGTTTCTACGAGAACACATCCATAAAGTCTGAATCTATCTATATACTCGTATATAAAAGAGAAAGACACTGACATAACACTCATCGCGATTCTTTAAAATATTCGAATTGGGGCGCCTGCCGCGGGGGAAAAAGGGGCGCGTTTACATATGAAAGTCACCTTTTCATCACTGTTTCTCCGTACTGGTACATTTCCGGTGGTAGAAATTTGGTATGTAGGTTCGCTTTATGTTCTAGATGTGCAATAAGTAAATATTTTTAAATATTCCAACTGGGGCGCCAGCCACGGGGGTAAAGGGCGCGTCCATAAAATATTATCACCTTTTCATCACTGTTTCTCTGTACCGGTAACTTTTCGGTGGCTGAAATTTGGTATGTAGGTTCGCTTTATGTTCTAGATGTGCAATAAGAAAGGATTTTTTAATATTTTAACCGGGGCGCCAGCCGCGGGGGTAAAGGGCGCGTACATAAAATATTATCACCTTTTGATCACTGTTTCTCCGTATCGGTACACTTTCGGTGGCTGAAATTTGGTATGTAGGTTCGCTTTATGTTCTAGATGTGGAATAAGAAAGGATTTTTTAATATTCCAACTGGGGCGCCTTTTCATCACTATTTCTCCGTATCGGTAAATTTTCGGTGGCTGAAATTTGGTATGTAGGTTTGCTTTATGTTCTAGATTTGCAATAAGAAAGGATTTTTTAATATTCCAACTGGGGCGCCAACTGCGGGGGTAAAGGGCGTGTTCATAAAATATTATCACATTTTCATTACTGTTTCTCCATACCGGTAAATTCCCGGTGGCTGAAATTTAGTATGTAGGTTTGCTTTTATGTTCTAGATGTGCAATGAGAAACTGGGGTGCCAGCCGCGGGGAGAAAAAGGCGCGCCCATAAAATAATATCACATTTTCATCACTCTTTCTCGGTACCAGTAAATTTCTGGATTCTGAAATTGTTTTATGGTCTAGATATACAATAAGAAAGGATTTTTCAATACCTATTCTAACTGGGGCGCCGGCCGCAGGGGATAAAAGCCACAGCCATAAAATACAATAACCTTTCCATCACCGTTTCTCCGTGCCGGTAAATTTCTTGTTGCTGGAATTTGTTATGGGAAGCCTGCCGCGGGGAAAAAGATGCGTTTATAAAAAAAATTCTTTAATATATCTTATCTGTCCATAATGTGGAAAGCAGCAACTCATATTTCCTCACGAGGTATGAATGGACCCCGTAACATCCAAAGTACTGAGCCGAAAATTCCGTTTCCGCTGGGATTCGAACCCAGTTCACCGTGCGTGCAAGCTTACTGCGCTATTTCACTCGGACACGGTGACTACTGGAATGTTGAAAGTTGAAAGGGATGGACACAGTTTTGGAATTAGAGGATGCTGTTCATTATCCTGTTGAGTATTTAAATACTCTAAATCCACCTGCTATTCCACTTCACCATCTTTGTTTCAAAATTTGAGCTCCTATCATGCTTTTACGAAATTTGATTCTATCAAAACTTTGTAACGGCACCAGACTTCAGGTGAAAACTTTACACAGGAACGCCATAGACGCCACAATTTTCACAGGTTGTGGTACGGGGGAAACAGTATTTATGCCACGTATCCCATTGATTTCCTTCGATTACCAATTTAAACATGTTCAATTCCCTGTAAAATTGTGTTTTGTCATAACCATAATTTTCACGGGGTCAATCTTTGAAACTGGGCGGAGTTGATTTGAGAAATGACTGTTTCTCACAAGGTCAGTTGTATGTTGCCTTCTTCAGTGTGACACCTGCGAACCCGGTGATTCTTCAACCAGAAGCAAAATTAAAAATATTGTTTATTATGAAATTTTGGACCGCTAGAGTTACCGGATGGTCACAGTTCAGACATTTTCAGCATTAAACAATAGCGAAAGTCATTTCTAACAGAGAGTCAATTAGCTGTTATTTATATTATATATTTTTTTAACAACTTTGCCAGTGTTTAGTGTTGAAAATTTCTGCACTGTGGCCACCAACTTGATTTGGTTCCCCGTAGCCAGCAGCATTTGGAAGGTATTAATCCTTCGGGCTTTGAACATATAAGTTACACGTAAGTACATTCCAGTCTCATATAACTTGGTAAATATGAACATTTTTTCCCCCCCATTAGTGACGTCCCGGTTGAAAAACATGTCCTTTCATATTGCATTCATATAGATTTTTTTTAAAATACAATTTTTCGGCCCCCTTTAATTTAAAGGTACGAAGAAACAGTGATGAAAAGTTGATCTCTATTTTTAAACTTACCTTTTGGTTTATTATTTTCAATAATAAAAACCTTTGAAATCGTCACGAAAATAAAAAAAAAAAAAAAAAATACCACCCCTCAAAATTTGATATTATACTTTTCACCGTACGTAGATCCAAAAATCGAATAAATAAATGGTACGAAAAACCGTACTAGACTTTCTCTTCCTTAATCATTCCATCAGACTACCACCGAATGCAGATGTTGTTCTTCTAAAGTTTTAAGTCTTTTAGTTATATATTTTAGTTATTGTTATATTTCTATTTTCTGTTGATGTTGACCATT
>CM022885.1:13131790-13161920 GCA_012654025.1 Pachypsylla venusta
TTTTTTTTTTTTTTTTTTTTTTTTTTTTTTTTTTTTTTTTTTTTTTTTTTTCGATTTTGGTTATAGACCTTCGGCATCGACCTGCCTCAAAATATGCTATTTTACGTTTCAAAGCACGTGCGCAGAATCCAAAAATCGAATAAACCAAAATCTGTGGGTTAACAATATTACGTATAGACACCATTTATATACAAAGTCCGGTTCACATAAAATAAGAACAATATATATATATATATATATAAGTTATGAGTTGTTAAAGCCCAAATCGCTTTTTAAAAAAGATAATTTCAAAAAACACAAACTCAAAAATTCAAATAAAAGAAACGATTTATTTACGTATAAAATAATAATTAGATTACGATAATCTTGTGAGCCAACTCTGTTCGATACAGGATTAAGACTGACGATCTGCTCCAAGATATGGTGAAGGGTGCCTCAGCACAAAAGGGGAGAGTCAACAGATTCGCAACTATAACTCCTCCGTCCTCAAAATTTTGCACCACCCGGTAATGAAAGTTTAACGGATGATTTTGGTTCGGGAGAGTTAGAGTTCAATTCTTGCTCTGGGTTTGTTCCGTTAAAATGATAAAAGTGGGATGAAAAGTATTTTATTATTCGGAACACTCCAAGAGCAATTGCCAATATTAAGGATAAACAAGTCAAATTTTTCCATCAGGTCATTTGGTTGGACCGAGATAGGTTTGTTTGTAATTAATAAATTTGGATTTATCTCTTGTAGTCTGAGATTATGTAGTTTTATTTAACACGTTTCGATTTTCGAATTTGGGGAAGGAAAGGTTGGTCGCACTAAGGATAGTGGGTAAGTCGATAATTTCTAAGGATAGTGGGTAAGTCGATAATTATTTTTCCATTGTCCGGTTCAATGAGGAAAATTCCTTAAAGTTCTGTGACTTCAGTTGAGTCGGCAGTTTCTAACTTCAGGGTTTCCTGCTGGGGAAAAACAGCGAGATATTGGTTAATTTCGGGGATAAATTCAAAATAGTTATTGGATAATTCAAGAAGAATGAGCTCGCAAGCAGCAGTTGTTTCATTGAGTAAAATAAGAGTTTCACACACGTTATTATTATTATTTAAATCATTTAGTAAGCATTGATAGGGTTTGGTAGCAAGGGTTATTGAGAGGTTTCAAAATGTCTTGATTTGAGGTAAAATCTATTGGTGGGTATAACAGAAAAGTAATTATTGACGTAAAAGGTAGGGATAGGCAAAAAATAAAATAATTCGAATTCGGCTTCAAAATTGACCGGGAATGATAGAAGGTATACAATTTTATCTTTAACTCTATCACATTTGACCTCTACAAGTTTTTGTAATTCAGGGGTAGTCAAACTTCCGGAAGGGACTGAAAGTTTACCATTTTCTTTTAGTTTGTTTATTTCTGATATGAGATCCTGAGTTTTTATTATACTTGGGTGGAAAACATTTAATCTACAAAAGGTAAGTGAATTTTCTACATCCTGTAAAATGCTTAAAACAGAATTATACAATAATATCAATTGTGTAAACATATCCTTTGCGAGAGGATATTAGGAATTTCATACTCTTCGTCTTCAATCATTGTCTCAAGTTCGGACATCTTCGATTTCAGAGGTTGTTCGTTATGCTCGATATTCCGAATAGTGCTATCGAACCATTTAATAGCTTCGAGGTTGGACGAGTATTGTAGTTCAATCTGTCTTCCTAAACTTTTATCGTTGTTCTTCAAACTTTCTAAAATTTTATCGTAACGATCTCCTTCGTTAAAAATACCTCGTCTTCTTCTACTGTGGAGGTTTAATCCTATATTGGATAATTTATCTAAAACCGCAGTTTGCAAATGACACACAACCTCGTTATGGTTATCAAAATCATTATTAATTTCAGAGTTCTTTTTGGTCATCGAAGCTAGGTGAAGATGTTGATTTTGCAGATCCTGGATTTCTTCGATAAGGGGCTTCAGGTCATAATAATGAACGATAGTATGTTGACCTTTTGTAGTTGGGCGATTCCGAGATTAATTGGTAAAAGGCTAGCGTTTCGCGTGATATTCTTTATTGTTGCGTTCCCGAAGTGGAAGGACCAGGTGAACCTGAAACAGGGAAGTGTCGGTGTGCTGCAGGGCGTTTAATGTTTGATAAGTGTATTTTCTCTGATGTGTTAGCGTGTGATTTTTCTATTTTCGCTGTTTTGAGGTCTGTGTTTACGTGTACGATGGTTTCCGGTTTGTATTTGTTTTGAGTCTTCGATTGTTTTTGTTTATTTTTTACCAAAACTGTGGTAGGTATTTCGGGTAGGGGTTCTCTATTTATATTCGCTTTACCTATCGTTATATTTTTCTTGTCTACAAGTCTTTTATGTACAGCTTCGTATAGAGCTTTTGTTTTCTGTTTATGTTTGTCGACATAGTCTGATAAAACTTGAGCTTCGTCGAGTATTTCAGTTATCTTAGAGGGTTCGAAATGTCCTATTAGTAATTCTATAGGTCTTAGGTTTGTTGCAGAGTGAATGGAATGATTGTAAGCGATTACTGCGTACTTTACCATCGTAAGGGTTGAATCTTTCTTAAATTCGTCTCTGTTTTTAAGAAGTCTTATGTGTTCAATGAGCGTAGAATGGAAGCGTTCTACGATGCCATCGCTTTCTGGGTGTTGGCTACAAGTAAAATTGATTTCTATTTTGTGAAGGGACAACAGTTCTTTTATAACCGAATTTTTAAATTCGCATTCGTTATCGGATATAATGAGTTTAGGTAGCCCGTGATGTGAAAAGAAATCAATTAGTTTGTTCGCGATTTCGACTGCTTGGCTGGTTCGAAGGGGGTATGCTTGTGCAAACTTCGAAAATGAATCTTGTGAGTAGTTTCGATTTCTCGATAGTTATAGTGTCTATGTGGATAGTTTCAAGGGGTTTCAAATAGTGGGTGTTATGTTGTAATATGGTTTTAGTGATTTCCTATCGTATTTTGTGATTTGACATACGGGACATGCGTTAATAAAATCTTGTACGTATTTTTTTGTATATTAGGAAAGTAGTATAATTCTCGTATTTCCTTTATAACTTCTTCGGTTCCACGGTGATTTGATTTACCAGAGTGTATGCTATCTATTAAAATTTGCTTATCGTGTTCCGTTATGATATCGGTCAGAAATTTATTTGTTTTGACTAACGTTATGTGGGAGTTCTTGAATGTAGATTGTAAAATAAGGGAACACTTTCTATGCAGTGGTTCGGATTCTGCACCTTCGAAGTACAAGTGATATTTTACCTTGGGGGCAATGTATGTTTTTATGAAATCAGTTATATTTTTGTCCAGGTTGTTTATGGGAAATTTCACATAAATTCTTTGTCTTTTGTCTTGGTGTATGTCTTGTTGAACTTGAATTTCAGCGGTATTCGCTGTTGTGGTAGAGATTTTTATTTGGTTGCGTCCTACGTTCACGGGACTTTCAGTGATTGGGATACCAATCAGTGGGTTTTCTTGGTCAGAGTGTATAGTGTTTTCGTCTTCTGAGTTAGAAAGGGGATATAAAGAAGGATTATCTTCCTGTGCAGGGTTATCTTCCTGTGCAAGTGAGGTATTGGGATATTTGGAGAGGTTAATTGAGGGGTCAACTCGGGTTAGTCTTGAATATTCTTCTTCAAGAAATCTGTCCAAGTCGAGATCCGGTTCTGCGAACAACGATGAACAATCATTGTTGTCTTCGGGATCACTCAGAACTTCATTTAGGTTAATTTGGACACGAGATAGTGCATCCGCATTAAGGTTAGTGATGCCTTTTTTATAGAGGATGTCGTACTCATACTCTGAAAGTTTGAGTCGCCATCTGACCAATTTGGAGTTAGGCTCCTTCAGTGAATATAGCCATTCTAGAGGCTTGTGGTCAGAAATGATAGTAAATTTCCTTCCGTACAGGTAGGAAATTTAAAAATAAAATCAAATAAAATAAAAATCGTCTCTTAGAAATTGCTCCCTATAACCTACAGGAGTTCAACGACTAATCTTTTTTCTCTCTCTTTTTCAGGTATCTACTAATAACAATTTCAGTTTTCTTTACAGGTCCTTTTAATTTTCCAGTTTATTCAAATTTTGTTAATCTAATTTTCAGTTTTGATTTTTTTATATATATTTATAATTTTATTTGAATCTAAGGGTGGGGGGTATTTTTGTTCACAAATTTGTAATGTGTCAGCGGTTTTTAACCCCCTGAAACACACTAAATAATAATAATAACTGTTGAGAGTACGGCTTGCATAGGCAACTACCAACTTTACCTTGGGAAAGAACTGCACCTATGGCCACGTTGCTAGTAGCATCAGTGGTTAGGAAAAAGGGTCTAGAGAAGTCTGGGTATTGTAAAATGGGTTCGTTGACAAGTAAGTCCTTACAGAGTTCGAAACACTCGATGTAATCCTTGTCAGTGATGTCAATTATGGCATCTTTTTTGAGGCATTTTGTGAGAGGCTTTGTAATGTGGGCGAAGCCTCTGATAAACTTACGATAATATCCTAGGAGGCCCAGGAAACCTTTTATTTCCTTGGTTGTTTTAGGTATGGGATATTTTTTTATGGCAATAATTTTATCAGGATTAGGTCGCACTCCTTCCGCTGTGACAATATGGCCTAAGAAGGATACTTCCTTTTGAAGGAAAACCGTTTTCTCAATCTGTATCTTGAGGTTGGATTGCCTTAGTCTATCGAATATTAGTTTTAGGTTACATATGTGTTCCTGTAAACTTGTACTGAAGACAATAATATCGTCAATGTACACGAGGCATAAGACGCCAACAAGACCACGCAACACGTTATCCATAACGCGCTGGAACGTTGCGGGGGCATTTCGTAAGCCGAATCCCATTCTGAGGAATTTGTAGTGCCCGTTCTCCGTACTAAACGCAGTTTTAGGTATACTATTTTCATGGATTTCGATCTGGTGAAATCCGGAAGCTAAGTCGAGGGTACTAAAGTACTGACAGCGTCCTAACTTGTCTAAAAGATCGTTAATGTTCGGCAATGGATACCGATCAGGGATGGTCTTGGAATTGACTAAACGGTAATCTATGACTACGCGGTACTTTTTCTTGCCTGTAGCATCCGGTTTTGTGGGTAATATCCATAAGGAAGAGGACCACGGGGAATGAGATTCGCGGATAATGTTATCGTTTAGCATTTTTGTCATCTGTCTTTGTACTTCCTCTTTATGTACCTGGGGGTACCGATAAGGTTTTGTGTATACGGGGGCTTCATCCGTTGTGTGAATTTCATGTTTCACAGCATTCGTAAAGGTTAGGGGTTCGTTTTCGTTGTGAAACACATCTGCATATTGATGCAAAAGATTCTCGATCGTTTCTATTTTCTAGGTTCATGTGCTTCGTTTTAATTTTGTCGAATATGAAATTTGGGGGTTTAACAATTTTTTCCGGGGTATGAATTACACTCATTCGGTTAAGATCACCGTCGGAATTTTTAAATAAAAATGGAATCTTTACCTTACTATTTTCCAACTTTTGTTTTAAAATTAATACTTAATTCAAGCTTTTCTAAGTAATCCATTCCGATAATGCAATCAAAATGTTCGTGAAATTCGAATATGTGAAATTTAATTGGGGACTTAGTTTTAAATACATCGGGGGATCGGATAGTAATACTTTGTTTTTGTTTAGAATATCCATGAGCTGTTCTTACAATAGAATTGTCCACTTGAATACAATTAGAGAAATATTTCTCTGCTACGCGTGGGCTGATGAAACACTTACTACTACCTGAGTCTATCAAGGTCAGCAATTTAAAAGGATAATTTTTTATAAACGGTAACCGATTGTATAGTTTACCGGAAAGAGATAAACTCATTATGTCTAGTTGTCTGATTCCGAGGCTTCCTGACAAAAATTTGGTTTCTCGTCTGGGTTGTCGAAAATCGGATTTTGTATTTCCTCGTACTGGGTATTGAAATCTTGGTTCAATGCTTCGTTAGGGTCAAAGTTATAATTATCGAACTGGTCATTGTAATTGGGGTCAAGGTCTAACTCTATGTGGTTGTTCTTAATCGTTTGGAAACCACTAATAGGGGTTGGTTTGCTTGGGTTAGCTGTGGGTCTGTTCCACACATTACTATTTAGGGGTTTGGTTTGAAAGGGGCGGTAGTTATTCTGGAAATTGGGATTTTTGTTTCCAAAATTTGTGGTGTTTCTATTCATGAAGTTATCTGCGTTACTATTGAATGGTGGTCGGTAAGGTTGACCAATGGTATTGTTGTTATTGTTTCCAAAGTTATTTTGGAAAAGGGGTCTAAAGAACGGATTGTTGTTGAATCTATTGTTATAATTATTATTATTATTGTAGTGGTTGCTGTTACTGGGTCTGTTAGTGTTCAATGTGTGATTGTAATTTTTTCTGTATAGTTGTTGGTTGTTCTGGTTATTGTTATTGGTTGATCGTTTTGTGTTTGCATCTACCTGGAAGTCATTAGTCAGTATGTTTAGTGCTTCATTTAAGTCTTTTGGGTCTTTTGTTCTCATGAGGGAACCTAGTGGTTCCTTTAAGCCGCGCAAAAATGTTCGGATAGCTAGTTTTGCTACGTACTGTTTTACTTGAAGACTGTCTGATATGTCATGTGTGTCCATATATGCATTATGTAGGTTAGCGTGTTTTTGGATTGTGTTGTGGAATTCAAATGCCGTTTCTGAGTTTTGTCTGATGTTACATAATTCGATGGTGAGAGTGAAACAATCTCTCTTGTCTAGACAGGTGTTTAGGAGAGCGGTTTTAAGCTCTTCCCATGTTGTAATCGTGTATGTGCTCAGATTAATTTTTGCTTCCCCTTTTATTTTTGCTCGTAGTGAATTCATTAGGAATGTGTTTTGAAAATCGTCGGGGTTTTGCGGATTTTAAAAGTGATTTACCAGAAATTCTCATACGTTAAGGAATTCTGGGAGGAATTCCACCTCCCCGCTAAAATCAGGGACCATCCGGAGATGATCCGTCTTTAATTCTGGTCTAGACATTGTGCTACTACCGTTTATATTCATTCTTGTTAATAAAGAGGAGGTAAGGTCGTTTTGAATTTCGTGAGATACTGGGATGTATTCAACTTCAGATGTCTCTGAAGATGATTCTTCAGTTATGGAATCCGTTTTGAAAGAACTGAAATTTTAATAATAAATAATGATAATCTTACAAAATTGTCTTCAGATGCATTTGGTTCGATTCTAAGATTGAGATGGATTCCTCTTATTCTTTTTGATTCTTCTGATAATTGAAAATTCGATTTGATTCTAAGATTGGAATGGATCTTCTTATTCTTTTTGATTCTTCTGATGAATAAAAATTAAATTTGTTTTTTCTTCAGGAAATTCAAAATGTATCTTCTTTTTTGTTGATGCTTCTTAATTAAAATTTAAATTTCATAGTAATTGTAGAAATTTAAGGTAATATAAAAATGATAAATGTCAATATTTATATTCGTATTAAACAGATAATGAAAAGAAAAGTTCGATCTTTTTCAGATTATAATGTCTGGATAAGATTAAAATAAAAATGATAATAAGATTTATTTTATTTCACTATCTTATTTGATTTTATTTCACTGTTTAATGTTTATAAAAAAATGAGTTTTTTTATGAGTAATAATAGCTAATTTAATGAGCTAATAATATTAAAATAAATTATATTGATCAATTCAAATTAATTGATAATTTATGCATCGGCGTAGGAAGGGGGGGGCAGCTCCCCCCCCCCTAGAAATTCTAAAGAGTATGCAGCACGGAAGGGGCATCTTAGATTTACACTAGATAAAATGATTCTTGGAAGCAAAAAAGTCATCAAAAGTACCGAAATACGATAAATGCCACATTTTGTCCCTAATCCAACAGCCCCACTGTGAACAATCAAATGTAACTGTGGCAAACTTGTCGCATCCTTGAATCGTACTTGGTAAATTTGGTGGGAAAATTCAAAAAAATTAACAAACGTTTCTAACGTATAGTTTCCATCTGTTTTTTTTTTTCTTCGGTTTTCCGTCTATTTTTCCATTGTAAAATCAATATTATTTTCTTTGTTTTTTCGACATATTCTATGTATTCTATTAATGTGTTCCTCAGTTAAAGTCTCTTTCGTATTTTTTTTTTCAATTGATCTAGCTTGCTGATATCCCAGTTATTTATAAAGATCTCGTTCATTTATTGACTGAATCAATCCTCCTTCTGCTAGTTGAATTTCGCCGGTTTGGCACTTTCCTTTATCGATATTTTTCACCTTGTATTTGTCAAGCCCAAACTACATACATATATCCCTGGAGAACTGTTCCACTATTCCGACTAGTTCTTTCAGTTGATAATGAGATACCCCGTATAGTTTCAAGTCATCCATGTATAACTGGTGTGAGATGGTGTGTTTCACTTGTTTTTTTAAGGTGTATCCTATTTTCGTTCTATTGAACATTTTGGAAAGCGGATTTAATGCCAAGCAAAACCACAATGGACTCAAGGAATCTCCCTGGTAATAGATGTTTGTTTTGTCGTTAGGTGTACGGTGGTTTTCCAGGATTGCATCATTTGGTGAAGTTTCTGGTAATCCACCTAACAACAAAATAGTTTTTTTGTTTTCTTCTTGACTTCTCTGAGTATTAGGTACTCAGTCTATGATAAGTTGTTTTTTATATCCTTTAGCGCCCTTCCGGCATCCTTTCTGTTCCTCACGCATTATATTAGGGTTTTCTTCATTGTAGAGTTATCTCATCGTTGGCGCTTATTCTGTCATTGCTTGATTCTATTCTCGTTTCGATATTTTCTGTAACATCTTGAGTGTCGATAACTCTTATGTTGTCACTTTGAGTTTCTGCCATTGTGTTGTTTTGGTTTGTTTCAGATGACGCAACTGCTTCTCTTTCAAAATTTTCGCGCATAACTTTTGTCTCTAGAGCTTTATCGGTTAAAAGTTTGTTGTTGACAATTGTTCGTCTTTGATCTGCAATTCTTTGTTCAGTAACCGTGACATTGGGGTATTCTACAACAAACGCTTGGTGTAATTTTTGGCGGAAAGCTCTTGAGTCTGTTTCGGGTCGTCTGATATAGTAATATGTATGTGTTGTAGTAATATGTGCGCATGATGTATGTGTTGTAGTAATATGTGCGCATGATGTATGTGTTAATATCTTGGGTCCACTTCATACGCACTCGTTTTCTTCCTGCTAAGGTGTTCTCAGGTAATAAGACACTGCCTAACTGAGAAGCACTCCTAGCAGTCACAGTCATTCTGGATGTATTTTGACTGTTATCATTTGTGTCGGCACTTTGATTGTTTTCGGGTACTCCGGTCGCAGTTCACTGCATTCTTCTTGTCTCCCTGCGATCACTACCGGCTCGCATGCTGTCACTTCTAGCGGTGGCTCCAGAAGTGCCCTGGTGCTGCGCCCCAGGAGGTAGCGTTTTTCCGAGGTCTTAATAACTATCGTTTTTTCTCCATTGGGAGATAGCAGTTGATGTTCATGTGGTATTAAAATGTTACCACACTACTTCCTGGGACGTTACTGATACTTGTAACTATCCAGGGATCATCAACCACTTGCTAGGGCCCTGGGGTCGCCCCCCCCCAATAACTGAATCATCAGTTACCCCTAGGGGTTTATTATTAAACAAGTCACGATTTACTTTATCGACACCCCCCCTCCCGACATGAAGATCTCAGCTGCCCCCCCTAGGCCAGATGCTGGCTACGCCCTTGAATTTATGAGTTTAATAATAGAGTTATTAAGATATATTTTAGTGATCTTTTTTATTTAATTTACACTGCCATAGTGGAAATAAAAACTTTTACTTAAAATTATTATAATTTTTCCATTAAATACGAATTAAAATTCAATTATTAATTTTCCACTGTTTACTGCTATAATGAAAATATTATTACATTTATTTTATTTTCACTATTAATATTAGAGTTCAATTTATACTTCTCACTACGATAGTGGAATTAAAAATAATTATTTTTTTAACTATTATAGTTAATTAAATATTTTTTCATAAAATTTTATTTAATATCACTTATTTAAATGTTTTGAACCTTTTGAACACTTTAATATTTTTTTTGAACTTAGAATTTTTTCTTAAATTTTTTTTTTTTTTGAAAAATTTGGGAAAAGGTTTTTTTTCAGCACGACCTTTGCTGAAAAGCTCGGTACGACTGCGCCAGTTATGGTTTGTTAAAGGCCAAATGGCTTTTTAAAAAAGATAATTTCGAAAAACACAAACTCAAAAATTCAAATAACAGAAACGATTTATTTACGTATAAAATAATTTTTAGATTACGATAATCTTGTGAGCCAACTCTGTTCGATACAGGATTAAGACTGACGATCTGCTCCAAGATATGGTGAAGGGTGCCTCAGCACAAAAGAGGAGAGTCAGCAGATTCGCAACTATAACTCCTCCGTCCTNTAATTATATATATATAGACTTTTATTTAAATAAAAGTCTGTATAATATATATATTTTGTTCTTTTTTTATGTTTAATGTTTTCCTTAAAATTCCTGGCATACGATTTTTCCGTTTTTTCTATTTGGTCTGGAGTTCGAGGGTAACTCTGCCTCCTGGGGACAATTGAGTAGCTATGGTAATAGCAACAAGCAGTAGCATTATGAGGGAATTGTTAAGTATAGTAAAATACCTTGTAATTCTATGATACCCACAAACGTTTTAACATAATAAACAAAGAAATATACATTTGTTTTTACTACGAATAGTATGGAAACGAACCTGATGGTAAACCTGGTGCATTGGAGGGACAATAGTTGTACTTCTTTAACGAAGACCTGAGTTTTGTAGTGCTTCCACCAATATCTAGGGTAACCGGTCTTTCTGTGTTGTAGGTTACAGATGGTTCACAGATTGTGGCAAATGGTGTAGAACTGTAGTAATCAGACGATATACGAACAGAATTGAGAGATTCGTTCAGATAGCTGGCAGAATTACTACATGAAGAGGTATTTGAAATGTTTGAGGACGTTCTTCTGAAACTGAATCAACGTAAAAGATTTTGTTGAAAAAAAAATCCGCTTTTGCTTGGTTTTTCAAGATGGGGGCCATTTTGTATTTTTCTCAAAACTCATTACTTCTCTAGGTATACAAGATCAATCTTTTTTTGGCTAATGGTACAGAAAAATGGTTTGGATCGTTAAAACAAGAATACAATTTGCAGTAAGAATTATTCCCATGATATTTTTAAGAAAAAATATTTTGTTGTACCTTTTCGAGCATAATTCCGAAAATCTTTTGAAAAAATATTTTCCGATTTTTTGCACTGAAATTTTCCATGAAAATTTTAAGGGGAACCCTTGTGGCACTCTTATAAAATAATATGGTGATACTCATAGCTGTTCAAGGACACCAATATAGCTTGATTATTCAAAGGACTTGTAAAGTAACGAAAAATTAACTACCACAGAACGTTGTTTTTTTGCACCGTATAACAGTCAAATGTTTTACTCTAATTTTAGCTTTTGTCTTACAACATCCGAACGATGCATTTTATGAAATACTAGCCGTTTTGCCCGTACTTCGCTACGATTCTTATATTACTATCTTTGTTTTTCAAGGATAATGGAAAGGGGGGGGGGGTATTGGTTGTGTCTACCATCACTCAGGCCATTTAAATTTAAAAAAAAAAAAAGATTTAAACGTTTCCCCAGGCACCTTGGGGGCACGGCCATTCTGAATTTTTAGTATTTTCTAAATTTTATTTTACCCGTTCCCGGTTTTGAACTCGTAACTCTAGAATGGCTGGCCATAGCTTTGCAGAAAGTGTCCTAAAATAAGGACTAAAGTTCCACCTAAAACTTTCTCGCTTTCAGTTGATATGTTGTCGCGACAAGTTTTAAGATATCGGACCGTGACTGTCCGATTTTGGTGAATAAATTATAAATTTGGCCGTAACTCGAAAACGGCTTGTTTTCTGAGGTCGTAGATCATGGTTTTTTGGGGGGGGGGTCCATTCCCATAATTTTTTCACTGTCTGCTACCGTTTGGTCTGTGCTATTGTAACACACAACCCCTCATACATAGGTACACACAAATTTCTGATTTATATATTAAGATATGAACTCCGTCAAACTTAACAATTATTTTTTTTTTTTTTTTTTTTTTTTTATATTTTTTTATACATTAATTCTTTCGTCGAATTAATAAATTCGGGCCAGGAGTTTGGTCAGAATGGACTGTCGATTTTTAGCTATATGATAATAATGAGGTATTTCAATTAAACTATTTTTCTTTCTTAAATACAGAGATAAATCAGATTAGTTTTGAGTTTTTTTCTATTATTTTGAAGTAATGTAGATTTTCCTATTTTTTTTTTTATTTTTTTTATGGGAAATCGTATTTTTTTTTATGAGAAATCATAGAATACTATTAGAAACGGTAAGAGATATAGAACAATTGATGGGAATGGACCCCCCCCCCCAAACCAAAGACTGGGACCCCAGAAAAATCATCAGATTTCAAAACTCTCCAACCGTTTTCGAGTTATGGCCGATTTTTGTATGGAAATTCAAATTTTTCACTATTTTGTCCGATTTAAATAAAATTTTGTACAACAGCGGTTAGTATCGATATAATTTAATAGAATTGAACACCAAGTTTATTGAGTAGGATGTGTTGGGAGTAGTATTGGGTTAGGTTCCAAAAAAAAAAAAAAAAATGCATGTTGAAGGCTGCGCAAGGTTAGTCTGGGTCGCAGAACCAGCCTAAACTCAGCAGGCTTCAATATGTAATCTATGTGTATGCTCTGATTGCGTTTAAACTGTTATACCTCGATGATTATTATTAATATAAGTCAGATTTATTATCATTTTTCTCTCATATTCTCGAAACAAAGTTCGGGTACTCAGCTTGTTATTTATAAATCAAAATATAATTTGACCTACATAACTAAATTATCGTTTTCAGGCGCATCTTCGGGTTATATTACGGCTTACCACAGACGAACGGATTTTAATTCGATTTTTGAATTCCACGTACACATTTAAAAACGTAGACTCGAAATACGTACGTACATGTAAAAGTAAATTTTAAGGTAAGCATACTTATTGTTTTACTTTTATCTTCTCAGTAAAGTTTCTAAAGTTTACTTTTTTTGGTCTGGAGATTTTTTTTATAATTTATAAAATAAATGACAGCTTTCCCTACAAAATTATTATTTAAATTACTGACCATTTTCTTTTGGGAATAATTAAATAAAGACTTACTGGTTATTGACGTTTGAAGATAGGGATAGGTCATCGGAGTAATGCTGAGTTGAGTTGTCATGCACCGGATGATAACAGTAGTTAATAGAGTCTGGATAGGCCTGTAAGGATTTCAATATTTTTTAAAAATCCGTGTACTACACGTGTACAGTAGACCTCATAATTCTTTAAAACGGCAAATTTTCATTTTCTTATTTTGTTTACATGAACTAGTACACAAGTTCATGTTTTAACATTTAGATGATATTTGTATCTTGGTAATTGAAACTTGCTTTTCATATCTTAGCACCTAAAAATAAGGTAACCTTATTTCTAACATTTTTCCAAATCTGAATAAGAATAGTTGATTTTTAGTGGAACAGCGCTAAGAACAACCTAAAAAAATCATACTAGCATCTAAAATTCGTTTTAGAGTCTTATATAATGTTCGTGTCTTGGTAAATAAAAATTGCTGTTCATATCCTAGCATGCTATCATATAAAATTTGGACAAATATTCATGCTAGCATCCAAAATTTGCACAAATATTCATGCTTACATATAAAATTTTTAGAAAATAATGTTCATGCTAGTATCTAAAAAAAAATTACTAATGTTCATGCTAGCATCTAAAATTTGCACAAATATTCATGCTTACATCTAAAAAAATTTACTAATTTATTAAAAAATTACTAATGCTAGCATCTAAAATGTGTACAAATGTACATATCTTAAAATCTAAAATTTATTATAGATTTTTAAAATTTAATTTAGATATTTTGATTAAAATTTCCTGTTCATATCTTAGCATTCAGAAAATTCATGTTGTCATCTAAAATTTGCACAAATGTTAATGCCATCATCTAGAATTTGCAAAAATATAGATGCTAGCATATAAAATTTGCACAAATCTTCGTAATTCCTATTAATGTGGAAGTAAACTTACATCCGAATTTTCCATGATAGTTTCACTACTTTGACGTATTCTGGAATATGACCAAGAATTAATGTCGGGCTCAGAAGAATCTGTAAAACGCAATGGTTTTGGATCTAGATTTTTTAACAAAGACGGTCTATTGTGTTTTGATGGACCATGATATGTGTTGTGCGTATAGCCAGAAACTGAAACAGTTTAAAATGAAAAAAACAAAAGAAAAACAACAAGATATCAATTTTTACTAATACTGAGGTTACTACATAATACTTCTGTTATGTCATACAAATTATCATATTAATCCTAATTTGGCCTAAGATTGAGACGAGCGCTTAACTGCTGTGCTACCAAGGCAGCAATCCTCTCGGTCCAAGATATACCCATAAAGTACCAATTGGTTTGAATCATCATAATGAATAGTATGTATTTGTACAAAAAATACAAGCGAAACAAATTTAGTTTCAATCAATCATACTAGCATCTAAAATTGCTTCATCGTGTCCAATGGTAGAACGATGTAAGAGACTGTAGCTAAATAAGTTATTGTATGCTGCTAAAGTTTTTAATTTTCATCATACATCTAATATTGTAGACTAATAAATGACATGGGCCCTCGAACCAAATCACTGCAAGAAAATTACATCAGTAGCACAATACATGTAGTACAAACATAATTATATTCCAGAGTTGTTTTCTGTGTTATTTTGCACCAATAGCTTCAGGTATACTCGGCCCGAGAGGATATCACCATCAACTTCTCACAATCTCAAGTTTTACCTATTTTTCATTAACGAAGTTAGTGAAAGTCATAATAATTGGATTAGAAGAAATAACGTCAACGAAATTTTGTATACTCAACAGTGAAATTTCCTGCTGGAAAAATACGAACCTAATTTAGAAGGAAACTCATATTCAGGATCTAAATAGGAAGCATTGTCTTCGCCGCCCACTCCTCTTTCGTATGATTCTTTGGTTCTGAAAATAGAATGATGGAGAAGTTCATGAAGACATACAAGCTAATCCAGCAATATTTTCATGTCCATGTTCCGTACAACAGATAAATCTTTTGTCCGTCTATGGGAACATTTCTTCGCATATTAATACCCGTAATTTTCCCAAATTTTGGCGCGTGATAAAAACTTTTTTCCGCATATTATCTCACAAATTTTGGCACGCGGTTTGAGAAAGGTTCGCTAATTTCAAACTTCATAACAATATGAGTAAAAGGCCGAATTCCCTTTCAGTCCATTGTTGGAAAAATACCCATATTCGTAAACTTTATTGAAAATGAAGAAGAAAAAAATAGAAATGTGATTTTTAGATTTTTACATTCATTTCAATAAATGAATCAAAGGTGGGGTATCCATTCAAGGAAAAAATTACCCCTCTGCCATTACCCCTAAATAGTGGGATTAAGTACAGAGTGCATTTTAATTTCTCATAAACACACCCAAAATTTCAGACTTCTATCAATCGGAGTTCACCAGATACTCAACCGTTCCGGGACTTTTCAATTAATTATTATTTGTAAACTAGGCGTATTTGTATCTCAACTCTCGTGACTTAAACTGTGGATTGATTTCTTCTATCTCCATCACGGTAGCAAATAGTGAGCAATTCTCCAACAAAAACAACAAAACTAAATAAAAAAATTAATATTTGATTTTTTACTTACCTATAGTTGTTTTGGTATGCTAATTTGGAGACATCAAATCCAGCTCCCACGCCGGCTAGCACTGCTGCAATCCTGTACAGAACCATTTCAATGACTGAAATCTTGTGGGGGGTTCCGACATTTGACTTATGTGCTGTTTTGTACTCTAGAACGTAACATTTGGTTTCAAATGATTAATTCAAAGGAAAATTACCTGCTTGTTTATTATTTACATTATAAAAGACCTTTTCCCGAAACCATTAGTACAATTCACAATTTTAACCATTAATTTGAATGCAGAGAGGACCTTGCCAAATACCTATAACATTGTGGAGTGTTATAGCAGTGGTGTTCCTCTTAAAATCAACTCTTGTCCCCATGTCTAGATTCAGATTGGGAAAAATGGTTGAAATTGGTTAATACGAGGTTACCTTCCTTGTGTGAAAATCGTAGTATCAAAATCGTTTCTTTTCTATCCTATGTTTTGTCTTGTCACGTCGGTTGTTTTGAATTTTGACAAAACTTTTATGTTATCTGAAAGATTTTTTTTTTTTTTTTTAAAAAAAAAAAGTATCTTACTAGTGCGTGCTAAGCAGAGGAAGTTTTTTTTTTTTATTTAAAAATAGAAAAATTAAACCTAAACTAACCAAACTTGAAACATCATCAATCGTTCATTTTTTTCCAAAGTCTGCTTTGAAAACTATTCTTGCACACCCTGAGGCTGTGTTTTCCAAACCCTCGCGCGAATAAATAGATTCGAATCTATTTACTCGCAAGCGTTTCCAGTACTACTCCAATACAAATCTATAAAAACTAAATAATCGTGATAGCTGGCGACTGTTATGTCTAGATTTCTATGAAGTTAACAAATGACAGAAACAAGTTTATAACTACGAAAATAAATGTGATTTAGGAAAATGATTTTACTTACCAGTGCAATTTTTTTTTTTTAAAAGGTTATATGACCCATCACCATAGAACAATATTAATGAAAGAAATAGAATGAGTAATCATAGCTTCAGAACCACCATTTACCATCACGAGACAAAAGAATTTGGAGACATCAAATCGTACAATATCTACAAACTACATCAAAATAATATTGAGCTTAGTTTCCGATCAAGATATCATCTACCCATTCATTTGATAGGAAGAGTGCATATCATTTTAAAAAGTTGCTATCATTTTTATATTAGTATTTCACTACTAAGTGTCTCAGGGTAACTGTTTATAACGACAATCATCTTTTTTTACGGCAACGTTTAAAATGGACTTCACAAGTTTATGAATAGTATAATATTTAAAATGCTTCCATTAAAAGCTACAGAGCCTAGAAGTTATAATAAACATGTCGTTTCCCTCAATAACTTGGATTTCACGTTTCGTAAAAAAAAAAAAAAAAAAAAAAAATCATCTTTCACTGAACTAACTTTAAACGTGAAGCCAAAAATAATTTTAATTTAAACGTGAAGCCAAAATTATATAGAAAAATTCTATTTTTCTTCCAAATTCCAGGTTCTGTAGCTTGAAAGAAAATAATTTTTGGACATGACTTTATTGACATCGCTTTATGTTCATCCCTGTGTAAGGCTATTGGGAAGATAAAAACATCTGGACGAAATTTTTATCACGAATGCAAAAAAAAAGAGATTGTGTGTGTTCTTTAAAAAAAGATCAAAACAATTTTAAATTCATTTATGGGTTGTAATAATAAACATAGAAACGATATAAATCTTTTGAACAGAAATAGTTAAAGCTAAGATAAATAAAATTAACCACCATTTTGAAAATAAAATTATATATAACAAATGTGTATTTAAGATCTAGGAAACAAATTCTGAACAATCCACAAAACTTAAAATAATTCAAATTCTATTTTATTTTTCAAGACAATCCTCAATCTATTTGCTACATAACGTTGGAAGTGTCTCTAATCAAGCTCCATTAAAATGAATAGTTCAGTGCTTTGAAATATACTTTCTAATTCGTTTCATAAGCAATTTACGAATATTATTTAAATAGGACATACTAGCTTTAAGTAATAAATCCTTGGAATGAGCTGCATTGAAAAAAAAGAAATAAAAATCTATATAAAACTATCGATTTTGATAATAATGAATAACAAATGATTTGTTAGTCAAGTACTAAACTACCAACACACTTGTTCGAACCTGTTAACAAAAGTTCAAGGAAAAAATAAAATAAACATACTATTTTGACTCTTCATCATAGCGTACTAACATAAATATCAGTGCTAGCTGTTTACCCAATAAATAGATAATATGGACACAGATATTTTAAAATAAACTGGGTGGACCAGAATGACGTTACCAAAGGCCTGGGGTGGGTAGAACAAGTCATTTCCAACACAAAATAATCTAATGGGCATATGCCGTTTTCGCATCGTTTTCAAGATTATTTAGAAAAATTCAACTTTACCCCCACAAATTTTTATCAGATCGTTCATCCCGATTACTTACTTTCTTTTTTTCCTTCGGAAATTTGCACTAAAATTTGACCCGAAAAAATTTCAACCCATAAATGGATATGTATTGGATAACATATCCGTACTCTAAGCTGTTAAATGACACCGAAATGGTCTTATTATTCACATTTTTGGCGAAGCTATTATTAGATAGCTACCAAAAGTCTTTGGACGAACGATCAAAAAACAACGTTAGATGGCAAGTTTCTAAACCTTTTATGTTATAGTATTTACGAAAATTTTGTACTTGTTTCGCTGGTTTAAATTACATCTGAAACGAAAAAAAATATAAGCGGTTTTGTAGAGTAAGGTCGAAATTTACAAAATGACCAACATCTTAAAAACGAAGTGAGAACAGAATACATCTACTCATTAGAGTATTTTGTGTTGGAAATGACCTGTTCTACCTACCCTAGTCCTGTGATAACGTTATTTTGAAATTTATTTGAAATTCTTATTGACCCTTCATAATTAATTTTATAGAAAATTAATGAGGTAATTTATAAACTCATTGGAATTTTAATAACGCCCTAAAAGTCATTTGTTACTGGTGATACCATGTCCATTGAAAAACGGTACAATATTGTTTGTCATAATTGATGATTGTGTTAATACCTTCACCAAATTAGTCAATTAGTAACAATGTCAATTATACTCATGCTTGAAAATTGACAGTAAAAGAAATATATAAGTTCTTAGGAATGTATATGCAGATGGTTATAATTTCATATCGTTAAAAAAAAAAAAAAAAAAAAANAAAAAAAAAAAAAAAAAAAAAAAAAAAAAAAAAAAAAAAAAAATGGTGAGTCATGTAAAGAAAAAAGGTTGCATCGCGTGAAAAAAAATACTCCTAGTTCCCTTTTTTTTCAAAAAAGGTTACCTTGGCTAATTTATTATGGGCAGTCATACACTTCAAATTTCCAAAGCCTTTATGAATAGTAATCCTTGAGATTTTTTTGAGTTTATACATACTTACGCGAAGACCTGAATATTATTTTTGAACCTTGAAAAAGATTTTCTCTAAAACGAAATAGACAATTACCCTGAAAATGTATTTTCGAATTCGGCTTTGAAAATTTTAACTCGATTTTACACATATTGTGTATACCTTAGAATAAAGTTAATAAATATTCATTTTAACTCCCGTTGGATGAGTGTCTTATAGATAGGGAATTTTCTCTGTGAGGTAGAAAGATCTAGGGAATGTATCTTTGGAGTGACTATAAATATATATGTTATCAAATATACAAATGGAGAGTACGATCTGTTATGTTAAAACGAAACGTTTATTAAAACATATAATTTGCCGACGTTAAGATAACACCAATAATCTGTGATTGCTAGCCAACCTCGTAAGGTATCATCGTTTCTGAAATAGCAATTTAAATAGGACATCGCAGGCTAAGTAATGGGGTTTCGTTTTAGCCGTAGGGTAACGAGCCTTAATAAGGATGACGAGGTGAGGCGAAAAAATAGACCTAATGTTTTCTCTTATATCATTAAGCAACTATGGGTTCCCTACTTAAAATCGATTACAATACTTTGGATTTTGTGGTCACGAAGAAATTCTACATTTACTTAATTCTGTGTTAAGTATGGAAGCTAAAGCTAAAGTAGAGATGGATCAAATGTGCACAGAAACGCTCCCGGTACCTCCGAAATTGTAAATTGATTAAATTCCACTATTTTTCACGTTAAATGTAAAAATTTACAGTACGTGACGAATATTGAGGTTCTACATTTACGGTTTCAGAAAAAGACTGGGACAACTGGGTAACGTCAGTTTGTTCCATACCTACTTCATGAAGAACATTATATGCAGACGGTCGGTGGTGATGTTTTTCTAAATTTGGTGCGGAGCAAGACCAGATTTTTGATCTTTCTCCACCATTCTTTCTATCACCTTCTAATATTTGTACTCGTTCTCTTTGGTGACATGTGCTTGGTCCCCAAGTTTTGCCCTTTACACCATCTGCTGGCACTGAAATATAAAATTTCTGTATAAATAAAATTTCTGTATAAATCTGTATAAACTGCACTACAAGCGTCCGCTGATTTATCGAATTGTGATTATTTACTGTGGGGCCACCTCAAGGCACGTGTGAAAAAGTAACATAAGCCCCGAACGCTGGAGGAATTAACGGAAGCGATTCGCGTAGACGTCACGTCGCCAGAATCAACCGACCTATGCTTGATGGAGTTGAAACAAACTTCTAAGAACGCCTCCAGTGCATCGCCAATCGTGAACACCACATGTCAGAGTGATCACTACCAACTAGGGGGAGGAAGAATTCAAGATTTTTTGAAAATCATCCGTCTTTTCTGCCTCACCCTGTACTATCAAAGAGATATTTCAGTGCTTGTTTTACTTACATGCAATCGCTCGCAGGCAAGGAATGTTGGAAGATCCAGGTGGGCTACTTTGACTTGAGGATGGACCCAATACATTTGTCTTTCTATCGATATGTTGAACTGTAATGTTGTGACGAAAATCTGAAATTCAGTGAACAATCATCATCACATTCCATATATTTAAACAAGGGGAAAAAAAGATAAGTATTTACCGGTTTTGAAGGGTCAGGTATCGGCCTATGGTGGACACCAATCTGGGAGACATTTGGTTTCAACCAGATTCTAGAAAATTTAATTAATAATGAGATTCAACCGTTCATTAAAAACAGCAATGCGTTACCACATTTTCACCATGGGTTTCGTTTAGGGCGAAGTACAAATACTTTGAAAAATAAAATGAATGAAGAAATAGAACTAAAAAGTACTTTTAGTAGAATAGAACTTATGCAAGTTTTTGACACCATCAACCACAAATATCTAGAAAAAGATCTCAAGTCACTAAGATCAGTTCTTTTTTCAGTGATAAAAAAAGTAAATTTTGGATTGGTCCAGGGTTTTATACTGAGCCTTGGCAGCTATAAATTGCGCACGACATGAAATTTACTAATACTGAATGTCACTTATTCCAATTTGACGATGTGTGATTTCTGACATACATTTAGCGATAACCGAACTTCTAAATGACTTCATATTTATTCAAAAATGGTTATTTAACGACGAAATATTTTTGAACTTTACGAAAACTCCTATATTAATAGAAAAGCCACCATAAAATTCTAACTACCAAGAAAACTACCAAGGGAACTTATATTTTGGCTTGTTTGTCCAGTTAAAATGTTGCTACCACGGAGACTCACCTGACGGAGGACTTATATTTTGGCCTGCTTGTTTCTTCAACGCTTTCAGAATAGAAAGTTTGCATTTGCCATGTCTTTCATTTGGTGTTGGTATTAAAGGTATTTTTTGTTGCAATATAATGTTAAGTTCTCTGGACACTACATCCAGCTCTCTATCTTGTAATTCCTTCCCTTTTTTAAGTAGTTCTTTTTCCTTTGATTCTTGATGATTTTGTGTTTCACGTAATTTTTTTTCAAGAGATTTCAACTCCTATAAAATAGATATAACAAAACAGATTACAGTTTATACAGTAAACGGGCCACGGTACAGTCGAACATATCGACAGCTATTTAATGTGTGCAAACATAATTGATAACGATAACGTCTGGAATAACGGCTTATGTTACATATTTTTGGAAATGCCTTTTTTCCTTCATAATTTGAACCTATGTGATGGGTCTATCAATTACTCATAACCATAGGACAGAACACGCCATAGGGCAGTACATTGAGTCAAGCATATTAGCTTAGCACAAATAAATTTCTTTCCCTTTATTATCATATTAGTCCACCTTTATAATCTGTCCTCACGATGCCGATGGCAGGTTGAAGTACATTGAGTCAAGCATATTAGCATAGCACAAATAAATTTCTTTCCCTTTATAATCTGTCATCACGATGCCGATAGCAGATTCTACGCTACGGAATGACCTGGACCACATGCAATCACAGTTCTAGTTAAGGGTCAGCAAAATCTTTTCGGTAACCTTAACATCGTATCAAACTGTTTCCATTTTAGAACTTTTAGAAAGTGGAAGAACAGTTGATTTTAAGGGAAACACCGCTACAACAACAACCTTTATAATCATTTATTGCATATGCTTATCATGTATACAAAATAGAAAGTGGAAGAACAATTGATTTTAAGGGAAACACCGCTACAACAACAACCTTTATAATCATTTATATGCATACGCTTATCACGTATACAAAATAGAAAGTGGAAGAACAATTGATTTTAAGGGAAACACCGCTACAACAACAACCTTTATAATCATTTATTGCATACGCTTATCACGTATACAAAATAGAAAGTGGAAGAACAGTTGATTTTAAGGGAAACACCGCTACAACAACAACCTTTATAATCATTTATTGCATATGCTTATCACGAATACAAAAATCTCGTTCAAAATGCTTTCCCATCATCACATTCTTACCTCTTTTTTCATTCTTAAATTATGCAGAACACTTTCAATTTCAATTTTCCAATCATCTTGCATCGTATTGAAGCTTTTACGTGGCGTTTGTGTAAACGCAGAATGTATTATAGTGTCAAGATCATTCAGAATGACTTTAAATGATGGACGCTTATGAGGATCTGGTTCCCAACAAGCTGGAACATGAATACGTTTTGTTTTTATATGTTTTATCGCTCATTTGCAGAAAGAGTGCGATATAATTATGGTCGTATAACCTTTTTGATTTATGGGTATCACCGGAAAGCTTTGATAAAGCGCTAATCTTGGGGCGAAATCTACTTAAAAAAAAAAAAAAATAGAAAAAAAAAAATCGATTTTGATTATTTGAGACAAATCGTTTTCAATAGTTCTAGATCGTTTCAAAATCAGTTAGCTCTATGTTAGCTCTATCTTTTTTAAGTTTTATTGTGATATTTGATAAAAGTGCTCTGTTCTTGGAAAAATCAGGCAAGGTCTTTTTTATTTTTATAATCAGAACATATTCGTTTATCACATTCCTTCCATAAAAGATTCGTCTAAGTTTTTTCCTCAAATGTTACACTCTTTCTGCAAATGAACGTTTATGTAAAAACAGATATCGTATATAAATGGAGTCGATACGTAATATTGTTATTATATGTGTTACCTCAATGAAAATATTCATCGCTTTTATGTATCAATCACATATACTCCCGCTTCTTGTCACCTTTACATTGGCTACACAACTCCACCTACCGAAAAACGACATTATTAACGGGCGATTGTTTCTACTCGCCATGTACACTCGGGATTTTTTTCCTTCCAAAGATAACCTACATTTCGTCCGACAAATGCAGCGACTGATTTTAAACGGCCAATCTAAATGTTGCTACTACTGGTATTAAATACAATTTTTAGTATCAGTATTCCCAGACACGACCATAATAAACGTAACCTATTATACTACACAACATATGGATTACTCATTTCATTTGTGACTAATAAAATTCTGAATGATATTTGTTCTAAATGGAACTCGATTCAGTTTTAGTAGTTCCGCAAACAGACGATTGCATCGTATTCAAGTTTAGTTCTAACATAAGCAAAGTGCAAAACAAAGTGAGTCATTATATATATTTATAATGATAAAGCTTATTATATTTGTTTATATTAATCTCAATACATATATTTATAATGATAAAGCTTATTATATTTGTTTAAATTAATCTCATTATATATATTTATAATGATAAAGCTTATTATATTTGTTTACATTAATCGTCTGCCGTTTCTTGTAATAAAGATAAAAGTTTTTATTTAATTTGTATTAATAACTAGCTGTTTCGCCCGTGCTTCGCTACGGTCTATAGCTTGGCGCCATAAGAAGCATATAGTATTCTATGAAGCTAATATCGGGAGATAATAGCTTCATAATATATCCCGTATTTTATGATTCCTCTTACAAAAATCGGAAAAATCTGCCATAACTCGAAAACGGTTGGACCGTTTTTTACAAACTATGTTCCAAATTAAGGTGCTTCCACCTAAAACTTTCTCGCTTTGAGTTGATATGTTGTCGCGACAAAATTTAAGATATCGGATCATGACCGGCTAAATTCGGACTGACTGACTGACACACACACACACACACACACACACACACACACACACACACACACACACGCACATATATATATATATTTATCGTTACATTGAGTTTTATTATTATAGATAGATAGATTTTATTTATTTGAATCGTTTTAAATAAAAAATGAAGCCATAGATGTATCACATGATCAATAATTCACTATAGGTATAAATACTTTTCTTGTTTTTTTTTCTTTCAATTTTGGCTTATTTTTTCCATTTCAAATTGACCACGCCCCCTTCAAAACGTGATGTTTTACGTTTCAAGATAAGTACAATTCAAAAATCGAATAAAAAAAAAAAAAAAACGTTCGTCAGCGGCGCTTTTGCCACTTAGCATTGACCGATATTGGTTCCTCCACAGGATAATGGTTTATACTTCTAATAATATTGGAAAAATGTTTAAATTTTTAATCTCCCCAATTATTAGAAAACATGTTGCCTAAAATAGCAGTGACGTAAATTCCTAGTAATGCAATACAAAGGGCGTGGGTTCGAATCAAATCTTTTTTTAGTGGATATTATATCTCCTATTTTTCGTGTAATGAAATCATGTTTAATTAAAGTGAATTGAAACAGTCTTGGTATTCAAATTAGGACACTCTTTAAGTTGAGATCATAATTTCGATTACCGCCCAAGGTGGATTTTCCCAAATTATATAGAGTATTAAACAATATTCCATGAAGGAACATTACTCCACTAGATCGGTTCTTGCTAAAGAACCGTAAGTCCGATTTTCGTGACATTAATTTCATTGTGTTTTCGTGTATGTTGAAAAATACACGAAAAATCACCATCATTTCTATTTTGTGACACATTGGGAGGATATCCTATGGGAAAACTAGAAAGTGTAAACCCTGTATATGTGACTGATTGACATTTGGACCACAATTGGAAGCTAAAAGTGCAAACCTTGTATATGTGACTGACAGACATTTAGACCTCAATTGGAAACTACAAGTGCAAACCCTGTATATGTGACTGACAGACATTTAGACCTCAATTGGAAGCTACAAGTGCAAACCCTGTATATGTGACTGACAGACATTTAGATCTCAATTGGAAGCTACGAACAAAATTTCATCAGACGCTCAGTGGTTTAAGTGCAACCCACGGTTCATAGTATATGGCGGCGCATCGGACAAATGGATTTTTTTTATTAAAATTTAGTCCATTTTAAAGGTTCATTATTGAAAATATAATAAACCAAAAATCTACGTGATATCTTCAAGCAGTCTTATACATCTGATAGCACAAGACGTTTAGATCTTTTTTTTAGATGTGACGATAGGATCTTCTAGATTCTTAGTGCTATTTGAACTAGAATTTATATTAATAGTTAGGTAACATTAACAAAATATGGACAGAGTTCTTACCATTCATTAGATTTTTTAACAAAAGTGGACAAGTAGATGGAATTGGCAAAGATAATGTGTTCTCGCCAACTCTATAGATAACAGAGAGGACGTCAAGATTTTTATATGGAATTTCGCCAGTAAGCAATTCCCACAATACAACACCATAACTGTAATCAAAACATGTATTTAAAGATAAAACAATGAAACTAGTTTCGCCAGTAAATAATTCCCACAATACAACACCATAACTGTAATCAAAACATGTATTTAAAGATAAAACAATGAAACTAGTTTCGCCAGTAAGTAATTCCCACAATACAACACCATAACTGTAATCAAAACATGTATTTAAAGATAAAACAATGAAACTAGTTTCGCCAGTAAGTAATTCCCACAATACAACACCATAACTGTAATCAAAACATGTATTTAAAGATAAAACAATGAAACTAGTTTCGCCAGTAAGTAATTCCCACAATACAACACCATAACTGTAATCAAAACATGTATTTAAAGATAAAACAATGAAACTAGTTTCGCCAGTAAGTAATTCCCACAATACAACACCATAACTGTAATCAAAACATGTATTTAAAGATAAAACAATGAAACTAGTTTCGCCAGTAAGTAATTCCCACAATACAACACCATAACTGTAATCAAAACATGTATTTAAAGATAAAACAATGAAACTAGTTTCGCCAGTAAGTAATTCCCACAATACAACACCATAACTGTAATCAAAACATGTATTTAAAGATAAAACAATGAAACTAGTTTCGCCAGTAAGTAATTCCCACAATACAACACCATAACTGTAATCAAAACATGTATTTAAAGATAAAACAATGAAACTAGTTTCGCCAGTAAGTAATTCCCACAATACAACACCATAACTGTAATCAAAACATGTATTTAAAGATAAAACAATGAAACTAGTTTCGCCAGTAAGTAATTCCCACAATACAACACCATAACTGTAATCAAAACATGTATTTAAAGATAAAACAATGAAACTAGTTTCGCCAGTAAGTAATTCCCACAATACAACACCATAACTGTAATCAAAACATGTATTTAAAGATAAAACAATGAAACTAGTTTCGCCAGTAAGTAATTCCCACAATACAACACCATAACTGTAATCAAAACATGTATTTAAAGATAAAACAATGAAACTAGTTTCGCCAGTAAGTAATTCCCACAATACAACACCATAACTGCAATCAAAACATGTATTTAAAGATAAAACAATGGAACTAGTTGGGGATGTAATATTTTGGCCTAGAAGTTAATAATATGAAATCAAAAATAAGTATACAACCTTGTTATTTGAATTTGCCCAGACATTGTCATTTCTCTCAAAATGTTCCATTTCCGAGGTACCTGGATTTTGACATACTCGGAGAATTGGCCATGTGATGTTTTATTTTTGTCAATATAAGGCCTTCTCTAGGGCTTCTAACATATACTATATGTGATTTACCTTAGTGATTGCTGTGCGTATCTTCAAAATACTCCTACAAATGAATATAGATATAGAAAATTTATGTTATTTCCACCATATTATAATTATAAACTGGAAAACTTATGAATACCTCCAAACATCACTAGCTTTTGAGAAGGTAGAGTCTTTGATCACTTCAGGTGCCATCCATGCATATGTCCCAGCAGCTGACATTCGAGTAGTCTTATACACTTCTCTAGCAAGACCGAAGTCAGTGATCATTAGTGTTTTGAATTGGAGATCATCGTTCTCTATGGGTTCACGGATTAGAACTGAAAAAGAAACAATGACGGGTTCAGAACAGAAACTATTCGGTAAACTTATATCAACCGACCTTCTTCCCTCACCGTTTTTATCAGAAACTACTCTGTAACCCCATAGCAACCTCTTTTCCCACAGTGTTCTATCAATATTCGGTAAACTTATATCAACCAACCATCTTCCCCCACCGTTCTTATGAGAAAATATTCGGTAACCCCATAGCAACCTCTTTTCCCACAGTGTTCTATCTGATACTATTCGGTAAACTTATATCAACCGACCTTCTTCCCTCACCGTTTTTATCAGAAACTACTCGGTAAACCCATAGCAACCTCTTTTCCCACAGTGTTCTATCACTATTCGGTAACCCCATAGCAACCTCTTTTCCTACAATGTTCATCAGATACTATTCGGTAAACCCATATCAACACTTTTCCCACAAGTTTTCGATTTTATTATTATTTTTTGCTGAAGGCCACAAAAATGGCCAATCTTTCAAAATTCCAACTAGCTACAAATTACTGTTACTGAGATATAGTCTCAATACAGACGGACAGACATTGTAAGCTTAGTAATATAGGGTTTTCAGCTTAATAATAAAATTAAGCTTAAAATATAAAAATATGGTTACCATTGGACGACTTCAGATCGCGATGTATTACTGATATAGGAGCCTCGGAGTGTAAATAGTGCATTCCACTCGCGATTTGAATGGCCCACTCTACAATTACAACAGGTCTCAATTTACGTCCAGCCAACACCCTATTGAGTGGACCACCGCGAGCAAATTCCATCACCAAACATGGGTTGGGGAGTTTCCAACACACTCCGATCAGAGAGACAATGTTCCTGTGATCCAAAAGACTAAACATTTTTGCTTCCTGTCTAACATTTTCAATGGTTACGCTGATGTCTTCGTTTGGTCCCTGTTGAGCGGCCTTGACAGCGACTTCTTGCTTTTGATAAATTCCTCTGTATACTTTGCAGAAGCCACCAACACCAATGACTTCATTGAGAATTAGACTATCATAGTCAATTTTTACGATGGGGGTCTGAACAAGGGAAAATTTACCATTCTCTTCATTTGAGACAAAGTTTGCTGGGAAAATTCCTACTTTGAAATCATTTTTCCCCGTCCACCATCCTGTATCTCCAGATATTTTTGGATCTGTGGTTAACAGTTCTACAATTTCACCAGCTCGCAGACTTAATTCGTCCTCATTTTTTGCATCATAATCATACAAAACTTTCCAAAAGCGCGTAATGGGGGTAGGTAAGTAGTTTTTCTCAGAGTAAACTAGACTAGAATGATCTTGAAAACCATCATTAGTTAATGGTACACGGTGGTTTTCCATGGAATCTGGTACTAACAGAGGAGGCATTCGTTGAAGTCTGTGATTATCATTACTGGGTTACACTCATCGGGAAGATAGGCAAAGCACAGATATTATAAAACACTCATATTTCTATAAGAAATCATAGTTAAATTTAAACTGAATTTTAGAAATGAAAAAGTGAAAACTGGTTGAACAAAAATAAAAAAATTGGCATTGCCTTTAACGGAAAGAGAAAGCAGCTTTACAAACTCATCCGTGAGTTACCAGAAGGAAACATTTATAAACGGTAATCAAATTTTATGATTCATTTACAGGAGATGTTACTCTAATAAGCGAATCACTCAAAATAAGTTAAGAAAATCTGGAATGTTGAACGTTTGTCTGCTTCAGAAGCTTCGCGTTTTGATCTTAAACTGAACACACATATTTTATTATAATTATAATAGGTATTTTATAAAATGTAAGTCTTGCACGTAAATATTTTCTTAGAGATTATCTTTATGAACAATTAAATTGGGTACAGCTTTAGAAAAAGGAACCAAAGAAAATATGACTGGCTCATCAATTTTTTTAATATTTTATCAATATGAATAAAAAATATTTGATAAAGTATTTACTTGAGTTAAAGTTCACAGGGCAGGATACTAGATAAATAAAAAAAAATTAACTTCTGAATTCATGCAAATCACAATAGTTCAAAAATCTCATTCAGATCTTCCAATGAGATCTTCAGATTTCTTTCATTTCTGGGTCCGACTTAGGGGAGAAACGCAGAGTCCTCGAACAAGGGAAAAATCCCACGTTCAAAATATTTTTCCCGTTTGGGGAGAAAAAATTTTGCTCAAGCAATAAAGGCATGGCCGTAAAAACGTTTTCTAACCTGTCGAGGGGGGTTAAAATATGTCAATAAAGCTAACAAGTAAACATAAAAATATGGTTGGTGGGATTTTTTATGGTTGGAAACGTTGGAGCACATGGCGGACAACATTTGTCAAGTTATTACCGATATACGGCCCTCAGATGCTCGAAAAAGTGGACATCTAAACTGCGCTCCATTTGACCTACCCGCGGGGCCCATAGACCCGAAATCGTTTCAAACACTAATGACATACGATTATCTTTCCAATAAATTCAACATCATGACCATGCCTCAATTAGCTAGGGCGTAAGCTGAGACACACGCAACGCAGCACACGCAAGCCATGTTTAGCGGCGCAAGCCACGCAACACACGAATTTTTTACCAGCGCATGCTGGAGCACAAGGGCGTAGCCAGCATCTGGCCTAGGGGGGGGCAGCTGAGATCTTCATGTCGGGAGGGGGGGTGT
>CM022885.1:13163176-13178982 GCA_012654025.1 Pachypsylla venusta
AATTTTTTTGAATTTTCCCACCAAATTTACCAAATACGATTCAAGGATGCGACAAGTTTGCCACAGTTACATTTGATTGTTCACAGTGGGGCTGTTGGATTAGGGACAAAATGTGGCATTTATCGTATTTCTGTACTTTTGATGACTTTTTTGCTTCCAAGAATCATTTTATCTAGTGTAAATCTAAGATACCCCTTCCGTGCTGCATACTTTTTAGAATTTCTAGGGGGGGCAGCTGCCCCCCCCCTTCCTACGCCCATGCTGGAGCACACGCATGCCATTGTTTCATTGAAGATGGAAGATACCGATACCAACTAATCTGAATCCAATATGAAATTGAGGAATTGGTTCTGTTATACGCCAAGGCGTACGGCGGACAAACGGATTTTTTTTTTACGATTTTTGATTCTACGTACCTTTGAAACGTAAAATATCAAATTTTGAGGGGGTATTTTTTCTTTTCTCGTGACGATTCCAAAGGTTCATTATTGAAAATAATAAACCAATATTGAAAATAATAAAGCAAAAATTCTTGTAGGTTTAATTCCTTGGCTATGTTGGCCCACAAAGTGTCTTTATACGTTTTCTTGCTATAATCTTCATGACTCACATCATATAGCACAGGTAACTCGAGCACCAGCTCAATCAATCGTTCATTTAAAGACATCTTCGATTAATAATTGCGTCGCGTGTGTCGTCAAATCTGTGTCTGCACTACAAACTGTGACATGTCGGCACACGAGTGTGTCAGACACGCACACGTCTTAGCTTACGCGGTACCATTAGGAAATATGGCGACAAAGTTTTCTGACGTGTGTTGCGTGTGCTGCGTCGTGTGTGTCTCAGCTTACGCCCTACCTAAGTGTGTCTTTTCTTTGATCCTCGAAAAAACACCTTATTCTACTAGAAAATTAAATATTATTCAGGTATCAATCATAGAAAAGATCATAGGTTGTAACCTATATATTATAATAAATCTACCATACTTATTATGTATATTGGTCGCAAATATTGCTCTCAATTGATCATGTGACGTCACACCCCTTTTCGTATTTTTTATTCTTTGATAGATGTAATAAAAAATATTTTCAACTGCTCCATTGTCCCTACAAGAAATAACTTCATTAGTCTCCACAAAATAGGTTGGCATCGATATTTTGGAAGAAGTGAAGATACACTTTAAATACGTGTTCCCTTAAAAAAAGGTCATCAATTACAGCCACTTTCACATATTACAACCGATTTTATTTATATAAGACAGGAATATTTCAGAATTCAGAGGTAATCAGACAACTCTAGAGATCGTAAAATCAATAAGATAAAAAAATCCTCTATGAAAGGTCCACATTGAATAAAGCAACGAACAACGCACTCCACCATAAAAATAAATAAATCTTGGTTTTAAATAGTTTTTAGGTTTTTATTTTTCTGGTACGATGCTAGTATAGTTATATAAAGATACGGAGACGAGAGTTATCGGTTGACGTAGATACCGTCAACTTTATAAGAAGGGATCCCGGCAAGGACAATCATTTGTCACTGAGTTTTGGAATTCGTGGTCCACTCAGCCTCGTGAGGACAATGAGTATCTATGAAGATAAATGCGCATAGCCACCCGGTAAAATTTACAAAGTAATTTAAGAATAATAATAATTATAATAAATGAATGCCTTTGGTGACTAGGTATTTTGCTTTATTAGATTCCTTCTAATAATAAATGCTATTTCTTTGTGTTATTATGTCACAACGTTGCTTCTCACTGCAGCACTGAGAATTTTCCCAATATTTATCAGTCTTAAATTACTTTTTTTATTTGAGGAAAGGAAAGATTTTAAATATTTAAATTTTCGTCGGATCGACTTTTTCAAATTTAGCAAAAAAATCCGTTCTTCAGAAATACTTTTTTCACGACATACAATAAAACTTTCATTGAGGGTTCATTTTAAAGAAGACATTTAAAGTGTTAAATGTCTATAGTGAATAAAGATGAAATTATTTCATATAAATTAAACCTATATTTGACTTAATTTTTGAAGACAATTTAGTCAATAACAAGCTTTTGAAATGGAGGAAATACTTTCCTACCCACAAAAGTTGAACAAAAACAAGTTAAGATGTTTTATAATTTCAGTATGGATGTTTGTACCCATTGTAAATAAAGGCAATTTTTGTTTTAAGGTACAATAAAATTTTTAATTCGCAAATCCAAAAAATAAAAAACCTAAAACACCTGTTTTATTTGAAAGTATTTCTTATTGGTCAATCTAATACAAATAAAATCAAAAAGATCTTTAAAGAATATAATATGGATGTAGCTGTAAAATCTCAAACATTACTTGTTAAAAATATTAAAAATAGAAAAAAATAACAATATTACTGAAGAAAGTGGTGTCTAAATAAAAGAAAGTCTAAATAAAAGGTAAAAGAATGTCATGCCATATATTGGTGAAGCTGGTCGAAAATTCAAAACAAGAATGAACGAACATCATAGAAATTGGGAGTATAATAATGCCAACTCTTATTACATGAAGCATATCACTAACCAGACACATGCATACAATCATTCTCTGGAAGAATTTAAAGTTTTAAAATTAGAAAATAAAAATAGGAAAAGAGGGGTTTTGGAAGAGATATTTATAATGAAGGGTTTGGCATAAGGGGAAGAACTCATGAATATAAAAACTAATGAGTTTAAATTCAAAAAATATTTTTCAGTTTCATTTGAAGAAATTTGGAAATAATCATACTAATTATTCTAATACTATTTCTCTTTTTTGTTTATGCTTTTAGATTCTGATGATGAACTAACGAAATGCATTGATAAATTGAAAATTTTATTGTACCTTGAAACAATAATTGTCTTTTTTTTTTTAAAAAAAAAAACCAAGTTGATTATATCTAACAACTGAACAGATTCGCGAACATATAACGGGATATTTACAAGAAAAAAAAAAAAAAAACGGGGCAAAAACGTTCAGGGCTTACAACGACAATAGACCAGAAGAATAAGTGTTTTTTACTGTAACTGAAAAGAAAAAAATAGCTCCTCTTGCACCACGAACTAAATATAAAATCGAAGATCTATAGATACAAAAATGTTCTGTTAAGAAAGTGTATTTATATTTAAAATATATATATTTTTATTTTTCATATTGCAACGGGAAATACCCATTTTAATATAATACATATAATCCCTATCACTTAATACTAAAAACAAACTAACACTAATTACAATAATATTTTGAATTTAATGAATAAACGAATAAATATATAAAGAGCGAAAATATAAAAACAAAAAATAATAATAAAAAAGGAGTATTGAGATGTAGACTGTACATGCACAACGCCAAAATTATAGAATCATTGTGGGAGAGATCAGCAGCGGTTTAGAGGATTACATTGATGGATTCCTGGGATATAAATTATGTGGAGGGTAGGGCATTAAAAATAAAAGCAAGAACTTTTTGCTTTATGAGATTCAATATGTTAGAGGTGAGATAATTTAAAGAACACGGTGCATGAATATCAAACAGTTCAAACACTTGGGAATGCGAACTATTTTTGATTTCAACAAAAAGTACAATTCTATTAAACAGACAATTTGGGGGTCAGAACGAATGTGCGAATAAATAACATAGATTGCATGAAATGTTCGGTTTAAAAATATTTGATCAAAATAATAATACGAGTATATAAAAATTGAATGAATTCTATGAATGAGAATTACTGAATGACAGATTGTTTGAATGTAGTGAGTACAAGAAGAATTGAATGAGATTGTGGGAAATAGTTTTATATGGAAAAGGAAACAACTGTCCTGATGAATAGCACTTTCGTGCAGTGCCGGGACAGATTGTTATCATAGAGCTGACATCGGGGCATAGAGGGGAGGGTGGGTTTAGTTGTCAAGCAATCGGTGGGGTTTCAACCCCACCTTTAGTTAGAGATTGAGTCCAACATAACCTTCACGCCACTCGATTGGGGTTTTTGTCTGGCCGTGGCTGAACAAATATTGCAGTGGGGTGTATCTTTTGAAGATTCCCATCCTCATCTTCCCCTGGTGTCAGCAAATTCGGTTAAGGATCAATAAAAAAAAAAGGTACATGCTTACCTTTGCCACACAAAAAGTGTTTAGAGAAAACCATTAATAAGTAACTGCGTAATGATGTGACAACCAAAAGGTCATTTCAGTATTCTCAAATTTCAGAATTACAGTAGAGCGTCGATTATCCGAAACGTCGATAAACCTAAAGCCACTTGACGAAAAAAAGTCTCAAAAACTCAATGTTGGACTTTTTTGAATTAACATTAGTTTTGTACTGTTTGTATCACTAAAATTTTCATTAAAATGTACAAACATAATTACACATTTATAATCCAATAACGTGTTTTAATAGTGTCCCTCCCTTCCTACTACCCTTAACAAAGGACTTTTTCCCAGAAATCTTCGATTAACCGAAAAAATCGGCCATTCGAACACTCCACTAAAAATATTAGGCTTTGTTTTCGTGCAGGCCCGTGGATAAGTACGTACGTAGGCAACAGGTCTGCACCTAGAAACGGTTACATTTTCGCTCAATTCTTTCTCAGTGAAGCTCTTTAGGATTTTATACGTGTAATAAACTTTTAATGTCTTATAGCTAAATCTTGGCCGGAGAGTGATACATAATTCTTTTGTATATATTATTACATTAAAAAAATGAGGGTTTTTTGTTTAGATTTGAGATGATTTTTTTGGTTAAAGGGCTTAGGCGGCGGTTATGAAAGACTCATACGCACTCGCGCCATCTAGCACGAGCATTTATTTTGTACAATATTCAATAGGAGTGTTTATAAGTACTTGAGCGAGCTAAAGCGTGTAAAGCGAGTAAGTAGTTTAGCTATCCTATCTGTTAGATAGCGTGAGTATTATGCGATTATGCCGCATAGGTAAAAAAAAATTGGGTTAAATTGAACAAAAATTCCCTTACGAATTTTGTATTAATAAAAAACATTCAAACACATGTTAATATTGTTTTTATAACAAATAGAAAACACTCCTATATAACTCATTCCTGTGGAACTAGTATCATTTCTTGGTCAATGTTGACAACACAGGTAATTCAATCATGCAATAAAACGTCAAAGACTTGTCATAGCTGGAGGTCTTGCATAAGCTTTAGGAATGAAACCATATTTTCTTGTTTTTGGGGCATAGGCCCACAACCAGCCATCTACAGTTTGATTACTCAGATCAGCGTAAATCCAGTCTCCACGTCTAACAGATAAATCATCCGGGGCTTGTGCCTGAAATTAAAAAGATAAACCTTACACTAATGCTGATCATGACATAATACAAGTCCACACGATGACCGATTTTACGTACCGGGAAGACTTGAAACGCATGAACAGTTCCAGTCGGGGGGCATCAAAAAAATCGGTAACCTCATTTAAACGTGTTTCTACTATTTATTAAAACATAAGGAAAGAACACTTGATTTTAAGAGAAGCACTGTTACAAACAACTACATGACATAAATTAAGTTATATGTTGATTACCAAAAACTAATAACAAAAACAGCCGTTTTTATGAAATGGGCTGATTTTTTCAAAGTAGTGAAAACTCGATACCAAAAGAGGTTTTGAGATCACTTGAACCTCTCGAGTTTCAGTTATTGGTCCAAACAGACTGACAGACATACCTGTCAGTCTGTTTGTGAATAAAATAGACTTATCTAAAAACCTTCATCCAGGATTTCAGATTTCTGAACGGATAAAACCTACCTTATAATCATAAAGCATAACTAGCTCCGTTCCATGATATCTCAATTCATCATTGCCTGGGGGTTGGCCTACTAAATTAGTGTTAGAACACGGAGCAAAGTTACTAGTGTGGATGGGATTGTTCAATCCTGTGATTGAATTTTGATTATTTATTTGACTTAGGTGTCCTGAAATGAAATATGTGAGATAAAATTATGTCTAGAAGAAATTTCATTCAAATGTGGCAAAGGGACGACATCATTGGGTCTATTTTTTAAAAAAATGTAGGAAGTTGTTATAGTGAATAGTGATTGTTTTCACACGGTGTTAAACGACTTTTATTACCCGTAATTAAGGATATGCACATGGAAATCATCAAGGAAATTTTTTGAGCAAATCACCGCAGAAGCCTGCATAAATCAATTTCGCGCCGTTTGGCCATATTTTTTAGTCCAGTGAAGATATATTAATTTTTAACATTCATTATGCTTTTACTTGACATAGCATCCCAATTTAACCAACTTATATTTTGTGCGTTTATATTAAAAGTAAAGCATATTATGTCAACGATACCCAGACAGTTGCAGATCTAAAAGAGACAATTCGCGTGTGATAACACCGGAAATGTTTGGATGACTGTTATGTTCAGGTGTAAGGGGAATTCAGTCAAATGATTAGTATGCTGTTAACTTGGTCACGATGGCCATTTGGAAGATGTTGTTTATCAAATGTGCTGATACATTTTCCTCGTCTGCTTACCTTGAATGACATCAGCTGGATACACAAATCCAGACGGTACAAAACCTTCTTGACCATCACTCCTAACAATCCAGTACCAATCCGGATCTTCTCTATTTAAGACAGTGACAAATTCACCTCTTTCTACGCTGACGTCATTCTCATCACGAGCTATGAATGTGTACAAGACAATGAACCTACCCGACGGATCCTGTACAGAAAAAATAATTATTGTTGGCTAAAGGGGTGGGGGATTGGAAAGGTTTCGTTAGCTTTAGACTGCTTCTTTGGAAAGTATAACGTTATAGAGATACCATTTTTCCTACATAACACTTTTGTCTCAAATTCATTTTGCACTTAAAAAGTACGAAACCTATAAATAACCAAACATTTTTTTAACCAATTTTTTTTACCAACTTACCAATATTATGATTTTTAGCTAAAATGTTTTGTTTGTTTTTATCATTTCGGTAAGATATGCTCCTATTTATTTTAGTATGCAGCGAACAGATATATAAATGTAAAATTTGACGATAAAATGTTCATTTTGATTCTGTAAGTAGCCTTGGTGCAATTTAGAATAATAATGATAATAAGTTGTATAGGGTTAGCAAATTCCCCACGGGAGCGACTCCCAGCGAATAGGGAATGCTAACTCATTATAAGAGGGTATTGGGGAAATAAAATACCACCGTGGAACCAAATCTACAACCTAGATATATAAAACCTCAAATACAATCGATGTAAAAGAGTCAGAGCGAAATCACCAGAAATCCAGCGAAATCCTCAATTGAAAACAACGCCAACAAAAACTTTCAGCATGCAAACGATTGCGGGTGAAGGAAAGTTTCCTGGCAACCACAATCTTTTGGACATAAAGTCCGAAAATTGCTCCGACAAAATAAAAAATATAGGTTGCGCGGTGTGCACTCTTGATTCCCTAATAAAACAAATAGAATCTTGGAACAAGACTAAAAGGAGAAAGGAAACGAAAATAATGTAAATTTTATTTTAAAATACCTTAAAGAAAGGATGAATGTCGGGCTGTGAAGATGAGGCACTATGTAGAGAACCTTGGGAGCTACTTATATTATTTGGATGACTACTGGTCACATTTGCAGACGTATTTGTCTTTTTGTTTCCAAAACTTTCACAATCTGACACTTCACCTCCACCTAAAAACAATCAATTATATTACGAGGTGTGTGGTATTTGTGAATTATATTACGAGGTGTGTGGTATTTGTGACCATGGGGTTATTTTAACCAGTGCTATTTTTTTTTCCTTTGAAAACTGTAAATTGAAATAAACGAAATAAAAAAAAAAATGTTTTAAGAATATCGTCAGTTCTCATCTGACCTGCGTTCGTGATAGTTCTCTCTATTTTCGTTTACGTAATATTTTATTTCAAAATTAAATTTATTTTTAATTGTTATCATTCTACCTGTTATTTTATAAATTCAGTTTCTTTGTATAACAACCCAGTGTACCTACCTGTACACGCTATCAAGATAATACAAGCTAATGCAGTGACTTGCCTAGTGCTGGTCATTGTATTGGCACTAGCTCGGAGATACTGTAGCAGTCTCTCTTTGTTACTATCCCTAACGCTGTGCAGTACTATAGTACTATCTCAACCAAAACCTGTCAACTGATGACGTCATAATGAACAAATCTGGAGTACTAGCTGTCACATGCAGTTCTGCCAGTACATCATGCACCACCACGGTTACTACCACCCTAACAGGGAATATTTCAGCCCTACCCGCTCTCTACCATCAACAATCTGCATCGACTCCGTGCCTCACTTTGCCGAACCTCTACCAGTCAAACATTAATTTTATACAATCAAAGTCATCTTTCTCGCAAGTTGAATTCGAGCAACATCAATCCAACCAAATTCCGCTACACAACTCCAACCCAGCTCTCACTACTAATCAAAACTTAGGAGCTACAACCGAGAACATCAGCTGGCAGATTGTCCGCAGCAACAAAAGGAAGAAGGTCGCTAATGAGACCTCCTCAAATCTGAAGCTCAAGCTCAAGAGATACGAACCCTATAACAACCCAAGACCAGTCATCACTCCATCTCAATACGAACCAATCGCAGTAGACCATGAAGAAGATGATGATCCTATTACTGCAACCGACAACAGCACAAATAATCGAGGAACCAACAACCCCCAACCGACACCACCTCCTCCACCTATATTTATACATGGAGTAATGGACTACCAACAGATGAGAGACAATATTTCCACTGCCCTTCAAGAAACAGACTACATCACCAGAACTCTGGCAAACAACACAGTGAAAATCAATCCCAAGACTATTGATGCTTACAGAGCCCTAGTAAGACACTTACGATCCAAAAACATAGTGTTCCACACTTATCAAATAAAGCAAGAAAGAGCTTACAGGGTGGTACTCAGACACATCCATTACTCGATTCCCACATGTGACATCAAAACTGAGCTGGAGGGCTTGGGATTCAAAGTGAGAAACATCATGAACATTACAAGTCGTATAAACAAAAGTCCTCTCAATTTGTTCTTTGTGGATCTCGAACCATCAGAGGGCAATAAAAAGATTTACGAGCTCAAATACTTGCTCAACATGAAAATAGCCATTGAACCACCACGGAAATCAGCCAATATTGTTCAGTGTACCAGATGCCAGAATTATGGCCACACCAAAGCGTATTGTACGCGCCCATTCTCCTGTGTGAAGTGTGGAGGGAACCACACTACCTCATCCTGCAATAAATCTCGAGATCTGCCGGCTACATGTGCCCTTTGTGACGGCCCACATCCAGCGAACTATAAAGGCTGCACCGTCTTTAAGAATCTACAAAACATGAGAAAAAACAATCAACACGGCCAACAACATCAATCAAACACGAAACAAGCCACAACTACTGAACAAACTAATATAACAAACATCAACAATAACAACAACACACAACCTCATACCTACGGNAAATACCACAATATTTCCCACTTTTTTTCCCTCTAATATTTATTTTTAATGTTCAATGTCCATAACGGTTAAAGGCCTTCACTTAATAAAAAATAAAGGTTTGATTCATATTTCGGTATTCGGTATTTGAATCTTTATTTTGAAGGTGAAAAACTTGGGTTTAAAACAATTAAAATGTTCCTTAGATCATATAAAATCAGAATGAATGTGATTCTTACTAACTTTAGGGTTAATTTACGTTCATAAGGCCATGCCTCGCTGCTCGTTGACAAGGCTACTAATCTATATATTGTATAGAATAGTAACACTATACATAGATCAGTAATCTGATCTTGTCAGAGAGGCATGGCCGTATAAACGTAACCTGATCGTACTTAAAGTTAGAAGAAAATAAATATTCGATAAAAACACCTTCGTGCTTTTTATTATATATCTCAATGTAAGTTACCAATGTAATTTAAAATTTTGGGAAATGTTTTTTTGTAAGATTGTTCGGTACTCAGCAGCGTTTCTNTTCGGTACTCAGCAGCTTTTCTAGACGTGACCTCAGCGTTTGATGAAGTGTGGCATATTGGCCTTCTGTTTAAGATAAAATCTCTACTTCCACAACCCCATTCCTTACTACTCAAGTCATACCTCTCAGACCGCTTCTTCAGAGTGAAACATAAAGATTCCTACTCAAACTACCACACAACCAAAGCCTCAGTCTATCAAGGAAGTATCCACCTAGATCGGAAACACCATATCACCACAGCAAGTGTCTTGGCTCCTGAAACCAAAATCTAAAATGTCAATCCAGAACAAGATAATCCTCTACATTGTAGAGGATTATCTTTGTAGAGTCTACAAGATGGTAATTAAGCCTTTCTAATCATAAGGAATAGAGCTCTGGGGCTGTGCAAAACCATTAAATATCAACACCATTCAGTGGTTCCAATCCAAAGTCCTCAGAAGCATGCTAAACGCACCATTCTCTGTGTCAAACAAAACCATCCATGATTGTATTTTATATTTTAAATTGTAGATTGTAAATAAAAGCTATCTTTAAAAAAAAAAAAAAANAAAAAAAAAAAAAAAAAAAAAAAAAAAAAAAAAAAAAAAAAGAATATCGTTGTGTAAAGTTCCGGATAATCAACTGACATTTTATAGCTACTGTATTGGTATCACGGCAAATAATAAAAGCTTCACAAATGTAAATGAAGCCATCACAGCATTATAATAACTAACGAAATCTAGGCATCCATAAATTCCAATGACTAAAAATTATTAAAGGAGTTGGTCGTTCTGGCGCGCAGAACTTGAAATCACATGGTCTACTCCTACCAACACAGTTCCAGCCAAGGGCCATCTCATATCAATCTGTTTCTACTATTTTTAAAACATGAATCTAGAAATGGGAAGAACTGTAGATTTTAAGGGGACACCGCTATAATAACAACTAATTTTAAAGGGCGATATTTACTTGGATTGACATCTCCTTCGATTTCCACACTTGCTCGTTGATCACGGGGTAATTTCTTTTTCATATTGTTGATGGCTAGTTCTCCAAGATGTGAATTATATGGCGTACAATATGAATGAGGAATGAAACCCTCCTCTCTGGTATCGGAAGATAATACATAGACCCAGTCATTCTCTCTATACAAAATATTGACAACCTGAAATTAAAAAATAAAATTAGTGATCTTTTGATATTGAGTGGCTAATTGAGTTGTGTTGAGCAAATGCTCATCAGTAGAGGATACAGAGGGGTAGATTTGAAGAACAAAAAAAATCTTTCCTCAATTGTTTTTTAGTAGAATTATCTCAACAAAAGGTTTTTTTGACGATTTTTGGTAATACTAGGTGTCCTCATTAAGTAAAAACAAAGTTTACCAAAATAGGACTCCCGGCCGATTTTTTTGAAATACTTGTTCAATTCAATTCTAGTTCAATTCTAAACCAAACCTTAACTGTCTCAATCGGGTTTCTACAACTCATGCCGGAGTGAAAACTGGAAATTGCTACCAAAACCGGCCGCTATATCAGGAATATTGAAAATATGGATTGTCAAAGATTGGTTTAACCAATTTAGACGATTCATATATTGTCTGACAGCTTTTTACATTGTGTGTCAAAATGTATGGAAGTATAAAATCATATACATGGTTCATTTTGAAATTATTGGGAGCTAAAATTTTTTTCCTTGAAAAAAAAAAAAACCCTGGCTCATCACAAAAGTAAAAAAAAAATACCCCCCTTCAATTTTTTTTCCTTGAAAAAAAAAAAAAAAAAACCGTCGAACGGTAAGGTCGATTTTTAAAAAAATTGGCCAAACCAATTTTAACAATTTGAAATACTCGTTCAATTCTAAATCAAATAGATCTTAATTGTCTCTTATCGGATTTCTAGAACTTATTTCAAGTAAAATTTGAAAATGACACCAAAAATGCCGCCATCTTGAATTTTGGCCGATTATGGTAAACTTGTTTTTCTCTAAATAAGGACACATACTGCATAGTACTACCAAAAGCCGTCAAAAAAGCTTTTGTTGGAATTTGTTCCACCTTTTGACACTTTTTCTCTTATATTGACTCACCTACTGGGATAGTAGAGCTTATTTGATTGCTCACAGATAATACAATTGACTTCTTTATCGTCATGAGCACAATGAGTTGTATACTTAAAACGAAGTAAATGTTATAGCAGATGCTACAGTATGTGCAAATGTTTGTATGTATACTACTCATAATCTCAAGACTACGACTTCGTTTTTAAATCACGTTGTTTAAAATTGCTACTAATGGTGAAATTCAATGTTGGAGCGAAGTTTCAAGTTGGCCATATTTTCATATAAAAAAATTGAAAAAACAAAAATCTTCTTGATTTCTCATTGTGTTATCTCAAAGGTGTAAACACGTCAAAAAGAACAGCTATTATTGTTACTAATCTGTCACTTCTCCAACTGAGCTACTGGCTGTTATTTCCTTATCAATTAAATGAGAGGGGGCAGATTTTTCTACAAATTAATTAAAAACTATTTCTAAGGAAGGACCGGCTCTTAGAATTACAACGCCGGATATATTTTTGACCTCAGAAAGCACACTTTTTGTGTCACTGACGTCATTTTATTATATCTCTACGACACATAAATATATGAGATTTGGGCTATTGGGTCATCAAAACATATTTGGCAATAAAAACCCGACATCGAAAATTTCAGCCCATATATAAAGAAAGTCGTGTGATGTTCACACCAGTTCTATTTTTTATGTAATACTAAACTCAACCCGTGAAGATTGCAAATGACAGAATAAGTGCGATCAAAGATCGTAGTTATTCTATTACACTCTGCATATACAAATGTCCCGCGTCCAAAATTATTATTAATATATTTATTTCTGACAAATTTACGATATAATTGTAAATGAAATTATCAATAGACCGAGCGCCCGAGCTCGAACGATGATCTTACCTGGCCACGTTTCACTTGCAGTTCATCATCAACACAAGGAGTAAAATCATGAAGCACAACCATTTTGCTATCAGGAGAAAGTCCATTTTCTTTTTCTATTCCTACTCGGACAAGTGTTTCAATTGAGGCACTCCCAGTGATTCTTCCCATGCCAGGCACGCCGATCCGAATACCATCTTTGTCTAATTCGCCTGATAAACCTAAAGGAAAAATAATGTTTTTTATTTAGAGCCTTAATCGGAATCTTAGCCAAGGGGGGGGTGGAAATCGGTAATTTTACAGGGCAATCCAAATGATACCCAAATGTTAAAATATTTATAAATAGCTATAAAAGTAGGATACTCGGATAGGCGCCTCATCTCGTGAGGATAATTGAGTAGCTGTTGTTTATTGCATCAAAACTGCTGGGGAGGTTATACCTTAGGAAAGGAAACCTAGTTGTAAAAATAGGTGCCTTCGCATAGTAAGAGAGGACATTTATTTTTACATAGCCGCTCCAAAATTTAATAAATACATAATAGGCTTTACTTATACTGTCCGAATAGGATTAAAAAGTCCTTTTACACCGCCAGTTTTTTGTGTGTCATTAATATGTGCTAAAGTTGGTTATACGTTATACCTTAGGTAACATAATTCTATAAATAAATAGGTGACTTCTCATAGCTGCTGCACAAGTCAATAATAGGCCTTGTTAATACTGCCTGAACAGGAATAAGGTGTTCTTTTACACGGATAGTCTTCTATGTGTCATTAATACTGATGTATTTAAGTTGGTTATATCTTAGGTAACCTAATTTTAAAAATAGGTGCCTTTCCATAATTGCCCCAAAAGTCAATAATAAGCCTTGTTAATACTATCTTTCTTTTACACCGATAGTCTTCTGTGTATCATTAATACCGATGTATTTAAGTTGGTTATACCTTAGATAACGTAATTTTCAAAATAGGTGCCTTCCCATAATTGCTCCAAAAGTCAATAATAAGCCTTGTTAATACTGCCTGAATAGTAATAAAGTGTTCTTTTCCTTTTACACCGGCAGGTTTTAGAATGCCATTTAATATGTGATCCATTTGTCAAATTTACGATGGTAAAATTCTATCGTTCGGTTAAGATTTGAACCAATTGCTCGAGAATAGTTATCGGTCATCATTGTACATTTGTACAAATCAAACGATTTAATCTGTCTGTCAGTTTGTCTCATTGCCCAAAAACAGCAGAGTTAAAACATAGACCTCATTTCATTCCGTCAATTATTTCCTTACGAGTCAATCATAACACACTTTATTTAATTTCAAACAACTTCAAAATATGATTAACTGATGAACTATGTCACAGCAACGTTGACATGAAAAAAACAATACCTATTCTTACTTCTTCTTCTCTCTTCTATTATTTTAAAGTGGTGCGTGTCAACTGGGTACTAAATCTTCTATAGAAAGAGAACCTATTCTTACTAAAATCATATCTACCAAGATATGAAATTAAGGGTTAATTGTTAATCATAAAAATAATAATAAATTTAAACTGGTTTTAAACCAATATCTGATTAATAAGTAGGTTTTTATCGGACCAATAAGTCTGTATGAAAACCAAATAATCAAACAACTGCCCATTAAATTTGGTGTCGCACCACAAAATAGTCATTTCAAATCAACATCTATTTATTTCGGCAAAGTTTTCAAATGTCATAAATAGAGAACTAAAAATGTATATTTACTTTTCTTCTTCTTCCCACGTCTGATTCGAACTGGACACAGAAATGCCATAACTTAAAACAAGAATAAAACAAAACTTTCATTCCAAAAAATAAAAATTAGAAATACAATTTATATGAGTTTTGTGAAAGTTAGATCTACTCATTGCATCAAGTCTACCACAATCAAAGGATATCAATTAATAAAAAAAATAAACTATATTAAAATTTAAAAAGTAAAAAACATATAATAAAACTATTAAAATATAATTACATTAATTTAATTATTTTAAATAAGAATTAACAAAACGGAGATTAAGAAGACTTCAAAACTAATTACTGAAATCGGAAATGATCAATAACTGAAGTTAAAAATCAAGTATCAGGAGATCATTAGACAGACAAGACGCGTTATAGGCACCTCGCAAGATAATTTTTTTGTGCTGCTTGGATTTGAGATAGCATTTATAATGGAATGGTAACAGTAACAACCTCTACAGAGGGATCAACTCGAGACACGAGCAACCTGTTGCCTGTTGCGAATGTTGCGCCGCTGGTAGAAGTTACAAATATTAAATTTGTCTGGAAATATTTTCTGTGACGTCGCAAATACAGGGTCGACTGAGAGAACATGAAAATCAGATTTCTAAAAATCATTAACCTTATTATGCAAAAGAGGTCACCGTGGTTTCTAACGCTGCATTGACCACAGAGTTTTATTTTATGAGAGCGTTTAAAGCGGCATTCATTTAGCATATTTGACTGAACGAAGTAAAGTCTAATTTTAACACGAGAAAATTTCTTTTGTTTAGTGCCGCGATAGCTCTCTAAATCAGATTTAAATAAATTTGGTATGGACATTCATTATTTTCCTGGAATCAGTTAAATGATTTTTGAGCCATATTCGACCACCCGGGGCCAACTGGTGGCCATTTAAGTAAGTTTAAATAAGTGAAGTCTAGAGTTCACAGAACCACTTGTTATAATAAACAAGCTAATGCCAACAACTTTGTAGGCATCTTTTTCCCGTGGCTGTAGAATTATTTTTGGTTAAATAATTCTGTCTGATTTTTCCTTTGCAATATCGGAAAATCTGTTATAGCAGGGCTTCAAACCACTGGCGGATCTAGAAAAATATTTTGGGGGGGGCCTGATTTTTCTTCTTCTCTATATGTACTCTGTTATGTATACCCATACAG
>CM022885.1:13198963-13218033 GCA_012654025.1 Pachypsylla venusta
ATATATATATATATATACCCCCAAGGGTGGATATAAGTGAGAAAGAAAAGAAAAGTGAGGTATTCTCAAAAAATCTTGTTTTAACGGAAAAATGGAGCAATATGCTAAAGTTTATGTGGTGCCCGAAAATTCGGGGCGAAACGGATGGCTCCGCCCGTTTTTGTCCACGGACACACCTAGTATATATATATATATATATATATATATGTGTGTGTGTGTGTGTGTGTGTGTGTGTGTGTGTATATGTGTAGTGTATGTTAGTTTGCTACGCGATACAAGACATAATTTTCATCTAATTTTGACGAAATTTGGTATACATGTTTAGGACATGATGGAAATTTGCTGTATAGTTTTTGGAAGCCCTGGGCCCTCCCGAGCAGCCCTAAGGGACCCAATATTTTGTTTTTTGAAAAATGATTTTTATCTTTTTAGCGGTTTGTTATAGAAAATGTTGATATGTTTTGGTAAGTGTTAAGGGCCTTTTGATTTTGAAAAATGGGGGGGGGGAGGGGGGCCCAATATTTTGTTTTCTGAAAATGATTTTTTAAAATTTGATTAAGATATTTTTTTCTATAAATAACTACAACACTAACGTGAACACCTGATCATATTGATCCACTTACTTATAATTACCCATGATTAGATTACAGTACGCGAACCATGTACGATTTTTTTGTGTCGCTGTTGTTATCGTGAAACGTTATCGATGTTGGTGTGCACATTCATTCATCTGATAAAATATGGCAATTGCATAATGTACTCCCCGACTCAAAGTCGCTCTATGTACACTAGACCGTCGTGCCCCATTGGTTAATTTAAGAGAGTTTCTCACTTCTGTTTTATTCAATATGGTGCAATCGTATAAATGGACGCCCTCACGATTTTCAAAGCAAATCCGTTCGGCATTCTTCATTCCCATTTGAAAATTGACACAAATCCAAAGATTTCGGGCGTATGTTTTCTGAAAATTTTAAAATCAAGCTGGTAGGCATATTAATTCTGCACTCAGATCGGTCGCGTCCCTCGTAGGAAAAAGTTCTTGCTATTAATACCTTAAAGACGGGTATCTATTATAAATCTAACACCTGGTTCCCACTAGAACTTCATGATTTTTAGTCGTGTGGCAATACATTTTTAAATTAAACTGTTCCCAACTCGAACGTTTTTCTCAAGTTGAATTTTGACATAGTCTCTTGTCTTCGCAAATCGTGACGACAAAAAAAAAAAAAAAAAAAAAAAAAAAAAAAAAAAATCGTTAGATGACGAGATCTATATGTGAATAAATATAATGTTCCCACTGGATGTTTGTTAATCGTCACGACCAGTGGCGTAGCTACTATTTTGGGGGCCCTGGTTAAACATAGGGGAAGTGGCCCCTCGAAAATAAATTTACTCGTGATTTAATTTTTTACATATTTTACATCTATTCTTCTTCTTTCATAATAATGCCCTACGATGAACCGGAACCGGAGGCCCATTGGGGCCCACATATTTTTCTAGCACATATTTTACATGTATTTTTCTTTCATAATAATGACCTACGATGAACTAGGGGGGGGGGGCATTGGGGCCCACATATTTTTTCTCACGCATATTTTAAAAACATTTTTGTTACATATTTTGGCCTCCTCCCCCGATGACCCAGTCCGCCCCTGTTTGAGTCTCTGATGCTCTGAAGCTATATGAAAAAATGTCAATGTTTGAAACTATTAAAGGCCAAATACATTGTCTGCAAAACCTCAACTTTTGGGCGCCCCCTGAGTAGCGGGGCCCCGGTGAAGCTAACCCCCCAGACCCGTGGTAGCTACGTCACTGGTCACGACAAAAAATGGTGGCGAAGACGAAGGCTGATGAATATGAACGTTTTTTTTTTTCAAGTGGGAACAGAACTACTGTCCGTTACGATTTCTTTTGTCATGGACGTCAAAGAATCATTGTGATTTTATTATCGATTTCTCAATATTTATGAAAAATCATCGATATTTTAATAATATTGAAATATCGATATATTATTATCGATATTATGATTATCAACATTGAAAATTGAAAACAAAACATCCTTCTTTATTTTTGATAGCGGTGATATTCTACAGTTGTAACTAATTTTATAGTTCATTCGAGGTGTTGAGTGACAGTGATTGAGAAATAAGTGATAGTAAAATATGAAGTGTGACAATATTTATTCAAAACCAGCCTCAGTATATTTTAAGGGAATACTCGCCTCCTTTGAAAACAATGTTCAGACAAGTGAAATGATTATCAACTAATCAACCCAAATTTTTTCTGAACACTTAGTTGAAATTACCTCTAAGAATCAGTATGATTATTTGAATTGATTCATCACTTGAATATTACCAAGAACGTCTTACTCAGCAATTGAGTAAATATTAATATTAGAGAACTGTTGGAACTTAAGTTTGAAGAACATCAATATGACGGTGGACTTCAGTGATTATTTTTGGGTAAGATTATATTTTTCTAAACACAACTCTGGGCGTTAATATTACAGTTTAACTGAATATCTTATATCACAAATTAACTGTCTTTTACAAGAAGGATATTATTCCAAAAGTTTTCTTGAAAGTTTTATGAAGTTTCAGTAACCGGAAACCAAAAAAAAAAAAAAAAAAAAAAAAAAAAAAAAANAAAAAAAAAAAAAAAAAAAAAAACACTACTTCCGGGGGGAGTAAGCTATTACTAATATTGCTATATGAGAATTACAGATGCATCCCTCGCTGAATTGAGTTTAGTGCTCATTCCTATGTTTAAGTAGTATAGTGAGATTACGACCATGTCTTACCTTGATAGGAAAACCAATTTCTTAATATAATCTTAAGATCGTGAACATGAATCAGTATCAAGATTTACAGATACATCACTATTGTAATTAAAAAACAAGTTTCTCTCAGTTAAATTTTCCCTCTTGATGAATATTTACCTATACACATGAAATGAAGTAGGTAATATTGTAAAGTCAAAAAATTGATAAGATTATTAAGTAAATCTGAGACGATAGGGGTTCTTGACGGTAGAATGTCTCTTGCATCCAACTGTTTGAAAAGCTTTGATTTTGAGATTAATATACATATTTAAAATAGATTTCTCTTGGCATTTGGAATGGTGAATTACGAGTAGGTTAAAGAACTTGCACAAGACCAGGTGACGAAAAAAAAAAAAAAAAAAAAAAAAAAAAAAAAAAAAAAAAAAAAAAAAANAAAAAAAAAAAAAAAAAAAAAAAAATGGAGTGAACCCATTCAAAATTAAAAAAATATGGAAAACTATGGTATTGGTAGCATACCACAATTTTTCATATCCTTTGTCTATTTTTTGTGTGTTGCTGGTAAGACCTTTACGAGAAAAAACAAGTTAGAGAGTTTCTGTCGGTTGCAGGACTTTTCTAACCTATTAAATTTAATTGACCGTAAGAAGTGAGGTCTAGATTTAATATTCAATTATTAGTTTTTGGACCAAGCAGGACGTTGTAGGGGCCCATTTGAGTGAGTGAGGTCTTCAGTTCACAGAACCATAAGAATCTAAAATAGATTTCTCATCAATCCCTAATACCACTGAATCAATGATCTATGCAGACATTTAATTTTGAGTTGAAGTAGGCAGCAGTCTGTGGTCTTGCTACTTTATTGACCGAACGAAGTGAGGTCTAATTTCAATAACACGATTTTTCCTTTGTTTGTCTTTTTGTACCACGATAACCTTGTTTGATTTTTATTACTTATATGATGTTTATACATTTTTCTCCATTTCTCTCCCTCTCTCTCTCTTTTCATCCTCGTCGAATTTGTTTGAGGTCCACAGTTCACTGACCACTAGAAAGTTTATTGTGGTGCATTATTAAAATGTAAGTCCCATAATTCATCAACAAAGTTTATGTCTTCTGTTCATGGATTTATGGCTTATTTTAATATATTTCAGGGAGACAAGAACACAGGGTTTGACGTACTCTACCACAATATGAAACATGGCCTTATAGCTGGTAAAGAACTAACAGAATTCCTCCGTGAAAGGTAAAGAAAGCATTAATTATTGATTAAGTTCTTAGCTGCTTTGAAATAAATTAAAAAAAAAAAAAAAAATTGGTTGGCTGACACAGACTTGTGTCACCCAACTGAGCAACATATTATGAAAGGTAAGGGCGGATAATAGTCTTCTTCCAGCAAATAGGTACTCAGACTGCTTCCAGGGCCATAGGGGCGCCCCTGGGGGCGATAACGAGAAAAAAAAATATGGACAAAAATGCTTTTTGCCCAAGTTTACCTGTGCCAAATTTCATCAAAATCGGATCAGCGGTTTGGCTCCCAGAGCACTGCACACGATTCCACACGTGCGTCATACGTCCCACGTGGAACGTCGGACATATCGGTTTTTTGGACCCCATGGCTCCAAATTTTTCCAAACATCAAATATGACCCAAAATAGTGAAAATACGGTCCAAAAGCAAAAGGACACATTTGATCTTTATTTTGGGTTTCGAGTTCCGTCAAACGATTTTTAGGCAAAAAAATGTCCAAATTTTCTGCACGATAGCAAAACTTTATCTTCTACAGGAAGAGAAAGTAAAAGTCTTATTTTGACCTTCTGAATCGATGGTGAATTGATGTAAAAAAAGAAAATGAGGCACCCTATTGAATAGGATTATTTTTTATGAAACTTTTTTTTTTCAAGAGAATCCTCAATTTATTTAATCTCTTTTCCACAAACGTAAAAATGTTGTTAAAACCTTGGGAGAATAAAGAATATTAATATAAATTCCAAATGGATAGCATATAAATTCTTGGACACCCTGTAGATGTCCAAGAACCGAGTTCATAAGTTTGACAAAATAAATGCATTGTAAGAATTATTGATATTCGGATTTTTTTCAAAATAAAATTATCATTCTAGATAATGAAGTGAAATCCGAATAGAAACAATTTTTGCTTAAATTTTGGAGCTTATAATCATTTATTGATAGTTTAACCAAGTGTTTAAAAATCATATATAGAATGTTCAAGGATTGTACTCAAATTCATTTATAGAATGTTCAAGGATTCCTTTTATAAATTTTAGGGCGAACATTGAAGAAAATAATTCAAAGTTGTTCGGAAAATTAGCCAAACAATCGGGTGGTAGTGGAACATTTGCACCTTTATGGCAAGTTCTCAGAAATTCAGTAGAACAAATTGCTGGACTTCATGTAAAAATGATGCATAAAGTTAATGACATAGTAAAAGAAGTCAGCAAGTACACAGATGATCTCCAGAAGAAACACAAATTAGTAAGTAAATACCTAGATCCATTACTAGCTAATGCCCACAACTTAGTCTTTTCCCGTGACTCTAGAAGAAATTTAGACCAAGATATATTTTTTTTTCTCAAGAGTTGATCATTCGACTTTTTCCTTCCATATTACGTATCTGAAATTTCAAATTTCTACGTGGAGGTATAATGATTGTACTTCAGTATACCAACTGGGGTTTGTGTTTTATAAGGGCCTAGTATACTTGCCGCCCCCAGTGTTTGTAAACACTTTCGAGGAGCTCAGCAACTCTATCGAAAATTTCACCCGCGTTCTTGAGTCCAGCAACATTGTCCTTTTAGGAGACTTTAATGTTGCTGCGTATACCTCAAGTAGCAACTTGGGGGGGGGGGGCGTGCTGCGACCCACTTGTTGTCGAGGACCACTATCATCCCGCACTTTGTTTTGAGATCAAGTGGATGAAAAAGGTACGACGCCCAAGGGGGGAGGAAAAACCGTCATCATGCCTCTCACCTATGTGGGCATATAAATAACGTCCCTGATGACATGGTTGATCTGGGGACATTAAGGAAAAAATTGGCGTTCCAGAATTGGACGGATGTCGTCTGCTGTGACGTTGTGGATGAAGCAGTAGATGCATTTTATGCGTCAAATAGGTATATAGAAATTACAAAAGTTGTGCTTTTCAATAGAAAATATATTTTTAATAAAATCTTAATTGTGCATGATCGCAATCATTTGAGAATAGAATGGCACAAGAAACTTTTATATTCGTTGGTCAAACCATTTAACTACACCGTCAGTTGGCCAATACATTACAATGCGCCATTATGTGTGGTTCTCAGGAAAACTCACAAAAAGGGCCGTAACAGCAGATTGCCTCACTGGTGGAGTAGTGAAACCAGAAATGTGTATAAAAATAAAAACTGGTTTCAGAGACATAAATCATTGGTACCTTTTTGAAATCCTACAAGTACTATAGGTACTGGTCCCGAAGATTGATAACTCGTGACTACAGACTCCATTTGAGAATGCTTGAACATGAGATAAAAAAAGACAGTTCTAAGTTCTGGCAATATAACAGAATGAAAAGGGGTAGGGAAACTATAAAAAACTTGAAATAAGGAGGAATAACTCTGGGCACCAGTTTTGTGCAGCATTTTACATCTGTTTACAGTAATAATAGGTCAGCCTATCAGTGCAGTTTTGTCACCGCAGAAGGACATACCACTTCTGATGACTTGCACTTTAGTACTGTAACAGAAAAAGACCTGGACAAATCTATCAAAAGTATTCGAGTGAACAAAGGCCCTGGAATGGATAACATTCCACCTGCTATTATTAAGGCAGTACCCGAATACTTAAAACAACCACTGCTGCATATAATCAATCTGTCCCTAGAAAAATGTGAATTTCCAACTTTTTTAAAAATAGCAAAAGTTACCCCAATTTCAAAGATTGTGGGTACCAGTGAGGTATCCGAATAAGCACAAAAAGCCCACCAGAGGCTTAGGTGCAGGTGCTTACATATCCCCAAAGAGGAGTTTAGCTCACGAATATACGAGGTATCCGAATTCAGACCAATATCTCAAATGACCTGTTTTGCAAAAATGAATGGGGCTTGCATTTATAACAAGCTTGCGCCCTTTATTAAATCCAAACTCGTGAAAAATCAACATGCTGCCTTGGCGGGTAGATCCACCGTCACAAATGGACTCACACCAACTATGCGCCCAATACCTCGAGGAAGGGGCGCATCAGATTAACGTCTTGTACACGGACATAAGAAAAACTTATGATCGAGTTCACCATGACATTCTGCTGGGAAAATAGTGGCACATAGTGCTGTCTCCCAGTTTGGTAACCCTTTTTGCATCATACTTGCAGGGGCGAATTCAATATGTGGTATATGAGAAACACGTATCTGACTCTTATGAGGCCGTCTCAGGGGTCCCCCAGGGGTCAATGTTGAGCAATTTGAGCTTCTCAGTGCTCATAAATGGCATACTTAGGAAAGGATATAAAATACTCTCAGTATAAATTATTTGTGGATGATTTTAAATTAATAAAATCAATTAGAACACAGGAAGATTGTCGTCTGTTACAGGAGGACATTGACTTTAGTTACGGGCGCACCTGCTAGAGTTTAACCCGGACAAATGTGAGATCCTCAGCTTTACCAACAAGAAAACGCACTTGTCCTTCCCCTTTCCCCTATGTCATTGGTTATGAGTTGATTCAGAGATCCCAGAACAAAAAAAATCTTGGAGTTTTATTCCAAGAGGATCTTAAGTTTGATTTTCATATTGACAACATGGTCAATAAGGCATATCAAACACTCAATTTTGTGGAAGACTTTCAGGAAGTTGACACTATTGTCTTCCTATATAATGTCTTTGTAAGGTCCAGGCTTGAGTACGCATCAGCGATATGTTGTCCTCGTAGGAAAAATCATATTAAAGATTGAAAAAGTCCAGGCTAAATTTGTTCGGGGTCTGTTCTACAAAGAGAACAGTTTCCATTCTAAATATCCCGAAACTATATCCTATGAGGATATCTGCAACAGATACAAAAGTTAATTGCTTTACTGAGAAGGAACATTTTTTTATACATTAAACTTTTAATGAAAGTTTAATGTGTACATGATACAAAAGTTAATTTTAAATTGTTTTATTGAGAAGGAACTTTTTTTTATACATTAAACTTTTAATGAAAGTTTAATGTATACATGATACAAAAGTTAATTTTAAATTGTTTTATTGAGAAGGAACATTTTTTTTATACATTAAACTTTTAATGAAAGTTTAATGTATGCATGATACAAAAGTTAATTTTAAATTGTTTTATTGAGAAGGAACATTTTTTTTATACATTAAACTTTTAATGAAAGTTTAATGTATACATGATACAAAAGTTAATTTTAAATTGTTTTATTGAGAAGGAACATTTTTTTTTATACATTAAACTTTTAATGAAAATACAGCTAAATTTTATACAGCAGCGTTAATATATTCGTATAATTTTAACCGTCCTCAATTTGTTCAGTTTATAATGCTCCGCGCATTTTGAAGTATATGTCAGTAATAAGTACAATGCAAATCGCAGGTTATTTTTTATTCATGTTATTTTCTTTTTTAAGGTCAAAGAAGAACAAGGTCCAACTTTAGAAATAGTTCAAACAATTCAATCTACAACTGTCATTCTTCAGAAAGCTAAAGATTCATATTTTCAAAAATGTGAAGAATTAGATAAATTGAAACGAGAAAGTACTTCTGCTAAAGATATTGAAAAAGCTGAAATGAAAGCGAAGAAAGCACAAGAAGAGTACAACATTATTGTAGATAAATATGCTTTGATCAAAGAAGATTTTGAAAAGAAGATGTCAGTCTCGTGTAAAGTAAGTGAAGCCCTTGAATATAAAGATTCACCTTCCTGCCCTTTGAATATAGAGATTCATTTTGAAACCTTCCTTCGTTGTCTGCAGCCGTATGCATCCAATTTTGTTTGTTTTAATAGACTTTTGTTCCTTTAAAAAAGTCCCCCATTTTTTGTGTTTTTTACAGAAACAACGATTTTGAACTTTCATTTTTTGTTACTTTTTCTGTTTTCAGTATTTTCAACAAGTAGAAGAGGCTCACCTAAGACAAATGAAAGACTTCCTAAACACATATACCGAAGTTATTGAAAATAATCACGATATGATTGGTCAGGTACGTTCAAATCTAACAATCACTTTCAATATTTTAAACAAACTTACATCTCCTACAACACATGGAATAAGCAAGTTTCCATTTCCAGTTTTTATATTCAAAAGTTATTTGAAAAGTCTAAGATTTTATTAAACGCTTAGTGCACCAAGGCCAAAAATATGAAATACAAATTTGAGTTTTTTAAAGTTACCTGGAAAGTGAGCCCCATATTTGAACCCTTTCTCGGAATGAACAACCAGATTTCTTACGTTATACCTATAGTTTGAAATAAGAGATTTGAGACAGTATATTCGCTGAAAAATGTTTGTAGTATTGAAGATTAACAGCGGCAATGTGTCCTTTCCTGCCTATATTATTTGTAAACAAAGCATATTTCTCCCATGTCTCAACTCTCGTAATTCAAACTATATGCTTAAAATTATGTATCATTGTAAATTTCATTTGTTTTCAGATTTATTTAGAATTGAAGAGACAATGCGTAGAACTCTCAATCGATAAACTTTTGGAACAATTTGTCCTGAAAAAGTACACAGGCTTAGAAAAACCATGTAAGACATTTTGATTACTATTTTTTATATTTATTTTAGAATAGGTACTTATATCCAATTCTTATAGATGTTTGTCCGATGAACTGTGGACGTTGACTTCACTTAATTAATAGGCCGACATGAGGCTGCGGGTTATTCTAAGTACAGTCGTGTTGTTAGATCTCGCGGTGCTCTCTCTCATACTTAAATACTCGTACTTTGGTCAAACGCGGTTTGAGCAAAGTTCCTAGTACAAAGTAAAAAAAAAAAAAAAAATTCTTGAGATTGGTGTTCATATTATCATCGGGGCAAGGTCGTTTGAATATAATCGAACCATTCGGTTCATGGATTATTGTACATTTCAGCGAGCCATGTCCAAATCCCGTTTTTTCTTTTTTTGTGACCCTAATATTTTTAGATAAACTAAAAACTGTGCGTCCCTTCTATAATCACTAATATCTCGTTTTTTTTCAGTTTTAACAGAAGATATATTCCCAAATTCTCCCTTATTCAACTTGAATCCCACAGAATCTCCTGAAATTAAACCAAATTTATCTGCAAGCAACGGTGATAGTATAAAACCTACGAAGCGAGAAGGTAATGCGGGGGCGGGTTTGAATACCAAACAGTCCCGTCGAACAACTTCCTTACTCAATTTGTTCATCTCCACATCCCAGGGTAGGTTCATCTGTAGATATTTTCTTTACTCACTATCTTTATCATCAACTGTAAACATATTGTCTTTGAAGAAACATAGTAACCGACAAGAAATCTTATTTTTTCTACATGTTGCTAGATTTATCTCAAAATAGATAATTATGCTCAAATATTTCGCCGGTGGAACTACAAAGAAGCGTGAATGATTTTTAGGATTTTCAGCAGAACAAAATTATAAAAAAATAAAGGAATATAATAATAATATCAGTTTCGCCCGAGTGAAAAACTTCATAATATTTATTTTTACTTTGACATCGTTCTGCTGACAGTTCTACTTAAAAGCAAATGTTTCATGCAACAAAATTGCATCTTTTGTCACATACTCCTATTAGTATTTATTGCGTCGATTTTTTTTACAGTGTTTTTAAATTCAGATGTCAACCTGAACTGTGAGCACTTCAGATTGACTCGGTGGGACTCTACCTGAGCCGATAAACACAGAAAGCAAATCTAAAATTTCGCTACGATTTGTAAGTCATGTTTTTACTATTGTACTTATACTACGGGTTTTCCATGTCCGGTTCACCATCAGGAACTATTCAATGTTTAAACCTTGTGCATCCAAACAATGGCTAGAGTAATCGCTTTATTAAGTTCATTACGAGAAAAATAGTTCGTCTGCATGGACACTACAGAACACCCAATTTAAGGAGACCTCCTAAATAAATTTACACAATTAAGATTTTTTATGATTCAAAATTGCAGTGATTGGCATGTTCCTCGGGGCCCATGGCCTCCTAGAATATAAATATGTATGATGACAATTAAAAACTTGAGCTCGCCAGACAAAAATGTATACAGAGCTGAAGTCTCATACATCTGGCTACTATCGGACACAATGATGCTACCTAATAATGATGAGAATTATGCTTTATTTAAATGAATTTCACCACCTTTATCATTACTGGGTGTTCTGAATTTTGCAGTAAAAAACTATATGAACTCGATATTGTTACTTATAATTTACGTAGAAATTATCGATATACAGCGTGTCCCAGAATGACCGGTCACCCCCCAACTTAACTTTTGAACGGCTTAGAATTTTTGAATTCTAAGCCGTTCAAACCAGACCGGTCATTCTGGGACACGCTGTATTTCTTGGTTGGTTGATTTCAGAAGAAAATATTTATTAACACAGGTAACATTGTTTCTTCATTGACAAATTAAAAAAATAACACTAGAATTTTAACATTGCAAATAATTTATTAGTATGGGAACGTAAAGCTTGGTAAGAAAAATTGAATGATTATACATACAAGGTCATGTACTAAAGACACGTTGGTGAATCCTAAACTAGAAAAATATTCAAGCCAGAGGTTTCTTGGTTCACATTAAGACGGACCTATTAAAAAGATAAGTGTCCTTTGCACGTTTCTCTGGGCAACCCTACTCCAATCTGAACGATTGGAATTTAGCCCAACTACCTCATATTGACAGGGACGTAAGTAGGCTAGTCAGCACCGGGAGAAACCACACATTTTGGCACCCCCTCAAAACACGGGCTATGTCCATTTTAGCGTCCCCCCAAACCTCGCGCCCGGGGCAGCCGCCCCGTTTGCTCCCTCTAGTTACGTCCCTCCATATTGAAAGTTCATTTTTTGTAAATTTGAAGAAATTTGGCACGTTACACATACAGCATATCAGAATAGGCCGGCAATGACTAAATATCTTGCGAACAGCAAAAAATAAGAAGCTGAAATTTTGAGAGCATTTTTATATCCTAGGAACATTTGAAATTTCAGCTTTTTAATTCATGTCTTCCAGAATTTTTCAAAGATCCTGTTTAAATAATAATAGACCTTATTTACACTGCCCGAATAGGACTGAAAGGTCCCAAATAATTTCTTGGGCGTCTTTATTGTGTGGTAAACATTACAAAATCATTAGGATGGAATTCCATGGGTCGACGCGGGTTTGAATCCATTTAATTTTCTTACATATATTTCAATTCACCCTGATTTTTTAATAGAACACATTTGGGTTATTTCATAATTATTATCTCGAGATTTTATCAATCATGTATCTACTTAAAGCTTCCAAAATTTTCAACCAGTTTGTCTTTCACCAAAGTCCTTGTATTGTGATTATAATAATAAAAAAATATTTTCTAATAGAGATATTTCAATTGAGTATTTAGTAACAAGAAGAATATATTAATAAAGGCATGAAGAAGTAGACATTTATCATATATTACAGATGTTCAAATTTTTATTTTGAAACCAACTACCATTTACCTCATATTTTTATAGGGTGGATAAGTGCGTTCCTCCAAACCACATGATCTATGCGTCAATAAAATGGTGGGGGTATATTCCCTGAGAAATTGTGCAAAAATGTTTTCCAACGGAAGGACACGTCCCCATTAGTAGGTGGTACTAATCTCATTTAAATATAAATTATCGCTCAGAAATAATTGCAAAAAAATCAGGAAAAATCCTAAGTTTGGGGACGTGTTCCTCCGATGGAAAACGTTTTATTAGAATACCCCCCCCCCNCCCCCCCCCCCCCGTATTTGACCCATATAACATGTGGTTTCATGGAACGCACTTTTTACACCCTGTATATTTAATATTATTCTGTAAAACAGATCATTCTAACATATTCTTGTGAAAATTAGAACAAAGTTTGAAAAATGCAGATTGAAGTTTGAAACATCTGTAACTCAATTCATTTTATTTTTTTCAATTGTTCGGATTAATTGGTGTAATCGTCTAATTTTCATGTTTGGGGTGTATTTATTCTATTTGAAGGTTTCATTTTTTTTTCAAGCGTAAAATAACTTTTTACCCTATAATACTTTACAGTGTTCAGTTATTTATTGTTTGTGATTTCCCGATAACAGATTATTATTATCTCAAAACGACTAGAAAGAATTTAATGGCATCAAACTCGAACCTTTTTCGACACATTCAGAAGTGTTCGCCGGTAATATACTATTGAACTTAAAAATTTCAGTATCTATGCCACTTTTGTCACATTCTTCTATTCTTTTTATTCTGGTGAGAATATTTTTCAGATGTTGTCAATATTCCATAAAATCTCTTACTCAAAGAGATAGTATATTTATTTCTAACAGTAAAATTTCTAAAATATATTTTCATAGACAAGAGAGTCATTTGATACATTTTTGAACCGAACTCCAAGCAGTCAATTTACTGTCAACTTTTTTTACTGTTTATAGTTTTATATTGAATTTACAATTGCGAATTGGGTTTAGTAATATTTTATTAGAAAAAAGATAGTTTAAAAACTGGTACACAAAATTACCAAATCATTAATGAGTAAAACCTCTGTCGTTATTGGAATTTCTATGTTAAATTTAATAGTAGGTTAGGGTTTTCGTTTTTTGGGTTTTAAAGATTTTTCATAAAAGGCAATGGCAATGATGAGAAAAAAGGTTGGAATATCTACTGTTAGCATCCCCCAGCCAAAATTTATGTTTTTTAATGTTGGCTGTATTTTTAAACAAAATATTTATTTACAATTTCAGAATTTTGATTTGTAAATAATATAAAAAATCAGCCGGATACAAAAAGACTTACAATTTAACATGCATACCTACTCTCTAATAATAATAATAATGAATTTATTTTTTATAACCCTCGACACTACAGAGCATTACATCCGAAATAAATTTAAGTCTAATCATCTGCATAGGTCTCTTGATCATTAGTTATTGATCAATGATAACTCTTGTATCAATGCAAATCTTAATTTTTCTTGTATATGAGATCAGTTGTTCCTAATTATGTTGCAGGCAACAAAGAAGTGGTTCTAAGTCCTCAAGGTTTCAGTGGGGTCGGGACAGGTATGCCTACCTCTGCCCCATCTAGTCCTAATACTGCTTGTTCCAACACTCCCATGGTAGCTCCTGTAATCACCCTTTCTCGCAACCCTCTACGCAATTCAAAATGTAAAGTTTATTTTGCATTTTCTAATGCATAATCTGGTATTGCTATGTTGTGTTTGGTTTGAATAATGATTTTCTAATATATTTTATAAGTAAAATTACTGCTCGTTTTAAAAACAATTTAATTTTTGCACATTGATCAGCATTTTTCTTCTATTTAAGCAATTCTTCTTTGTTTGATCCTATTATTTTTCACTCTAGTATTATGAATGTTTTCATTTACGTAATGAATAAAATAATAATGATTCCCTCTTGATTATTAATCACCCTACCTATAATAAATGATTGACCTTAGTCAAATTTCGATCCAAATTTTTGAGAAAACTTTCTCCTTTTAAAACAAATCAATCTTTTTACTTTCTCGTTTAGCTAGAAGAAACTTATTGCATTGCAATCGCGCACATTTTTTTTTCTTCTGTTACAATCAGTATTAGTTGATCAAATCAAATGCAGTTTTGTTATGTATGTTTTATGTGATGATATTATAATCACCGAGCAGACTATTTCTAGAAAAAGAAAACAAATCTTCAGGAATTTTATTGCTTTATATTCTATCAGTCCGTTTATAATACATTTTTTTAAAAAAAAAAACGAGACTGGCTAATGTGTTCTTACTACATGTTTTCATTTATCGTCTCTAGTTTCAATGTAAAACAAAGTAGATTGTAATTGGACGGTCGTTGCGTGAATAATAAAATCAATAACATCCACCTAATACACAGCATAAAAAAAATGCTGGCCGCCCCCAAAACAAACGTATAGTGTGAAAAAACTGCGAGGGCCAACACCATTCAATTTTTTGTTTTGGTTTCAATGCTGATTAATTTATAATTGAAGTATACATTTTTTATAGTTTCAAATATTTGTGACAAATATCTTTTTTTATACTTCAATGGAATGTTTGCATGAAAGTAGGTGGGAAAATGAACTCATTAATTAGGAGGGTTCAATGAGTCCTTAGGAAAAGAGAGAAAAACAAATTATTTTTTGTAGATTTTGTTTAATATTTCAACATAATCTCCATTGAGTGTAAACACATGTCCCACCGTTTCTCCAACTTTTTAAGAAAATGAAGGATTTTGGAGAGTATTCATTGGCATTTATTGGAGCGTTAAGATTCTTTTTCTGCTCGAATCGTTTCCCGTCGAACCATTTTTGAATTTTGGGAATGAAAATAGTCCCTGCAGGCCAAATCTATTGAATAGGGTAAATAACCATTAGTTCAATTCCTTCATTTTCGGCATGAAATCTGTGAACCCCTGCATTTTCTTGATGGCATTTTTTTGTTGATAGTTTTGATTTTTTTTTTTTTAAAAAAAAATCAAAATACCAATGCGTGATGGATATCGGTGAATATTTAATAATAGTCTAGTGACAATATCTGTTTTTAGTTAGATGACACTAACTAAAAACAAATAGTAACAGCCCCATTGATTGGATTTTTTTGAGATTTATTGAACAACCCTCGTCTCTTGGAGAAGTTAACATAACACAAGTAAAATTTGTTTGTAATTAGGCCTCTAAAATAACTTTGCATGTGCATGTAGCTGTATTGTTTACTCATTTTCGGTTGGTAGTTGTTCAGTTGTCCTATTCCTACATTCACTCATCATATTTTTTTATGTTTCCATTTCTTTGTGACGGGACTGTTTTTTTCATCAAATTAATATTGTGTATTTTTTAATTTATTTAGAGTATGCAAGTGATATCATGGCACAGTAATATCTGGTGACTTGGGTCATATGATCACACCATCATGCTCGTGTAGTAAACATAGTAACAATGCCCAGAACCATTGCCGAGTAAAACTGCATTTTGGAAAGTCTCGAGAGCATAATTAGAAAAGCTGTCAATTTTTAGATTGATCCTGTCGCGAATTAATAGAGTTCAATCCGTTTTCTTTTAATTCTACACTCCTACTCTTAGTATTATTACGCGGCGACAACCACATTTCTACCAATATCATAAATGCGAAAGAACTATGCTACGTTTTCATTGCTTTCTTTCTGTAAGCACTAACTGGACCAGTAAAAATTGCATGTGAAATTTGAAAAAAAAAAGGGTCGAACCAAACATTCCCTAGACCGAGATTTTACGTTAAACCTGAGATAAATAAATTTGCATTAATTTATTTTTGATTTACTAGAATTGTCGATCTTGGGTTCGGCGCCTGTTTTACTGGAAACGGTTGTCCAAAAAAAATCCATATTTAAAAGAATATATTTTTCTCATTTAATTTTTAGCAGTCAAATTTTTATTATTTGTAGCCTTAATTATTTATAACGGAATGTGGTCTATGGTCCATAAGTACAACTATGGTTTATTGTTTTTTCAATAACGTTGGGATCGTCATGGACGGGCGGCCCCTCAAAATTTGATATTTTGATATCTCCTCAGAAATGAAGCTTGTGTCGTAGTTTGTTTCGTAGATGCGCTCAGAATGTGTTCGTTAAATGTTCCCCTTCCCAAATGTTTTGTATCATGTTCTAATGTAAACCATACCAGATATGAAATTGATCTAATTTCCGTAAGTTTAGGTTGAAATCTAGAAAATTAAACTTGAAATTTTCCTTGCTATTGCGGATAAGAATATGAGTTTCTACCGAGCGTAAGTTAATGAGACCAAATAGTGATATGGAGTAACGTGAGCTAACTTAGAAACAGGATGGAAACAATTATTTTTTACTCGTTGTGTTAAAATGTTGGTACGCTGGATTTCCTATTAGCACCGTTATTGTATGCCTGTAGAAAACATATTTGACTGCACATTATTTTTTGGTTGACGCATGTTGAACGATCTCTCTGGCAAACAGGCTAAAGTTGATTTAATTTTTGAGTCATCAGAAACAGCCCATGTTCCATACTTTGAACTCAGATAACATTTGATCGATTGAACTTTTTACCCTCTTTTGGAACGAGGCGAAGATTATTTTATTTTAAATCTGAAATGTCTCTCATGATTCTTGATGATTCAGACATCGGACCCGATCAATTTCAATTAAATTTTAAAATTTGAGACAGTCAACTAACTTTATGTTTTTAATTTTATTTTCCTTTCTAGGGTTTCTACGAAGTCGTCGAGAAAAAAAGAAAGAAAAAAAGGCTAAGAAAAAGAGAGAAGGTTCAGAAAGCACTGGCAAAGAAGAAAGGTGAGACAATATACCCAGTATGAAAGTTAACACTAAGCCAAGGATTTACTACGTTGAATAAATCAGTTCCCGATCACTGAAGTTTAGCAATGTTGGGCATGGTGCATGTATTTGGAAGGGAATCCGCACTATTTTAATTATCAACAAAATAAATTATTCCTAAAAAATACGTGTTTTCTTCTTTCAAAAATTCAATCAGGTGCGGAGATATTTTGGGTGTGCATGAGTTCTGGGACACCTTGTATACACATGTCCTTCATCAATATGAAACAATAAAAAAGAACATTTTCTTGTAGTTTTTTTTATTTTCATTGAGTTTTATTGGACTGAGACTGTCTGAAACAGAACCTTCTCTTATAACATATCTGTAACTATTCAAAATGTTTTATAAATTTTACTATTACCTATCTTAAATTGTCACTTTCAGAGACGAGAAAGAGCCAAGTAAATCTGAAACTCCCACTCCAGAGGTAGACGAGGAAGGCTATTGTATTCGACCAAAAGAGGAAATGTGGGATGCTGAAAAATTCTATTCCACATCGGACTCTGATTCAGGTAATAAGAAACAGAAAAAGAAATAATTATGTGTTGGAGCAACTAATATCAAGCAAAACTGTCTCTAGCGAAAACCAAGAAGAAGAACGACTGTGGTATATTAACACGAGCCAAAATTCCTATGTAAAATCAATATTTTCAAAATGATTTTTGAATATTTTTGAAAGCATTTTTTTTACATGAACTTGTTCAAATTGGCAAATAGAATACGATTAGCTTTTGTATTAATTTGCAACGCAAATTTTGTTGTTGTTGCGATTTTTGTATGCTATTTAGAAAATAATAATTGTCTATCTAAAACGGTAAGAGATATCGAAAATTGATGGGAATGCCCCTCCCCCTCCCAAAAAATATAGACTGAGACCCCAGAATTATTATCAGAATTCAAAGCTATCAAATCGTTTTCGAGTTACGGCCAATTTTCCCTTTTTTGAATGGGTATCTCTATTTGTTTAGCCAAAACGGTAAGAGATATCAAAAAATTAACGGGCATGGACTCCTTCAAAACTATACACTGAGACCCCAGTAATATTAGCAGAATAATAATAAAAAAAAAATGTTTAGCCGTTTATGGCCGATTCCGATTTTTGTAATGAACTTAGAAAATTCCCCCGTCTTGAATGACCAATAGATGTTAAAAGACGTTAAGACAAATTAAAAAAAAAAAAAAAAAAAAAATCTGATTGTTTAGCTAAAACGCTAAGAAATATCAAAAAATTGATGGGAATGACCCCCCCCCCCCAAACCCCATTGGTTAAGACTCCAGAAATATTATCAGAATTCAAAACCGTCCACCGTTTTCGAATTACGGTTGTTTTTAAATTTTTTTATGGGTATTACTAATTTTTTAGCCAAAACGGTACGAGATATCAAAAAAGTAATGGGCATAGACCCCTAACTATAGACTGAGACCTCAGGAATAATAAAGAATTAAAAAAAAATGTCGGCCCGTTTACGGCCGATTTTTGTATGGAACTGAGAAAATTTCTATTTGTTTAGCTAGAACAGCAAGGTATATCGAAAAATTAATGGGCATATACCCTCCCATAAAAAAACCATAAGACCCCAGAAATTTTCTGATTTTTGTATGGGGATCACTAATTGAATTGTTTATCCAAAACGGAGGGTTATCAAAATTGATGGGAATAGACCGCCCCCCCCCAAAAAAAAAATAGAATGAGATCCCAGAAATATTATCAGCCTACATAAAATAGCGAGTAGAATTAGTACTGCTTCTCATACCCCCCC
>CM022885.1:13224443-13264439 GCA_012654025.1 Pachypsylla venusta
TTTTTTTTTTTTTTTTTTTTTTTTTTTTTTTTTTTTTTTTTTTTTTTTTTTTTTTTGCAGTGAAGTTGATTGTAAACTATTAGTAGAGATAATTATTATTGTTGTAGCGTTGTAATACTATCCTGATTTGTAGATAATGGTAGAATAGGTTACTCTGTATAAACAGGATGTCCCAAAAGTATTGAACCTATTTGTTTTCTCTTTCATTTTTTCAGATGACAATGAATTTCATTCTTTGATATTTGTGATCTCAACAATCGTAGAGTATATATAGACAAATCATTTCACACTACAATCCTCGGGGGTGGGGAATAATTGTGACAATGTTTGGCAAATAATCGTTTGGTTGATTTTAGAGAGAAAATCATCCTTATCGCGGGCAAGTTAAAAGACAATTGAAATAAAAAGATTATATTTAGAGATGGTATTTAGGATGTTTGCAGTCATTATGAAATATAAATTTCTATAAAAAATTTTTTGAATCGACTGCAGAAAATATTGTTGAGTCACGAGCGCTGTCGTAACAGACGAAAGCGCTCATGACTCAACAATATTTTCTGCAGTCGATACAAAAATTTTTTTATAGAAATTTATAAAAAGATTATCTTAACAGCAAAGTTTGAAGCAAATCTTGAAGATGTTTCTATATAAAATGCAATTACTACATCATCTATTAACCTATTAGAATGTTTTTTTTAATCTAGCCCTCCCAATGGGACTAATTCTGTCAAAAATTATAATAAACGATTTTTTGCAAAACATCGTCACAATTTATTCTTTGTCCTTATGCATAACTCCGTCCTTATGCATATAGTGTTCCATGATTTGTTTATATAAAAGCTACATGGAACTGTTAAGGTATGCGTTCCAGGTTGTTCTAGTGCGTAGAACCGACCATTGTGAGACTGACGGAAGTCAGACTTTACCAGTCGACATAAGATCCTATATTTTGCTGTTGTTGTTAACGTTCTCAACGACTCTCACTGTCTCTCCAGGCCAATAAAGGCGGCCTCTCCAACAGGATCTGTCCATAATGCTGACGGCTTTAGATTAGTTGGGTTTGATGGATAGTTGCTGGCTGCTCATGACGTAAATCATGAGCAGCCAGCATACATAGACGACAACGATCAGATACTTCAGTGTTTAGCCAGGATCTATATACAAACTCTTTGAGGAAGTATCTGGAGCAGCACGCCTGGGTCCAATGGAGGAAAAACACAGTGAGTTGTCGGAACGGTGTTGATGGTCTTTGGCCGTGCCCGAGGGCACGGGTAGCCCCGGTACGAAGAACCAACCATCTTGGGGGCCCTATATATATATATATATATTTTTTTTTGTATTTATGTTTCAGAGACAACAACTGTGATAAGAATATTGATAGTATCAACTTTGACTTTAATATGAGTGCCTTGACTAGTTTGCTCAGAAAACAATGTGAACAAAATCCTAATGCTTCCTACTTCAATGTGGACATTTTAAAGTATCAAGTAAGTGCAATAGGGTACGCTTAGACTTTTTTGCAATTAACAGTAAATATCTTCCTTTGATATTGAAGACAGTTTTTGTAATATGAAACCAAGCACGTATGATTTTCTTTTTCAATCCCCTTTTTAATTTACGAGTATAACAAGGATTGAATATAAAATTCAGAGGAATAATGTCCAATTGAAATAGTTACTTCAATTTTTTATTCATCCTTACTTGGAAAAAAATATTCGAGAAAATGGTAAAATGGTGCCGATAGCGTACAGTAGTAGTTCGGGAAAAAATATTTCTCAATTTTTTTTTAATAATCAATCAATTAATTTATTCCAGATCAAAGCCAGTCCTGGTGCAGAGTCTTGTCCGTTTCAACTGGTTTCACACTGGAAGTGCGAGTCAACTCATACAGATTTAAAAGTTGATTACAAGTACAACAGTCACGCTATGGCCTCCCCTTCTCCTCTTCTTAACGTTATCTTAGCAGTTCCAATTGATGGTGATGTACGGAGTGTTCAATCTAAGCCTTCCGTACAATGGTAAGAACATTATCATAGGGAGACGATTGCTTTAAGGGTAAAAAGAATCCCTCACAAAAGGAAGAAACTTGAGAAACGAATTGCGGGCCCTGTCGTTAAAACGTTCCTAAAACCCAAAAGGTCAAATGTAAAATTAGATTTTCGGAGTGCGGCATATCACATCCTTTTTAATCCCCTGATATCCTTAATATTTTTCCCCTTTCTAATCACTTTCAAAAAGTGTCGTGCTGAAGCAAGAGTGCTCTCCAGGCATAGCCGTAAAATTGTTTCCTAACCTGTCTAGTTGGGTTAAAATGTGTCAAAAAAGCTAACAAGTAAACATAAAATGTTGAAAACAAAACAAAAGAAAAGAGGTGGCCGGAGGGATATTGCAAATTGCAAGCCGGAAATGGGAAAGATCTCGGGTGTCTGAAAATCCCTCGTTTTCGACCATGCCTGGACCTTTTTTTTAAAACATAATGAAAAATATTACCCTCAAAGTCAACCTAGAGTGACACCCTCCATTGTATGAGAAGTTTTAATTGTCGCATATGCAGTACTAAAAATACATAATAAAATAACTCTCTGTCCATATAAATAAAGAATCATTTGTATATTAGGGCAAAAAAAACTTCCTAGATTTACGGCACTCTTATGATAATGGTTTTATTATGTTTCCTCAAGGATTCCAGAAACTAATCGAGCTATGTGGAAATTTGTAGACTTATCTCAACATTCCGAAAATCATGGGATTGGGTGTGTGAAGGCTAGATTTGAATTGAAAAATGGTCCTGGAACTGCTAGTACAATTGGTGCTCAATTTAATTGCGAGGGCACAACGCTTTCTGGTGCCGAATTCGTATTAAGAGGATCTGGGTATCGTGTGTCATTAGTCAAGCGAAAGTTCATGTCAGGTAAATTTTGTTTTGAATAATAATAAGTAATAAAAAAAAGATTTCAGGGCAATTTTTTTTTTATTGTTAATTCTTCGTATTATCGAAGGCGTAATTTCTTCCAATCCATTTATGAATTACTAACTTTGATACAAAAATAATTTTTGAAATCTATATTTCAGAATGACTACAAACATCCTAAATAAGTTATCTAAATTAGACAATTTAGTAGCTACTTAAGATGTAGGTGGCACCCTGTGGCGGCATTTCAAGAGAGAAAAATAATAATATAATGTAGTGGCTTTAATAATAATATAATGATTTAAGGTAGTGGCTCTAAAGTTGTGACAAAACAATATTATGCGTTAACACAAATATTATACATATTCGAGTTACAGTGATATTTGGTGTACATATCCTGAAGTATTCGATTATTTGATAAACTAAGTTGTGCTGCCCTATAAACACTCTTGGCTATTCCACTTTCTTATTTTATTTTGATAGAAATCAATATCCTAAATACAGGTTTTTTAAGTTAAAGAATGTTTGCCTCTTTATCTTTGACAATTCATATTTAGTACCGCAGTACCCAGACACGCTTGTTTTGTTTGTGCGCTTGGTAGAACTTTCAAGTTTTTGCACAAATAATCAATTTTTAAAATAATTCTTGTCCTATTATTATAACATTTCAGGAAAATACATCTGTGATGGTGATTTTGAAAATAGATCCCTGTATGCACCCGTTCCGTCCCCTTCGCCTTCTGACTTTTCAAATTGACCTTTTATAAAGAAGAAAAGAAAGTGTTCATGCTGTTTGTTATGCTGTTTGAGTTTTAGAAAGGTCTTGAACACAAAATAATGTTTCTAATGTTAAAACGAACACTGTTGAATCTGTTAAAAATTTTCACCCCTAAATCTTCCTGGTACTATCATATTGTATTTAACGCTCTTTTTGTTCATATTAAATATTTTCACTCAGAATTTTATAACAAATACCAATATTAAATTTGATGCCATTTGAAATTACCTTCCCACATTAATAATTTTATTTTCACTAGTATTTTCAAAAATTTACAGATTCAATAGTTTTTAGAGACTCCAATTTATATATGAAACATGGTTCATTAAATGAAAACAAAAATATATTTTTCAATTTTTGTTCTCATTTAAAGATTCAATTATGTGCTATACTTGATTAAAAAAATATGTACCTTGCCAAAACTATTATATTTTCGATTATCACGAGAGTTTTTTAAAACAAATATAATCATAAAGACATAAATAGCTATGTACTTAGGCTTGAACGTTTGTTATAGCAGTGATTGGTCGCTATTTTGAAATAGTATTTTGTTTTAGTTAATGAATATTTGAAAATAATATTAACAGAGAGACTTTTATTTTAGACAACCAAGTTATTTGCTATATTTCAGAAGATATTTAAAATTTTCAGACTTCTCTAAGATTCTGACGTGATTTTTTTATGTTAATTGAAAACTCTTAAATGTTTATTTATAGTTTATTGAATATTCCGAAATGGAACTGCCGAAATAAACCTGTTTTTTTATATATATATATATATATATATAATTTGAATATTCTGAAATGATATGTTAATTATAGATAATATTTGAATATTCCGAAATGAAAATGTATATTTATAGTATTCCAAAATGATAATTTATTCATTTGAATATACTGAAATATTTATAAATAATATTTGAATATTCCGAAATAAAAATATCTATTTTTACCATTTGAATATTTCGTAATTGAAGCGATAATAGAATTCAAGTATAGGCGATTTTTTACATGAAAAAAGAAGGGATCATCCATTCGTTTGAATAAAAAGAGATCCAGAAATATTTTTTTTTATTATTTTGGTCGATTCTGTTTTTTTTTTTTTTTTTTTTTTTTTTTTTTTTTTTTTTTTTTTTTTTTTTNTTTTTTTTTTTTTTTGTAGAAATACCTTGGTTTAATCTATTTTGTTAAAATTGTGATTTTTTTAAACAAAAAGTCCAAATTATCAATTGTGTTATGTTTTATATAATCGCTTTATGTGTGAATACTCGAAAATGGTTTTATGCTTCCAAAGGTAGTGAAACTTTTTTAAATTTATTTTAATTTTTGAGTAATATTATTTGTACTTCAACTGTGGAAGAGGGTGAATCCTGTCTACCTGGGCTTATCGGAGTCGTAATTTCTTGCAACCAACGTATGATCCACTTGTATTGGCGATATAGTGGTAAGATGCTCTGACTGGTTAATAGTAGGGTGTGGGTCAAATCCTTGCCAAATTATTGAATTTTATCCTCATAAATTTGGGAATTAAATAATAAATACTAGTACTAAAAAATCACGGGGTAAAGGAACTTTTTAGTCTTATTCGTGTTAAAATTTAATTTAAATTGAAAGGTATAAATAAGGGCACAAGCTCAATAGTCATCATGAGATTGTGAGAAATCACTTGAAATTTATGTCCTCACAGGTCGAGTCCACCTAAGCAGATGGTGGAAAATAAACATTATTGAAAAAACTCATTGTCTTACGGTACAAGTAAGCCACTAAGTTGATTGAAAGTTACATCTTTATATATTTACACACACCGTAATCAGGCGTACCTCATAAACGTAGATTAATCAACGCCTAATCCGAATAACTAATTGTAGAATTAGACAAAGAATATATTACAAAATCTCTTCAACTGTTTTATAGTCAGCCAAATAATACTAATTAGAACGTATGCTTAAGCGCTCGCCTGGTAAACAGGAGGGCGTGGGTTCGATCCCCAGCAGAGGCAGGATTTTTCCTCGTTAACTGGAGTATTTGATCACATAAAAATAGAGTTCTAAGGGTTAGGTGGTAGAAAATGCCTCAAGCATTAACGCCGCCTAGTGCTAACCTTCCACTCAAGAGTCTATTTAAAAAAATACCTCGTTCTGTAACTACATTAAAAAAGTACAGCAGTCATATCTTTTAAGTATCCTACCTGGGATACTTAATGAATGTCTTGGTCTTGGTGAATCATACATAAGAAGAAATCTGGTAGATTGTGTTGTTTCCCTTTTTTATTGCTTCAAGTGTTATTTTTGTTACATTTATGTTAATATATCTTTATAAAAAAATGTTTACCATTAGTTACAATAAAGTTCTATTATTCGTATCATATAAAAATCTTTTTTTTTTTTAAATCATTTGTAAAAAGAGGAATTAACACTATTCCACATTTTCTATGGAACTCATTTCGAAAATCACGTGATTTAAATTGATACAAAAATGGCATAATTCAGTGTTAGAATGTGGATTAGCACTCTATTGTTAAGTGAGATTTGAATAAAAGGATTAGCACTCTATTGTTAAGTGAGATTTGAATAAAAACAGACAAAAATGTTACATTTGAAAAATAACTACCTTAAAACTTGAAATTTTATAAGGAACGTTTGAAAATTTTCTCTATAGATTCGGTCAAACACATGAACATTTTACCGTCTTATCACGGTGGGTTCGACACTGAACTGATACTTAAATGTAAACAATAACTATGATACAAGAAAACTGCTTGTGTTTTAAATCAGGTTCAACCTTTGCAATAGTAATGATATAGGATCTTTATTCAAAGTGGATACTAGTAATTACCCATTGCGATTTTTGTAAAAGAACATTTTTAAAAATATGACCACCGTTATACTGACACCTTCAATGACAGTGGCGGATTTACACATTTGCCGCCTGTATGCTATTCAAATTTTGCCGCCCCTCGCGACCTTTGCAATTCGATACCTTGTTTACAATCATAATTATTACCTAATAACATTTTTTGTAAATGAAATCGTTCTTTTTGATTTGTGCTTTTTCGTCCTAATTACACCACCTTTTTACCGTAATTAGTATGATTGTGAACTGGGGGATCGATGTGTCAGTTTCTAGATTATTTTTACAAGCCAACGATTTAGTTAGATTAAACAAGAAATTTCTGAGCTAATAAAAGCTCAATCATGAACTAGTATTACCAATAAGGCGGGGTATGTACGCGTTAATCCAAAAAGAGGCAAACATTAGACTTTAATTAAAAGTTCCGTGACACGTACAACAAATACAATTGACATACTATCAAATCTGTTTTCCCTCTAGGCAGGATTTGTTAAAAACGCCAATCGCCAAAATCCGCTAAAAATCGGCATTCCATATACAATACTTTCCTATTTATAGGATAAGGAAAGTGAAAATCATCTAATAAGGGGAAGTTAAAGACGCCTGCGTCCTTGTAGAATTCATATTACGTAAATATATTATGTCTTGAAATGTTTGTGTGCAGGGACGTAACTATGGGGGGAGGGGCAAACAGGGCACGGTAGCTACTCCGGGGACGAGCTTTTGGAGGCGCCAGAACAAGCGTAGCCCGTTTTGGCGCACTTTTATTCAAGTTTAAGAAATTAGTTAAATAAATGAAGTTCCACTTCTTCTGTAGACAGTAGTACATACGCATTACTGCCGCCTTGCTCTCACATTACGGTCAACAGTCAATGATGCGAAATAAAGAATTAAGAGATGAATAGGATCGTTCATTTTGAGGATTTGTTCTTACAGATCAAGTTCACTGGAGTGAACTGTTCTACCCTACTTATAAGTTATAAGTTCATCGTTCTTCTTCAAAGTTCAGTTCAGGTTTCACTCCTTTTTTATTTGTGACTTTCTTTTAACTCGGTTTTATAAAATCTTTCAAACTTTGAGTTCAGAATTTAGGTTAAAAAGATGAGAGAAAAAATGATAATAAATCTGACTTACATTAATAATCATATCACCGAGGTACAACTGTTTAAACGTGATAAGAGCATACACATAGATCACATATTACCTACACGTAACGGGTTGTTAAGCTGTGTAGAACGTGTTGGGAGTAGTATTGGGTTAGGTTGCAAAAAAAAAAATGCGTGTTGAAGTCTGCTACCCAGCCTAACCTTGCGCAGACTTCAACACGCATTATATTTTTTTGGAACCTAACCCAATACTAATCCCAACACGTCCTACCCAACAAACATGGTTTTCAATTCTATTAAATTATAGATAAAAACCTATTCGCAGACCTACCGAATGTACATAAAAAAATTCATTAAAATCGGTTAAGCCGTTTTGGAGGAGTATGGTAACAAACACTGTGACACGAGAATTTTATATACTAGAGATAAAAGTAACTCTGAGCTTCTAGGGTTCCGAGTTTTTTTCCTGACCTAGGGAAATCCCAACCTACCAATCTAGTTGATATCATGATATCAAATTACTCGGAATTTGGTATCAAATTTGAGTAATATCAAATTACTCGGAATTTGATATTTTGATTACTGATTAAATCAAATATTCAATCAATCCTCATGACCATCAGATTATAACCAGTAGTTCCGTTAACTATAGATCTCACTCAATTCCCCGGTTGGCCCATGATCTGTTAATTCTATGAATATGAAGGATGTCCATACCAAATTTAATCAAAATCGTATAAGTAAGGCGTATGAGAGTTATCGTGAAAATGTCAAACAAAATAAAACTATTCGTGTTAAAACAAGACCTCATTTAAGGATTTTAAGAGCTAGGTGCGTCTATCCCATTATTTCGATAGACTCACTTTTAAGGGTATTTGGAATTGCAGATGCCGATAGGGGAAAGATTTAGTAATGTTTTGACCTCAGAACGTTTCCCCCGTTTTCGTCTTCTGGATGCGACTACGCACGACTGATCCAAATAAATATAGTTTAATGGAACCCCATCAACTGAGAACGTTACACAGGGTGTCCCAAAAGTCCGAGACCGCCTGAATATCTTTTGAACAGCTTTATGTGGAGTTTTGAAATTTTGCATGGAGTTTTAAAAATATACCCCAAATTAAACCACCTGATGGTGTGACCAATTTTTCAGGGGCGGGTCCCATGTGGCCCCCATAGGGCCTAACTTTTGTTTTTTAAATACGAACCCCATCTTGTAATACATTTTCAGAAAGGCCATAAATTAAAAGTACTTCGCAAAAAAATTTACATGTCTAGCGTGTTTGTTTCCAAAATGGCGGCCATTTGAAATTTCCAAGACATGACTTCCAAGAGTGTCTAAAGCTAGGCGAATTTTTTGCAATGGTATATTGAATGATTGCATAGGTCACGAATGTTGAGGAACCTGCTTTTTAGACATAATTCGCCTAGTTTTAGACACTTCGCCTAGTTTTAGACAAGTCATATCTTGGAAATTTTAAATGGCCGCAATTTGGAAATCAAACACGCAAACACGTGTAAATTTTTCCAAGACTTCCAACTTCCAAGAGTGTCTAAAACTAGGCGAATTATTTCTAAAAGTAGGCGAATTATGTCTAAAAAGCAGGTTCCTCGACATTGGTGTCCTATGCGATCATTCAATATCCCATTGCAAAAAATTCGCCTAGTTTTAGACACTCTTGGAAGTCATATCTTGGAAATTTCTAATGGCCGCCATTTTGAAACCAAACGCGCTAGACGTGTAAATTTTTTTACAAAGTACTTCTAATTCTATTGTCTTTCTGAAAATGTATCACAAGATGGGGGATCGCATTTAAAAAACAAAAGTTGGACCCCCTGGGGGCCACATGGGACCCGCCCCAGAAAAATTGGTCACACCATCAGGCGGTTTAATTTGGGGTATAATACCATGCAAAATTTCATAGCTCCACATAAAGCTGTTCAAAAGATATTCAGGCGGTCTCGGAATTTTTGGGACACCCTGTATGTTATACGCTTACAGTGGACGAGGTTCCATTTAACTCCATTCATTTGGATCAGTCACTCGTACATAGTACCTTGAGCTTGTAGTCGCTTGCAAAGGATGACCACCCTCAGGGCTCATTTTTTAATCACAAAAAAAAGAAACAGAAATTGGTTGCAGAACATACTCATTATTAGTGTGTTTTGTTATTTTGTAATGATTGTTTTAGGGGGCGCCAAAATGAGTGGTTGCCCGGGTGCTGACTGGTCTAGTTACGTCCCAAAAAAAAAAAAACTGGTCTAGTTACGTCCCTTTTTGGGACGTAACTAGACCAGTCAGCACCCGGGGCAAATACTATTAGGTATATAAATATGAATCATTTTCATTCCTATAATATCTATTACTTATACATCTGGCTACCATCGGACTTGATGATGCCGAGTGAATGCATAAAAAAAAAAAAAAATATGCCGCCCCTAAAATCTGCCGCTCTAGGATCCAGCCTACTCAACCTATTGGTAAATCCAACACTGCTCAATGACATCGATAAATTTAATTACATATAAGAGTCACTTGAATTTTCAATTCGGCAATAAGGAGTCCATTCTGTAATTTTGCTTTCGATATTAATCTTCAGTAAAGGAAAAAGTAAGATGATCGATTGTGAGCTAAAGCTAGGTCAATTTTGCACACAGATTTATTATTTTACTGATTTTGAATCTAGCTATTACAAACAAAAATCTTAGTCAGAACCTTATATGTGCAACCGACAATGACGAAAAGTTTCGGCGCACATTTAGACCCGAAATGGACCTTTATACCAAATTTCATTAAAGTTGGTTAACGCTAAGTGGCAATAGTTCCATTTACGGCGTAAGGGCGGCGGGTGAACGGTTTTCGTTGATTTTTTAATTATACGTACCTTGAGACGTAAACTATCAAATTTTGAGGGAGTATTTTTTTCGTGGTTGATTAGAAAAGTTCATTATTGAAAATAATAAACCAAAAGATAAATAAAAACAAAATTCAATGCGATTTTAATAGAATATAATATTAAATTATTTTTGTGAAAATATTGAAATAGATAGAAATTCTATTCATGTTATTTTGTACCAATCATCATGAAAAATATTTTGCTATCAATTAGTAGAGTCATCCAATATAATTAGGCTGTAAGGCTCATCAGTTTAATTAAGAAACTGTCCTTTAAGAGAAATATAATTTCGTAATGGAAAGTTAAACTACGCACTATAAACTTATTGTTTTCGTATTGATTATGGGGAGCCCATAATCTCTCTATTGTAAATTGTAATATTCCCCGAAACACTTCAGTGAGTTCCATATTATTACCTAACCCAGTATTTATTAGGAATACATAAATTGGTTCGACAGAGCAATTAGCGAAACTGGTCATTAACGTGGTTTGTTTAAATTAAAAATGTAAAACAGGACCAGAGTTCGATTAATAACTCAAGTGATGATTTTCCAATGTTTTGCATTGAAGACTGTCACTCTATAATCTTTGATCAGCCATTACTTTTTAATAATAATAAAAAATGAGATTTCTGGCCTGATTCTCCATTAAATATTTCTTTCTGGAAATGAGCTTTCAATTTTAGCAAGTCAAATATATTTTGTAGTTAGAGAATGCCAACACAGATGACGGCACATAGTTTGCAGAGTGGGTATAACATATACTGATGGATACAGTCATAAAAATTTCATTCAATTATTGTAACTCCTAACAAAAATTAAAACTTTAGTGTTGGAATGCAGACAAATGATCTTTTCAAAAGAAAAACGGACATGTACTTACAAAGATTAAATTAATGATTGAAATTCTACACGTAATCCCTTATTATTTGAATTCCAATCAGCAAGAGGCAAAGTTTACAAATAATTTCTGTTAGAACCATACTTTGCAGGACAAGACCCGTGTCCTTGTTTGACAGTTTCTTATTAGTATTATTTGAATCTTCTGATTTTGCTCGAGCTCATATTATTATTATTGGAGTACTCTATTTCAATAAAATGAGGACACTGCCGTACAAGACATGATATTATTGACTTTCAAACTCTTAGTAAATGTTAGACTCAAAATCACAATACATTTTTATCAATCTCAAACTAGATCTTGATTCACATGTCAGACATTTAAGAAATTTTAAATACTTGACCCAATCACCGACTAGATCTAGATCGCACGTCAGATACTTGACTCAGTATCATACTAGTTCTTGATTCACATGTCAGATATTTAAGAAAGTTTAAATATTTGACTCAATCTCAAAATATTTCTTGATTCACATGTCAGATATTTAAGAAAGTTTAAATATTTGACTCAATCTCAGTCTGGATCTTGATTCACATGACAGATATTTAAGTAAGAAAGTTTAAATATTTGACTCAATCTCAGTCTCGATCTTGATTCATTTGTCAGATAAAATATGTAAAAATGTTGAAATTATCTGTCTTGGGTTACCTGAGCCAGAGATGTCAATTACAGTGAATATAAAAAGTAAATAATCAAAATCATTAAAAATATCATATTTTGTGCAACAGTGTCATCCAATTTATTTACAGTACAGTGCGTCCACGAAATTATGAATGACTGCAATTTATAATAATAACAACAGCAGCATCAAGAACAAGCCTCATTGACACTGAGCAAACAACAAATGTTGTGTCCTAATTTAGCCTCCTCGATATCGCGAAAGCTAATATAGAGGTTTTGCTTACAAGAAATATCCGAATACAATAGAAATAGAGTTTTTTTTTTATCATATGAATTTTAAAAAATGCCCAGAAATTCTGTATTCACTAAAAAAAATATCAAAAATTCTTGATGGGTGACAATATGCATATTAAACTTATTTCGAACTATCGGACGGAAATTCTACCACTCAAATAAAAAGAGCTCTTTTTTGACTATTTTCAGTTTAAAGTGGAGAGAAGCCTATTATTTTATCGAATATCCATCTATCGCAGTAACTCATACATTTCGGAACACCCTGCATTTATTATATCTACCTAACTTTGTACATCCAGTCTATCGCTTGTATACAAAGAAACGTTTTTATTATTTTTAATAATATCATCGGATAATTTGATACACAATTCAAATTTACAAAAACTGAAAGAATTCTAATTGTTTAATTATTTTCCCTTTCCCCCTACTATTCTCTTCTGTTGGAGAATCCCGATTTTCTGATCTTCAGCAATAAATTAAGTATCATAGAGAGTTTATTTTTATTTAGTAAAAAAATTATCTATTATAATTTTTAAAAAATAAAATAAAATTACGATCATTTTAAATATTTAATTTAAAAAATAACATCATATTCCAACAAAAAGCTAGGAGATTAGTCCACATTGTCAAACCCCAATTGTTCCCGACCAGAAACTAAAGATGATGCTAAGTACGCTGAATGAATAATGAAAGCTTTATTTTTAATTTTTGAGCAAAGGACATAAAATTTAGAAATTAATCAGTGCAGTGAGTCGTCAAGAAAAATGTTTCTCAGTTAATTATATAGAATCCGCACACCATAATATGATCTCAGGGGTGTCTTTTACTTTAAATATTTTATTTACCCCCCTCCCCCCCAAATAGGCTGTTCTTTTACATTTCAGTCTAATTGAAGGAGGTTTGTGTATATTAATTCGAGTTGCTAAGCTCTAAGATGGTAAATCATTACAGACAAGCAATGAGATTCTGAAATTGACTTTGATTTCAAAATCTTGAAAACTGAAATATTCTTAGCTATTACAAAATTGGTTATTGACAAGGATATGTATGTGTACAAAAGTTGTATTTTAGAATGGCAATAATTTTCAATTTCACATTCAATCGAAGGCTTCCAGTGCGAATTAACTAGATATACTCGTATTACACTATATCTACAAAATACAATACAAAACAATTATGATGTAACGGACTGTTTTTATTTTTTTAAAGAAAGGTCTTACTGAAAATGAATTTCTCAAAATGTTCCAAAGATTAATAGTGATCCAATGATAAAAACGCTTTAAGCAAAATATCTAATGTCCGATGTTAGTTTTAAAAATATAATTGTATAATTTAAATAAGAAATTCGGTGAGCTTTCAATTTCGTTATCATCGCGCGTCGTATTTGTTGTTTGTTGACTCCTTCGCAGATAGAGATGACAAAAACGAATCGACATAATCATTAAAAAAAATTCACTGATTTTTGAAAAAATAAACAACTACAATTTTGAGTAATTATGCATTTTTAAGAGAATCTTAGAAATATCGGCTATTATTAATCGGTAGATTAGACGCGACGGATTAGACCTCCAGGTTTCAATATTTGATGTTCACACACTCTAAAAACCATTATTTTAGAATAGGATCATATCATTTTTATTATTCATATTACCTTTCTTCTTATTATTCTATACGTATAATAAAACTTATCATAAAATTTGGCTGCTCACCATTCTAAAATATAGCTTTTTGCTTTTTATTTTCAGAAAGAAGGAAACAAGAGATTTTACCGTATGCAGGGAAAGGTGAAAAGAATGGGTTTGAAAAAATAAAGTTAAATAAGGAAAACTAGAGTACCTAGATCTCTGTAGAATTTCACATTGTATTCTATAAAGAGAACATCATTATTTTCATCAAGGTAATTATCACATCTTTGTAATCATACCTAATTTTTAATTTTTAAGGTAATTTATTTACATTTTACTTACATCAGTGCATTTTACGTCCTTTATTTTGAAAAGGTGGGAATTTATGTTTATATTTGCATCTACTCGTATTTGATTTTGTCGTTAGTGGTAAGGGTCAAAATACAACTAAATCATTGCGTTACTATTGAAATGGCCTATAAGATATTTTAACATGGAAGAAAAAAATAGAAGTGTACAAGCCATTATTTAAATAAAAACAGTATTAGATTTCATCACAGATCAACTGATCATGGGTATAGAACATTTTACAAAAACAGAAGTACCTAGTTTTGATTTCACCACTGAGCATAGATACAGTCAACTTTCAGAAAACAAACAGAAATTGCAAGTTCGGATTTTATCATTAATCATGAGTTAAGTCCATTTATTTTTTAAAAACTGAAGTGCCTAGTGTGGATTTCATCACTGATCATGGATTCAGTTCATTAACTTTTCAAAAAAGAAGTGGCTAATTTTTTTGGGTGAAAAAAAAAGATTTTTTAATATAAATAAAGATATTTGAGGTTTGTACTTTGTTTGTACTAGTATTCTATTCTGTCATATGGTAAGGCTTTAGTATTATTAATAAACAATAAATCAATTTGTCTCCTAATGCTTAAAAAAAGAAAATAATAATAATAATAAAAAAAAAAAAAAAAAANAAAAAAAAAAAAAAAAAATGATGAAAACTAAGTATCTACCATCGTAGTAAATTATAAAAAAATCTATAAAAAATTGTAAAAATTATCAATTAAAAAATAATAACGTAATAATTCTTTTTTTTCCTTTTTAAAAAATATAACGTAATAAAAATTTGTTCCTATATAATATCCAAACATCATTTGGGGGTTTTGAAGGGCAATTACTTTCTTTGTTATTCAATTGATGTATTTTTATTTGTGAGACCCCAAAACTTTGATACATTTGTTTCTGAAATGAAATAAAATAAGTATTAGCAATCGAGAGGTTCTGTTCATTCAGCAAAATTCTATGTTTGTTTCTTGTTTTTCTTTATTCTGATATTTTAATTTAAAATAATCTGCTGACAACAACCAAAAAGTGAAAATAATTCCAAAACCAAATATTTTCCCACAAGTTAAATTTATTTTGTTTTTAATAAACGAATTACCTACTCGTATTATAAAATATTTCATCTGACGCTTTTGGTTGGAAATCCCTTGTTTCAGGGAGAAGTTCAGGAGGTCTTTCTTTGCAAAATTGTTAAAATAATTATAATTTTAAAACCTTTCTTTTGTCAAATATCAATTAGTAAATTTATCTATTTTTACACACTGAGAAGATCTTAGTAGGTACAAAGAAATGTGGCTATCTCAAAGTTATGACGCCAAAGGTGACCCTTTAGCAGAAGGTTTGTATACAAAGGTTTGTTGTTATTAAGTACTTTTCTTGTCAACCAGAGAGGCAAAGAAACTTTTTTGAAGGCCATAACTTGCGAAATGAAATAGTCTCCCTAAAATATTCCCCAAGTGACTCATAATTATGTGGGTCTCTTGTGACGTCATCATTTTATTCACTGTGTGTAATTAGTTTCAATCCTTTCAGAGTATAGGGATGGATGTGTGCGAGGAAGATTCCACCCACACTTTTGAAATAACTTACTGAGAGGTTCAGCTATCTACAGAGAACAGCTCTTTGTGCAATGCTGGAAAGTCGACATGTGGTGCTGACCTTTTGAAATTGGTCAGAGCTTCCATGTGTAACGCGCTGAGTTGTCTAAAAAAAAAAAAAAAAAAAAAAAAAAAAAAAAAAAAAAAAAAAAAAAAAAANAAAAAAAAAAAAAAAAAAAAAAAAAATAGAGGGATGTCGATGTCGAGACTAAAATGTCATCTTAAGTGTTATTATATGAATATTCTCGTACATATGTATTGTCTTACGTCTGTAGGTTAAACCGTTACCATAAACAAAGAAATTGCATGTAATTGTGCCCCTTTAATTTGTATGTTTAAACAAATCTACTAGTAGCTCTGTGAACTGTACACCAATTCACCAATAGGTTCTAATCAAGCAATACCATAAACGCATTGAATGTCCATAGCAAGTTTCATCATTATAAGATAAGGAGTTCGAGAGTTATCGTGAAAAGAAAAGTGCAATTGAGTTAAATATATTTGAGGACCATTAATATGAAGATATCATTTCCTCATACTATTGAGGATCTATTACACGCACACGCAGTAGAACAAACTTCTCTGAATTCCTGCAAGAGCGCTAGCATATGATCAAAGCAGAACAATGCACAAATTTTGATTGAACGATCAAACTAGTGTTATGTGAACTGTAGATCTCACCAAGTTAAAATAGCCACCATGAGGACCCGAGAGGACAATATGGCCTAAAAACTAATTAGCATAATCTTTAATCTACGAACCTAATAGAGTTAAAACTAGACCTCACTTCAATCACTACAATACTTACCGAAGCGTGGTTATTTTTGCACTTAATGCTGCAAATACTGTTACATCTCCTTTAACAGGGGCGTGATTTTTATCTAATTCCGCTTGTAGAAGTTTCATAACGGCTCTATGCAACCTACTAATTTCTAAAACATCTTTGATGCCATTTCGATCTATAAAAAATAATATGTAGAGATTTATTTAAAATGCAAATCCGATACTGCTAAAAAAAAAAAAAGTAATTTTACAGGTTGATTTTACTTGTATATTATTAACTTTAGTTATTTATGCCCATGCTTGGATTCGAATAAAGAGCTTCCTGGTTATGAATTTACCGGCTCTACCTACTAAGGTTGATTGACTCTTTATTACCAAACGTAAATCAATTCTATCGCTTGTAAGTACGTATTTTCAACTGTGTTGGCAACTTTTTTCGTTATTCTTAAAAAAAAAGAGCTCAAACATTTTTTTCACAACTCCTCGGTCCTAAGACCACAGATAGGATTTCAACATAGCATGGCTATTTGACTATCAAAATATAATTGAACATACTTGGATCAAAATATGCTCCAACCTTACTGCACTTTTTAAAGAAGAAGAATAATAAAAAATGTCTGGCTGGTGCTTTTGGATTGGTCCAAAAAATGAGTTAAACATAAAAAATTAGCTTACAGATTTTTCAAAGTGTGACATGGCCGTAAAATCTAATCTGCTGGTTTCAGTACAAATAAATACTATTTTCCCTCTATATCTTGCTAATAAATATTTTTTCAAGTGAATACTCATTTTTTGCATTTTTTCTGCTTACAGGGGGGGGGGCAGGGGGCCCGGCCCCCCCCAAGTGACGTTAAAATTTTATGGATTACATTTGAATATTACCTATGATTTAGGTTCTAGGTACCTAGAAATAATAATAATTACTCCAATAATCTATAACTGCAAGTAAATATAAAATATCATTTATTTTCAATAACTTTCATTTTTATAACATCTTCATAACCGTTGTTTCCCAACACATAATAATATTATGTATACAGGATTTGCACTTTCTAGTTGTCATATAGGATTTTACATAGAAATTTCGACTTCTGGAAGTGATAGTGACATTTGATGTAGTTTTTTACGAGGATTCCAATGAAACCATCACGAAAATCGGACCTACGGTTCTGGCCACAGAATTAATATAAGGACTAAGTTTTCTTCATAAGATAATGGTTAATACTTTTGATAATTTGCGGAAAAATGTGTGTATGAACCTATTTTTTTGAAATTGTAATTTGCTCAATTATCAGAAACTGTGTTGCCTAAAATAACAGTGACGTACATATACCTAGTAATACAAAAGGAGTACGTTCAAGTCATCTAAAATTTTTTTTAGTGGATACTACTCGTATATATCTCCTGCTTTTCGTTTGATGAAATCTTGTTTAATTAAAGTGAATCGGAACAGTCTTGCTTGCTAGTCAAGGAAGAATACTTGTGTTTTGAAGTCGAGATCGGTTCCCGCCCGATAGAGGGAGCTAAAATATTTTAATTATTGGCGTCCAGAAACGAAGAGAGAAGAAGATATACTCGTAGGATGAAAAATCTAGTGTGAACATCGCACGAATTTCCTTTTCTATAATAAAAAATCGAGACGTGTACAATACATAAAATTGACATAATAAAAAAATAAAAAAAAGTCAAGTCTCTAGCTATTTCGGTTTTCTTTTTATGTCAGACTCGTTAAAACCGCTAAAAAGCGGCGAAAAACTATCAAGAGTGAATTCGATTTCTACCATAAGTGTCATTTTTCATTCCATGCTTTATTGATATAACTATAGGTACCAAATTTTAAGCTCTAGAACTTCCCATTGTAGGAAGGAACCGCCAAAAAGCGGCCGAAAACCGCTAAAAACTGCCAGGAGTTGATTCAGTTTAAAGCAAACGTGTCATTTTGCATTCCATGCATTGATATTTTAGCTGTAGAACTTAACGTTCTCTTTTTAGGCAGGAACAGCCAAAACGCAGCTGAAAACCGCTAAAACCCCTAACGGTAAATCACGCTGCAGCCAAATGTATCCACGCTCAATCAATGCATAAAGTTAATATGAATAGGCACCAAACCCCAAATTTGACATACCTACCATATTTCAAGACTCTGAGACCCTTACCATTTTCTTTTAAGACAGGATTAATGAAAACCGTTAATAAGCGGTAAAAAGGCCAGTGGTATATTAGATTGCACCCAAAATTTTCGAAAACCGCCAACAGTAAATTCGATTTCAACCAAACTTCGACGTTCGTTCCGAGCATAAACTTGACGTACATATAAAATGTCAAGTCTCTAGCAATTGCCGTTCTTTAGATATCTATCTTGTTGAAAGTCGAGATTTGGGCTCTAGGGACCCCAAAACGTGTTTTGGGGCATTAAAAACTCGACATCGAAAATTTCAGTTTCAATACTTTCCTTTTATAGGATAAGGAAAGTAAAAAAACACTCGATCTGAAAATGAATTCCACCTTTTAAGGAAAATCCACCTCCGGCCCAAATTGAAATTCCGAGCTCGACCTCAAGAGACAAACAGTATTACTTGAAAAGCAAGTAAGACTATTTCGATTCACTTTGATTTTTTAACAAGATTTTATCAAACGAAAAGCAGGAGATATACGAGTAATATCCACTAAAGAAATCCATGCATTGAGATGACTCGAACCCACATCCTTTGTATTACTAGGTATGTACGTCACTGTTATTTCAGTCAATGCAGTTTCTGATATTTGAGTAAAATACAATTTCAAAAACGTAGGTTTCTACATACATTTTTCCCCAAATTATCAAAAGTACCTATTATCCATTATTCTATGAAGGAACCTTAATCCACCAAATCTGTTTCAAGTCCAGAACCGAAGGTCCGATTTTCGTGATAATGGCTTTATTGTTATTCGCCTTAAAAATTACATCAAAAATCACTATCATTTCTATTTTGTGACATACTGGGAGGATATGACAGCTATACGTCGAAATTTCCGTGTAAAATCCTATGGGACAACTAGAAAGTGCAAACTTTGTACATGTATACATAACAGAGTACATATAGTGAAAAAAAAAAATCAGGCCCCTCCCAAAATATTTTTCTAGATCCGCCAGTGGTTGGGGCATATTCATTTCGGATCGTCAGCATAATTTTGACAGTCAAATAGCCAATTAGCGTATTATTATTTTTTAATAATAATCAGTAAATTAGGTAATTCAAATAACAACCAGAGTTACTTAGATAGCAATACTTACCAGGGGACAGTAAGACTACTGCAGAAAATAAGGCTAATTCAGTCTCGGTTAATTTGAGTTCAGCTATTGCCCGCACTATGTCGAACATTAACAATATCAGTTTGACTTCTATGGAAGACCGATTTTGACCGTAGAACGTATCTTGCGATATTAAAACGTCTTCATATAAAATGCTGTTTTGTGATAAATCAAAATACCTAGATATTCGTAACAATGCGAGCTCAAAACTGCCTGAAAAAACATAATAATAGAAATATTTCATTATTACAAAACAAAATACAAGCAAATTGATGCCATTATCATATTCAGGTTCAAGGAGAATTTTAGATACACTATGGAATGAAAATCAGAAAACTACACATTATGGCGAAATGGAAATTTAAAGCGTTGTAGCAAATACATAGGTAAGTATTACAAAAATGATCTTTCACCTTTCAAGAATATCCAACTAGCTGTCTAGGTAGATCTCACTTCCTTGGTTGAATTTTGTGTTTAATTTAACTATGAATAATTTTTTATTAAATTTAATTAGATATGAATAAAAATAAATCAGCGAATACAATTTTCCTTTTAAATTCTCATTATCTTGGGCATTAAATGTCAAATTCTTTTAAAGGCAAAACTGAATTAACAAAAATATTTTTTACGGAAAACCGTACTAGACTTTCTCTTCCTTAATCATTCTATTAGACTACCATCGAATGTAGATGTTGCTCTTCTAAAGTTTTCAAACTTTAGAAGAGCAACATCACTGTTCCTCCGTCTGTCTATTAGTGATATTATTATAATATTTTTTTTCTGCTGCCGTTGACCTTTATTTTAAAAAGATTTTGCAGCCTTCGGCTGTGGACATTGCTCTTTAGTGATAGTATTACTTTGAAAGATTTTGCAGACTTCGTCTGTGGACTGTACTCTTTAGTGATGTCGTATTATTATTATTATTATTTTAAAAAGATTTGACATCCTTCGGCTGTGGACATTGCTCTTTAGTGATAGTATTAGTTTAAAAAGATTTGGCAGCCTACGGCTGCTGACGTCGCTCTTTAATATTAGTATTAATTTAAAAAGATTTGGCAGCCTACGGCTGCTGACTTTGCTCTTTAATAATAGTATTAGTTTAAAGAGATTTGGCAGCTTTCAGCTGTGGACGTTGGTCTTTAGTTATAATATTATTGTGAAAGATTTTGCAGCCTTCGGCTTTGGACTTTGCACTTAAGTGATGGTATTATTTTAAAAAGATTTGGCAGCCTTCGCCTGTGGACTTTGCTCTTTAGTGATAATATTAGTTAAAAAAGATTTGGCAGCCTACGGCTGTTGACGTCGCTCTTTAATATTAGTATTAATTTAAAAAGATTTGGCAGCCTACGGCTGCTGATTTTGCTCTTTAATAATAGTATTAGTTTAAAGAGATTTGGCAGCTTTCAGCTGTGGACGTTGGTCTTTAGTTATAATATTATTGTGAAAGATTTTGCAGCCTTCGGCTTTGGACTTTGCACTTAAGTGTTGGTATTATTTTAAAAAGATTTGGCAGCCTTCGGCTGTGGACTTTGCTCTTTAGTGATGGTATTATTTTAAAAAGAGTTGGCATCCTTCGGCTGTGGACATTGCTCTTTAGTGATAATATTAGTTAAAAAAGATTTGGCAGCCTACGGCTGCTGACGTTGCTCTTTAATAATAGTATTAGTTCAAAAAGATTTGGCAGCCTACGGCTGCTGACTTTGCTCTTTAATAATAGTATTAGTTTAAAGAGATTTTGCAGCTTTCGCCTGTTAACGTTGGTCTTTAGTGATAATATTATTTTGAAAGATTTTGCGGCCTTCGGCTGTACACATTGCTCTTTAGTGATAGTATTGGTTTAAAAAGATTTGGCAGCCTACGGCTGCTGAAGTTTCTCTTTAATAATAGTATTTATATATAAAAATATTATTTTATGCGTACAATCACACAGGGAACAGTACTCATGTGAAATTCTACCTGTTTTCAACAAAACAATTTGATCGTCTTGGGATAGTTTCAGAAATCCTGGTACTAACTTAGCAAATTCTATAATTTGTTGAATAACTGCAGTCAATTTCTGTGCACATTCTAACCACAGTTCTTCATGAGACTGAAATGATAAAAAAGTGAAACATATAAAGATAATAATAATAATAAATAATATTTGTATTAACATGAAAGTTATGTTTACAAAGTTCTTTTCCTAAGCTATGATGGGCTTCTTAGAAATAATCTTATAAAGATGATTTATTTTATATCAACTGAGAGAAACGACTCATTTACCTATGGCAGAAACTTGCCGATTATCTCTACGATTTTAATGGTACCTATTTGAAATTATTAAAAAATTTCTGATCGTGGATTATTATTTAATTTTTTTGGAGAAGCTTGAAGGGTTTTACGCCTGGTATTATAGACTTCATGATCCCGAGTGCTATTGACCAAAATAAGATCATAGTAACCGGAAACTATTGAACATATCGAACAGATTAACCAGAACAGATTAACTAGAGTGCTAAAGAGCACATTAAGCGAAGAACTATATAATAAAATAACCAGTGTGCTATTGAACATATTAACCAGAGTTCTTTCGAACATATTAACCAGAACCAGAGTGCTATTGAACATATTAACCAGAGTTCTTTCGAACATATTAACCAGAACCAGAGTGCTATTGAACATATTAACAAGTGTGCTATTGAACATATTAACCAGTGTGCTATTGAACATATTAATCAGTATGCTATTGAACATATTAACCAGTGTGCTACAGAACTTACTAACCAGAGTGCTTTTGAACATATTAACCGAAGTGATTTTATATAACACATTGCGTATTTTTTACTTCATTCGATTTTTTTCACGTAGTAGTAGCGGTTTTTCCCACGAAATCAACCGTTCTTCCCATTTACAGATGCATGATTAATTAAAATGGAAGAAACAGATTGATATGAGTTTACCGAAAATATTTTGATGACCCTTCGCTGGAACTGTCATGGTATGCGTTCCAGGTCGTCCTGGTGTGTAGAACCGGCCATCGTGAGGACGATTTTTTTTATCATAGTAAATAACTTTTTGTAGAATTTTTTCTTGAGCATCATGCCTTACCATTCGTTTGAAATAATTCAATTTGGTTTGATCAGCCTTTTTAAACAATTCATGCACATAATCTAAAGTATAAAGACAGGACTTGGTGTGAGCCTCTGCTATTCCTTTCCCTAAAAACTCTGAGATCTGGATTGGATCTGAAATAAAATTAAAATGTATTATTAGGCGATGGCAATGTTTAAATAACTGCCAAAAATTTGCTAGCACTTGAGAAATCTTTTGTCATAATTTTCAGTAACTTTTTTGAAAAAACCTGATAGTATTTTCATAGATAGGGTCGAATTTCCTTCTTCAGTGCTTGAGTAGTAGTAGGCTGGTCGAATTCCAGGTGACTCCCGAGAAAATAGTTCAAAGGTGTTAGATCTCAGGATCGCGCGTCCAATTTTCGTCCCCAAAACCTGTGAAAAATTGTTAATGATTTACGAGCGAAATAACAAGTTTTGGACTGAAAGTAAAATCTTACGTTCTTTTTGGGGTACCCTGCAGCTATTATACTCATAACTTACTGTAATCTTCAGTTTGTCTTGAGGTAGTACTGTCAACAAACGTGGATACCATAGTTGACTGAGAGGGTTCAGGTATTGATTCATTTTCTACTTTGATAGTTATTAGTCTATTTCTCGATGCAGTCCCTGAAAGAAAAAAACAAATGTTCCTTTAGTTTTGTTTATTTGTATGACGCATTCAGTTCAATTTCACTTGGTCTTCTAGCGAAATTAAGCAATATAGGAACAGTTTTTTTTTCATGACTTTCTTAAGAAATGAATTTAATTGTGTAAATCTTCCAGGTTCACTCTTCCAATTGAGCAAATGAGACCATTTATAACACACTGGGTTAAAACGTATTAAAAATATTTAAAAATGTTCTCTCAGAGTATCTTACCCGAACTATTTACATCAGCACCACCACCGCTATCTTCAATATTTGTAGGCCTAGGGTCATAAGTAGTTGTACTGTCAACATAATCCGCACTGATGTCAAATTGTAAGGTAGGGGTAAATGAGTAGCCACCAGCGGTATAACTTCCCGTGACGTCACCGACGTATGGATACCTGAAAATTAAGTACATATGAAAATTAAGTAAGTAGATATGAAATAATGGTTTCTATTCAAGAGGTCAAAATTTATTTTTTCTTCTCTTAAAATTTCAGATGTATTATTTTCAATAATGAACCTTTACAATCGCCCATGGAATTAATATTCTGTGCAGTCCTCCTAGTTTACAGGTTATCCCACTGTCACTGAACTCGGGTTCAAATCCCGGCGCGGTCGGAAAATTTTCAACTTAGTGCTTGTTATTTCAGGGTGGACTCAGCCTCGTTAGGACTTGCGTAGCTACTTTAATGTAAGTAGCGACCAGTGGTGGCATTTACCAGAGTAAAAAGATTTGGTTTGGTAGAAGATTTTAAAGATTATTAGTACATAAGTCTCTTTAATTCTGTGATACCCACAGAAATTGTGAAGAGGCTGTTGGACCTAACCAGAAAGACACACTATATTTACACATACACATTATTATTATTTTAAACAACAACATTTTATGTTTTGAAATTGAATAAAAAAATAAAAGGTGGAAAAGTTCATTTCTGTAAATACGAGTATATTGTTACTTTAAATAAAGGCAGAAAAAGATATAATTCGAATTTGACACTTTGATTGTATAATTTTCAATAATTCAAAGCCAATATTTACGATAAAATTTATTCATCTTACCCATTATTACTAAACGGATTGAACTGATCACTCGAGGAAGGCGTCTGAGTTTGATCAAATACAGAACTATCAGGGGTCACTTCTGTTTGAGCACGCATTTGAGCTTGGTGATATCGAACCTCTACTTCGACCTTTTCTCTTTGTTTCTTTGACATTCGACCAAACTTTACAGCTGTAAGATTTTTTTGAAAAAATATCAAGAATTTATTATACGTCATAAATTTTCAAGTAGGTAGACCAAAGGCGTTTTTTATATACCTCTCTGAAATGTAAAACATCTCAAAAATACTGAAAGAAATATTGACATGGTTCGTTTTAGTTTTAAAAAATAATCATAAAAAATAAAAATAATGAAAACATAAATTTTTTGGACAAAAAGTGGTCTCGTTTTATGAAAAAATCACATTGAAGAAATAGCGGAAATTTGTTCTTAGCCTTTAAATTTGAAAGTCTTTAACGACATAATTATTATTAGAAAAGCTAGTGTTTTTTTAGCAGCGGCGCCTATGGCATATTCAATATTAGCTATTTCCGGCCCAACCCAAGCTGGGAGAGGTCAATGTGGTCAGCTAGAATGACCATAGATGATAAAAAATCGCTAAGCAAAATAGAAAAATTATATATTTACCTCTTCTTAATTTTCCTCTGATATTTTTTCTAAATCTAATGGTTATAAAACCTTTCTAAAAAAAAAAAAAAAAAAAAAAATATATATTTGCATTCAGTGCTATTAGCAACTGTAAATTTTCAATATTTTATCAAAAACCAACTTGTTTGCAAATTTGTTACCTACTTTCCTCTATCAATGTTTTACAATCAGTGGTTTTTCCTATTTTGTTCGTGACCGTTTTTTTCCGAGGAACTTATTTACTAAAATTATTAAGAAAATATGTGTCACCTAATGTACAATTTTTTTTTATCTAATACGGTGAATCTATATACATATACCTATAAAAGAGAAAGTCACTCACTTAACTGAAATTTGGCATGTAGGCCCCACTTAGGCCTTAGATGCGCACTAAGAAAGGATTTTTAAATATTCGAACTTTTCGGGGGAAATAGGGGCGCGTTCACATATGAAATCACCATCACTTTTTCTCCGTACCGGTACATTGTCGGAGCACGAAATTTGTGTTCTTTTATGTTCTAGATGTGCAATAAGAAAGAATTTTTTAATATTCTCCGTACCGGTATATTTCCCGTGGCTCAAATTTTGGTATGTTGGTTCGTTTTATGTTCTAGATATGCAATAAGAAAGAATTTTTTAATATTCCAACTGGGGCGCCAGCCGCGGAGGAAAAAGACGCGCCCATAACATATTATCACCTTTTCATCACTGTTCCTCCGTACCGGTAAATTTCTGGTGGCTGAAATTTTGTATGTAGGTTCCTTTTATTTTCTAGATGTGCAATAAGAAATGATTTTTCAATACCTATTTTAACTGTGGCGCCAGCCACGGGGGGAACAAAGGGCACGTTTACATATGAAAATCACCTTTACATTACTGTTTCTCGTATCAGTAAATTTCTGGTGGCAGAACTTTGGTATGTAGGTTCGTTTTATGTTCTAGATGTACAATAAGAAAGGATTTATTATTTAATATTCCAAATGGGACGCCAACCGCGGGGGGAAAAAGGCGCTTATATCAAATATTATCACCTTTTCATAACTTTTTCTCCGTACAGGTAAATTTCCGGTGCCTGAAATTTGGTGAGGAATGGAAAGAAATTTGGTATAATTCTTTAATTACCTTTAATTAAAGAATTATACCAAATTTCTTTCCATTTTACACCAACTTTTCTGACCATAATGTGGTCGTTGCTCACATGAAAACAACTACTCATATTTCCTCACGAGGTATGAGTGGACCCCGTAACACAGAGCCGAAAAGTTCCGTTTCCGCTGGAATTCGAACCCAGGTCAACGTATTTGCAAGCTTACTGCGCTATTTTACTCGGACAAGGTGACTACAGAAATGTTGAAAATAAGAGCTAAATAAATTTATAATGATCATAATAACTAGTTAAAACGCAAAGCCCAGTTGGTATACTGACTGACACATAATCAACGAAACTCCACCATAGCTAAAAGTAAGGACTTGAAATTTGGCACACAGATCCATTTTAGTATGTAGGTGTGTAATAAGAAAGGAAAAAATCCCAAGTTAATCGGAATTCTAATAATAAAAAAATTATCGCAATTGAGAAGTACCCCTTCGGAATGAGCGGGAAAGCTGAAATCCGATACAAAGGTGTTCCGCAGTACAAAAAGAAATATCCTAGAGTAATATGTTGAATTTTTCAAAGGGAATTCGTGCTCACCCTGGGGGTCGGTTCCACCAAAAATCCATAGTAAATATCCTCGAGTAAATATTGAATTTTCTAAATAGGAGTCATTTTAAGGGTCGGTTCCATCAAAAATCCATAATTGAGAAGTAACACATCGGGATGAGCGAGAATGTTAAAATTTAATACGATGCGCAGTAGAAAAAGTAATATCTCTGAGTAAAATATTGAATTTTATTAATAGGAACCGTGCTCACTCTGGGGGTCGGTTGCACCAAAAATCCAAATTTGAGAAGCTTTATTGTCGCAATCTCGAAATTATTATTAAATTTTGTAACTGTAGCGAAGGACGGGCAAACAGCGAGTAGTACATAGATTAAACTTATTTCTTCTGAGGGAAAATACGGAAAAATGCTTCCTCTTCTCTCTACGATTTTTGGAAGTTAGCAAATAAAAATTGAATTCTTTTAATAACAAAAAAAACTACTCGAGATATTTCGATGAAACAAAAAATTTGTTCACTAAACGTTTCTTGGGACATCTTTTGACATGAACCCGATAATTTTCCAATAACCAGGGCCTACGGGGGTGCTGAGTGGAAAATCGAGCTAAACTTTTTGGTGGTCCAACCAATTGCAAAATGCATGACAAAATAAGATTCTCCGTTTAAAAATACACAAAGAAGGTCTGCATATCGTTTGTCTCCGACGTATGGTTTAGAAGTTATGCAATACGGGGAGGTTACAGGAAGTGCTCGAAGTGGCTTCCATCAGCAGCGAATGCAGCGATACACCCTAATTGGTTCCTTATGGTGTCGAATTCCTGGTGAGGACAATCCTTACTTGCAGTTTCTCAAGACTATGGAAAGGAGTAGCGTAGACTAATTGATTGACATGTCCCCATACATAGAAATCTATGGGATTGTGATCTGGGGACCTTGCTGCCCAATTTACAGCTCGACTATATACCATAGAACAATACAAACCTATCATTCATGATGAAAATTGGTTAACTTTAATCCACGGACTCGAAACCTCCACGTCTGGGGTTCGATTGCATAACTTCTGAATCGTAAGTCGGAGACAAACGATATGGATACTTTTTCGTGTATTTTAAAATCTTATTTTGTCATCCATTTTGCAATTGGTTAGAAAAACAAAAAGTTTAGGCCATTTTTCCACCCAGTACCCCCCACATTTCCGGCCCTAGTCATTGAACAATTATGGGGTTCATGTCAAAAGATGCACCAAGAGACGTTTAGTGAACAACATTTTTTGGTTTCATTGAAATATCTCGGGTGGTATTTTGTTATTAAAAAAATCGATATTTATTTGCTAACTTCTAAAAATCGTGGAGAGAAGAGGAAGCATTTTCCCCGATTTTGCCTCAGAAGAAATAAGTTTATTTTGTTATGTGCTGTTCATGCGCGGATATAGGGGTGGGCCCAGGGGCACTTCCCCCCCAGTTTATTTAAGCGGGCCGTGTTTCTGAAATTTCACTATACCTAATGACGTAAAATATTTTTTTAAAAAAATCAAACGCATGGTGATCCGCTGTGTCAAAAATCCGTCATGGCACTATTTTTCGTCATCACGCTTATAAAATCGACAAGATGGCAACACTGGATGACTGGATGAAACTTCGTTATTGAGAGAGAGAGAGAGAGGTAGGGGTAGAGAGAGAGAAAGAGAGAGAGAGAGAGAGAGGGAGGGAGGGAGAGAGAGAGAAACAGAGAGAGAGAGAAACAGAGAGAGAGAGAAAGAGAGAGAGGGAGAGAGAGAGAAAGAGAGGGAGAGAGAAAGAGAGGGAGAGAGAAAGAGAGAGAGAAAGAGAGAGAGAGAGAGAGAGAGAGACTACAATCGAAAGATCTCAAGGTCAACGTTCAACTAGGTCCTTTGATATTCCCTAGAATGCATGTTGTAGCCATGGAAGGCATTTGTGGTAAGTTCTACAGCTTTTAACAAATTAGGTGTAGTACTTCGATAAACATTATTGCATTAAAAAGTACTGCCCAGGACCCGAACACCCGGCCTCTAGGTTACGAGTCTCTCCCCCCTCCAAATTTTCTATTAGGTATATTGTGCCCCCCTAAAACAAGAGGGCTATATCCGCGCATGGTGCTATTCACCATATTTTTTTGTCGGTGGCATTTTGTTACACCCTGTATAAAATAAAAGTTGTTTCTTTGTGTTAATATGTCACAACTTTGGAGCTCACTGCGGAATTTTAGGATTTTTCCAACATCAATTATTATCCAATTACTTTGAATTTTTCAATTTTACCTACAATGCTGGATCGCTATGCGCATTCATCTTCATAGCTACTTATTGTCCTCACGAGGTTGAGTGGGCCTCTAAAACATCTAAACCGCAGTGACAAATTATTGCCCCTGCCAGGATTCGAACCCTGGTCTCCCGAGTGCCATATTAGCGCAGTGACCACTGAGCCATGGGAGCTGGTTTGAACAGTTGAAAAAGAAAAAAAATGTTTGGGGCGCTTTGTAATTATGATCAATGTTTTTTTCATAATATGTACGCCACTGAATAGACATATCTAGCATACCGATGAGTTATTCCTACCAAATCGAGCCCCAGCTTCAGAGTTTTACAAGCGGATGACATAATAACCAGCTCATAAGTTATCTTGGTTAGTGGTTCTGATAATAAATACAGAATAATTTGCACTTTCACTTTACAACAAGAAGGTGGATATACCGGTTCACAGAAAGCCTAACAAATGAACACTTTGATAACGAAATGGTTATCTAATAGCACACCCCAATGAGCACTGTCACAAACATTTAAACATTCTGGCGGCACTACCGAATCATATATGATTCAATTAAATAATGATAAAAATAATTGTGTCAATGTATAAACCTTATATTGATTTTTGATTAGATACATATAAACTCTATGTTTTAAAAAATAATCTGAGTGGCTCTTAAATCCGGGCCTGACGACAGGGTGGGAAATTATTTCTTTGCTTCGGTTAAAGCACGCACAGCGTTAGTAAAGTAAGGAACTATGCGCGACTACAAGCTGACACTACAATGAGCAACTATCCGCCACTAAGAACGACTTCAAGCGACAAATCCAACTCTAGGAGGATGTGAGGCTTGAACTATAAATGCGCTCGCATTAGTCTGAACCTGTAGATGCGCGTAGTCGCTTCCAAAGTAAGACGTGTTATAGAAATGGATATGCGAAAGGAAAGTTACGCCCGGCTTTCCTCTCTACATCCTTGCTTAAAGTGCGCGACACGTGAATCGAAGAAACGGTTTTCTCAAATTTATTGTTTATGAATAGTGAATACTACTGACTTTTATGTCGATTATAAGTTGGAAACCTCGATCGCCCCCGCCTCCCTCAACTGGGGACCTGTATCCGCCACTGATAACAATTGTGTTTTTCAAATAATGCTGAAAAACTCTGAATATTTATAGTTTTCAATTTAGGTTGGATAAATTTCATTTTACTTTCCGATTGTTTGTTTGTATACAACATGATTCTTAATTCAGTTAAATAAATAATCCATAGGAAACACTCCCCATAAAGGTCGCAATGTTTCCTTCCCTAGGAAACATAAGACATGATCTACTTTTATCTTCACCCCTATATCGGTGCTACTAAGGCTGGGCTTCTCTCATCGGTGAACAAACTCAAACCGCCAATTTATTTAATGAAAAACCCTGGGGTTTACATATCAAATCAAACCAACTTACCATCCCTGGACATTCCTAATCGTAAACATTTTTGAAGTCGGCAGTATTGACAACGATTCCTATTTACTCTATCTACAATACAGGCTTTATTTCTCGGACATTGATAATTCACCACTGAACTTTGACTTCTTCTAAAAAATCCTTTGCAGCCTTCACATGTGATGACTCCGTAATGAACACCGCTACTTTTATCTCCGCATACTTTACATGGTATGATTTCAATTTGAGCTGAAATTACAAAAAAAAAAAAAAAAAAAAAANAAAATCATTTTCAAAAAAAAAAAAAAAAAAAAAAATTTGGGTGAGCGAACATCGCTATGATACGAATTGTTAGAAATTCTGAATGAGATTTGATGTTTTTCAAGACGTATTTTTAATTGCACATAAACTATCTATCTATTAGCTGAGGCGTATACTAAGACGTTTCCCTCACCTCAGACCGTACCATAACGAATAGAACAGAAAGTGGGAAAACTCTAGCGCTAGTGCTACTAAATTTTTATTGGCCGTTATGGGTCCATGTTGGACGGTTATACATATGCAGTAGATGCATGGCCGTAAAAACGTTTCCTAACCTCTCTAATTTGGGTAAAAAAAATCAAAAAATCATGCCGCATTACTCCTGTCAAATCCTTCAGGGTTTGTTATCAGCAAATCATCCGATTGATTTATCAATGGACGCGAATTTGATTTTTCCGTTATAAATAGTAGGTACCTACTTATTTTTTTAAAATTCAATCTTCAAATAAAATTATATCTTTAAATTAAATTCATTTAAACCTTGAACATATATGAAATTTTCATTAAGATTTTTTTTATGTCCCCCAAAAATATCGCCTAGTGTGTAGAGAACTTTATTCTACTGCTCTGCGTACTGTTAAAGTTGGTGAACAAAATTCAAAGGATTGCTGGACACTCCTTCCCGGTTTCAGAACCATTAGTTTCCACACTTTCTGTTTTATTCGTTATGGACCCTACAGTGAGAATACCCACCAAATTCAAATATCGGAAATGTTTTAATAATGATTAATAATCTTCGGCGAACTGTGGGTGACAATTGATTCCTAGTAACATTTCACTTAATATATGGTGCAAATATCTCGGGCGAAACAATAGTTGCGTCAGTTTGACCAGAAATTTACTTTTAAAAATAAAATCTGAAACAACATATGTGGTCTCGATTGTACGTGACACAGACCTCCCCCCCCCCAAATTTCATTTTTTTTATGCATGACTTATGTAATATTGTAAGGTGTAACTCATTATAACCACCAACACCATCACCAACAAAAACAACTACAACAACAGCAACATAAAGAACAAAAACAACAGCAACAACTAGAACAACAACAACAGCAGCAAGAACAACAACAACAACAACAAAAACATCAACAACAACAACATCACCTTCCATGATCATCATTTTCAGGATGGTGATGTTGTTGTTGATGTTGAACAATAGACCTGGGAAGAAAAGAGAACAAGATTCCTAACTGATAGAATATATTTATGACGGTGCTTTCCCGATGGTTTTGGTTTGAAGCTACTAGATGGAAAATTATTGTGGCTACAGTTCGGAACAAAGTTTTGACCACTGTTTACGGACAGGAAAGTATTTTACTTACTTCTGCAGTCACATGACACTGTCAAGAGTAGGAATAAATATTTTCAAAATTGTAGTTAATGTAGTCATAATATTTTTGTTAATAAAATATTTTTGTTTTTCACACGTTTATGTTCATCGTCACGGAATTTTCGGGTGTATCTTCACATGTACGAGTAGGTACCGTTTTCATTTCAGATTCAATTTTGGGCTATTAGGCCGCCATACACGCACCGATAAGTCTGTGCAGACTTGTCTGTACAGACTTATCTGCGCAGACAAGTCTGTCGTGTATGGCAAGATCTGCATAGATTTTGTCTGAAAATCGGAGACAAAATCTGTGCTAATCCTGCCATACACGACAGACTTGTCTGCGCAGATAAGTCTGCACAGACTTATCGGTGCGTGTATGGCCGGTCTTATGTTTATTGTCGGATGACGTTTCACTGCAATGTGAATTTGACAAGCTTTTTATGATTTTTTTTAATTCCATCTTAGTTTTAGGTAAAAAAAAAGAAGTTGTAAATATATTTTTCGAGTCACAAAAACATCCGATCTCTACAACAACAAACAAATTCCTTTATTCTTAGACTTTGGTAGCCTCTAGCTGTCGCAGGTATTTGATGTAAATAGTATATAAATTATCAGCGGCAGCCTTCGGCTGTTGTCGCAGCTGTCCAGGGGAAAAAATCTTTGGAAATTGATTTGGCAGCCTTTAGCTGTTGTAACAGCTCTCTGGTGCAAATACTATTTCAATTCAATTAGATATAATATAATACCCAAAATTTGTCGATAATAGTTTATAAAGGGTGTCGTCCAATTTCATCAAAATCGGAGTCAAATTGCCAGTTTTAGAGAGGTGACCCGAATTTCAGGTTTGGTTCCCTAAAGGACCCCCAAATGATGATAGCCCCATGAGTCCCAAAATTTGCCGATGGTATGTGACAAAGAATGTCTGTTTTAAATTTCATCAAAATGGGAGTGAAATTGCCAGTTTTAGAGAGGTGACAAGAATTTCAGGTTTGGTGCCCTAAAGAACCCCCGGATGAAGATAGCCCCATGAGTTCCAAAATTTGTCGATGATACGAGTATGTTACAAAGAGCGCCTGTTTCAAAGTTCATCAAAATTGGAGTAAAATTGCCAGTTTTAGAGAGGTGACACGAATTTCAGGTTTGGTGCCATAAAACACCCCCCGATGAAGATAGCCCCAACATTGGCCCGAAGATATGTTAAAAAGAGTCATCAAAATCGGGCGTGCCGTTTGGTCACCAAAATGACCCCCTTTGACCCATAAATGGACCCCAGAATGTAGGTACTATCTCCAACGTTAAGGTTAAAATTAGTCCGCCATACACGCACCGTATATTATGATATATTAAGATTGGTGATCGTATCATCGAGTTATGATGGTACACTCGTAACCTAATTATATCACATATTCTTATGTATTCTCTTATGTATTATTAATAATAAAAATAATACAAAAAGACAGTATTGATTCAGATTATTTCATAATTATTATATAATAATTTATATAATAATAAATTATTACAGAATTATTGTTATTTAACGATTTTTCAATGTCATGTCCGTTTAGTATCATAACCACTAAGAAAATATCGGTATGTGTTTTAGGTAGGTAAGAAAAGTAAAATCATCAGTATCAGACTGAGTTTTGACAGAACCCACGTTATTAATTATGGCACCAAACGTGTTAAGATAACCTCTTTTCATGTTTTGTAAATATACTACACATATTTATGTTTTCATTATATCAAAGTTCTATCTAAAAAAACATCAAATTTCAATGCCGTTAAACTTTCCAGCGTAACAGAGAGACATGTTTACACAGAGATGGAACGATCAATAAAGAACGAGAACTTTTTATTTTATCTTCCCATATACGAAGTATAGGTAAGTAAAGTATTGTATTAGTGAAAAATTTCGATGTTGTTTTTTTTCCTTTTCTGGGCGAATTATGACGATTGGATATCAAAAGATGGATCTAGAAAAAATGTGTGTCCGTCGTTCCGCAAATCGTGTTCCCGCATCTACAGACTTTTTTATTGGTCTGATTTTAATGAAATATGGTACCAATATTCATTAAGGCCATAATTCGAGGCAAAACCTTAACATTGGAGCACCTTCTGGAGTCCATTTATGGGTCAAAAGGGGTCATTTTGGGGTGATTCTCTAGAACCCAAACGGCACGCCCAATTTGTTTGAAACAGACACTCTTATCATCAGCGAATTTTGGGACTCATGGGGCTATCTTCATGCGGGGTCCTTTATAGCACCAAAACTGAAATTCCGGTCACTCCTCTAAATGTGGCAATAGAGCTCCAATTTTGATGAAATTTAAAACGGACACTGTATGTAACATACTATCGACAAATTTTGGCTCCTGGGAATATCTTCATCTAGGCGTTCCTTTAGGGCACCAAACCTGAAATTCGGGTCACTCCTCTAAAAGTGGCACTAGAGCTCCAATTTTGATGAAATCGAAAACAGTGACCCTTTGTAACATATCTTCAACAAATATTGAACCTCATGGAGTAGCAATATAGCTCCAATTTTGATGAAATTTAAAAGAGAGAGTTTTTGTATCATATCATCTGCAAATTTTGGACCTCATGTGGCTATCTTAATCTGGGGCACTTTAGGGCACCAAACCTCAAATCTCTAAAAGTGGCATTATCTTCTCTAAAAGTGGCATTATCACTCCAAATTTGATGAAAATTAAAATAATCACTCTGTGAAACATATTATTGACAAATTTGGTCTTAAAAATCTATCTCCACGAGGGGGACCTTAAAATATTTTCACTAGAAAGGTGTGATAAAAACCGAAGGTTGTCAAAGGTAATTCAATTTTTTTTCACATTAGAGCTGCCAAATCTAATTCAAATAATATTTTCTCTAGGGAGCTGCGAAAACAGCCGAATTCGAATTCAAATATTTTTTTCCACTATAGAGCTGCGACAATAGTTGAAGGCTGCCAAATTTAATTCAAATAATATTTTCTCTAGGGAGCTGCGACAATAGCCGAAGGCTCCCAAATCTAATTGAAATAGTATATACCCTGGAGACAACGGCAAAGGCTGCCAAATCTATTTTCACTGAAGACTTGTGATAATAGCCGAATGCTGCCACTGCTAATTGATATAATCTGCAACATCATCCGGAGCCTGCCAAATTTCTAGAATAAAGGAAGAAAAAGTTTAGTACGCTTTTCCGTACCCTTTATTTACAATGTTCAAATATTCTGACGCACCCGCAGCCATAGCTAATATGAAAGACCATAGTTTTTTTGACTAAATATTTAAACAAATAAATTTACAATATTACGTATCGACTCCATTTATATACAACGAATACCTACATATTTTTATTTATATAATATATATATTTTGTTTTTATTTTATATTTTTATAACAAAATTACAAAAATATCAAAATCAAATTCTTCAAATTTTACATAGATACTTATACAGAAAAAAAACTCAAAGTTATTTGTTTTGAAAACAAATTCAGATTGGTTCTCGTAAAATTGTGGATCGATTTTTTGGAACCGAATCTCTAAAATCCAAACCACATAACCAATTTTGATGAAATTTAAAATCAGTAATCATGGAACCATCTTATCTAAAATAAATGGTCTCACGCGGGCGTATCTTTGTCAAGGGCCCAACCAGTTACATAAAATGGAAATTCATTTTAAAAGAAAATAGTTCAATAATTTCACATGAAATTTATAAAAAAAAAATGTCTAGAGCCGACAGGGATTAAAAATAATTAATCACTGTTTTCAACTTTTCATTAAGAGTCCCCCCCCTCGCTTCAGGATCAAGAACGTCGCAATTGGACCAAATCTCTAAAATCAAAACCATTTAACCAATTTTGATGAAATGATGACTTACTCATGTGGATGCGTCTTTGTCAGGGGCCCCGCGAGTGGGCTCAATAAGCTCCTTCAATTGAAAGAAAACGGTCCCGTTTATTCAAATAATATTCAAAACAATTAATGTTTGGAGCCTAAAGGGATTATTCGACATATTATAATCAATATTTCCCAGCTTTTAGTCAGAGTGGCCCACAGGGTCCCAGGACCAAGGACGTCTTATTTGTGCCATTCCTCAAAAACGAATAAATGTAAAAGTCCTCCAATTTGTATCAAATTTGGTATGCACAGTCACCTGAGTATTTTATTCTATATTTTTTGGTAATTTCGGTTTTGGAGCCCTGGCAGGATCCCACAAATATAACAATAAAAAAATCGTCTGAAGTTGATAAAATTTGGTATATTTATATTGAGTCACCCGAGAATTATATTGGATATTTTTTTTTATCTTTTCATATTATATTAGATAAAGGAACAGAAAGTCTGGTACGGTTTTCCGTACCATTTATTTTTTCTGTTTAGGAGTTTAGTTCCAAAATATCTATAAACGCATGGCAGTGCGCCAGGCCAAGTTCCGGAAAGCACCAGTGTATCTTTACACAAAGCAATTCACAGGCTTTACACACCGTCATACCTATTTCCGGTTCTACAAGGGATAGGTCATTGAAATTATGAACATATATTCCGTAGCTTCGTACAATAATACGGGATAAACTTAAAAAATGTAAGGTAGTGTTTTGCGATTCTCCTCAGAAAAAAACTCACGAAGTGTAAAATCGGTATTACTTTATGAGAATAGAGACAGTAGAAAGCGCAATAATTAATTTAAGTGTAGGATGAACAGCAGCAAAAATATTCATGGCCCCAATAATAGATATCACTACTTTCATGGGCAGAATTTTTTGGAAGAGTGGTTGGAAGCCTTTTTTCAATGATAATTTTTGTGAGATCTATTTTTATAATGTCCCTAAAAAGGGTTCTTTTCTGATATGTAGAAGGACAAATCTTCATAAATCTTACAATGTGTTATATAAAGACAAATCCTGTTTTCGCTTGTACACGTTAACTGAAAAAACTTTATCAATCGGTATCAAAGTTTTTTTTTACATGTTTGTAGCCATAACGTAGAAAAACATTTATACAATGTATATTAAAAATAAGCCAAGAACCAATGATGGGGTTGTGAGTTCAAATTCCGCCGAGAGTGGAAATTTCCTGAACAAAATAAATATTCCAGGTTCGAGATTGTCATGAATTTAAACGGAATTTGTCCTGACGTAACCCGAAAGCGGCTCCCGGGGCATAACCTTAAAAAAAGAATACGTTTAATAAATAGTAAAAGAGATTCAATAGCACATAATATATTTAAATATCATTGCCTAAACCTAAACCATGTATTATTTTTGGACGTATGGCAAAAAGAATCTTGTGAATACTTGGAAGAAGGTGTTTTGTTGATCTTCAGTTCCTTGCGGCCAAAGATGAGTTTCTGTTCTTCAGACCATAGTTCTGTTAGAAGATGAGTTGAATGGGTATCAATAATAAATGTAAAACAAGGCCCACGTGGATGACCTAGAATTCCATCTCGAGCGTATTTCTCACGTGCTCGTGCATTTAAAATTTCACGCATTGCCTGAAATTCGTGTATTGCTATGATAAACATTAGACGGAGAGTTGAGCAATTTTTTTGACTTGAATATAAAACCCGAATAAATTTTCCGATTTGCAGTGTAGCATGGATGCACAATAATCATCTAAAGAAATGTATTCAGTCATTATCACGCACGTATACGCACATACAACATACAAACATCATTGACCCTCAAGAATTATTTCAATCGTATAGACTCGGAACTAACTTCGTATTTTCTGATAAAACATCGGCACTAGGGTAAAATTTTTATAGAGGTCATTGAACTGGGAAGGGCGTTCAGTATTGTATAGTCTATCAAACAAAACGGTGGTGTTGCAATGCCAAGAAACATTGGAAAAACAATAATGAATATTATAATAATATATCATATATCGGTGGTGTTGCAGGGCCAAGAAAGATGGGAAAAACTTTATATACTTTCTTTTTTTTACATGCTTCTTTTTTTTTTTACATGTGCATTTCCCATTTGTTTAGAAAGTATACTTGTCCCGTTTTCTTCACATATTTTGAACTGACGTAAGAAGAGATGTCAAAATGTTGAATATGCCATTTCAAAATGCAATCTTTAAGAAACCTTCAAATTATCTTGGGGATACTTTAGACAACTTCTAAACAAGAGTAAAAGTTAGTAATGCAGCTGTCTAACAACAAAATCACCAAAATAATTTATTATTATTGTGGAATTGATATTTTCAAAAGTAATCAGGTAAGGAGAGTATTTAGTCGTAATTCTAAATCACACCAAAAAGGCCTGCGCAAGTTGATTTGACTGCTCTCTACACCTTTAATTACAGGCGGAGCTCTCAAAAATCAAATCATTGTTGAAAGAGGGTTTTTTAGAAGGTGAAAATCTTATTCGCATGCTCCCGATACAAATCTTATGTTTGGCGCCAAATGTTTCCCTCTCACTACAAAAAAAAAAAAAAAAAAAAAAAAAAAAAAAAAACTAGTGTTTTTTTTAGACTTAAAAGAAAATTAAGGCAATCGTATATTAATATCATACGTTAAGATATTGTTTGGAAAATACTATTGAAAGGCGACCATGAGGTCCAGAGTGACGCAATAGCACCCAAAACATCTACCAATTCTATGAACATAATAAATGTACATGCAAAGTTTCATCCAAATTGGACAACGCGTTTCAGAGTTATCGTAAAAAAATAGTAAAAGAACAAGAAAATTCGTGGAGGTAGAACACGAGTAGTTTTTACGAAAATTAAACCCTTTAGTAACGTGTATCAAAATGTCCTATCATCTTCTTATTAACAAAGCTTACCTTACAACTTACAACGCTATTACTTAAATTTACGATTCTGTGTGAACATAAATAATTACCTCAACCCTCTGTAGCAATTTCCAATTGCAATTACTTTGGTTAGTTTACTACAAGCAAGTTTACTATAAGGTAACAGCACCTGTCCTTATCTGCTACCTAAAGTTTGTTGATGTGGTAGGTTTGGCTAATAAGGGGTGTTTTTTTATAAAGTTACACAACTCTAAATTATAATAAAACAAAGAATATATTTTGAATATCAATGAAACGGGCTTTATTGGATAGAAAATTTTATGACATTAATGTTTAAATATGATTTCGGCCATGTGGCCGCAAAGACTGGCGCGTACAAGACGCAATCTGGAACACCAATTTTCACAAACTTTTCGCAGCATTTGCGGCCATATTTTGCCAATAACTCTTCGAATGTTGATTTCCAGGTGTTCAATTGTCTCTGGTTTATCGACGTAGACAAGTGAATTAGCTGGCATTGATTTTGCTGACATGTGGTTCCAACAGGACAGAGCCACATGCTACACAGCCGCTACAATTGATTTACTCGAAGAAACTTTTGATGAAAGAATAATTTCGCGTAATGGTCCAATTAATTGGCCACCAAGATCGTCTGATTTAACCCCATTCGATTATTTTCTTTGGGGTTATGTAAAGTCACTTGTCTAGGTCGAAAAAGTAAACCAGAGACAATTGAACACCTGGAAATCAACATTCGAAGAGTTATTGGCGAAATACG
>CM022885.1:13269587-13320775 GCA_012654025.1 Pachypsylla venusta
TAACCAGGGAGATTCTTTGAGTCCATTGCCTGGCATTAAATCCGCTTTCCAAAATGTTCAATAGAACGAAAATGGGATACACCTAAAAAATTACGAAAGAGACTTTAACTGAGGAATACATTGATAAATACATAGAATATGTCGATCAGAGTTAAAATGTAAGCACCTCTTCAAAGCCATCAACACTTTAGCTATGCCTATTCTGACATACTCAAGGAACTACTGTTACAAGGAAAATAATATTGGTTTTACAATGGAAAAATAGACGGAAAGCCGAAAAAAAAAACATATGGAAACTATACGTTTGTAAAGTTTGCTAATTTTTTTTGAATTTTTCCACCAAATTTACCAAATGCGATTCAACGATGCGACAAAGGTTGCCACAGTGACATTTGATTGTTCACAAAGGGGCTGTTTGATTAGGGACAAAATGCGGCATTTATCGTATTTTGGTACTTGATGACTTTTTTGTTTCCAAAAATCATTTTATCTAGTGTAAATCTAAGTTGCCCCTTCTAAGTTGCATACTCTTGGAAATTTCTAGGGGGGGCAGCTGCCCCCCTGCCCCCCTTCCTACGCCCATGGTGCATTGAGCCACGTGACAAAGATAAGTGGCCGTGTTAAAGGATAGGGTAAAATTAGTACATGAGTTATCTGAAGTATTGGGGATGAAAATCCTCATAACGCTGTGATGAACACTTAAAATTGTGAAACCCTTTTGAGAATGTACGATTAATTTCATTTATGTATTTTTTTTATTCAGATATTTTGTTTTCCTTCTATAAATAATGAAAATTTTTGTACTCGTGTGGAAGTGTGGCCATTGCCAAATGGTTCAATGCAGTTCAGAGCTTTTAGAATAATCAAAAGTCAACTCCAGTTAAAGAGGAGGATGTGGCTTCAATATCAGTGTTCAGATTTAGGATTTAGGAATGAGTGTGGACATTTCTTGACTTCGCCTGCTATTTTTTTAGCTCGTATATATTTCCATAGGTTCAAGAAATTCCACAAAGACTTATATTTCCTCGCTAGGTTATTGGAAGTACACACTACACAGCTTTGAAACATGCAGGGCACCTATGACAGCAAAAGTAATGTCTTTGTATGGGTATACGGGATTAAGCTCTTGAGGTCTATAAAGGTCAGCTTTGGTGTGAGAAAGACAAACATTGTCGTCATATTTTGTGAAACATGGCTTGTGATTTGAGCTACGAACATTTTACAACTTTCAGATTCAGGAAAAAGTTGATAGCAAAAGTTAAAAATTGAACCCACTAAAAAGATTACGATTGAACAGCAATTGATTAGATGCATATCAGGGTCGGATTAACAAAGTAGCAACAGTATAAGATATGAAGTTATCGCGTGATTTTCAAGCTTACACTAAAAATGCCGAGCCATTAATTATCAATAACTGGGGTCTGAGAAAATTAAACAAAAAAAATCTTGATCGGCATTAAAAGGTAGCACCCTATGTACAACTAAGTAAACTAAGGACTAAGGTATAACTTAGACCTAGAGCCATAGACTCCCTTGCAGTTTCGTTGCAATCAACAACAGTTACTCAAACTGCACAGCCAAAATCCAACTACTGAACACCCCCAAATTGGATGTACCTTCATTCACTAACAAGAATTATGGAAATAGCTATTTTCCTCTGCTATCTATGATTTTCTCTGCAACTATATTCTGCACCGACTATTATGCTTTGTGAACTTTCACAGGGGAAATATATCACTCTTGAGATTTCAATTGTTCTAGCCTGATTAGTCAGTTAGTTTTCTGCATTGTGACGAGAGAATACATGCTAAAATGTACAAAAGTCTGCATAATAGGTTTACTTACAACTAAATCTATTCATTACATATTATAATAACCATGCTACCAATATTTAAAAATGGTTTCTTGGATATAGTAATATTATTGTTATAATATCACTAGAGTATAAAAGGTTTACGTGGCTGCGGTGCCAGGTAATCCTGAAATCTTTTCGGAAAGCACTCAAATGTCAAATTCACAAACGAACGAATATCATATCACCAGAAAAGGGTAGATCTAGCTAATAATAATTAAAGAAAGTTCAAAATATAAAGGAAACGAACACGGAACACAAACGAGAACTCAGATAATCAGAACTATACGCCAACGGAATGAAAATAGCGTACTTTCTCCTTTATTAGAAATTATTAAATCAAACTTATATACTACCTCTAAAATTAGACAAAAGATTGACACCGACAGTCCACACCTTAACTGATTCTTAAAGGACCTACTCAATACTGAAGGAAATGTCCCCTCCCAGCTAATATTTGAGCTGAGAATATAATGTAATAGCTGTTTTCCCGTGCTTCGCTAGGGCTACGAAAAGCAAAATTAAAGCTTCTCAAATTTGGATTTTTGATGGAACCGACACCAGAGTGAACACGGCTCCTATTTAGAAAATTCAATATTTTACTCAATGATATTACTTTTTGCACTGCGGAATACCTTCGTATTAAATTTCAGCTTTCTCGCACATCCCGAAGTGATAATTCTTATTAATTATGGGGTTTTGGTGGAACCGACCCCGAGTGAGAGCACCGCTCCTATTTAGAAAATTCAATATTTTACTCAAAGATATTACTTTTTGCACTGCGGAATACCTTCGTATTAAATTTCAGCTTTCTCGCTCATCCCGAAGTGATAATTCTTAATTATGGAGTTTTGGTGGAACCGACCCCGAGTGAGAGCACCGCTCTTATTTAGAAAACTCAATATTTTATTTTATTCAAGAATATAACTTTATTGCGGAACTCCTTTTTATCGAATTTCAGCTTTCTCGCTCATCCCGAAGTGGTACTTCTCAATTCCGATTTTTGGTGGTGAAAACTGTACAAAAATCGGAGAGAAACCGGAAAATTTTAAATTTTATATTTTTTACTAGCTGTTTTCCCGTGCTTCGCTACGGTTACGAGATCGCGGAATTAAATCTCCTCAATTTTAGACTTTTGGTGGAACCGACCCCCAGAGTGAACACGGCCATTTAGAAAATTCAATATTTTACTCAAAGATATCTGAGCGCACGGCAGTGCGCCAGGCCAAGTTCCGGAAAGCACCANCTTCTCAATTCCGATTTTTTGGTGGTGAAAACCGCCCATAAATCGGAAATTTTCAAATTTAATATTTTTTATGGGGTCCTTATATACTATTATGTTTGCTCTTTCCCCCCAAAAAAAAAATTGCAAAGAGACCCGCTAAATAGCGTCATTTATGGCGGTAACTTGCTCCGACTTGAACTTTAAATTTTATTTCCTTATTACGCACCTACATACTAAAAGGAACCTGCGTGCGCAAGTCTCTACGTTTAGCCATCGTGGAGCTACGTTGATTATCAGTCAGTCAGTACGTGAGTATACCAACTGGGGTTTTGTTTAAAAGTATAGATGCGGTCCTTCTATACTATTTTGGGGATCTATTTTCGTTATCCCCTCTAGTTGACCCAGAAAAATATTGCAAAAAGAACAGCTAAAAAGCGTCATTTATGGCAAGACAACAGGGCTTTGCGTTTTATAACTACATATATATATATATATCACTGTACACCTCTAATATTCTCCTCACACGCACCAGATGTTTGGAAGATTCTGCAGGTATATCTGTACTCAGGATAAAGTATAACTTTTAGAATACAAATTTTAGAATACAACGACTCTTACTCAATACCACTATAAGGTAGGTAGGTACTACTATATTATCTATGTGGTTGAATGTTGTAGAAAAGTCGATTTTCAGAGAGATAGACGGACAGACAGGGGGGGAGCACGCTATGGTCTCAGAACTCTCCATTGAATTTTTATTTTTTATTTTTCTGAATCCAGGAATACCTAGTGTAAGCTTGGTCAAAAACTCATAATACCTAGTGTAAGTTACCCAAAGCCCGGGGCCCCCCATAGCGCGGGGCCCTTGGCAAATGCCAAATCTGCCTTATGGTAATCCGGTACTGAACGTCACTACCAGGTTGCAAGACCCGATCGTTTCCTTTCAGCTCGGCACTATACTGCACATTAGTCAGTTAGTTTTCTGCATTGTGACGAGAGAATAGATGGCTTCCGACACCACGGAACGTCACTACCAGGTTGCAAGACCCGATCGCTTCCCTTCAGTTCGGTACTCTACTGCACAATAGTCAAATAGTTTTCTGCATTGTGACGAGAGGATAGATGGCTTCTGACGCCACGGTTCGCCACTACCAGGTTGCAAGACCCGATCGCTTCCTTTCAGCTCGGCACTATACTGCACATTAGTCAGTTAGTTTTCTGCATTGTGAGGAGAGAAGAGATGGCTTCTGACACCACGGTTCGCCACTACCAGGTTGCAAGACCCGATCGCTTCCTTTCAGCTCGGCACTCTACTGCACATTAGTCAGTTAGTTTTCTGCATTGTGACGAGAGAATAGATAGCTTCTGACACCACGGAACGTCACTACCACGTTGCAAGACCGGATCACTTCCTTTCAGTTCGGTACTCTACTGCACAATAGTCAGTTAGTTTTCTGCATTGTGACGAGAGAATAGATGGCTTCTGACACCACGGTTCGCCACTACCAGGTTACAAGACCCGATCGCTTCCTTTCAGCTCGGCACTATACTACACATTAGTCAGTTTTCTGCATTGTGAGGAGAGAAGAGATGGCTTCTGACACTACGGTTCGCCACTACCAAGTTGCAAGACACGATCGCTTCCTTTCAGCTCGGCACTATACTGACACATTAGGGACGGCTTCTGACACATTAGAGATGGCTTCTGACACCACGGAACGTCACTACCAGGTTGCAAGACCCGATCGCTTTCTTTCAGCTCGGCACTATACTACACATTAGTCAGTTTTCTGCATTGTGAGGAGAGAAGAGATGGCTTCTGAGACCACGGAACGTCACTACCAGGTTGCAAGACCCGATCGCTTTCTTTCAGCTTGGCAGTCTACTACACATTAGTCAGTTAGTTTTCTGCATTGTGAGGAGAGAAGAGATGGCTTCTGAGACCACGGAACGTCACTACCAGGTTGCAAGACCCGATCGCTTCCTTTCAGCTCGGCACTCTACTGCACATTAGTCAGTTAGTTTTCTGCATTGTGAGGAGAGAAGAGATGGCTTCCGACACCACGGTTCGCCACTACCAGGTTGCAAGACCCGATCGCTTCCTTTCAGCTCGGCACTATACTGCACATTAGTCAGTTTTCTGCATTGTGAGGAGAGAAGAGATGGCTTCTGACACCACGGTTCGCCACTACCAGTTTGCAAGACCCGATCGCTTCCTTTCAGCTCGGCACTATACTACACATTAGTCAGTTTGTTTGTATTTATTTGTTTGCTTGTATCACGAAGAGAGAAGAGAATAAGTCAGGCAGTTTCGTTTTCTCGTGTGAGCAAAGTCAATGACCGGCAGTTTCTTCGCGCTTGCGTAGTTGTACTGCTCTTACTGACCTAGTTTTTGAAGGTAAATTCCTCGTTTAGAATCGACTTTTTTCGTATCTTACATTGATATCAATATTAGTTATTCATTTAATTTTATACTTATTTACTTATTATTTATTTATACATTATTTTCTCTATTCCTTTCAGAAGAAGGAAGCATAGTGATAAATGGATCATCGGCAATGCTTATCCAATGGCAAAATAATTCCAGATCTACAAAGCGATTTGCAAGTAAAGCAGATTTTTTCTTTTCCTATCAGGATAGAACCTAATTTTTAGAATTCGGTCTAAAGAAGACCTTTTTAGAAGTTCCAACATAATGCGATAATATTTTTAATGGACCGATCATGATAAATATTGGTACAATTTACAGAATCCAGAATAAAAAAGAGGCCTTATGGAGAATACTCGTTGTTATTGTCAGGGTTTGATCTGGAATTTCACAATTTTTTTGTTTATTTTATATGTACTAATAATCTCTTAAATCTTCTAGCAAACATTTTTTTTTTTTACTCTGGTTATGCCGCCACTGGTCGATACTCAATAGACATCACGAGGCTAAGTACACCCCGAAATCACAAGCTCGAAGTCCAATTTTTTTGACCCCGTCGAAAATTGAGCCCTGGTTCCCCGTGTGCATTATTATGACTTAATATTTTTGCATTAGAAAATTGAATTAGATTTGAAATTTGAAAAGTTACTTGCATCCTCACGGACTAGGTCCATCAATTTATATATTTGTACACCACATAAAAAACAACTCTGCAATATCATTATTTCTTGTAACTCATATTCTTACGTCAATAGACGTAAGTATATAATGAAGTAGTTGATATGGTTCTGGGGTCCTTGTCAAAACCTCCAGGTATAGATGTATTATAAACTTTAGCAGCAACCATGGACGCACACAAGGGGGGGGGGGGGGGGCCGNGGGGGGGGGCTGGCCGGCTGTAGCCCCCCCGAAATTTTTTTTTGGGATAAGTATGTCATCTAACCCTATGCTTCTTTTTTCAATGTCACGCAGAAATCAATTTTTGGGATACTTACATAACAAAGTGCAAAGGGCGATTTAACTTTTTTTCTACATATTTTCAATTTTTTTTTTTTTTTTACTTTCCTTATTATCCTATAAAAAGGAAAATATAGTAATGGGCTGAAATTTTCGATGTCGAGTTGTAAATGCAAAACACGTTGTGGGGACCCCAGAACCCGTTTCAGCCAATGGTCCGTGTGTGTTTCTGTCTGTGGACAAGATATCTCAAGAACCGCAAGTATTAGAGACTTGAAATGCCGCTTTTTAGCGGTTTTCCCATATCCTGCTTAAAATGAGAAAGGCAATAGCTAGAACTTTAAACTTGCTGTCTATTCGTATCAATTGCATACAATAAATTGAAAAATACAACGTAGGTTGAAGTGAAATATATTGTTGGCCGCTACTTAGTGATTGGAGGCCACTTTTTCACGGTTTGGCCTAAAAGCAGAATGGAAAGAGCTAGAACTTTAAATTTGGTGCCTATTCATATCTATTCCATACAAGAAATTGATAAATACAACTTAGGTTGAAGTGTAATATATCTATTGTTGGCCCCTAATTAGTGGTTGAAGGCCGCTTTTTGGCAGTTCCGCCTAAAACCAGAATGGAAAGAGCTAGAACTTGAAATTTGTTGCCTATTCATATCAATTCCATACAAGAAATTTAAAAACAGAACTTGTTGAAGTCTAATATATTGTTGGCCGCTGGTTATTTTAGTATTTTTTTTCCTCATAATTTGAAGTTCATTGTTTACTAATTAGGTTGTAACTATGTAAGAGGCTATTCGAACTATATTTATTCGGATGATTATGTGATCCTGTTTCCTACAAAGGAAAGGATCCCATAAACTAACAGACGTTTCTTTAGACTCTTGGCGATTTCCTCTAAAAAAATAATGGATCCGTTCTGTTACCTCCTGGGTGATGTAGAAAACAGAAGAAATCCAAACCTCTTAAAGAAGACAAATACTGAAGGAGTTAAAAAAAAACTTATATCTTGGGCGCGATAGAGTACATTACCTAATAGGCAGAGGCGTAGGAACAGTGGGGCGGACCGCCCTAGATGCCGGTCTTATAGGGCTTTGCTACGCCTTTTATATCTAGAAACATTCGATTATCGTTGGGGGAAGGCGAGCCCACTTCGAAATCTATTCCGGGCGCCTATAACAGCAAGTATAATGCAGTAGTTGATATGGTTCTGGGGTCCTTGTCATAACCTCCAAGTATAGATGTAATAATGCAGTAGTTGATATGATTCTGGGATCCTTGTCAATTATTAACATCCAAGTATAGATGTATTATAAACTTTAGCAGCAACTGCATACGTTAGTATAATGCAGTAGTTGATATGGTTCTGGGGTCCTTGTCATAACCTCCAGGTATAGATGTATTATAAACTTTAGCAGCAACTGCATACGTAAGTATAATGCAGTAGTTGATAATTATAATGCAGTAGTTGATATGGTTCTGGGGTCCTTGTCAATTAGTAACCTCTAAGTATAGATGTAATATAAACTTTAGCAGCAACTGCATACCTAAGTATAATGCAGTAGTTGATATGGTTCTGGGGTCCTTGTCATAACAAACCTCCAAGTATAGATGTATTATACACTTTAGCAGCAACTGCATACGTAAGTATAATGCAGTAGTTGATATGGTTCTGGGGTCCTTGTCAATTATTAACCTCCAAGTATAGATGTATTATACACTTTAGCAGCAACTGCATATAGTATTTATTTAGAGCTGCAGTTACATAAATAGGTATCCTACCTGGCAACGCCATTACAAAGCCACGGAAATATTAACAAGTACTTCGTTGAAATTTTCATAGGTTGACATTTTAAGCTTAACAACAAAATTCAGCGTTACAATATGTTATTTTCTTCTACTCTGTATAATGGAAGATAAAGTATAAAAGAATAATCTATAAATCAGCGTCGGGCGTGTCTGTCCAGGAGTGCTTGCGCCACTGGCCATTATTGATGATGATGATTAGAAGGGAGGGCAAAAAAAAAAAAAAAAATCNGGGAAAAAAAAAAAAAAAAAAATCAGTACGGAACCCTTTTTATGAACGTACGACTTCATATGGCCTTTTAATTGCTTTTAGAATGTTTTACCTCCTGCAAATAGTACCTCACAGTGTAAGTAGAAGAGGAAATCCGATGTTTAATTCCTTTTCTGTTTTCTCTCTGTCTGTCTGATGTTCACTTCTCTCCTTCTGGGAATTTCCAAAAAAATATATATTCTATAAGAAATATGCTCTACAACGACTTTACCAAGTGTAATACACCATTTATACAATTTCCTGTCCAAAGTTAAGCAACTTCGGGCGTGTCGGGGAGTGTTAGACTGATTTACTTCGTACAAATAGGACCCCACCTACAAGTGGTGTCCGCTCAGGGACACCACGTGTAATTGGTTTGTACTCAGCCTTGTGAGGATTGAGGGAAACTGAGTAGCTACTGGTGATTACAACGAAACGGTAGTGTAGTCTTAATCTAGTTGTTCCCAAAGCCAAAATAATATTAAAAATTTGGGTAGAAAGGGGCATGAGGTTACAGCTGTAAAAACACAAAAGTTCTTTTTATTCTTGGAGAATGATAAATTACTTAAGTAAAAATTACTTAGAAAATATTGTCATATTACGAGTTGTTTTCTGTGTATTTTTTTAGACCAACTCAAAATCTCACACTTAAATTCAGACAACTTGTATGTACGAGTAGTACAAGTATAATATGATAGTAACTAATTCAGGGCCGTACCCAAGATTTATTTTCGGGGGGGGGGGGGNGGGGGGGGCGAAGCATTGACAGCCAAGCCAAGACTACCACCTGAAAATGAAAGGAAGGTGATGCTGTTGTTGTTGGTGTTGTTTTTGCTGTTATTGTTGCTGTTGTTGTTGTTTTTATTTTTTTAATATTATAAGTCACGTGCAAAGTAGTGTATTTTCATTAAAAAAAAAAAAAACAATTGAAATTTCGGGTAGGGGGGTCTGGACCCCCTGGGTACGGCCTTGAATTAATTAGGAATATAAAATTAATTTTTTTCGCTGTTTAGAATTCTTGGCAAATAATAAAATCATTATTTTTCCTTTTAAATAATTAAAATGCTTTTGTACGGAAACCCTTAAAGGTATGTAAAGATTATGTCACAATTTTCTTCCTCCTGACAGGAAAATTTAGAAGAAGGAACATATAGCTCATGGTTAATGGGCTATGGATCTTATTTCGAAAGTCACGTGACTATGAATCACGTGATTCATACAAGAAATTGTCGAATTTCATTTATGTAAAATTGTAATAAATGTAGAGGTTCTTTGCGGTACTCAATCATCTTCATGAGGCCGAAATCACAAGCACTAATTCGAAAAGTATCCGACCCCGCCGTGAAAGAAACCCGGGTCCTCCAAGTGCAATGACAGTGTGATACACACTTGACCAGGAGGAATGCTACTTGGGGTCCTCCAAGTGCAATGACAGTGTGATACACACTTGACCAAGAGGAATGCTACTTGGAGTCCTTCAAGTGCAATGACAGTATGATACACACTTGACCAGGAGGAATGCTACTTCGGGTCCCCCAAGTGCAATGACAGTATGATACACACTTGACCAGGAGGAATGCTACTTGTCGCTAAAAAAAATGTTCGTGGCATCTTATCGTGTTATATTTGAGAATAACTGTCTCTTTTCGACACTGACAAATTCCAACCAAAATCTAAAAAAAAAATTGATACAAGAAAATGGCTGACGTTCCAAATCATGACAATAGTGATGCTATTGGATCGCTCTTTCCTTTTTTGTTTTAGTCTATAAAAAAGAAGACAATATTTATTATCAAAGACAACAGTGTATAATTCTGCAGAATACAACAACAAGTAGAAAATTCGCAGAAGAACATCACCCTAATTTTCGATTCCACCTTGGATTATTTTTATAAACATCTTACCTTTAATAGACCCTGAAGATGTATGGGGCTGCTGGGAAAGCAGCATTTGTCCTTGGTGCTGTTCATCTTCTTCATCATCATGTTCCGTTAACTTGGAATGAACGTTTTCCCACATCTCAAACATGATTCTTTTTGTGAAAAATTGAAAATGTCTTGTGCCTTGAATAATTTTGAATTTTTAAAACTACTTTAGAAGTTTTCATTTTAAATTGAGCTGATTTCATAGTAAAACTATAGATGATAAGTAAAAAAAAAAATGTTTTGATTATATTTTATTCGAAATTTTTATTTTGTAGTTTTTAAAAAAGGCGTAAATCTACTATGTCAAGCATAATCCATTTGAACATTTGTGAAATACTGTTTTATATAAAAAATAAATACGGAAAGTCCTTTGTTATTTTATTTTTAAAACAAATGTTCCTTTTCTAAATAGATCTGACGAAGAGACTGATTTTTCATAATTTTATCTCACAATAAGTCTCCAACACAAAAATAATTTTTTAATTCTGAAATTCTTATTCAGAAATCTGAATCGACCAAAGTAGAGAAAGAGCTTTTAAAAAAGGGGAAAAAATATTTATAATGTTTTAAAAAATATCAAATTTTGAGGGAGGGGGGGTATTTTTTGTGATGATTCCAAAGGTTCATTATTGAAAATAATAAACCAATAATATTGATAATTAAAATTCTCTATTTTTTTTAAAAAAAAGGTCTAAAAAATGGGTTCGCTCATGATTTTCAAACAATCTTTATTAAAATACAAATTCTCCTAAAATATTCATTCCTAAAATATGCGGAAGAACTTTTTTTTAGAAGAGCTTCTTCTGCAACATTTTCTGAGAAAAAAAAATCCTTCTTTCCTTTCCTTCTTTCAAAGTTAGGATAAATATAGAAAACTCTTCCATATCACACGATGTTTAGAATAATGCAATATGAACACTTTTTTAAAGGAGGAGATATTTTTGTTGAAAAAGTTGAATGCGTTCCTGGGATTCGAGCACAAGATTTGTCGATAACAGATTTAAGGGTTTCGTTTAAAAATGGAAGGTTATAAAATAATTTACAAAAAAAAATCTTCAATGCAAGACATAATACTTTCATTTTTTTTCGAATTCAATATTGATCAGGCAAATTGAACTAAACACGTGCGACTAGATAGCAATATTAACCCTGAAATATATGAGGGTATAATCATATCTGTGACATTTAGTATTCTTATCGCATATGTGAAGAGCAGAAATACGAACAAAAGATTTTTGATGGTGAAATATTTTTTTTATGTATTACTCCTAGGGTTTTGGGGTTTCCGAAAAGATGATAAAAATGTCGTTTTTGGTAACTGAAATCGGATATGTTTTTACCACAAATTCTTCAAAATACGGTTTTTCTCAAGTATTAAAAAATCCATGTTATAATTCACACAAATGTAAATCCCGAGATTGGGCAAAATAGTTTTGTTTTGTTTAGGATTTGGAAAATTTTCTGGGGTAGCTCAGATATAATCAGATCATACTTCTGTTAATTCAAGAGATAATAAAAGTAGTTATTCATTATTGCAGGTATGAAGAAAAAGAAATCACATCAATCGAGCACATTAAGGCTAAGTTCAGATGATCGCGCGGTACCACGAAACGCGCGGCACAACATCTATCTAAATAGAGGCGAAATAAAGTAGCCAAGACGATATTTTGATGCCAGACTGCCGCGCGTACATACATTGTCTTGTGAATGCTCCTCCCACGCGGTACCGCGCGATCATCTGAACTTAGTCTTAACCTCTTATTACACACTGCCCCAAGAACTAAAAAAAAAGCCCCAAGAACATTCACCATTTTATATGCTCCCAGACACTCCTTCATTATATACTATCTACCATGCGACCTCATCATTCACTGTCTCCAATAACCCTCATCATTCACTTTCTTCATCCAATCTTATCATTCACTGCCTCCTATTCACCCTCATCATTCACTGTCTTCCATCCACCCTCATCATTCACTGTCTCCTATTCACCCTCATCATTCACTGTCGTCCATCCACCCTCATCATTCACTGTGTTCAATCATCCTCATGATTCACTGTCTTCCATTCACCCTCATGATTCACTGTCTTCCATTCACCCTAATGATTCACTGTCTTCCATCCATCCTCATCATTGTCTTCTGTCCATAATTCACTGTCTTCTGTCCACTCTTATCATTCACTAAATCTATCGACAACTCTTTTTGAGAGATGGTACTGATGAATTGATTTCATCCTCATGAAACTACCTCAAACTTTATAGCTGAATTATGTAACATTACGGATTTCAGTAAATGGATGCTAAGTTAAAGATACAGTACGCTTTTCCTTATGTTACAGATATTAGGCGCTTAATTGCAGCTGTTATTATATTATTCATCTCTCATATACTTTAAAAAGATGTGAAAAAATGACGATCCTCTGATGAAAATTAATGACTAATGCACACGCTCTAGAAATTTGATGTCGCTGTCGCTTCTAAAGCATTGAAAAAAGGATTTCCAGGGTTGCAGGGATATATGCTCTAACACCTGTATTACCTCTGCGTAGCTATACGAATTATAAAAAACAGTTGTTTTGTTACAACGCAAACTAAAAACATAATACTAATTGTTGAATTTTTTTTTTCTTAGTTGGTAACTGGGAAGAATTTAATAGAAAGATCAGACAGTGCCTCGTTGAGTACACCAGTTCCCGTTAGATCACTGAAATTAAGCAACGTCCACGTGATACTAGCTATTCCCGTCTCTACCCAGGCTAGTTAAGGTCAACTTGGGTAGCTGGTATATAAGTTTTCAGCAAATAAATTAAATTTGATTTTCGCTATTTTTCACTTTCCCAAAAAAAAACATCTTTTCCTGAAGTCCCATCAATTTTGTCTCCTGAACAAAATTTTAACCCCTATCCCAAGTCTGATCGACATATTCTATGTATTTATCAATGTATTCCTCAGTTAAAGTCTCTTTCGTAATTTTTTAGGTGTATCCCATTTTCGTTCTATTGAACATTTTGGAAAGCGGATTTAATGCCACGCAATGGACTCAAAGAATCTCCCTGGTTATAGATGTTTGTTTTGTCGTTAGGTGTATGTTGGTGTTCCAGGATTGCATGATTTGTTGAAGGCATTCCGTCAATATGGGGTAGACTTTGTATAGTTGCAAGACCTTATTCTTAATTAACAATTGATGGGGTACGCTGTCATAAGAATTCTGGTAATCCACGTAACAACAAGATAGTTTTTTGGTTTTCTTCTTGACTTCTCTAAGTATTAGGTACTGAGTCTATGATAAGTTGCTCTTTACATCCTTTAGCGCCCCTCCGGCATCCTTTCTGTTCCTCACACATTATATTTTGGTTTTCTTCACGTTTGTTAGCAAGCACGTGATTGGCCTATACTTCAAGGGATCTCTGGATAGTCATAGATAGTCAGCAAGCACGTGATTGGCCTATACTTCAAGGGATCTCTGGTGAACTTGCCTTTTGGTAGTAGATATGTTTTGCCTTCCATTATAAATGGAGGAATCTGGTCTGGGTTTTTAATGAATTCATTGATAAACTGAGTTAGCTTGATATGAGTGTTAGTTATTTTTTAATACCAATAGTTGCGAATTTTATCACTGCCAGGGCTTTTCCAATTATGACTTTTCATGATTATTTCTTTTAGTACTTCTTCTGATACCGCTGGTTCTGTCATAGATGTTATATTGGTATTTTCTTCTTCTTCTCTCTTCATCCAGCTAGTTTCAAGATCACATGGCGTCTCTCGGTTCCATATTGATTCCCAATATTCTGTAATTTGTTCTTCATTGGGTATGTCTGCAGGCCCATCTTCATTCGTTGTTTTTGTTTTAATCTTTCTATAAATTTTTTTCTCGTTGTTCTGAAACTCGCTGTTTTCTTGTTTTCTCCTATCGCATTTCGTATACCCCTTTAGTCTGGAACTGAACACAGATAACTTTTGTTGCAAGGTGTCTAAGAAGTCTGGTGGTACAGTATTGGGGCTATAATGTATTTTGTTCACCTTTTTCATCAACTTATTACCCATATTTCCATTTGTATATTCTATAAGTCTTGCTATCCCAGCTCTTTTTATTTCAACTTTATTAATTAGTCTCTTCTTCCACGCTGGCAGTTTGATTCACAATAGCTGCTGTTAATACACCAGGTCGTGTAGATTAGTAAATTTTTGAATGTCAAGGAACTCAGGTATTACGTGTATGTTTAACGTATCAACAGTTTTGGCAAACTTGATTGATGTTTTCTGCTTTGGAATATGCGGGCTTTTAGCTGGATCCATTCCTTTGTATTTAATTTGAGTTGTAGACAACAAGCCCTTGAGTTGTAGAGTTATCTCATCGTTGGCGTTTATTCTGTCATTGGTTGATTCTATTCTCGTTTCGATATTTTCTGTAACTTCTTGAGTGTCGATAACTCTTATGTTGTCACTTTGAGTTTCTGCCATTGTGTTGTTTTGGTTGGTTTCAGATGACGCAACTCCTTCTCTTTCCAACTTTTCGCGCACTTCTCTCTTGATTGTCTCTAGAGCTTCATCGGTTAAAAGTTTGTTGTTGACAATAGTTTGTCTTTGATCTGCAATTCTTTGTTCAGTAACCGTAACAACAAACGCTTGGTGTAGTTTTCGGCGGAAAGCTGTTGAGTCTGTTTCGGGTCGTGTGATATAGTAATATGTGCGCATGATTTATGTGTTAATATCTTGGGTCCACTTCATACGCACTCGTTTTCTTCCTGCTAAGGTGGTCTCAGGTAATAAGACACTGCCTAACTGAGAAGCACTCCTAGCAGTCACAGTCCTTCGGGATGTATTTTGACTGTTATCATTTGTGCCGCCATTTTGATTGTTTTCGGGTACCCCGGTCGCAGCCTGCCGCATTCTTCTTGTCTCCCTGCGACCACTTCTAGCGGTGGCTCCAGAGGTGTCCTGGTGCTGTCCGTTTTGGCGAGGTATTAATGAAAATCGTTTTTTCTCCATTGGGAGATCGCAGTTGATGTTCATGTGGTATTAAAAAATTACCAAACTACTTTCTGGGACGTTACTTTTACTTGTAACTATCCAGGGATCATCAACCACTTGTTCGGGCCCTGGGGTCGCCCCTCCCCAATAACTTAATCATCAGTCACCCCTGGGGGTTTATTATTAAATAAGTAACGATTTACTTTTTTCGACCCCCCCCCCTCCCTCCCAACATGAAGATCTCAGCTGCCCCCCTAGGCCAGATGCTGGCTACGCCCTTGTCCCAAGATAGTACCTTGTATCTCTACACAGAAAAAATATCCTTCTAAATAGATTCAACATGCGAGTTAATATAAAGAGGACAGAAGGAAAAAGCCAAACTCCATTACACGCACCTGTCCCCCCTTGAGACAAACCACCCAAGAAGAAGAGAAAAATCAAAATATAAACAATATCCTTTCGACTGTAAGAAATACTGTCTATGCAGTACTGTCCTCGAGCGGTCTAGACAATATGAAATCCAATAAGTAAATAATAATAAAATAAATAATAAATGCCATCACATTATATTGATCATTCTACCTATGAGTGATTCCTCAATAATCGTTAAACCACTTTCTCTCATTTCTGATCAAAATTTACACTGACGAAATATATTCGTGATAAGTTGCTTGCTACCTACACGTACACGTGCCTATTTCATAATTTCCGAAACACTGATAGCCTACTTGTTAAGCAGTAGTAGGCAATTCACCACCCATCCCTATAAACGAGAAGCAGACAGACATACAAAAAGGCACTTTCAAAATTACTCTAGTCACAACAAACACAAAACTGAACTACCTGAACTTACCAGAGATCATGTTCCGGAGGCCATCAAGACCATCAGGCCTTCCAAAGCAATGGGACTTGATCAAATCTCACCTATTATGATCAAGCACCTAGGTCCACATGATATTGCCTTCCTGACAAAAATTCTCAACCTGTCCCTCCAAACACTAATAATTCCCAATATATGGAAAATGGCCTGACAAAAATTCTCAACCTGTCCCTCCAAACACTAATAATTCCAATCCTTAAACCAGGAAAGAATATGGATGAGGCGAAGTCATACAGTCCAATTTCTCTACTGTCACCGGTAGCCAAACTCTTTGAGACCCTTCTACTTCCTGTAATTACTGAGAACATAGATCTTGCCAACCACCACAATCAGATATCCAATGTGGAATAAATTAATTATTTTGTTCAGCATAGACATAATGTTCTACAGACTCCTTATAATCGCTCAATGGAAATCTAGAGAACCAATCTGCATGGTTTGATGACCCCTTAATATATTCCAAAACATAATCAAATTCTGACAAAACCAATGCCCATCTTTGTAAACGACTTGCAGCCATCACTGGTATACCTTTCTTTTCACCAAATAATGCAAGCAAAGGCTTATGATCAGAGGCCAGGATGAATCGCTTACCTAAGAGATATTGTGAAAATTTCAACACACCCCAATAAAGTCCAAGCGCCTCCCTATGTATTACTGAATAATTTCTTTCACAAGAATTTAATGTCCTAGAAGCAAATGAAATCGGCTTTTCCTCTCCTGAAGGAAAAACTTGCAATAAAACGGCCCCAATACCAGTGGCTGATGCATCAGTGACCAACTTCACATCAAGGGAGGGGTCATAATGAACTAAAACACTCTCCGCCGAAAGTAATTTTTTTATGTGAACGAAAGCCCTCTCACAGTCGGAACTCCAGTAGAATTTAGTTTTTTTCCTGAACAAATTGTGCAATGGCTCTAAAACGTTAGCTAAATTGGGTATAAATTTACCATAAAAATTAACCATGCCTAAAAATGACCTAACCTGAGAGACATTTGAGGGTCTTTCAATTTCCTGAATTGCCTTAATATTATCGGGATCAGAAGAAATTCCCTTTTCACTAATAACATGGCCAAGATAGGTTACACTTCTCTGGAAAAATTTACATTTTTCTTTATTTAAACGCAACCCTGCATCGCTTATTCGTTTAAAAACATTTTCCAAATTTTCCAAATAATCCTCATCAGAACTACCCGTGACGATTATATCATCAAAATAATTTTTCGTACCTCGGCAACCAAGAAGAACCTTTTCAATTTTGCTTTGAAAAATAGAACAAGCGGGTTTGGGACCAAAAGGTAGTCGTGTGGGTTTATAAATGTTTCATTGGACACCTCCAGCTGATTATTTACTAAAAGACTTACCACCTTGTAATGCCTGAAATAAATCTTCCACTCGAGGAATTGGATGATTAAAATCTTCTAAATATTTATTAATTGTTATCTTATACTCGGCGCAAAGGAGGATGGAGCCATTTGGTTTTAAAACTGGAACCAAAGGTGTACTCCAGTTACTATGTTCAACCTTTACTATTACCCCAATTTTCTCTAACCTTAGGAGTTCTGCTTCCACTTTCGGTCGGAAGGCAATAGGTACAGGCCGAGGCTTACAGAAAATGGGAGTAACATCTTCCTTAATTTTAAGATCAATAGTTTCGTATTTATATCTTCCCAATTCATCCGTGAACAAATGATTATATTCTTTGAGTACACTCTGTAGTTTACTTTCCTTGTCAATTTGATTAACTAGGGAGCACTTACCTCCTGTTATTGAGATTCCCAATTTTTCAATTAAATCTCTGCCTAGCAAAGGTCGACAACCATTTGGAACCACAACCAAATTATATCTTACACTTTTTCCACAATATTGGACATTCACTTCAATTTCACCATCAGGGACTACAATATTACCATTGTAAACTTGTAACCTCACCTTTGATGGTTTTAACACATGAGTTTTCTTAAATAACTTTTCATAGACGTCACTTGGTAGAACTGATATTCCAGCTCCTGTATCAGGCTCCATGATAATCGAAATGTTATCAATCAAAATACTTACAGAATAAGCTGCAACCGACTCCACTTGATTCAGGGGAAACATCTTAACCACATGAACATCTTCATCAGATGGTGAAACAGAACCTTCAGGAGAGCAAATAATTTGGACAACTCACTGAACCTCTTGTCTGATGGCAATCCTGGGTGATATACACTCTTCAATATTTTATAGACAGAGCTATTTACTGAAGTCAACAAAATCGAAGCCTTTCTTGCTTCCGGAATATTGTTAGCTACAAAGTATTGGTCCAAGATTTCCAGAAATATGATGCCATCATCACCAAGGTTGAACTGTGGAGGAGTTCCGATTGTTCCGAAAATATCAAAACGTTGTGTAACCATTTTTGTTTAATTTCGACTAGAAAGAAACGTAAATTTGCTTCCGGAATATTGTTAGCTACAAAGTATTGGTCCAAGATTTCCAGAAATATGATGCCATCATCACCAAGGTTGAACTGTGGAGGAGTTCCGATTGTTCCAAAAATATCAAAACGTTGTGTTACCATTTTTGCTTAATTTCGACTAGAAAGAAACGTAAATCCTACCATCCCATCCTCGTCGCCAATTGGAATAAATTAATTCTTTTGTTCAGAATGGTAGGAAAGAAACAATGTAATAATAATATTTTATTTCACATAATTAAAGAAAATTGAAAAGTTTGAAAAACTGGACCTGTGGAAAAGAAATCAAAAAGTGATCATAGCATTTTTGAAAATCCACTGGCCAGCTAAAAACCATGTCGCCGAATGGACGACGCTATTCCACAATGGACTGAACCAGAATCAACCCTGCCAAAGATCCATCTTAGTGGCACTTGACATGCGTAGTGCCTTTGATACAGTGTCATTGGATATATTGCTGAGCGACATCCTGGCCACCAAAATCCCATGGCAAATTGAACGATGGCTGAACATCTACATCAGTGGAAGGCAAACATTTGTCGAATTCCGCAACTCCAAGACGACCTGTAGGAAAATGAAAAAGGGGGTGCCCCAAGGGGGGTAATAAGCCCAACTCTCTTCACACTCTCTTCTAAGCCCAACTATCTTCACTACGTATCTTACGCCGATGACTGCACAATATTAGCCACGGGCATTGACATTACTAAATTGACAGAGAATGTTAACAATTATCTCGAAATACTCCACAACTGGCTCAGGAATAGAAATCTACAACTCTCACCTGAAAAATCTACACTTTTTACAACGTGGACTAAAGAAGTAGGAACAAATCTAGACATATGTATTAACAACCAACGTCTCCCAACAATCAAAAACCCCAAAATTCTGATTTTTTTTCTCTATATATACTCCGTTATATATACCTATACGGGGTTTGCACTTTCTAGTTGTCCCATAGGATTGTACACGGAAATTTTGATTTATGACTGGCATATCCTCCCAGTATGTCACAAAATAGAAATGATAGTGATTTTTGATGTAATTTTTAACGCGAATACCAATAAAGCCATTGGCACGAAAATCGGACCTACGGTTCTGGACTTGAAATCGATCTGGTGAACTAAGGTTCCTTCATAGAATGGATAATACTTTTGATAATTTGGGGAAAAATGTATGCAGAAACCCACTTTTTTGAAATTGTATTTTACTCAAATATCAGCAACTGCGTTGCCTTAAATAACAGTGACGTACATACCTAGTAATACAAAGGACATGGGTTCGAGTCATCTAAATGCATGGATTTCTTTAGTGGATATTACTCGTATATCTCCTGCTTTTCGTTTGATGAAATCTAGTTTAAAAATCCAAGTGAATCGAAATAGTCTTACTTGCTTGTCAAGTAATACTGCTTATCTCTTGAGGTCGAGCTCAGAAGTTCGATTCCGGCCGGAGGTGGATTTTCCTCAAAGGGTGGAATTCATTTTCAAATGTTTTTTTACTTTCCTTATCCTAGAAAAGGAAAGTATTAAAACTGAAATTTTCGATGTCGAGTTTTCAATGCCAAAACACGTTTTGGGGTCCCCAGAGCCCAAATTTCGAGTTTCAACAAGATAGATATCTCGAGAACAGTAATTGCTAGAGACTTGACATTTTATATGTATGTAGAGTTTATGCTCGGAACGAACGTCGAAGTTTGGTTGGAATCGAATTTACTGTTGCCGTTTTTTTACCGCTCTTTAGCGGTTTTAATTAATCCCGCCTACAAAGGGAATGGTAAGAGCCAGAGATTTGAAATTAGGTACGTATGTCATATTTTGGGTCTCAGTAAGTTTTGGGTGCAATCTAATATACCACTGGCTTTTTTACCGCTCATTAACGGTTTTCATTAATCCTGTCTAAAAACAAAATGGTAAGGGTCAGAGACTTGAAATATGGTATGTAATGTATGTCAAATTTGGGGTTTGGTGCCTATTCATATTAACTTTATAAATTGATTGAGCGTGGATACATTTGGCTGCAGCGTTATTTACCGTTAGGAGTTTTAGCGGTTTTCGGCTGCTTTTTGGCTGTTCCTGCTTAAAAAGAGAACGTTAAGTGCCACAGCTAATATATCAATGCATGGAATGCAAAATGACACGTTTGCTTTAAATTGAATCAACTCCTGGCAGTTTTTAGCGGTTTTCGGCCGCTTTTTGGTGGTTCCTTCCTAAAATGGCAAGTTCTAGAGCTTAAAATTTGGTACCTTGTTATATCAATAAAGCATGGAATGAAAAATGATACTTATGGTTGAAATCGAATTCAGTCTTGATAGTTTTTTGCCGCTTTTTAGCGGTTTTAACGAGTCTGGCATAAAACGAAAACGAAAATAGCTAAATACTTGACTTTTTTTTTTATTATGTCAATTTTATGTATTATAGAATGTACACGTCTCGAATTTTTAGTATAGGAAAGGAAAGTCGTGTGATGTTCACACTAAATATTTCATCCTATATCTTCCTCTCTCTTCGTTTTTGGACGCCAATAATTACAATGTTTCAGCTCCCTCTATCGGGCGGGAATCGATTTCGACTTCAAGACACAAGTATACTTAATTGACTAGCAAGCCAGACTGTTTCCATTCACTTTAATTAAACAAGATTTCATCAAACTAAAAGCAGGAGATATACGAGTAATATCCACTAAAAATCCATGCATTTAGATGACTCGAACGCACGCCTTTTGTATTACTAGGTATATGTGCGTCACTGTTATTTTAGGCAACACAGTTTTGATAATTGAGGAAATTACAATTTCAAAATAAATAGGTTTATACACAAATTTTTCCGCAAATTATCAAAAGTATTATCCATTGTGCTATGAAGAAAACTTAGTCCTTATATTGGTTCTAGGTCCAGAACCGTAGGTCCCATTTTTGTGATAATGGTTTCATTGGAATTACATAAAATGTCACTATCACTTCTATTTTGTGACATACATTTTGGGCCAGAAGTCGAAATTTCTATGTAAAATCCTATGGGACAACTAGAAAGTGCAAATCCTGTATACATAATATTAATATGTATTGAGAAAAAACGGTTATGAAGGTGTTATAATAATTAAAGTTATTAAAAATAAATGATATTTTATATTTACTTGCAGTAAGACCTAAGTCATAGGTAATATTCAAATGTAATCCATAAAATTTTAACGTCACTTTGGCCCCCCCCCCCCTGCAAATCCGCCAGTGGTTGAAGCACACAATGATCTGATCACCCAGCAGTATCTTGTTACATGTCATGCAAACAATTATCCATGCAATAATGTGGTCGCAGCACCTATACCCCCAGGTCAAATACGTAAAACTGTGATACATTCCAAACCAAAGATAAATAATCTAGTCCAAAATACTCCAACAACAAATCAAAGCATGAAACATGGAAATCCATACCAGAACAGTTGAAACCACGATCCAGCAGTACCAACCTAATCGTGTGTTGCAGACCGCATCACCACACATATCATCCGAAGAAGCAGAGGTACCAAGAAGAATACGGTCAAACCTATCCGAACTACGATCAGGCTGGTCCAGACTTCTTAATGCCTATATGAATAGATTGGACCCCACAATGCCAGATGAGTGTCCACTCTATAAATGCTCACCACACAACACAGACCACCTTTTTAACTGCTCTCAGGGACCCTCAACCCTGACAGTGTTGGATCTGTGGTTACAACCAAAAGCTGTTGCTGCTTTCCTTCAACTCGAGGGAGACGAGGAACAAGAGAAAATTTGATTATGTGTTTTCGCTACAACAACAACAACTAGTAGGTAGTTATTAAAGCCCCAATAAGGCCAATGAAGTCCTAAAAGTAATCGGATAATTCTATGAATCTTATAAAAGTCTATAGCAAGTTTCCTCAACATCGAAACCGTATTTGACAGTTATCGTGGCACGAACTGACGTTTCAAGAAAAATCGTGGAGTTTGAACTAGACCTCATTTCGTTTAGTCAAATATAAGTTTTTTAGTGTAGATATACTCTACCTTTTTTTAGTCATAAAATGCTGAAGTTGTGAATCACTGATTTATTTCCGGTATTGGGGGTAAACATAGTGACAATGGCAGTAGTTAAAAGATGAAATTTTGAATGTGTTTGTTAATGTTTTTTTTTTTTTTTTTTTTTTTTTTTTTTTTTTTTTTTTTTTTTTTTTTNTTTTTTTTTTTTTTTTTTTTGGAGCGGAGCCTTCAGGGGTTAAATTTCTTTAATAAATGGACACCTTTCTCTTTGTATAACTTATTTCAGGCCTTACCAGTACAATATTTTGGTATATTTACTTTTCATAATAATTTAATAAAACAGGCGATCTACTACTCTACAATAATTTATTTTTATATCTTGGAAAGACACTTCAAATTTCAGCTTATTATCTATCAAGTTTAGGTGGTAATTATCACTTTTCGGACTTAGTCAATGCTTATGACTTCATTTTTCACTTCGTTCCCTGAAGCCATTAACTTTTCCATAAGAGAAGAAGTTATTCCTCCTGACGCGGCCCCAGAAAAGCAGGGCTCCAAAATTATATTTTATATCCTATCCTTCAAATTTCAGCTTTTATCTTCTCACCTCTGTAAAATAATTAGCTGTTTCTGAACTTTTCGAACAACTTACGTGTATGAAGCAAACACATTGTTTCAAAAGAAATATTAATTCTTCATAGGGACATATGTTAAAACTCAAAGGATCCTCGATAGGAGAACACGTGTTGAAACTCTAAGGATCCTTGAATTAATTGACTTATAATTAAAGTGGCAACTTTTATTCATGTCATGTAGTGTAGCTGTAGAGAGTATAAACCTACAATAACGTGTGTTCTCAAATATTGTGTCATGCTATGGAGATAAGAGTTACGGGCACGAGCAGGAGCATCCTACTTCTTACTTTAGGAGACCCAGAGAGAGCTATAAAATAAAAAAGTCACCCAATTTGTTCAGAATATTAAGGCAGATAAAATACTATATCTTCTCTTGACTGTAAAAATTTTAAAATTAAAGAAATGTTACAGCTGACTAGTTTCGTGCTCTCTTGAGCACATTATCGGAGTTAGGTTGATCGAAGACTTCGATCAACCTAGCTCCGATGATGTGCTCAGGAGAACACGAAACTAGTCAGCTGTAACATCTCTTTAATTTTAAAATTTTTACAGTCAAGTGAAGATATAGTATTTTATCTGCCTTAATATGGTTTTACTTGACATAGTATCCCAATTTAACCAAATTTGTTCAGAATAGTTTCCTTACCATAACATTTATACTGATCATCCGATTTAATGAAATTCTAGGATCGTCAGCACTCAGCATAGTCACTTATTCTGACGATCTGACTTATTGCATATTAGTGCAAAAGGGGATAAGTCCAAAAATGTCTGTTTTCGATAGTTGCATCGTTTGATTCAGAAAAACAGGTTTGATCTAATGGTACAAATGATTTAGGTCTCATCCAAACTGATAAAGAGTAATTTGAAAGTTGGTAGTTACATAAAATAGAGTTTTGGTGTTTTTGATACAAATCATAGTTATATCTTTCATATCATAGTATTATTATGTTACATGTTACCCCAGTCTGTTATTATTTTTTAAAAAAATGTCGGACATTATCCCAAAACATATAAAAATATTATAATTCTGGGAATAGTGATTTGTTCAAAAAGTTAAATAATTAAGTGTTAAGTCAGATATAACCCCTCTAAACCATTTTTTTTGTAAATTGCAATAAAGGAAGAAAGAAAGAAGAAAAAAAAATCATTTTTTTTTTTATCCCCTTCTGCCGTAACATGCGAATTTGAATCAGTAATTTCGTCTGCTCATAGGCAAACATTAGATATTCAGTGCAGACGAGTATAACTTTCTCACCATTTCATTCCTGTGGATGAAGTTACTCAAAATAATTTAATAAAATTCGGATACATAAAAAGTCCATTCTCAACCTACCCTTCAAACTTTCACTTAATCCGACCTGTCATTTCGAAGATATAAGTCAGTCAAGAAAAACACACATATCTCCTACGTATGACTTAGTGACTTACTCTGACAATTTCATAAAAATCGGGTGATCAGAGCAAAAGTTATGTCGAACACAAAAAGTTAACTGCAGACAGACATGGAACCAAATATTTTCCTCGATATACTCGTACGAGCATATTCCGAGTGGAATTTTTCAATTATGAGAACATTGTTTGTTAGAAAACAAAATGAAAAACAGTTTATGAATGAATAAGGTGAAAATGAGAACTCAGTAAATTGTATTTCACTCCTCTGAATGAATATTATATAAAAAGGCAATTTTCATTTGAAAAAATCTCGATTAAAATTAGGGGTATGATTTAAAAGTTAACAGATAGTAGCACAGGGACTGTATTACCCGAAACCCAAATTAATGACAAATCTGTGTAATATTTAAATTACCGTAAAGCCCAGTTGATATAGGTATTAATCATCGAAGTTCCACAATGGATTAACTCAGAAGTTTGAATTTTGGAATACAGATAAATCTTACAATAAAGGTACGAAGCAAGAAAGAAAAAAAAATGGAAGTTCAACTGACAGCAAAAGATCTTCAAAAAACGACGCTTTATAGTGGTACACACATAAAAAAAATCAGGTAAAATGTCTGAAAATATTTGTTTAAAAGAATTTAACGCACAAAATAAGCATTTTAAATTCCATAAAGGAGCGATATAACTGGAATAGATTTTCGCCAGAAGACTGTAACGCGGAGATTAATTACATTTATCAAATTAAGTTAAAGTAGTATAAAAAAATAGACCATTTAACAAATAATCATTATCTTAGAATGACGAAACTTTCATCAATCAGATCAACGTAAAATAATAACAAATAATCAATATCTTAGAATGAGGAAACTTTCATCAATCACATCAACGTAAAATAATAACAAATAATTATTATCTTAGAATGAGGAAACTTTCATCAATCAGGTCAACATAAAAAACAAATAATCATTATCTTAGAATGAGGAAACTTTCATCAATCAGATCAACGTAAAATAATAACAAATAATCATTATCTTAGAATGAGGAAATTTTCATCAATCAGATCAACGTAAAATAACAACAAATGATCATTATCTTAGAATGAGGAAACTTTCATCAATCAGATCAACGTAAAATAATAACAAATAATCATTATCTTAGAATGAGGAAACTTTCATCAATCAGATCAACGTAAAATAATAAACTCTAGTGGAAGGTGACTAATGGGTGAGATTAATGCCCCATGCATTTTCTGGGGCCTAGCCCTCTTAGAGCTCTATTTTTATGCAGACAAATACTACTACTCAAATTAATCCTGCCTTATCATTGACATTAACAGCCTCAGTAACCTGGAAGATGTTGGTTCGAAATGAAGCATGAACATAAAGTTTAGTAATTATTTGGAGAAGTGCATTCCAGCCTCAAGAACTCTATCATAATTTTAGAATCTGAGGGGCGAGGTTCAAAACTGTGACTTGGCATAAAAAACTCTATCTGGCATGATTATGTTTATCTCATTTTTCTGTTACTTCTGTACCAAGTTCCCCTGCTGCATAAGACTCTTTAGTTGTAGCATGTTTAATAAAGCATTGCAATCGTATTGAGTTTGAGTAGGTATCTCATAACACTAGAGAACACAGTGCGAAGTAGGAAGCGAGCGCAGAGAGGAAGGGAATAAGAACGTAACTTTCTATTTACTTTCTTGCAGTCTGATGTAACCAAGTCTAAATAAATCTCTTCCGTGCAGTTGTGATACTGGGTATCTCATATTACTGGTATACCGGTACTCTGTTTTTGATGGAATCGACCATTCTCGTAATATGTTAGGAATAATGGACTCGAAACCTTCTGACAGATTCAATTTTGTTGTTTCTTGCATATGAAGACTGGTTTTTACCAGTCTTTCTCTTTTTTTCATACAAAATGCGACCCGGTTTCTACATAATCTTCTTTTAGGACCACAGTATCCCCGAGTCCCTACCATTCTGTCAAACCACCAAAACATATGATTTCTCAAGAATATCCCTCGTTTCAGTTATAATTTCATCATTTTAACTGAATCTCTGGGGCCATTTTTTCAAGTTAAGGAATAAAAACTACGTCAGGACACCAGGTAAGCTGAATCAAGTTTAAGTGACGGCAATTCATACCCCGGTTCATGGAGTTTGCAGCAACGATTTCGATAATTATTCGAAAATGCTCTTTTTCTATCACGCTCAATTTGAAATTTTGAGAGGTGTTGTGTTGAGAGATTGTGTATAGAGATCGAGGTGGTAATTTTACGCAACCATGCTAGCCCTATTCAAACACGGATATTTCTTGATCTACCTTTCACAGTATCTCTATTTGTTTTTGCGGAGTTTCCTGTTCTCTTGCTCTCTCTCTTTGCATCTTGTCCGGACATTTTCTACACACAAATTCTGCAGAAGCTCGCAAGGAATAATAATAATAAAAAAAAATATAACAGTAGATTTCTATGGTGCACTGACGAAGGCGATAGAATTCGCACAATTCTATTACAGAGTACCTATGTTGTCATTTGGTACACTTTACATTATAGAGTATTTTGTGCTGCAATTTGGGAAAATTTACTTTACCGAGTATCTTTTTTGTCATTTAGCAAACTTTACATTATAGAGTATTTTGGGAAGTTATTAGAGAAACTTTACATTATATAGTATCTTGTGTTATCATCAGAGAAACTTTACATTATAGAGTATGTTCTGTTGCCTTTTGAGAAACATTAAATTACAGTGATTCTTGTGTTTTCTTTTGAGAATCTTTATTCAATGAAATGAAAATTTAATTAATGGTAACCTTTTTTGTCCTTTGAGAAACTTTACATTTTAGTGTATTTCGAATTTGAAAAACTTTACAGTTATTTGAGAAGCAGTGTAAACATTACATTATAGTGTATCTTGTGTTGCCTTTTGAGAAACTACATTATAATATAAATGATTTAAAAGCTTCTGGTTCAGAAACTAAACTTCATATACAATTTTCATTTTTCCAAAGCACATAAATGCAGTACTTATCTAATTGCTGCAAGAAATAGCAACCACATCGTTCTTGTGAGGTGGTTACTTATAGCTTTTGTTGTTCAGCAACATCCGGTGAGATTAATCTTGGATGGGTGTCCGTGTATATACTGCACCTCGAACTTACACCCATAATTTTTATTATGTCCGTGATTCATTCTGCTTTAGAAGCTTTGTTTTTTTTTTAATTATATTATCACGTAGCCATTAATAACAAGGAAACTTTAATTGAATGGAAATTTCTCCTGAGAATATGTTATCTGGGTTTGGCCAAAGGATTTCTTAGAGTTCAAAATTGATACATTTGTACCTTTTTATTTTGATTCTTTATTACAAGGAATAAATTAGATGTACATTATATCCTGCATTCCACCTGGACAAGGCCAGAAATTTACTCAGATTTCGCACAGATTTGCCGTTTCAGATTCGTAAATGGCAAATCAGAATTTTCAAACTATGTCAGAAAATTTATCCCTTTGAGTTGATGTGCTGTGATATATATTAAGATATCGGCTCCTAAAATTTGGTAATTTTTTGATGTTTTAGTAGGTTTTCTGGAAGCTCTTCGAAGAGTAAGCTTTCGATGTCTCTTACTGTTTAGGCTGTGCAATTAGTGATACAAACATAGCCAGACACACGCATATCTCATTCATTCATATCTTATTTATCTTACATATCTTATTTATTCATACATAACAAACAGGTTCCACTTGCTTTGAGGGGTGCCCAAGAGCAATGGCCTTTCGGTGTGTATAACACTTCTTTTCAGGCACTGCATATTTACGTATCAAGAGCATATTGCTATCCAATGATCAATCATATTTTTCAAATTTCTGCCGGTTAATTTTGTAAATTGGCCGTAAATCGAAAGCGGCAAATCAGAAAGTGGAAACCATGTCTTAAATTCAGGATTTAGACTGAACGACATCTAATTTTTAGTGTTTTTATCACTAATATTCTATTCTTGTACTGAATAAATTTTGTCCACATTATTTTAGTGTTGTTTATTAAGCTCACTCTTTTGTTCTTGTACTGAATCAATTGTGTCCAAATTATTTTAGTGTGGCACTTATCCCACTATTTTAGTGTGGCACTAATCTCACTATTTTATTCTTATGGTAAAAGAATTTTGTCCATATTATTTTAGTGTGGCACTAATCTCACTATTCTATTCTTATACTAAACTAATTGTGTCCACATTATTTTAGTGTGGTACTAATCAAACTATTTTAGTGTGGCACTAATTTTATTATTTATTCTTATACTAAAAGAATTTTGCTCATGTAATCTCACTTTTCTCTTCATATACTAAACGAGTTTTAGTGTTGCACTAATCTCACTATTCTATTCTTCTACTGAACGAATTGTGTCCACAGTATGGCACTAATCTCACAGTTTTAGTGTGGCTCTAGAGTCACTATTTTATTCTTATACTAAACGAATTTTATTGTTGCACTAATCCCACTATTCTATTCTTATACTGAACGAATTGTGTCCACATAATTCTAAAGTGGCTCACTAATTTCATTATTCATTCTTATACTAAACGAATCTTGTCCACAAAATTTTAGTGTGGCTCACTATTTTAATATGTTAAAACACACAAAAACATTGCAATAGAAATAATCACGAAGTCGTTGAACTCTGTCTAATACACCGTTTTGGTTACGTTTAGGTAATAGTTTAAACAATTTGGTAAACTTATTTCAAGGTGCTTTCCTTGTCTTATACCTGCCATGCGAACAGCTTGATAAATCCTCTTGTAGTATTCCTTTGGTGAACGAGTGATCCGAAGTTTTCTCATATAATTATTAATTTTCTATTTAAGGGTAACATTATAGATGGACGGGATTTTAAAGAATAACAGATCAAGATTATTTTATATGAGACATTAATATTATACCCATGGATACATTTTGGGTTTTAGACAAATTTACAAAATTTATTTAAATAAATTAACAATTCATATGAAATAGATTATAAGATGCACAGACCAAAAATCGTTTTCTTTTTTTAAATATAAAGGTTTAAACAAACAAAAAAATGCCAGTAATTTTGGTATATTGATTCAATGCACACAAAACAACTAGATAAAAAAACAAGAAAAAATAGGTGGTTTCCCTCCCCCAAAATTAGTGAATGAATTTGATCAAGTTGTCCAAAATTTATTACTACATTGATAAAGTAACATTAAAACAGACCTTATAGGATCTTTATATATTTATTATTTTTAAAAATATGCTTGATTAAATTGTCAACATGTTTATAATTTTAGTTATCTTTTATATTAATTTATTTTTTAAAAAAAGGAAAATTTATTATAGTAAATCGATTTTTAATATTAACTACTCGCGATGACAAAAATATAACGGTTTATTGTTCAACGCAAAATGCAACAAAACTCTTTCCTCACTTATAGCATGCTAAACACTCAAGAATATGCTTAGCGCTCAGCTAGCTCTCAGTACTGTTAGTCTGACACTCATTTCTCCAACCTTCCCCCACTTAATTACCTTTCTCACTTTCGTCTATTTTTTTTAAAAAAAACATGTAATTTTATTAATAAATCTGTAAGAATTTGAAATTCTAATAATACTTGGTAAGTTTTGATATCCGGAAGAAGAAAAAGAAAAAATAGATATAGTTTTTGTAGGTACCTACTTAAGTCATGTCTATATTCTATATCATTTCAACTTAGTACCAGATAGTACCTACTTATAAAAGGAAACAATGGGTTAGAAACCAGAATATTCACCGTTATAATTTTATCGGGTAAGATAAGTAAAAAATGTAAATGTATATTCTATTATTCCATAATTTTGTGGGTATCATAGAATTACAAGATATTTTTTTTTAATAATCACTCCAATAATAAAAAGTTCTACTTGACAATTATCTCGAAATGGTAATAATGACAAGCAGTAAACCTTGCCGCTATTACGATAGCTACTGAATTGTCCTCAGAATCCTATGGTGCACCCAAACACAACCAGACAATGTCAAATTCAATGTCAGTCGACTAGTGCTAGGGGCTGTTTAAGCAAGTAAAACATCAAACTATTTTACAATGAATGGAGAAAAATAAATGCGAGTATTTGAAGTACAATCTAGCGAGAAAAATTGCGATTAGTAACAGCTACATACTTTGGATACTGACTGTTACCCATCACATCCAAAGTAACAGTATGCAAAGTAACAGGTATATACTTTGGATACTGACTGTTACCCATCACATCCAAAGTAGCAGTATGCAAAGTAACAGGTATATACTTTGGATACTGACTGTTACCCATCACATCCAAAGTAACAGTATGCAAAGTAACAGCTATATACTTTGGATACTGGCTGTTACCCATCGCATCCAAAGTAACAATATCCAAAGTAACAGCTATATTCTTTGGATACTGACTGTTACCCATCGCATCCAAAGTAACAATATCCAAAGTAACAGCTATATACTTTGGATACTGACTGTTACCCATCGCATCCAAAGTAACAATATCCAAAGTAACAGCTATATACTTTGAATACTGACTGTTACCCATCGCATCCAAAGTAGCAGTATCCAAATTAACAGCTATATACTTTGAATACTGACTGTTACCCATCGCATCCAAAGTAGCAGTATCCAAAGTAACAGGTATATACTTTGAATACTGACTGTTACCCATCGCATCCAAAGTAACAGGTATATACTTTGAATACTGACTGTTACCCATCGCATCCAAAGTAACAGCTATATACTTTGAATACTGACTGTTACTCATCGCATCCAAAGTAACAATATCCAAAGTAACAGCTATATACTTTGGATACTGACTGTTACCCATCGCATCCAAAGTAACAGCTATATACTTTGATTACTGACTGTTACCCATCGCATCCAAAGTAACAGTATGCAAAGTAACAGGTATATACTTTGGATACTGACTGTTACCCATCACATCCAAAGTAACAGTATGCAAAGTAACAGGTATATACTTTGGATACTGACTGTTACCCATCGCATCCAAAGAAGCAGTATCCAAAGTAACAGCTATATACTTTGAATACTGACTGTTACCCATCGCATCCAAAGTAGCAGTATCCAAAGTAACAGCTATATACTTTGGATACTGGCTGTTACCCATCGCATCCAAAGTGACAATATCCAAAGTAACAGCTATATTCTTTGGATACTGGCTGTTACCCATCGCATCCAAATTAACAGCTATATAATTTGGATACTGACTTATCTTTCGCATCTTTTTTCGCTATTTCTGTATGCGATAAAAAGTAAACTCTGACATTCTCCGGCCTAAAAACTATCTCTAAATAATGCGTTCATCCGTTCCTGCGTGAAAAAAGAAAAATACATCCAACAAACGTCGCAATTATAATTTTAGTGGGATTAGTAGGCTCCGCCAGATAAATTAGAGGCATAGGATTTGAGAGATAAAATGTAGCTTAGTCTATGGCATATACAAGTTTTCACGTTGAACTGTTCTGTATGAAAGAAGGACAAACAAACATTTATTTGCATTTTTAATACCAGGAACCAAACAGTTTAGAGATATATTTCCTTTCATACCTTTGATAGATTCAGGAGATGTATGGGGCTGCAGACAAATGTTGATGCGTGAAAGAAGGACAAGCAATCCAATCTACAAATAGGCTTTCGCCTTCATGATCAAAGGAAGTATAGTATAGGGATGTAATTTACATTTAAATTAGAATCTTCTTTCCCTAAATGTCTTATGTAAATGAAGCATTTAAATTACTTATTTTTATCCACTTCGCGAATATAATTTTTTAAAAATATCTGAAACTTCGCCTTTCTTGATAACTAATAATAATAGGTAGCCTCCAACCTCCAAATTTTTGTGAAAATTGGTCGAACAATTTTTGCTTTTGTAGTGTGATAATCCAGAGCTCTTTTTTACTTTCTCTTCCTAGAAGATAAAGTATTGTATTCGTGCAGAATGGGTAGCTAAATAGAGTATTGGTTTATTTATATATATAAAAAAAATGGTCCCATGTGGGTGCGCTTTTTGACAGGGCCATCGCCAGTGCGCCCCGGCAGGGGCCCGCAATGAAAAAAACATAAAATTCGTCCAATTTTGATAAAATTTGGTATGCACATTGCACATGCATCCAAGTTTTATATTTGACAATTTTTGGTGTTTTTTAGATTTTTTGCATTGGGGCCCCGGTCGGGCTCCAAATATGTAAAAAATTTAAATTTTGTCTGATTTTGATAAAATTTGGTATACACTGTTGCCAAGTACTGTAATTGACATCTTTTGATATTTTGTAGTAATTTTGGTTTTGGGGCCCCTGCCGGGTCCTTTTTTTTGCATTTGGGGCGCCGGATGGGCCCCAAATATTATATTTTATAATTTTTGGTGTTTTGTAGATTTTTTTGCATTTGGGGCCACGACAGGGACCAAATATTGAAAAACAAAAATTTTGTCTGAAGTTGATAAAATTTGGTATGCACAGCCACCAAAGTATTATATTTGATAATCTTTGGTGTTTTGTAGATATTTTTCATTTGATTTCAAATAAGGATAAACATAAATTTTGTCTGATTTTGATAAAATTTGGCATGCACCGTTGCCCAAGTACTATAATTGTCATCTTTTGGTATTTTGTAGTAATTTTGATTTGGGGTCCCGGCAGGGGCCCGCAAATGAAAAAAAAAAAACATAAAATTAGTACGATTTTGATAAAATTTTGTATGCACAGCCACCAAAGTATTATATTTGATAATCTTTGGTGTTTTGTAGATATTTTTCATTTGATTTCAAATAAGAAAAAACATAAATTTTGTCTGATTTTGATAAAATTTGGTATGCACCGTTGCCCAAGTACTATAATTGACCTCTTTTGGTATTTTGTAGTAATTTTGGTTTTGTGGCCCCGGATGGGCCCCAAATATGTAAAAAACATAAATTTCGTCTGATTTAGAAAAAATTTGGTATGCACCGTTGCCCAAGTACTATAATTGACATCTTTTGGTATTTTCTAGTAATTTTGGTTATATTTGATAATTTTTGGTGTTTTGCAAATTTTTTGCATTAGGGCCCCGGCTGAGCCCCAAATATGAAAAAGACATAAATTTTGTCTGATTTTGATAAAATTTGGTATGCACAAGTACGGTTGCCCAAGTACTATAATTGACATCTTTTGGTATTTTGTAGTAATTTTGATCTTTTTAAAATAATACTATCACTATAGAGCAAAGTCCGCAGCCGAAGGCTGCAAAATCTTTCAAAATAATACTGTCACTAAAGAGCAAAGTCCGCAGCCGAATGCTGCAAAATCTTTCAAAATAATAGTGTCACTAAAGAGCAAAGTCCGCAGCCGAAGGCTGCAAAATCTTTTTAAAATAATATTATCACTAAAGAGGAAAGTCCATATACGAAGGCTGGAATATCTTTCAAAATAATACTGTCACTAAAGAGCAAAGTCCGCAGCCGAAGGCTGCAAAATCTTCCAAAATATTACTGGCATTAAAGAGCAAAGTCCACAGCCAAAGGCTGCAAAATCGTTCAAAATAATTCTGTCACTAAAGAGTAAAGTCCGCAGCCGAAGGCTGCAAAATCTTATTAAAATAATGGTCAACATCAACAGAAAATAGAAATATAACAATAAAACCGTACTAGACTTTCTTTTCCTTAATCATTCTATCAGACTACCATCGAATCCAGATGTTGCTCTTCTAATGTTTGAAGTCTATTAGTGATATTATAATTATAACTAGCTATTTCGCCCGTGCTTCGCTGCAACCGAAGATTGGCACCTTAGAGGCATGGCCGTTCCCGTGTGAAAGTAGGTGTGTACGCTGTTGTATGTATGTATATACATATACATGTATCATGCTATCTCTCTCGCTCCAATGTATTTCTTATGGGGATTGTTTACTTTTCGCGATTTCTACCCCTTCACAGGACATTGCCTTTTATATATAAAGATTTTTTCTGCTGCCGTTGACCTTTATTTTAAAAAGATTTTGGTGTCTTCGGCATTGGACTTTGTTCTTTAGTGATGGTATTATTTCAAAAAGTTTTGGCAGCCTTCAGCTGTGGACATTGCTCTTTAGTGACAGTATTATTTTGAAATTTTGCAGCCTTCGGTTGTGTGGACTTTGCTCTTTAGTGATGGTATTATTTCAAAAAGATTTGGCAGCCTTCGGCTGTGGACATTGCTCTTTAGTGATAGTATTAATTTAAAAAGCCTACAGCTGTGGGCTTTGCTCTTTAGTGATAGTATTAGTTTAAAAAGCCTACAGCTGTGGACATTGCTCTTTAGTGATGGTATTATTTAAAAGTTTTGGCAACCTACGGCTGTGGACATTGCTCTTTAGTGACCAAGGGCGTAGCCAGCATCTGGCCTAGGGGGGGGCAGCTGAGATCTTCATGTCGAAGGGGGGGGTGTCGATAAAGTAAATCGTGACTTGACCCCTAGGGGTAACTAATGATTCAGTTATTGGGGGGGGGGGGGGGCCTGACAGTATTATTTTGTAGCCTTCGGATGTGGATATTGTTCTTTAGTGATAGTATTAGTTTCAAAAGTTTTGTCTCTTTAGTGGTAGTATTTTTTTTTTTAAATAATCCCATGTGTCCCAACGAACGTTTTTTTATTTTTAGAGTTATACAAGGCAGTGGCTGAGTAGACTGGAGCCAAAGCTTCTGTAAAATTCCAAAAATTGTCAATTGAATACTTGGGTGACTGTGCATACCAAATTTTATCAAAATCAGACAAATTTTATGTTTTTCCATTTATGGCCCACTGCTGGGGCCCCAAAAGCAAAAATTATCAAATATAATAAATACTTCGGCGACTGTGCATTCCAGAATGTATCAAAATCAGACAAATTTTATGTTATTTCATTTTTGGGCTTTTACCGGGGTCCCAAGACCAAAATTAATTAGCACCGAACAATATATTACACTTCAACCTAAGTTGTATTCTTCAATTTCTTGTATGAAATTGATATGAATAGGCATCAAGTTTAAAATTCTAGCTATTACCTTTTTAAGCAGGTTATGCGAAAACCCCTAAAAAGCGGCATAAAACCGCCAACGGTATATTCAATTTCCAACGAAAGCTTATTTTGCTGTTCATGGCATACAACTGACATGCATTCAAGTCTCTTGCACTTGAAGTTCTTGAGATATCTAGATAAGATTTGGGCTCTGGGGACCCTAAAACGTGTTTTGGCACTGAAAACTCGAGATCGAAAATTTCAGCCCATTACAATACTTTCCTTTTTATAGGATAAGAAAAGTAAAAAAAAAATCGCCTGAAGCAAAAAGTTGACCCCCCCNACCCCCCCCCCCCGGGTCACAAACTCGGCTGCCCCCCTAGACGAGATGCTGCGTACGCCCATGTTTTGCACGTATCGTGTTAACTTACGCTCACGCTGAATATTTGAACGAAAAATCAATATTTTTTATCTCTTATATGGAAACTTTATTTCTTTGTGTTTGTACTTTTGTCCTCAAGAGGCTAAGCTACCTCCAAACACTACCGGATTAACTTGAAGAATCGAAAAAAAAATCTAAAATTTTTGACGAGACCGGGATTTGAATCAGATACCTCCCTGCTGTAAGCCGAGTGTAATGCACGATTTGCCACGAAGTATTCATTTTGTTATTTTTCTACAACGAATACCTTTGACGTCATACATAATAACTTTTTAGTCTCACTGACGTCATTTCTCTAAACCAGATCAGACATTGACGTCACACATTATACCTTTTTAATCTCACTGACGTTATTTTGTTCTTTCTTTATCAGATAACACTTCGACGTCATAAGTTGTACCTTTTCAATCTCTCTGAGAGATTTTTCTAAACCAGATAAAAAATTGATGTCATGTCATATATTGTAACTTTTTTCTTATCCAAGTCCAAGAACCTTATCGCCATGTCTCTAAATCTGCGAAGACATTATTGTGGGGTCTGTTAACTCTATAGCTATTTATCGCTTTATCGCTGAGTCTCAACAGAACTAATAATTATAGGTCGCAGCCTATAATAAAACTTAGACCTAGCCTTAATAATTTGACTTTGGGTGAACAAGCTTTTTTTTCTAGATATTTTTTACTAAGGGTATCAAGTTAGCTCTGTTTTACATGGTTAATGCTAAAGAATTGTCATGATCAGAAAAAAAAAAAAAAAAAANAAAAAAAAAAAAAAAAAAAAAAAAAAAAAAAATCATTGGTTTAGGTATCTATCATAAAATACGATGTCCATATGAAATATGTATCTATCTACATTGTTGTCGTTATTAATAATACTTACTGATATACAGGCCCGTATTTAGGATTTTATTTCGGGGTGAGGGGTTGGATTCATATAAAGGGATAGATTTAAATATGGGGATTATAGGAAAAATCAAAAAATTTAAAAAAATCGGGTGGGTTTGAAACCCTTTTAACCCCTGTCCTGGATTCGGGCCTGCTGAATTGCTGATATATGGTGGAAAGCTGTAAAATTGACAGAACCAGTCCCTCTCGCCAAGAAACAAACAAAACAAAGATTGACTATTGAAAATAATAAACAAAAACAAAAAGGTGTCCACTAATTTACACTTGATAAATTATCTGATAAAATTAACAAATGTAGGGATGTCTTACCTGTCATATCCGATGCCCGTGGCGTAGTTGTTCGAGGCGACGCTTCTTTACTTTCTTCGAGGACCACATCATTTGCCTTTGTAGTGGCCAGAGTTACTGTTTTAATAATAAATTGCTTTAAAATTAAATTGAATTTCACACTTATTTATTTTATTTCAATGTACGTGCTAGGTAGTTTGGTAGTAATTTTCATGTTTTCAATTTTATATAGGTAATTACCAAAATGTTACTATGACTTCTGTTGCACGAGAATTAGAGTGATTTATTAGCTTAGTGATATTTTAAAATATATATATATTTAGCTTTCTGTAATGAATAAAAATATTTAATTAATTTTCCGATTTGGGAAATCTGAGTTACGATATTGGTGAATTTTTTTTTTTCATTATCATAAAATTGGTTGCAAGTCTCCACGGAGACTGATTACCATCATCACGGCGTACTTTGTTTGGATCTATCAATTGTGACCAGTGTTTTATCTTCAACCTACTATTCAATTTCCCATAGTAGCAATGGACTGCTATAGATGGTCGAAGGTCCTTTCCCCCCGCTCATTCACATCTCTGTGTCTTTGTCCCTTTTATAAAAAGAACCCAGTCTTGAAATTTTGAGCCAAAGATAAATTCTTAGTACAGGCGATATTTATTTATCTCTGAATTGAGAAATTATAAAAAAATATCCACTTTTTTAAACGAAAAGACTGTATTCTTTTTTTTTAATAAATATCGCAACATAAAATTATTAAAAGAAAATTTAGAATAAGTTCATTATTTTTATAAAAAAAGATCAATAACGTGGGCAATAATATTTTCATATTTTTGAAAAGGGAAATGGGCACTATGGGCAGTAACGTTTTGAAAAGGAGTTCATCGAAATTTTCCAGATTTTCTATGAGTTCAGGTTAGTCTATATATGTTTCCGTGCGTTTAGTAGATTTTTATATACTCCTTTGAGCAGATTATGTATACCCTCTAGCCTCAAATGACAAGACACAAATTTAATGTACCCTGGATCCAAGGACTCAACCGTATCGGGAATTTCAAATTTATTATACAATGGTTTTTTATGAATTCTGATCTTAAAATAACATGTTCGTGTTTACAGATTTGTTTTCAAGTTCATACAAACTAGGTATATGTTAAATATTTTCTTAAAAAATTTGTATTCCTAATAATTGGGCACATGCCTATTGATTATTTAATTCTAAACAATTATAATATTGTGATAAATGCAAAATATTTTCAACATTCTTCATGAGGTGGCATGTTCGTACAATTTTCCCATTGAAAAAAAAAAATCTATGCTCTATAAAAATAAATAAATTTTTTTGGGTTTAAACACTATTAGCTATTTCTTTTATTTGTTTTTTTTTAGAAAAATATATTTTTACCCCTTCCAAATTACCGATTTTTCATTTACTACATTTTCCCCATACAAAATTCTACCCTTGCTCGTTTATGACCTTTTCTATTCTGGGTGCAAAGACCTTCTACAAATATATTTACTAGCATACTAACATTTTAAATTGATTTCATACCAAAATTCTGCAACGAATGATGTTGATTTCAAAAAGTTCACTACTTTTAAATAAATTGGAAAGGATAAACAAAAAAAAAAAAAAAACAATAGAATTACACAATAATTTATAATATTAAAAATTCTAATCTATAGGCACTTGTAAATTATAGTTTTATTTTATTATTATAATTTTTTTCTAATTAAATTAACTATTACTTTTAATTTATAAAAGAGTACATTTATCACTATATGATTCGTTATTATAGATATTTATTTTTTCTCTATGAACTTATATTTTCAGGTCAATTATTTTATTATTATATTTATAATAATTACTTTTTTATATGTTCATTTTTATTTTTTAAAATAAAGATTTTAAGATTAGATTAAAACTATCGAATTTTAGGGAAAATAGTATAGACACTTTCAGTCGTTTTCACAATGAAATATGAATGACTGCATTGCTTCAAAGTTACAGGCCTTCTCAGTTGAAAACTTTAATATATTGAACTTTTAGGCCTGTGAATTCGTGATTACTTTTTTTTTTGTTTTTAAGCCCCGTACGCTTGCGTTTGAAATTTTTTTATACCTACAAAGGAATTTATTATTATTCATATATGCAAGTTTTTCCACTGACATAATGGCTGATGGCGTACTTAGACTTAGAGTAGAAAATGTTGTCAGATATTATTTAAGCTTACGTATGTAATGAGAATTTAATAAGGCAAACTGCAAACATATATGAAAAGGGAATCAAACTGTAAAACGAGGATCCCCGCTGTAAATTGTTTCACGAAAATCAAAAGAGTTTATCAGAACAAATGAATAATAGGTACAAATGATTGTGCCAAAAGTTCTTTGCGAAAACAAACACTCAAATTATGATTACACATTGATCTCTTCTTTTTAATATGAACATTAGAATCTGTAAAGAAGTACGTTGGACCCTTTTGAACTTTAAAATTTGGAAAGAACTTATTTCATCAGATTCTATAAAAATTAATTTTAAATTTCAATATCAGTTGAGCCGATGTATAGAATGTAATATCTGTTTTCAAGGGAAGTTGAACAGCATGTGAGGTGGCCTTAATATTGTTGTATATGAATCGGAAGATATTGAGAATGTGCGCGGGATTAGTTATAAATATCTATCCAAATATTGTATTGCTTCTGCTAAGATAAATTTGATCTCAGATAACCCGAAGAGTCACGTAGAATTTTCCTGTTCAATAAAAATCAAAACAGCAGGAAGGATCTTGGAAAATTTAAAGTACGCAGACTTGTTTTCTGACGTATAAGGAAATGTAAGTTCCTTCACCTTCAGCACCTAGTCAGTATCCATGGAATCGATTGCAGCTCCCCCCTCCTTTCATCGCAACTAATACTTTGAACTTTCACTCCACACCCTTCTCTTTCTCGTACTCTCTCTCTACCTCCTACATCAAAATAGATTTTTTAAACTTAAAAAAAATTTTTGGCATTCAAGCTTCTTTTAAGTACAATGATAGTTCTAAGTTCTTCTTGTTTTTGGAGACTGTTTATAGAGAAATACAGGAAATTATATATATGAGTATTATTATTGAACATATTATAATATAAGAGTAGATATATAGACACATGCATGTTGTGTGGTTAATATATCCTAAAATTTATTTGACCAGATCCCGATTTCAAACTCGAAACTCGGAAATGGCTAATCAGAATTTTGTAAAACATTTTCCTAATTGAATATCTAAAGAGTTTTAGTTTTAGTTGATATGTTGTCGATCTACAAAGTACTTGCGGAAAATGCGTCAAGGTTTAGAAGTGATTTTATGTTTCTCATTACTTCTTGGGTCTCAGTTAATAAACAAACAAACAGATACACAACTTTCACTTTTTTAAGTTTTTAAATGCTCGAGGACGAGAACAATGTCCCATTCTGAACAAAAACTTGAAGCTTTATTATTAAAAAAAATCAAATTCTGTTCGAAATTTAATTGAATTAATAATACTGTCACTTTTTATACAAGAGCTCCATGACTGACATGTTCACTCACAAACATGCAGCAAAAATTACTCGACCGGTTATCACGAATTTTAGAGGGTAGCTTTCAATTATCATACGAACAATAAGAAGGGATTTTTCGAAACTCCATGTCTAAAGGGAATACCTTAAACGGGGGTGAATAGAACCAATGGAATGAAGAGAAACAAAATATTTAATCATTATTGTTCCTTTTTTGGGGGGTTGTTTTTCTGTGTGTTTTAGTTAATTTTTTAGTAGGAAACATAATTATTTTTTCTTCTTATTTTTTTCTATTTAGCGGCGGACGAGTAATGAAAAAAGGTTTCTTTATATTTTACACTCTACAAAAACATAAAAAACATGATTCACAGGAGAACCTTAAAAATCTCTTCTGACTAGATCTATCTTGATTAAATGAAAAGACTGAGTGTTGGAAAAATGGATTCTATAGGGAGGTATTTTTTTATCCACTCGTTTAGGGAATGTATTTTTTAGCCAAAGAAAAACAAAGAAATCATTATTTTTTCATTTTTGTTTCGCTTCATCCCTCAACTTTCTATTCACCCCATTTTATGATACTTATTCTACAAGGAAATATAGCGACGGAGATTCATATTTCTAAAATTTTACCGAGGAGTACAGTGGTAGAATAGCATAATCATTGAACAGAACTAATGCTATTTTAAAGCACAGTGGTAGAATAGCATAATCATTGAACTGAACTGATGCTATTTTAAAGCACAGTGTTAGAATAGCATAATCATTGAACTGAACTGATGCTATTTTAAAGCGCAGTGGTAGAATAGCATAATCATTGAACTGAACTGATGCTATTTTAAAGCACAGTGGTAGAATAGCATAATCATTGAACTGAACTAATGCTATTTTAAAGCACAGTGGTAGAATAGCATAATCATTGAACTGAACTAATGCTATTTTAAAGCACAGTGGTAAAATAGCATAATTATTGAACTGAACTAATGCTATTTTAAAGCACAGTGTTAAAATAGCATAATCATTGAACTGAACTAATGCTATTTTAAAGCACAGTGGTAGAATAGTATAATCATTGCACTGAACTAATGCTATTTTAAAGCACAGTGGTAGAATAGCATAATCATTGCACTGAACTAATGCTATTTTAAAGCACAGTGGTAGAATAGCATAATCATTGCACTGAGCTAATGCTATTTTAAAGTACAGTGGTAGAATATCATAATCATTGCACTGAACTAATACTATTTTAAAGCACAGTTGTAGAATAGCATAATCATTGCACTGAACTAATGCTATTTTAAAGCACAGTGGTAGAATAGCATAATCATTGCACTGAGCTAATGCTATTTTAAAGCACAGTGGTAGAATATCATAATCATTGCACTGAACTAATGCTATTTTAATGCACAGTGGTAGAATAGCATAATCATTCAACTGAACTAATGCTATTTTAAATTCTTCTCGAAAATCAAAAGGATTTTCGGTTCTGAGATTTTTGAAATCTTCAGTTTGAGTTCCAAAAAATATTTAAAAAACAAAAATATAAGCAGTTCTTGAAAGCTACATGAATGATAATAATTAGGAAACGCCCACGAGGTTCATATTGATCGTTACAAAAAGCATGTATTTTTCATCTTGTCTCCCTCAAACACCCCTTCATATCATACATTTTTATGTAAAAACAACATACATTGTTATTGTTATAGCTACAATAACTTTTGAGGATGTTTAAAACCAAAACAATACTAAAACAAGCATTACAATGGTCATTCTTTACACCAATAGATCAACAACAATATCCCCAATCCTATTAAATTCTGCTAATAGTAAATCATTTTCAAATTTTACTGTCAGGAAAAAAGGAAAGAAAGAGAGGGAGTTACCACGCCTGCTCGGAAATGCCGTCATCTCGCTGCATCCAGTGCAGTATTGATTGCAGTCTTCAATTCCAGTATGCAGCATGCAGTTCATTTTTTTTTTTAAAATGAAAACAAAAGTACATCCATCTGTTATTGAATAAAGGAACTTCTCAGAGCATTTGATACAAGAAAGAATCAGGAATATCGAGTTTCTAAATTTCAGAACAATACAGAAGAGTTCGCCACATAATTCTTACTGAATAATTTTTAGATAACGTTATAATTTTGAAAAACTGTATCTTAGGTTATGTTGAAAGTATGACGGCATAAAATAGGATCATCATTTCATTAAGTGGCTTATGATTTTTTTCATTGAGAGCGCTCAAGAAATTATAAATTACTAGCTGTTTTCCGTGCTTCGCTAAGGTTAGAAAATTCAACAACAATTTCGAGATCGCGAAATCAAATCTTCTCAATTTTAGATTTTTGGTGGAACCGATCCCCAGAGTGAGCACGGCTCCTTTTTATAAAATTCAATATTTTACTCAAAGATATTAGTTTTTGCACTGCGGAACACCTTCGTATAAAATTTTAGCTTTCTCGCTTATCCCGAAGTGATACTTCTTAACTTCTTGGTGGAACCGACCCCCCAGTGTGAGCACCGCTCTTAGTTAGAAAATTCAATATTTTATTCAAGGATATTACTTTTTGTACTGCGGAACACCTTTGTATCAAATTTCAGCTTTCTCACTCATCCCGAAGTGGTACTTCACAATTCCCATTTTTTGGTGGTGAAAACTGCCCATACATCGGATGGAAACCGGAAATTTTCAAATTTTATANGGGGGGGGGGGGAGGGTCTATTCTCGGTCATTTTTCGTTTTAGTTTTTTAGTTTGCCAAAGAAAAAAATTGCATAGAGATCCGCTAATTGCGTTATTTTTGGCGATAACTTGCTCCCACTTGAACTTTATTTTCCTTTCTTATTACGCACCTACATACTAAAAGGGACCTGTGTGCCAAGTTTCAAGTCTCTACGTTTAGCCATCGTGGAGCTACGTCGATTATCAATCAGTCAGTCAGTATACCAACTGGACCTTGCGTTTTATAAGTATACTCGTAGATAAAAGTCTTAGAAATTATAAAAGACAAACAGTTTAAGTTATATTTCCTCAATTGTTTTTTTTTAATTAATAAGAATTTGATGACATTATGCCTGGAATATAATTTCAGGAAATGACGACCGATGACGCTGAAGAAATAAGGTTGGATGACATTAAAAACCACAGCAAATGGTCGCTCTAAATCAGAACATTTAACTTGTGTTACAAAGCCATTAAAATAGGTATGAACTTGATTTCTGAAGATAATTTTTGTTTTGAACTTAGGATCAACCGTCAAATTCCTCTAAAGCCGAATCAGCGAACACACGACGCTGACTGTGGTCCTTGGGTTTTACTTTAACAATTTCAACGCGTTGTTGAACCGTGTAGCGTTATTAAATAATCAAGATGGCCACTATATTCTATCAAAATTAAAGCTTTTTATGAGACTGGCGTCCAATATCCATCATGCAAAACGTAGAATAAAATATTAGTCATTCACGTCCAAGCTATTAGAAGTGGTGAATAAATAGGAACAGATATGCACCATATATCAAATCCTGAAATAAGGACGAGACTCCGACGAATATTTTGCGGGGTAAAACAATCCGATACCCCTACAAGAAGGAAAAAAAATTGGCGATGCATGGCCGTAAAAAGGTTTCTTTACATCTAGTAGAGAAAGTACGAATAAAAGTTTAGATGATATTTTATTTATATTTTTTCAAGAAAATTGATATTTTTTACTCTCCTGAGGAATACTCCTGAAACTGGCAAAGTCAATAATCATTAGAATCGAATCACACACTGGGCAATAAAAGTTGGCAAAGAAAGTCATAGAAACATACTTAGACACAATAATGAAATTTCTTGAAAACTAGGTGACTATCATAATTTTAAATGTGCTAATATTGTAAACGGGAAAGTGTTTTTTTTTGTTTGGTCTCTCCTTTCACGCAGTAACCGAAATATATATCGATGTGATTTCATATCCTTGTTATGGGTAGGAATGCCATAGGTTAAATTTTGCTTAAACAGAAAGGTTATAATAATCTATATTTATATTACTCATTAACTACATGCGAGGTTTTCTCAATGGCTCAGTTGGTAAGAGTGACGGAATCGCAAGCAGGAGGCTGTTGATTTGAATCCAAGTGAAGACATATAATTGAAAAATATTATGGGGTAGTGAATGTTTTGTCAAAACATTAGCTTGAATACAAATAAATTCCTTTCTTTTCCAATTATACGCGAAGCTGTCTCAAGTGCCACGCGATTTTTTTTTTTTTATCTAAAGAAAAAAGATGGTGCAATAATTTTTTGTCTTGTGCAAGTTTAAGAGTCTTATTGATGTGGGTATGTTTATTATTCAACGGATAATCCTTGCCGTTGAATAGACCAAGTCAACAGTCGTATGAAGTTTATTCTGAGCATTAAAAAATCTATAGAAATTTTAATATTTCTCAATACAAATTACGAGTTATTGAAAATCACTAAAATATGGCACTCAAACGAGACCGCAAATATTATAAAGTTTGACAGTCGATATCATAGCATATTTACAAGTTTTCGGCATGCCTGGCAAACTTTAATATTGTCCTACAATTGTCTTCAGTTAATCGACATGGAGATCGAAACAGAATCTTTGAATAACATGTTAATTATAAGTGTTAAAAAATATTAATAATTAAATTTAAACAAAACACTTGCCAAAAACACTATTTATTTTAATTTATGAAGAAACTAGTTTCGAATCATTCGATTCATCATCAGTCTAGTCGAGTCTAAAGATGGAAGTTGACTCACATTATTTTAGCTGAATTTACTGCTTTTTCGGCACGTGTGTTATTGATTGGTGTAAATATTTGTATATGTTTCGGAATTACTTGGTTTGTTTTACATTTTTTATTGAAATAAATATCTAAATCAATATTTATTATTTTTGAAATAGTGTTTCTGTACTGCTTAACTAAAACTTCAACTTCCATCTTTAGACTCGGACTAGACTGATGATGAATCGAATGATTCGAAACTAGTTTCTTTATAAATTAAAATAAATAGTGTTTTTGGCAAGTGTTTTGTTTAAATTTAATTTTTTTAATAGTTAATCGAAACAGAATACTGTCATATATGACACATTGCACGGACCTAAGATCATTTTGAATCACAGTATATGTATCAGTAATATTATCATTGTGCCCTGTATTAAAAATACTGTATTTTCAGTGGTAATATTATGTTTACCAAAAATCGGAAAAAAGAAATGCAACAAAGATTTTTTGTGCCAATAACTTTACCTCGTAGCTTACACAGTAGCGGATACAGGGGGAGGGCGGTAGGGGCGATCGCCCCCCCCCCTAAATTTAGCCTCACGCCCCTCGAAAACAGACTTTAGAAATTTGTGTTTAAAAGAAAACGCATTCATGCTTCAATTTCGTGTGTGAAATATTCATACAAAAAATTACAGATTCAACTTCATTATTGAATATGGCTAATTGCGAAGTCTGTTGGTTAATAGTCGAGCTATGGACAACATCTAGTTTTAACTCCACGATTTTTCCTTAAACGTATGTTTGTTTCACCGTTCCTCGATTAATCTCTCACACCTGGGCGGATTTTAATGAAACTTAGTTTGTACATTCATTAGTTTCATGGAGCTGACTGATTTGGGCCACCAGGGGCGTCATGGTGCGTTAGATCTACAGTTCACAGAACTACTCATAAATAACTCATAACTACTTATAAAGAATGAAACTAGTGATGGACGCGATGCGGTGCGGTTTCTGGCTCCGAACCGAAACGCAGCGCACCGCAAGCGGTGCGGTGCAAAATAAAGAATTGCACCGCGCGGAAAAGCGCTGTGCGGTGCAGAGTTAAAACTGCAAACCGCAGAAATTACGAACCGCACCGCACCGCGGTGCGAAATGAAATAATGTGGAAACTACGAGGATATGTATAGTTGAAATAATCGAGGTTATGTATAAAAGGTGATTTAATCGAAATTCCATATAAAACATTGAAAAGAGGCCAAAATTTTGATTTTTAAGAACGAAAGGGTTACCAAATAACCCTCCTATGTGGAATTTTAATGAAATTTTCAAACCAAAAGGGTATTACCTATCCATTTTTTCTTCTTCTTCACCACAATTGAAGAAAATTTCAATTTTTAAAAAGAATTCTTCAATGGTAGCCAAACAAGAAAAAAGAAAAAACACGCATTTTTCGGGTGAAATAATAGATGTGGAAATAATCGAGGTTCTACTGTAAGTACAAAGCTATTAGCAGAGGAAAAACAAAAGCGATAGCAATAATTTCTATTACGAGGGCACCTAGCTAATTCTTTACAAAATAAAAAAAATAGTTGAAAGGTGTTCATATCAAAACTCTGCCAATGTGACATATGGGATTATTATTTTACTGGCTAAAAAAATGCACCCCTCCAAAATAAATCTGGGGCGTAATTAGACCCTAAGTTTGAAATACATACCAAATTTTAAATCTCTGGCTCTTAACATTCTCTTTTTAGACAGCAATACTGAAAACCGCTAAAAAGCGGCAAAAACCGCCAAGGGTGAATTGGATGGCACCTAAAAGTTTCTGAGCTTACTAGAACCCCAAATATGACATACATACCAAATTTCAAATCTCTAGTTCTTATCATTAACTTTTTAGACAGGAATACTGAAAACCGCTAAATAGCAGCAAAAACCGGCAAGTGCGGTGCGGTGAAATTTTCGAAATATGAAAACCGCGCACCGCAAGTGCGGTTTTTTTTCGTTCGAGCCGTACCGCAGCGCGCGGTGCGGTGATCACCGCAGCTGCGGGTTTTTGTCCATCATTAAATGAAACAGTAAATCAGCGTGTTCCAACACGCTTAGTGGTTTGGCCTGTTTTTTTTTCTATTTTTAAAAATAATTCTTGAGAAGAAAATTGGCTTCTTTGTAATTATTAAAAGTTATCAGGGTTTCAGTAAGCTTCTTATGTCTTATATTTCGTTTTTTTCTGTTGATTCCTTGTTAATGAGCATGTTGCTTCATTTAAGACCTTGCTTCTCCATGTCAACGCTAGGCAAAGAGGATTTTAGGTTACACCAAAATTCCCATGTGGGAACTCTCTATGGGTCGAATACAATCACCAGGGCGATATTTTTTTCTTCTGGAAATAGCAAATCAGCATGTTTAATTTGTACAAATTGGAATATTTAAATTCACTGAAATAAGTGAGATCCAGTTTTAACTCAATAATTTTTTGTACCACGATAACTCTCTAAAGCCCTTTAGAGTTTTGATTGAACCCAGTATGGACACTTCATGGAATTGACTGAAGAGTTTTTTTGTACACGAGGTCACCCGGGCCCTACAACGGCCCATTATTGAGTCAGTTCTTTAATGCAGTATTTTCTAGCCTTTTGTAGGGTGCGGCATCCGTTGATTACTTATCCGCAACCTTAACAGAACTACTAGTTATTATTTGAATAATAAAGGTGTGCATGAAGGGGTAAGTTTACCATTTCTTTGTCCGAAATATTCTTTGAAGCTATGCGACGTCTGCGATGTAGACTTATCAGGCTAGGTTCACATGACCGCGCGGCACAAGATCTATTTAAATAGTGCATATTGCCGCGCGGTACTAGTTCAACAAACTTGTATCGATCTGTTCATATGATACCGCGCGGTCATGTGAACCTAGCCTTAATCTTATCCTATCATTCTCCATCATTTCTGGTGTAGTGATTATGCTTACTAAATATATTAGCCATTAGTATTCATGACAAATTGTGTATCGCAGTCCGTTTATACCGGTTTTGTGTCTAGGTTGTATCGGCAGTTTGATATAGGTTTGTTTTGCACTTAGAAAAAAATTCATGAATTTATTTTAACAATATCAAGGCTTAAATTTCTCAGCATGCAATGGAAAATGCAAGCAGCAAGCATTACATAGGTTTTCATGGCAAATTTAATAATAACTTGAAATCAACACGAAAAGATATTGTAAAAAAACCAGTTTAAAAGAAGATTATCTTTAATATTTGCTATCGTATATATTTTCTTCCTTGGATACACTAATCTAAAATTAAAACGGAAAAACCTACTCAAATATCTTAAGTGTACCTACGTATCCGAAAGTTTAAATACAATTTGTTGAATATTGCAATGAACACAAATATGTAAAATTTTAAAAATAAAACAAAACAGTTACCAAAAACATTATTTATTATTAATTATGAAGAAACTAGTTTCGATTCATTCGATTCATCATCAGTCTAGTCGAGTCGAAGGATTGGCTTTTAATTTATTTAAAAGTTAATCTCTTGTAACACTTGCCTACAATTAACATGTTATTCAAAGATACAAATATGTTAGCCCAGCGGATTGCATACTCAGAAGTCCAAACTCGACGTGGAGACTTCAGATGTTAAGATATGTAAGCACCTAGTATTTCAGTGCACTCCAAATCTTCATAAATTAAAATGACCATCATCATTTCAGGGCCTTAGGGAAACGGGTGGTCCATAAGGGCCAGAAGAAAAATGTGGACTTAGCTTTAAACATGTTTGTGTACCCCTTTAATTTAATAATTTCCATAATTATGCAATCTGTAAATACCATGAGGCACGGGGGGGTCCAATAGGACCTAATCAGCAAATTCTATGAACGTAATAAATATCTATATCAAGGTTTATCAAAATCAGATAAGGCCTTCGAAAGTTATCGTGGAACAAATAGATGTTTAAAGAAAAATCTTGGAGTTAAAAGTAGATCTGTTTTCGCTCCATATATGTTTTTTTTTAAAATAATTCATTCACTAAATATTCGGATATTTAGAAATTTAAGGTTCTTTGATTCGGTTTATTCAGTCACCTTATGGATTCTTTCCATTGAAATACAGATTTTTGTGTATCTAGACACGGAAAATAATCAAATCTGGTATCTTGATAGTACTCGCTCAGTAAAAATCACATTATTATAAACTTTCTGATAACTTCTAATAAAAATAAAGGAGAAATAAAATTGTTGCTCTTATTGGGGAGTTAAAAAAATGAGGGACGTCCCCTAAGAATTGCTATATGTATATAAAGAGGAAAAGAAACGGAATTTTCAATAGATCGCAAACCATTTTATCTTTCTTTGTTCTTCTAGTTAGTTTTACTGAAGGTAAGTGATTAGCATTGTGACCCATTATTTTTATTGTACTTTAATTATTTAATTTTACATAAGGATGTGATTTTTTTTTATCAATGAATTTATGAAGAACATTGTCAATTGAAAAATTATGTAATTAATAAAATTACATCTTTTAACACAAATCCCTGACTAAAAAACACTATATTTTTACAAAGAGAATCTGGTTTCCTTTTTTTCGAATGATCTTCAGTCGCCTTATAGATGTAAAGGCATTGAAGAAAGATAATTTGAATGTATCGAAACTAGTTTCTGTTATAAATATCGTTTTTTGGGTAAGTGTAATATGTTTAATTTTTTAAACCAATTTTTATTATTCTAAACTTTTTCATCAATATTGGTATTATGCATTTTCAAAACGATTAACGGAATTTTTTGCTATCAAAGGGTGACAATTTCGAATTTAGTTGCTTTAGAAGGGATATCCCTCATCTCCATTTTTCCCATTTTGTGTTTCGAGTATAGATAGAATCAGCGATTTTTTCTAGCTGGACTTTTGTGGACATTTAATTTTTTTGGACATGTGTCCAAAATGGAAATCAACAGATTTTTTGGAGACGTTGTATTAATTGAAAACTGCTTGTCTCCATATTTTTGCAATTATTTTTTCAAATAAGTTTTATATTTTTTGTCTGCTGAAAAATGGTAATTTTGGAGCTCTTCTCAAGCGAGGATTTGCTTAATTTATGGAACTAAACTAAGGGGAAATGGAATGCAGTATATTTTCATTGTAACACTCGAGGATTCATTTTTCAATACACGTGAATATTTAATTAAAAAAGGACAGAGTATCAGGTAACCCTCAGGGCAATGCCACCAATATTAAATTCAAATCGACATTAATTAAGATAATAATTAGGTGTTTGATTTTCGTTTCAAAGTTTTAATTGGTTAATAATTCTTCGTATCAAAAAATTATGAATGTCAAAATGAAGATTTAATAATTTTTTTAATATTAATTTTAACTTTATAATGATGGATAGCGCCTTACAGTATTTGGAAGCAAAGCTATGCGAAAGGCCAAGTTCTAGAAAGTAGTGATGGACGCGAGACGAGAAATTTCT